>CM044433.1:103862028-103950436 GCA_024363595.1 Xenopus borealis | reverse complement strand
GTGAAACATTAAAAAGGCATATTTTAATATATATATTCATTTATTTTTAAAAATATTTTTAGCTGCACAGATTGTGCTGTTTTGAAGTGAAGTGGCAAACTCGACGCGCAACAAAACTCGACGCGCTGCAAAACAAAACACGTGGCGAATTTTCGTGAGCGTCTCACCAAAACTTTCGCCATCGGCGAATGTCGGAAATTCGAAGCGAATTCGCCTAGGGCTAATTTATTCGGCCATCGCTACCCTTAACCAGCAGCTCAATGGCCAGGGCAAAGAGGAGAGGTGAAAGGGGTCTGGTTCATCTGAAATTAGTTTAGTTGTGAATCAGACATACTGTATACAGTACCTATAGCTAGTAAGCTAGAAAGGCAAAAGTCATGGGTTTGCAGGCCGCATACTCAGAATCCTGGCAACAATAAATGATTGTCATCACCCAATTGGAATATGGCCTAATAACTCATGGAAAATGTCCAGCTGTGCTAGATACATTTCGATGCCAAAAGAGAATGCCTGTTTTATACACAAACAATGGTAAAAAGTCTCAGACAAGAAAGGACACTACTTATGATATTTCAGCTAATAAAAAAAGGATACAGGTATTCTGCGCCAGGACCTTCACTATGGCAAAGAAAACTGCAAAAAATTTGTAATGATGAATTTCTGAGTTGATTTTTATCAAGCTTATATAATTAACAGTGAGCTGTCCATTCTAGAAAGCATCTGGCCCTTTAAGGCACCAAACAATAGTTGTCTATTTTGTAAACTCACAACTTCCTACACCTTATGTGACAATATTAAAATAACCAGAGCACATAAGCATCAAAGAAGAGGAGATATATTCTAAAGACTGAGCCAAAAAATCACATTTGTAGGTGCCAGTAGTACTCGGAGCATAGAGCAGCTACCTCAGCCAAATGGCATTTTTGTCTAATTACAGCTGTGAGAGTATTTAACAAAGACATTCTGCAGGCTGTAGTATTAATAAGACAAAGAATTGTTGTTCTATATTTGGATTTCAAAGTGTAAAGCTCCCTTCTGTCAAAACATTTGGAAGTCATGAGTACAGATTAGAAAAGATAGACTTCAAAGACTGGTGGTAAATGGAACATTTTCTAATTGGACCAGTGTTGTTAGTGGTGTACCGCAGGGCTCTATACTGGGTCCCTTGCTTTTCAACTTGTTTATTAATGACCTGGATGTGGGCATTGAAAGTACGGTTTCTATTTTTGCAGATGATACTAAATTGTGCAGAACTATAGGTTCCATGCAGGATGCTGCCACTTTGCAAAGTGATTTGTCTAAGTTGGGAAACTGGGCAGCAATCTGGAAAATGAGGTTCAATGTTGATAAATGCAAGGTTATGCACTTTGGCAAAAATAATATAAATGCAAGTTATACACTAAATGGCAGTGTGTTGGGAGTTTCCTTAAGTGAGAAGGATCTTGGGGTTTTTCTAGATAACAAGTTGTCTAATTCTTGGCAGTGCCATTCTGTAGCTACTAAAGCAAATAAAGTTCTGTCTTAAAAAAGGGCATAAACTCAAGGGATGAAAACATAATTATACCTTTTTATAGATCTCTAGTAAGGCCTTATCTGGAGTATGCAGTGCAGTTTTGGACTCCAGTCCTTAGGAGGGATGTAAATGAGCTGGAGAGAGTACAGAGACTTGTAACTAAACTGGTTAGAGGGATGGAAGACTTAAATTATGAGGGGAGACTGTCCAGGTTGGGGTTGTTTTCTCTGGAAAAAAGGCACTTGCGAGGGGACATGATTACACTTTACAAATATATTTGAGGACATTATAGACAAATATTAGGGGACCTTTTTACCCATAAAGAGGATCACCGCACCAGAGTCCACCCCTTCAGACTAGAAGAAAAGGACTTTCATTTGAAGCAGTGTAGGTGGTTCTTCACAGTCAGGACAGTGAGGTTGTGGAATGCACTGCCGGGTAATGTTGTGATGGCTGATTCTGTTGATGCTTTTAAGACGGGCTTGGATGATTTTTTGGACAGACATAATATCAAAGGCTTTTTTGATACTAAACTCTACAGTTAGTATAGCTATGGGCATATATGGTTTGTGTGAAAGAGTGGAGATGTGTGTGTGTGTGTGTGTGTGCTGGGTTTTTAATTTGGAGGGGTTGAACTTGATGGACTCTGTCTTTTTTCAACCCAATTTAACTATGTAACTATGTAACTATTCTTCTGCCTTATTGTTAGATGTGGGGACCTACAATTAGCTTATGGAATTGTTATCCTGCAGGCTTGTGCTGTTTACAACTATTGTCCTATATGGTGCTTCATGTGCAAAACTCCTTGGTACTGTGGGATAACATGGCACAACCAATGAGCCTTGCTGTCACAGCTGCTGCTGGACTGAGTGACTTGAAAACACACAAAAAAATGAGAATAAACATCTGACTGCACACCCTTTGCTGACAATACTTTGCCCAACAGTTTTGCTTTGCAGTAAGCACACCAGAACTTAATGGCTTAACCATGCCACAGTTGACCCCATGACTGCAAGGGGTCCTGTTACCAACCCCTGTTTTTGTACCAACCGACTGCATGGCAGTCTATGCACTTGTGAGTAGGCCTATGACTAAGTGCCCCATGCAGGCACAAAATGCATCAGGCTTATTGGATACTATGTTAAGTGGTATTGAATGGAATACAATAATGGACATCATTAAATGACCAAGGTCCTGTTTGTTATTTATCCAATGAATTGTTTAGTGTTTTTCATCAAGCTGAAGGTCTGGGGCATGAGCACCTTTACCCCGTATGATGTGGTGAGTTTACATTTTTTTCAGAAAACCTGATTCATCATTGCAACTCTTGTGAGTAAAGCCAGCATGAAGGAGGCATGTAAAATCATATAATGCCACTGCCAACACTGCTCTATCTGTATAAAAGGGCCTACTTGAGTCACTTTTATTACATAAAACATGAATCCAATCATTACAAAAAAAACAAATGTCTTTATTATAGAGTTCATATATTGCATTTCATATACAAAACCAAGTTTCACTAGAAATAAAACCTTTCAGGATATACTGTACATTCTGTAGAAAGTTACTCTTTTTTTTAAATAAACCACATGCTTTTGTGTTAAAATATAGATATCTATAGCCAAATGCAAAATATCTTGCAATGGACTTTTGAAGTAACTGCTTTGTTTGAAGTGTCGCTCATTTACACTTCCCATGTGCCAGAAGGTGGTTTATTTCTAGTTCATAAAATGAATGGGCAAAAATGTGCTGCTTGCTGCACATCTTGTTACAATTACTCGTTTGCTTAGCAATGACATTTAGCAACCTTTACAAAGAAATGTTTCTTTCAGGGTGATGCTAACATTCGTGTTGCTCCTACCTTGCAATATATCCATATGACAATTTTATGAAATAAATTAATACATGGACAATGTTGATAATAGACAATGATCATTGTTTAACAGTATGCTTAATGGAAATGAAAAGAATTCCTCTCTATGCTTTCACAACGCAACTAAATGAACATTGCACCAATATTATTACAACATTGTGATAAATAATATAGACACTGCTTTTTTCCAAAAATACCAAAACAGGGAGCCAGCTTCCCGAGATTTTATCCTATGAAGACAATATTCTTTTCTGATATTGATAAATCTGATAAATATGGAAGCAACCTATTCTAAAAATGTTTACTCCTTAAAAATCTCCTTACATTGCTTTATTTAATACATATTTTACATTAGTAGACAAGGATAAAATAAAGCTTGCACGTTTCCCTTACGTAAAATGGGAATTCAGAACCAGGTGAGTGGAATTGTTCTTCAGCAGTCTTCCTACCATTTGCCAGGGATTGCTATGCCACACTCATACCAATGAACATATCTTATTTGTGAATAGCTTCCGATTTCTCCAAATTCAACAGGCTGTTGACGCACTGCTCTGTAAAATCCTGCAGAAGAAAATCAACGTCAGAGGGATAACACCTGAAACTTTTACCTCTAAAACTAAGTACAGGTATGGAATCCATTATCCGGACACCCATTATCCAGAAAGCTCTGAATTATGGAAAGTCTGTCTTCCATAGACCCCATTAGATCCAAATAATTGAAATTTTTTAAAATTATTTCCTTTTTCTCTATAATACAGAATACCTGTACTTGATCCAAACTAAGATATAATTAATGCTTATTGGAAGCAAAACCAGCCTTCTGGGTTTATTTAATGTTTTCTAAGGTATAAAGATCAAAATTATGGAAAGATCCATAATCCAAAAAACCCCAGGTTCCAAAAATTCTGGAGAACAGATCCTAAACCTGTATAAGCCTACTATCCAAAATGATCCATAGTACACAGGAATGTAGGGTTGGTCCCACTACTACCATTTCTAAAATGTGTCAATATAAGCTATTAATGGAGGGATTACACATTCAAGGGCATAAAACCAGGCCTCACTTGAATGCCTTGAACCCAGCTACTTGCTGATTTGTGTTATATAGCTGTAGGGATCACACACTTTATAATGTAGTTCAGCTGTGGTTGAGGAATGAAATTCTGGTGCTTGCAGTTGATTAAGTCATACATGCCTTTTCTTGATGTCAGCTGCTCTGGTGACAGTTGCTGTCCTGTTCTTCCATCCAGGAATGAGTCAACAAACTGACAGTGATCTTCTCCAAAACCAGACTGATCCCCTATGTTGTAAAATGTTCCTAAAGAAAGAGAAATATAAACATATGTATGTTTCTATTAGCATAAAAATAAGCTTTACTGAGACAATTTATCCTTCAATGTGAGCACTGCAAATTTATTTACAGAGCTTATCAATCAGGATATTATTTCTGGAACAACATAGGTGAAAACACACAGGATATATTTTTTATTAAACCTCATTCTAAGGATACCATATTAAAAATATGGGGCTTACTTAACAGTATATAAAACATCTGTATAAGCTTGAAGCCTTGAATACAATTCATACAGTGCTTAAAAGATTATTCAGAACAATTCTCTCTTTCTGACTACATCATATAACTTGTCTCTAACTCTTGGCATACTCTTTAGGCCTCTGGCATACAGGGCATTATGTAGGAATCCAAAGGTGGGACAATCCTTATAATTGAGAAAGAGACCCTTACAAAACATTTCAGTGATAGTCACATGTTCAATAGATGGGAAATGTAAACAGCTTTGGTGCGTCTCCTAAAAGGATTTTGACTTCCCACACTTGTCCTTATGATGGATAATTAATTATTTATGTGCTGTAGAGCATACTTTCATTGAAGTAAGACAGTAATTGCCATCAGTTTATAACCCACTTAACCTAAGGCCAAGTGACACCCACTTGATTGATTTATTGTTGGTGCTTTAGCAAAGTTTTTATAGTTGTCATTTTAAGATATAAGAATTTTTATTCCCTTACTTTTTATTATATTTATCACTTATACAATCTTATGTTTTGTGCTTTGCTTTTCCAGTTACATTTTGCTTGCAATATAGGGTCAATTTTTTCTAGAGAGATACAACAATGAAACTGAGAAATTTAGTATAGAGTGGCAGATCCATAGTGGTACACTGGGTAGGATTTTCTCATGTTACTATGGGGCAAATTTACGAAATTCACGTGAAATGATCGAAGATCGATCGAATACCGATCGTACACATTTTTCGTGAAATCGGATATGCAAATTTGGCCTCTTCGACTATTCGATATTGAATATCGAATAGATCGAATGATCGGATTTTCGATAATTCAGTGGTCGAATGCTTATCGAATTGCGAATTTGGTCAAGTTCATTTCCGGGAATAATAGTAAATTTGCCCCTAAGTGTGTGTGCATAATGTTTTCATATATTTTGGCATAAAAATACAAAATACGGGTCTTTCTGATTTAACCCATTTTCCCAGTTCCATCTATATTTAAAGAAGATGTTGAAAGCTTGGAAGAAAAGTTGGAGTGATGTTGAAGTTGCTTTTACTGAACTGTTACTGAGATCCCATTAATTCAGTGGCTAAATTATCAACAGACTACAAATTCCTTTTGGCTACTTTCTAATAAATTCTGTAATTTGCTAGGGCTGAGCTGCCCTACACATTTTAAAACCAATTTATTTAAACATTTTTTGCTGCAAATCATTATAAATAGGGTAAAGGGAGAACAATGGTTGAAGTCAAACTTGAAATGTTATAAATAGATAGAAGCTGAAAAAATATCAAAATCTCTGGTATTTTGGTATTATGGGACTTATGGTATAGGATCCAAAATGGTTTGAGATTGTTTTTAAACATATATGTGGGGTTATGTAATAAAAAGGCTACTTTTGCCCACGAGCAGTAACTCATAGAAACTAATGAGATAGTAGCATGTAATGGTTGCCTGTTTAACAGCAAACATCTTATTGTTTGCTATGGGTTATTGCTCCTGGTTAAACTTAGCAACTTTTATTACATATGGGGGTACAATGAATAAACCCAATATGGTAGATTTGCCACCAATATGGATTTGTGCAGTTAAGTTTCCACTGTGTATAAGCTACTGTTTATTATTACATAGAAAAAAGAGATACTTTTTAGAAATTATTTGCTTATAATTAAGAAGGCCTCCCCATAATGTGGGATCTGTATAAGGAGTCCCACACCTGTACCTTATAAACAGGTCCAACATAAGTGCTCACTAGAGCAAAATGCATACAATTTACTAGAATTTAATAAAATTTTCTAGAATTAACTAAATATATGTAATATGTATCTAATTTAGATGTATCTAACATATAATATTATTTCTAAACAGAACCAAGATGCAAAATCTTTATTTCAACATAAAATACAATATGAGGCAGAAGGGTCGAATAATAAATTAGAATTTTTGAGTGCCAAAATTGACACATGAAAATTTTTATCCCACTATTCGAATGCAAATTTGAATGTGAGATTTATAACACCTCGGCCATGGAAGCAGTCCTAATTCGAATATTCTGAGTTCATTCACAAGTCAATGGCAGAGGTCTGTTGAGCCATTTGGAGATGTTAATAGCCTTCCTGATATTCAAGGTTTTTTTGGGGAATCTTGAACTGAATATTTGAATTAGAATTTTTGGGTTGGAACCATTGGATGAAATAGTAGACATTCAATTTTTTTTGAGTACATTCAAGTTAAAAAAAATCACATGAATTCGAATTGCGACCTTTGCTAAATGGGCCTCTAAATGTTATCATTTAAGGTTAACATAAATTCATAAAATGAATACATTTTACCTAAAAGGGAGTTACTAAGGTAAATCTTATATCTCAGGGAGTTGCAGAGTTGAATTCCTACAAATTTCTTGTACCAGGTCCTCTTCACAAACTGCTTTCCTTTGCATTCTGAATAGGAATCTGATTTAAATTTGATTTCTGTCCAGATAGCATCCATTCCTCCTATGTAAATTGAAGGAAAACAAAGATTCTGTAAATAAAATTATTGAAATGAAATATGCTACAGTGTTAATTCATTTTATAAGGCTTTTAACCTCAACTTTCATTTGATTGACTCTTGGGGGTGTCGGTGATTTAGATACTTCGCAACTAAAGCTAGGATTCCAGCTTCAAAGATAATATTTTGCATGTTCTTGGGCATAATGGCCCTTAAATACTGCCATTTTACAGTATCTCCAAACTATGGCAAATAATATTATGGCTAATAATAAACAATGGGTAAAATGATCACTACTGCTTTTAATCCCAGTCTACCATATGAAAATGAGTCTATCCATGACATGTGGCACACTTTATTAGCTGTTGCTTTTGTTTTGCATAGGAGAAGATTGCATCCTCTTACAAAGTCTACTGGCATTTGGATGCTATGGTGTACCTTCACACTGGAAAAAAAATAGCTCACCTTTGGCCATCTAATCTAACAGGGCCTCATTTATATTTTGGGTTTTTTATTTTAACAGACATGTTAAAAAGTCATAGCACATAATCCTACAGTATCCTCACACCCACCAACACCAGCGGTCTGTAGAACGTAGAGATCTTAACATTCCTAGACTGCATGAAGTGTGGATTTTTATGTTATTTTATGTTTTTTAATTATTTCAAGAACTGTTCAGCTGTGGAAAGTCTTTAATTGGAGATCCTATTGTACTTTATTTATACTCTTCACTGAATAAGAATTAGCCAAGTTGTAAAACCAACATATATATTTATTGTATTGATATATAGTTAATTACTAATATCAATCTGTTTTATTAATCTGAATATGTTAAGAAATATCTAAATAGATGACTGATTTCTGAAGTCTAAGGGAACCCAGACATACAATATATTTGATCAGCCTATCTGGATACAGATACTGAAGCAGGCATAACCACTGGTGGTGGAGCAGTGCTCTGCATGTTATGTACCAAGTCAATAATTAGCTCTGTGGACCAGCTCCTTGTAGAAGCTAAATCATCTCAATAAATCTCTCCATAAAACACTCTCTAAAGCTAGTAATGTGCCATAATATATTAATTTACTCAAATGTGTGCAGTTTCGAGGGTGACCCAGCTTTGACTTTAATGCACCTGCAACCAAATTTGTATATTGCCTCAAAATATCAGATACCTGCATGATAGCTGCAAAATGAAAAAGCCTAAAATGTGTCATGCCATGGGCCCTTACCAGTAACAGGCTCGCTCACTTTAGGATCCGCTGCAAAAAAAAAAAATTAAATGGTTAATAATGTTTTAAGGAAAATTGCCTATAGCATATATTTTTATCTTTGTATCAGTATATAGGGACAAATGTGTCTTTGTGGAAGGAGTATAATTTCCAATCCCTTCAACTGTGAATCTAAAGGAAGTTGAACAGACACACAAATATGATCTCCGCATGTTGTTTGGCAGGGAATGATTATCTCCAGATGTGTTGTTTGCAAGGGAAGCTGCTGTGGAACAGAAATCTCTCTATGTTCCCACTGTGTATAAAATTATAGTCAGTGACTTTTTAAACAGAAATTCCTGACAGAGATGGTAAGGGACCATGTATTTAAAGGACCCAAACCTTTAAATGCATTTTATAAGAAGGCCGATTATGTATTAGTGAACATTACTTTTTTCTACAATATATATATATATATTGCTTCCAGAAAATGTAACTGTTGAGCAATAGTGAAATGGAAATTGAATTACCTTTCCATAATTATAAGCTTTCTGGATATCAGGTTTCTGGATAAGAGACCCCACTTACAAGCAACTTTATACTGTATAGGTTTTAAAGGGCTTTTCCTAGGCTATTTAAAAGTTAGACCTAGCAAAACTGTTTCACATTTGTTACCTCAATTAACTAAACAATAAAGATTACAGTGCATCTATTAAATAAAAAAATGTATATATTGAAATGAAACCGTGAATCTTAGAAGTTTGTGCATCATTTGCATAACCCTTGTTTTATAATTCAGTATTGCCTCTTTTCATGTTGTCCTTCATCATCTTATCATATTTATCTTAGAAGTGTCTGGCTACTGCCACAAAGACACAAAATAAACACCAGACATATGTAGTTGTGTATAAATACACACAGATGTGTCATTATAACAAGTTATTTTGACAAACCTACCTGACTCTGTGCTAAATTCCACTGTGTTACTGGCTGGTCCTTCTCCAAGAGGATTTGATGGTACCACTAGAAACTGATAACTAGAAAACAAAATTGGAATATAATACTACAGCACTGTGCTTCTTCATATTTAAATTTAATATTTAAAGAGTAATACACAAATAATTAATTATTTTAAATATAAAGCAAATTGATATCATATAAATGATAGTAATGGAAAGAACAACAACAACAACAACAACAAAAAACAACAAATGCAGTGAAATAAATTAAGCTTCTGTTACCAGAAGAATCACTGCCAGGGCACTTAGCCTTCTTGCTTCTTTTTTTACACGAACAGAAAAGACTTATTTTATGTTAAAGAAAAGAATATTAAAATAAAAATGTCAAAATATAATAGGTGATATTTTCTACTTATGCCAGCTGTAAGACAATAAAGGTTTGTGTAAGAGAGACAATCCATCTTTGTTACAACATGTGTCATTAGTGAGCTTAGATTTCAAAATTCCACTTGCATCTGGTGCATGCTTAACAACAAAGTCATCAGGATTCATTTCACAGAGCTACATTAAAATCATTCAGCAAAGACTTATTGAGCCAATACTGCTCAGATGGCAAAATACTGGCAATTTGGATGGCCTCCCCAAGAAGAGTTAGACAGGGACATCATAGATTATTGGCATTCATGTTTGTCATTGAAAAAGAATCTTTTTAAATTGCACGTTAGGGAAAGAAAATCATTTATCAGACAGGTTTCTTCTGTAATTTGTACATAATTCAGCACTCATGTGTTGCTTGCCTCTGTTTTAATTTGCATCTGCATAATAATGCTCATTATAACCATATGGTAATGGAAATTGCAAAACACGAAGACACCAAAAAATGAATGAGCATCTATATTCCTATTTTCCTATAGAAGATACTATATTGATTCAAAGGCACACAGCTCTGTATTTTGTAGTTGGTTCATAGAGGAAACTATAGGAAAGGTCTAATTCACAGCTGTATTGTAAGTAAAAATTACAAGAAGAGTAGGGAATAGCAGAAGAAATATTGGAATTTGGGATATGGTCAGCCAAGTGTGAGCTGAACTCTAGCAGAAAACCAAACAGTGCCTTATTTGGTTTACCATCCTTCCCCTTCATATACTTTTCGCATTACATAATGACATAACTTTTTTTTTAACTCCAGGCATTACACTCAGGTGTTCCACATTCATGGTACTAAGGTTTCAATTTTCTTGGCTGACATATTATGGACTATTGTTGCCATTTTGCTTAAGAAATGGGGTAACTGGTAGCTCAATCTCAAGTGAGCCTGCAGTTTTCTTTTAGACAGAGGAAAAACTGCATACAGACACCATGCTTCTCTTGCTTCAACAAGACATAACTTTATCAACACTTCTGCAGACATTTTTTGCAGATTATCAGAGTACTATGGGATTTGTCTGAGAGTACACACATTAATACGTATCTTATCAACTATAGTATAGGACAGAGCAGCACTGTTGTGACAACTAAGTACAAAACACTGATGACAATAATTTCACTTTTAGATATTTAAACTTTTCCTAGCACCTAAAATAATTTTTTTCCATATTTGCAGTAACAGCCTGCTGTTCTTGGTTGAGGCACATTTACCAGGTATCTTTGTGGCTGTTATTTTTTTCTTAATGTATGTTAGTTCTTGAAATTTGTGTTACTGTGTACACCAATGTAGGTGTTGAATTGGGACTGCTTATTCCTATGTGAAGCAGATATGCTGAATCTGATGATTTTTTTCAAAATAAAAGCCAGCCAAGCTGCAATGAACTTTAAAAGGTGGTGTCACAGTGCTGTGGCTGTGGTCTCCGTTAACCTGAATGTCACAATTGATAATAGAGTAATATGTTTTACAGTGGTAGTAGTGTTTATAGAGTGTTCAATGATGGGCATAAAGTGTACCAAGCATCATAAAGAGGTAGGGGATGAGGCAATTGTTCTTCCTTATTTTGGGTTAACTTCAGCAATAATGATAGATTTAATTATTACCCTGCCTGTATCAAAATTAACTGACAAGCTATTAAGTATGTACCAATATAGAGAAAATGTAGTAAACTGTTGATGAGTCCATCGAAACTTTCAGTTCCAGCAATAAAGCAGTTGATTTTAAGAACTAATGGTGCCCAAGTTATTGTGAAACAGCAATACAATCATTATAGAAACAATTCAATACAAAAACATGGTGCAATCTAAGGGGGTGTGGAAGCACTCAAAGGCTAAGTCAAAATATATTTAAATATAATGGGTGTGCTCAATGCACATTCCCTGGGCCCCTGTCTCCTAAACAATTCAATATAATAGTGCATTAAGCACACCCATTATATTTAAATATATTTTGATTTAGCCTTTGAGTGCTCCCACAACCTCCCTTTGTTTGTACATTGTACTTTAGCCAGAAGCTGTGGCTTAGCTTCAGTGTTGTAGCACTCTGTGCCCTCACTTTAAACCAATGGTGGCCCTATGTTTTTAAAAATGGGCCTTGCTTTGGGAATCTCTCTCTCTTAAAAGCCCCATACTGTCGGGGGAGGATACAGCCCTTATACTGAAACCAAGGTTCATTAAACATTGACTACAGAAAATGCTATTATGCAGTAAATATTTGACTTTTTATATTACAAGTTAGGGACCACCATATGGGGTTTACCTTGATGTGGTATGGTGGCTTATCAACTTTATGATCATAACTTTGTAACTTAAAATCCCCTGTTTCTGTAAACATATGCATTAGCAATTATATTGAATTATTTAGGAGAAAGGGGCCCAGGGAATGTGCATTAAGCACACCTATTATATTTAAATATATTTTGAGTTAGCCTTTGCTCCCACAACCCCCTTTGGTTAATACAAAAACATGGGCCTGTCTCAAAGAAAGAGTAGTTTATAATAAGTGCTCTGCTGGGAATAGCAGGGACTTTTGCCAAAATAGCATTTCTTCAGAAACTAGTAACTACTGCTAAATAAGAAGTCAAGACATCATCTGCACAGTCCATCAGAATTCATAAAAGTTTACAAGAAGCAGAATTAAAATAATAAAATAGTGTACAGAATGGTAAATTAAAATAAAGTTCCAGAACATTCTAAACTAGCATAACAAAATAAATCATTACTTCAAACTAAAGCTGAAAATAATAGAGAATATAATAAATAAAAACAGGAGGGTGATGGGGTTGCACATAGCTTGGTTTAATCTAATTGGCTATAAACTGGAAGAATATTGCTTTACATATTCATTTTTACTACGTTCTGATGCTACTCACATGACCTTGCTAAACTTACAGGGATAGATACTTATTTTTGCTTTCCATAGAATGAAGTAGAAACTAAGACTAGCTGGCCAAAACAGAAAAGCTCCTGCCAGGTTCTGGGACCTTTCCTGAGACCCACCTCCCAGGTGGTGGTCCTTTAAAGGACCCTCCTTGACCTTCTTATCTATTAGTCAGGCAAATTCCTATGAGAGTACTTTTTAGTATCTGAAGTTATCCTCCAGGGAGGCTGAAAAATAAATCATGTCAAGAATAATGGAACTATGAGTCCCTAAAATGTAAACCCCACCCACAAATTTTGCTTAACAGTTTGTGTCATTGTATTACTCCACACTTTTATACAGCACTAGTTACTATTCTGATCATATCTATACAAGAATAAATATTCATTGCTTTTTTTGTTGTAATAACTTTACTTTGACAGGTATTGACAGATTGAACGGCTCTTTTTTTAAAGAGGTGCAAAGTCCTATACATAGGAAAAAAAACACCTTTCACACTAGGTACAATTATTATATAAATAATATATCTTATAGGTATGTTATTGAGTTTTACAGTCATATTTTGCTCCTGTCTGCTTTCACCCTCCTGAAATTACA
The DNA here is from genome assembly GCA_024363595.1 of Xenopus borealis. Taxonomy (NCBI): domain Eukaryota; kingdom Metazoa; phylum Chordata; class Amphibia; order Anura; family Pipidae; genus Xenopus; species Xenopus borealis. The sequence continues at coordinate 103,936,962 of CM044433.1, read as the reverse complement.
TGCCAGAGTGGAAATGCTACAGACATGAGCATGTTTTTTTTAATTTCATTTAGTTCCACAGAATGAAGTATTGCCTTGGAGCTTTGTTGCAGTGAGAGAAATATTTGTGAAAGTGAAATACATCCAAAGCTAACAAATGGAATTTCCAGCAGGTAGATATACCACACAGGGTCTCTGTTTTCTCAGCTAATTTATATGACTCTCAAATAGTAGTTCCTAATTTCTTTGGAGTGTTTCATAATACATTTTAACCTTGGGGAAATGCATACATATATTTTGATTATGTTTTTCTGGTAGCATAGAAACATTTATATTCCCTTGTGCTCTTAAATCATTGCCATTACAAAAAGTAAGTGATTTTATACTTTGGAATATCAAGAACTCATCTATTAAAGGGCCAGCTATACCTATTATAATAACGCACAATTTTTTTCACACACAACAAAAAAAAAAATTATATGGAAGATTAATTATGGCCCTTTAATTTTAGGTATCCAACCGTTTTACAGTGAGGCACAAGGTTAACACAAAGCTTCATTGTGTATCCACTATAACTGCGGCCATAGGCACTGGCACTTGGGTATCTATTTATTATATATAGCCCTGTTTGTAATATACTGAAAAACAGCATGATTTTATTATTTAGGCAGGAAATTAGTACACTAATTTTAACTCACGAATTCTGTTTCTCATGCTGAATGCTCAGCAGTAAGTTCCTTTTCTTGAACTGAGGCTGCAGTTTGTCTTTGCCAGCCAGAATGGGTTTCAAAAATTGTAAAACTGAATGATAATTTTTGAAAATATAACATTTACGAAATTCATGTGAAATGATCGAAGTTCGATTGAATACCGATTGTACGAATTTTTCGTGAAATGGGATATGCAAATTTGGCCTCTTCGATCATCGAATATCGAATGTCGAATAGATCGAATAGATCGAATAGATCGAATAGATCGAATGATCGTATATTCGATCATTCGATCATTGGATGATCGAGGGAATCAAAATTTTAAAGTTATTCGACTGCCTACTTCACCAGATTGAACCTACCGAATTGTAATAGAAGGCTATGGGAAGCTCCCCATAGGCTTCGTACGAATTCATCGAGAAATCGTATAACGAGCAAAATGATAGCCTAAAACAATTCGATAAGCATTCGATGGTCGAATGCTTATCGAACTGAGAATTTGGTTGAGCTAATTATGGGGAATAATAGTAAATTTGCCCCCAAGTGTACCTTATATGCAGCTCAGATGTCAGCAGTGGAGCTATTTCCATGATGTATATCATTACTCATAATACACACTATCAAAGTGATAGGAACCAGAATGTTGATTTTTTTTTCTTTTGTACTCAAGGCCAGTAGTTAGCAACTAGCAATGGGTTTCATTTAGTACTCATGTTGAAATGTTTAACATATCCTTTCATATGTAATTGAAAGCATATGCATTTATGATATGATCATAGACACAGGCTGTTCAGTGGCAGAGCATGCAACATGAACTAGGATTAACATCACCAATACATACACACATGGAAATCATACAAGAAATAACAAAAGCAACCATAAAGAGTTTTGGTGTTGGGGTGTGTAATATGCAGTTGTGTTGGGAGGAGGTATGGAGAGGCAGAAGTGGAGTGAAATGGACAGCTGTTCATTACACATTGTAGAGCTCAAGCCAACTAGTGTCTGTAATGTTAGCACTGGTGAAGAGTCAGTCCACATTTTCATTGGCTGAATTGCAAAGGAATAGATATAAGTTGCCCACATACAGAATGACTATCAATATGAGGGACATATTTATATTTATACATACTTATACAGACCTACAGTATCTAAACACTCAAATATATAAACTAAATATACAAAGATCTGTAGATCTTGCTGTACTTGTAAAAAGTACTTATGTCCCCTTGCAACAGTGGTGCAACTAAGTGCAGCAGAGCCAAGATGTGCACCTGTTGGGTCCCCCATGATATTCCCTGTCACCCTGACCCCCCACATGAAGACGTACGTAAGGTACGAGCTGGCAGGTGGGGGAGGGGCAGAGGGGTGTTGCAGGCTGGGGCCATAAGCCTGTGTTGAACAAGGGGGTGGGGTGCCTGAGGGGGGTGCAACAGCACTGGTGGGTGCAGACCCACTTTGTCCAAAGCATCTTATCTCTAGAAAACGCAACCCCAGCTGTGACAATCCTCCATCCATCCTACCAACATTGCCGGATTTCACCTTACACCACCCATAAGCCGGTAAGGGCCATTCCGCCCGCCCCCTGCCCCACCCTGTCCCCCAATTTGAAAGCACGCACACTTCCCCTATTTGCATGAGGACTGTGTGCGCCCAGTAAGTAATTTGCCATGCGCACAGTCCTCAGTGTCCTCTGTGGTGCAGCTGGGAGGCATGCCACCCCTGAAATCGTGCCTCCCCAGGCACACATATATGTGTTAAGATGCTCATATCTGCACTCTCTCTTACATACTAATATCTTTCTTAAGGACTGGAACCCATATCAGCAGTACAATACAGTATTGTATTTGTTGTAATAGCCACTGAATGATACTGCCTAATGTTATGCATCTTGTTATCAACAAAAATCCCCAGGCCCCCCTTAGTATTTAACTGACATTTAAGTTATTTCTAACAAAGTTAGAAATAGTTCTACAATTTGGCTAAATCACTCTGCATGGAATTTATAATTCTGCACAATTTAGTATCATCAGCAAAAAAATAGAAACAGTACTTTCAATGCCAACCTCCAGGTCATTAATAAAAAAGGAAAGGACTGAGGACAAGCCCCTGTGACACTCCACTAATAACATTGGTCTAGTTAGAAATTGTTCAATTAACAGCACTCTCTATAATATATTATTCTATGCTTTGCCCTTAACTGTAATTGATTTAACCATATTAGCATTCATTGAGGAATTCTGGGTCAATGTTTAGGCAGAAAGATCTCTTATTTCTCATCCTATTTGCTTGTGTGTTTGTTTACAAATATTCACAATGAACTCATTGAAAGCAGAGTGTAAAACCCTTTTGTTTTAGGGCTACATAGCAAGAAATAATTCATTAGAATTCACATAAATAAATAAGCGTGTGGGTTTTTAATAGCAGTGACAAATTATATTCATTGTGCAGAATGAAAAGCTCCATTTAGAACAATTTCCTATGGAACAAAGCACAGTAATTGATACACCACATGGGATGCTGGCATGCAGAATACACTTTTTAACTAAGAGCACAGATGTAAAATACTTAAACATTGTAGCCTAAATTCAAATGTTCGTTTTACAAGTAGGTATTTTGCTATTTTCTAAAGCCCTTAATCCATTAACAGAGCTGTCAAGGGGGGAGACAGCAAAATGCACTAACTCCCTAATAAACTGTGTGTGTGTGACACTGGTGTTACAGGTCCCAAGCTCCCTGCTGTGTCTAACTATTCTTGGCCCCCTTCCTGAGCTCCACCCCATTGCAAGGTCCTTGGGGTGAATGAGTAGACTCAGAAACAAGACATTTTGCTAGAAAAAAACAAGTTTCTGACTGCATGGACTTTGAAACTGTTTGTTTTTACCCCCCCCCAATATGAGATTGGAAAGGCAGCTACAGTGTACACACTACATGAAATTTGACTGTGCCTCAGCCCCTGAGGAAGTATATTATATACGAAACGCGTGGGCAAAATATTTGTTTAAATAAAATTGATTTTTATATCGAAATACCCGTATCTGGTGAAGTGCATAACGCTGAGAAAAATACTTGAACAATCGAGGTGGACGCTACGAATCGTGCGGCATCAGCGGCATTGGTGGGAGCTCTAGGTGTAAAGAGCCGGCAGGCAGGAGATTAGCGCTGACAAGTGAACAACCGGCATCGAACCCAAAGGAGCGTGGAGGCAATTACATCTGAGCGGATACAACCGGAACATATCTAAAGAAACCACGAAGGAGCAATATCCTGCGCTATACTCCTACATCGTCTGGTAAGTAGAACTGCCACGTGGGGCCCCGGAGAATCGGCTAAGGTATCTGCACCATATGCGATTTCTTTCCACAGTAACTGAAGCCCGGGGAGGAAATATCCACAAACCGCTACCTATGCTGACAAGCCTGAATCACCTAATAACATTGTGAGTACCGACAAACCACCCATAAAAGAGTATTTAAAAACGTTATCACACCATATAGTACATTCTTTTTTCACAGATACTGTTGCTGGCATTTTTAAGATTAGCGCACAGACACTTGGACTTACATCAATGATTTTCTAAAGGATACGTGGATCCTTCTTTCGTCAGTGCTGCTGAAACTACAAAAGACTTAGCGCATAGTGACTTTTATTTATCGTTTTTTCTTTTCATGTGGAAGGAAATATAGTTTTTGCAAAGGAATAAATATTTGCATTGCAAATATTTTTCTGTTAACAACATATCCGGCCGGTAACAACATATCCGGCCTATATCCAGCCTACATCCTCTAGCTGGATAGCCCTGTGCATGTAAAAGTTAGAATGTAAATTATTGCTCTTTGGTTTCCAGTGAGTTTTTCCTCTGGATGATTCAGTGATTAGAGGATAAATGCTAATTAAATCTCTAGGCATTGCATTTAACAAATTACACAACGATTTAAAAAGTGCTGGGTTTTATTTCTGTCATATATGACTGCAACCAACTATACTGTAAACAGTGGGTGTCTGGCTCACACTTTGCCAGGCAAGTAGCCATTCTTATAATTCCACATGTTCTTGAGGTAGAAGCCAAAGGAAAAGTCCTTAAGTGGGAAAGGATAATCTTTCCAAAACAAATAGCTGGATAAACACAAGAAAGTCATCGGCAGAGTAGGACTGATGTTGGTAGAATAGCATTGCTCCTAACTGTGAATGACAGACAAATGGAAAAAACTATTAAATAATTTCACGCCCACCACATCTTCCCTAAGGACTAAAAAAATAATAATCACATTAAGTAAAAGGAAGATATGCACATACATGAGTTGTATATATATATATATATATATGTAATTTTGCACTTTTTGCACTGAATTTAGCAACCATGACATTTTATGGGGCAAATTTACTAGCAAGGAGATAGATGCTAGCATTGATTTGCACTCTATCACCAGGCAACTTTTCAATGTTACTCCCCAAATTAACTAAAATCCGTATTTTACTGAACGTTACTTCTTTAGTCTTGCCAACACCAGCTCAGACCAGGCAAAGTGCAATGGAGTGCATAGAACTTCCTCAATCTTCATCTACTTATATCATATTTTCTTGATTGGAAAAACTTCTAAGTTCAAAAAACAATGGCATCTTTTGCTTTTTTCAGGGTGAAAGGCTGCAAAATATTTTGTGTAACCATTTCCCCCCACACATTTTATTACATATGGAACATTATTTTACAGTGGGCTTATGTGGTCAATTTTCGATCAAATTGAATAATTCGAACAATATCAACCAAAATCCTTTGAATTCTTGGCACAGGACAGGCTCTAGGAGGTCCCCCATAGGCTAAAATGGTAATTCGGAAGCTTTAAGTTGGCAAAGTGGCGAAGGATTTTTAAGAGACATTACTTTGAAATTCGAATTTTCTAATTCTTTCAATTCAATCTAATTTTGGGCTATTTGATAGCCAAAGCAGCCCAAAATGACTTCAAAATTCTAATTTTATCCAAAAAAAATTTCTTTGACCATTCGTAAATGTGTCCCTAGGTGGTTGCTAGCTCTGTCTCACACACACCTTGCAAACAAGTTAAACTAGCACAACAGCACCCCAAACACCAACCAATACCCACAAAACTCTACTACACTACTAGTTTAAGGGGCTGATTTAGGAAGGGTTGAATTTCGAAGTGAAAATAACCTAGAAAAAAACGTAGAAATTCAACCATCAAATTTGGGGGGGGGGTCATTTTCGATCGAATATGGGCGCTTTCAAGTGAAAATGGGTGTATTCGATCGAATGAAAATCATTTGAATCATTTCATCAAAATCCTTTGATTTCTCATAACTTAAAAAATTTCAGTACAAACTCTGTGAGGTCCCCCATAGGCTAAAATGGCAATTTGGCTGCTTTAAGCTGCCGAATAGTCAAAGTTGAAGGATTTTTAAAGGGACATTATTTTCTCAATTCAGATCAAATTTTGGGCTATTCGACAGTCGAAGTAGCCCAAAATGACTTAGAAATTCGAATTTTATTCGAATTTTCACTTCTACCCTTAGTAAATCAGCCCCTTTGGGGCAGATTTACTAATGGTCAAATTTCAAAGTGAAAAAGCTTTGAAATTCGACCATCTAATTTTTTTTGGGGGGGGGGGCATTCTAGATCGAATTAAAACGGCTGTATTAGATGAATGAAAAATCGTTCAAATCATTCGCTTCGATCGAACGATGTGAACGATTTCACAAAAATCCTTAGATTTCTCAGAATTAGAAAAAATCCAGGACAAATTCTGTGAGGTCTCCCATAGGCTAAAATGGCAATTCGACAACTTTAAGCTGCAAAATAGTTGAAGGATATTTTAAGGGCCAGTACTTCAAAAATCGAATATTCAAAATTTTTCAGTTCAAATCGAATTTTGGGCTATTCAATAGTCGACCCTTAGTAAATCAGTCCGTAAGTGTTAATGTTATTTAAACCCACACTCTTCCTACAGATTGAGGTTTTTTATGACCTCCTGTGAGTAGGACTCTAAATATTCTTCCTTAAACTGTTCTTACATTGCAAATTTTAATTGTACATTGCGAATTTTAATTGCGCACTCTTAAGAAGTGCTTGAAGGTGTTGTAATCTTTTTGCGCAAACATAACTTTTTCAGTAAGATGTTTTATTACATTTACTGCGCACTGGAGCAAACCATAAAATTTGCTAATGGTCTTCCACTGTCGGAAGTGGTCGCTAAACAGTTTCCAGGTTCGCAATGCTGTTCCCAGGTATCACTGAATATCATCCAGATAGGCCACTGCAAAATGGCAACACTCATTTTTTGGATGCCAGCAATGGCCGCCGGCATCCAAAAATGGACGTACATGTCCAAAACGAGATGCCGGCAAATTTTCACCAGGGTGAAATTTCGCCAGTGTTTCGCGAATAACAGGAATTTGCTGCAAATTCACCACAGAAGAATTCATTTGCCCATCACTAGTGGGCACCTGCCAGCTTATCTGACAACTAATCAATACTAGGAATGGGATAGGTGTCAAAAGCGTTAACAGCATTTAATTTCCGACATTTGATGCAGAACCTGGTTGTCTGGATCCTTTTGGGCACAAGAACTACAGTTTAGGTCCAAGCGTTGTGGGACTTGAGTTCTAGCAACTCCTCAATTTCCCTCTTTATGTCAGCCTGTACTTCTAGGGATACTCAGTTGACTTTCTAATAGGGGAATGACCAACCTACAATATACTGCATATATAAAATACAAAAGTCACAATACAAGGTGGAAAAGTAATGAATTCAGATTGTTATTACATGGCAGTTTATAAAACAGTGCAATTTGCACCACAATTTAATAATCAGGCCTTTAGCATCAGCTTCAATGAAAGGTCAACCTCAGTTATGGCTTGATGTTTTTTGACAACCCCATAGCTTCTGAAAAGCTGCCCAGTGCACACTGAGCATGTGAAGTGTCACTGACACTCCTACCAAGATGGGTTGCTACTGTGCACAATTTTGTAGGCTTACCTTATTACTATTATATAGATTTAAAAACATTTGGATGCTGCATTAAGTTCAGTATAAAAAATATGGCATTTCTACCTATATTTGCTTTTAGGGTTCATAACCTTAAAACAGCCATCAAACATACACAATAACAATAAATATATATTTGGAATCCTTTATTAAATAGAGGACTGTAAGTTTGAGCCTATAGGACATTTCCACTGATTCAAACCAGAGGTTGATCAGGTGGAACTGTAAATGCCTGTCAAATAAATAACAATACAATAATACAATAATTCTTGACAGTGACTTAAGGGCAGATTTACTAAATTCACATGAAGGATTCGAAGTTCGATCGAATTTTCAAAAAGATTCGAATTCTCGAATGTTTTTGAAGACCACTTTGACCAGTGAATTTTGAAAATTCAATCGAATCGAATGATTTGAATACAAATCTATTTGAATATTTGACAGCCGAAGTACTTCCCCTGTAAATTTTTATTCGACTGCCTAGTTCACCAGATCATAACTACCGAATTTGGTTTAATTATTTTTGATTGAATAAAAATATTCGATCGAATGGTTAAAATTGTTCGAATCGATCGTTTTATCGATGGATCGAATATTTGCTATTTGATTGTTCAACCAGTTGAATTGCGATAAAATCCTTCGAATTCGAAGGATTTTTATTCCCCAGCTATTCACATGGTTGAATTCAAGGGTTTTTTAACCCCCTGAAATCGACCAATAGTAAATCTGCCCCTTAATCTTCAGAAAACGTATAGTGTGCAAAAAATTAGGTTCAGACTAAAAAATGTCATTTAAGACAATATGTAGTTAAAATAAATACATCTTCAGTACAACAACATTACCTTACAATTATTAATAATATTTACCTTGCATTAGCTTTTAGATTTTCAACTGTGGAAAATGTCTGATTTGTAGTTATAATTGACTGGTCCTTTCCTGGTGGTGCCCCGTTTTCAGTAGAAATTACTTTATATTCTGAAATTGACCAATGTATAATAGATATTTGAAAAAAAATCTAATAAAATGCATACAAACATACAGGAAAGAAACAATGTTGTATTAAATAAAATACAACCATACTGTAAAGTTATCTAAAGATATAAGATTATATCATGGATTCTCAGGAGCAAGCTTTTTCTCTTTTTTTTATTATTTATTAATAAAAAATATCACACTGCAGGAAATAAAAGCAAGACATTCAAGGAAACAATAGCATTTTCTTACATTGATATGCCCACACTCAAAGGTCACATGATAATAAATCTACCTTTATTTTTACAGTGGCCTTTAGCAGTCTGTATCAGAATCTATATATGTATTAAAAATTTAGTACCATCTGTAGTAAAACTATTTCAAATCCTTAAGTTGATGGTATTCCATATGCAACCAACTGTTATGCCAGATGACCATGTTTTACAAGGTGTCTCAGTATAAAAATTATAGAAAGCTTAGAGAAAGTTTGGCTGGCCCAATGGTTATCTAGGTATGCATTAGTTATTCACTCACTGGTCAGCACTTTGCCTAATGTCAGATTCTGGCCTCGTACTTTTCTGATAATTAAAGTGAAATTGCTCCCCTGTTTTGGCAATATTCATTTTATTCAGAAGTCGGCTTCAAATATTTGTTAAAGAAAAATTACAAGTTACAAATTAAATTGCTGACAGTTATGCAACTACAAATATACATAGGGGCCAATTTATTAAACCTCTTAGTTTTAGGTCAAGGTTTTTAGGAAGAAAGCTTGAATTTTTGTGGAAAAAAAACTATTTTTTATTATCATACCCCAAAGCTGTTAAAATCTAAAAATACGCCATCTAAAGCCTGTCAAGGTCATGTAGAATTCAATAGTAACTGTCCCTGAAGTTGTTTCTTGAGATTGTGATCTGTGCTGGACAATCTGGAAAAGTCTGGGCTTTGTCTGATAATTCGAAAAAGTCAAGTTTTTCTAAAGAAAAATTCTATAAAACCGTGTTTTCCATGGGTACAATACGAATTGACGCTCAGTGTTTTTGTGACGTTTTATTGGTAAATTAGTTCAACTTGTGGTTGTGGTTGACTTTGTTTCCATAACAAACTGAAACTAATTTGAGTTTTTAGTAAATCAGCCCCTACAGTAAATATTACAGAAACAAGACCCAAGGTGGCAGTTAAAAGTAAGAACTGGCAGAATATTATGTAAAAGTGCCTCTTCTAATTATTAACAACATTTACACTCCATGGGTATGATGCATGATATCCATGGGTAACAGTTATATACAAGGTCATCAGAAGGAACGGTGAATCAACTATGGATGCACACCAAGTGGGTATTAAAAGTGGGTCTAACAATGACATTACAATTGCCGTCTTAACTGACTGGCTGTGTACGTTGTAGTTAATCAGCTGTTGAAAAGATGTTAACATTGCATTCTCTGTTGTTATCAGGCAGTGTCACAGGTCCCCTATTCTGTTAGGGATGGGGGTTTTTTTGGCTAGTCCTAAACAACCTCCTTCACTCCTCTTGCAACACATTTGTCTTCTCAGTCCAAGACAAGTACCATACTTTTCTCAAGAAGCTTGAATGGGCAACAGACCCAAATCAATGTGGTACAGGTATTTTCTGTCTAGTGTAGTAAAGAGTAAACCGTTCTGTTCATTCACCAGACTACAGTTTCATTGGGCATACTACAGTTAAATTGTGAGAGCATGTTTAAGAGATTATTGATAGGAGGTGATTCAAATTTTCTATAATACAAAGCTTATTTCTAATGTTTTTCTTTTTTCGCATAGGAACAATTTACTGTGTGTGACAAGTGCCCCATGAGCCATTGCCCATGTGAGTTCAAAACACCAAGGAATTCCCTACAGATCATTTGAACGGTATAAGCTACTTGGATGAGTTACATAGTTACATAGTTAAATTGGGTTGAAAACAGACCGAGTCCATCAAGTTCAACCCCTCCAAATTAAAAACCCAGCATACATACACACACACACACACACACACACACATCTCCACTCTTTCAAACACAAACAATATATGCCCATAGCTATACTAACTGTAGAGTTTAGTATCAAAATAGCCTTTGATATTATGTCTGTCCAAAAAAATCATCCAAACCTCTCTTAAAAGCATCAACAGAATCAGCCATGACAACATCACCCGGCAGTGCATTCCACAACCTCACCGTCCTGACTGTGAAGAACCGCCTACACTGCTTCAAATGAAAGTCCTTCTAGTCTGAAGGGGTGGCCTCTGGTGCGGTGATCCTCTTTATGGGTAAAAAGGTCCCCGGATATTTGTCTATAATGTCCTCGAATATATTTGTAAAGTGTAATCATGCGCCTTTTTTCCAGAGAAAACAACCCCAACCTGGACAGTCTCCCCTCATAATTTAAGTCTTCCATCCCTCTAACCAGTTTAGTTGCACGTCTTTGCACTCTCTCCAGCTCATTTACATCCCTCCTAAGGACTGGAGTCCAAAACTGCACTGCATACTCCAGATGAGTTATGTTCTTATATAAGATTCTATAAATATTTTTTTTAATCATATTTAAGAGGCAAAGTAATTTATTTACATGTGAATACATACGGTAGGAGGTTTAATGAATGTTAGCACTAAATGATGTAATATGTAGATAAGGTTCAGTTCTTCTTGGACCACACCATATGTATAACAATATCAATCTAGGAAAAGCTTCTTAATCTGTATTTGGCATCTCTGGAATATTTTCTGCCAAATGCTTAGGGGTAAAATAGGTTTTTATTTTATCTAGTATTGCATTCTTTTGATCTCATGGTGATTTTGCCCCAGTTAGCAACTACTGTTTCTTTGAACAGTTTACTACAAATTAGAATATAAATGGATCTGATTGATTGGATTACTATATTGGTACAATTTAAAGAGGACCTGTCATCCTAAGAACTAATTCCAAATCCTGTTTTATGATGTTAGTCAAGCAAAATAATCTTCACTTACACAATGAAAATTTATTTAAATCTTGTTTCTTTTAGTCTTGGAATTTACAATCACAGCAACTAGACAACCACCATTTTTTGAAGATTGTTATTAAGGCTAGCTTTGCATCATACCAAAATCTTGTTTATGTGCCAGGATGGGGTACCTGATGAACATGACCATGCATAGGCCACATAATTAGACAGTGGGGAGGGAGGGGGAATGTGGGGAGGCTGGTAACATCTAGTAATGTGCAGAATGGAAAGTGAAAATGTTTGCCTGCCCCACCTCTATGCCTAGTGCATAGAGGTGGGGCAGGCAATATATGATTGACAGCTAAGATTTTTAAATATCTTTATAAGGTATGTTTTAATAAAAATAATTTGGGTTTTGTGTTTAAATTGTAAAGGACTTTTATTAGCATTTTTATGTCTGGGTGACAGAACCCCTTTAACACCACATGATTTGGGTTTCATGTTTAATTTGTAAAGCAATTTTATTATACAGCTTTTTATGTCTGTTTACAGATCCCCTTTAACACCACACTACTTAGCAGGAAGGGGGTTAGGAAGGCTTATAGAGAATCTTGTGAGTTTCATTTTGTGCTGCTGTTATAGAATTAGTATTTAGGAAACCAGTAAAGAAATGTGAGTAAACCCCCCTAATTTATTTTAGCAAATTATCTTAAGCCATGTTAATTAAACAAAGAGAAATTAAGAGTAATAAAAGCCTTCAAGCTGATCCACTTTAAACAGATCTACTACGGATTATTCGTACAACATGTTTAGGCCATTAATTGCCCACATTATCAATATTTTGGTTTTCTGTTTTTTTTTGGTTTTTACAATGATGTTCCAGGAATTTGGCAAAGAGCAGGAACAACAACTGCAGTCATTGAAACTCCCATCACTATAAGCTAACTGCAGGAAGAGTCATGGTGGTTACTATCCAGACTGCAAGCTGTTTTGTAAGATAGGAAAGCTTTCTAGGTGTGATAGAATAATATAAGAGCCTGTATGCTAAAGTGAGAAATAGATATTAGTATCTTACTACCTGCTGAAATAAAACACTCCATTTACTATTCATTTGGCAAATATTTTGCAAGCCATTTAGTTACTGATGTACACATTAGTAAACATGGCATATAGGAATAAAATGAAGTATTCTTTTTAAATTCAAGTTAAATACAATGAATCCATTGCAGCTAATTTTCTGTATGTAAAATCAGCTGGACCCAAATAAAGGAGACCATACCTGTCTATATAAAACAAATTATATTTATCAATATGGCTTCATTTTAGCTGCAAATATATCAATAAACCTTTTCATTATCACTTATTTAGAATGAGCAATATATATATATATATATATATAATATAATATCCAAGAAACCGGCACTCCCAATTGAAAAACTTCTGATTTATTGTGTTATATCACATTCCAACGTTTCGGTCGCCATTACGACCTTTCTCAAGGATCCTTGAGAAAGGTCGTAATGGCGACCGAAACGTTGGAATGTGATATAACACAATAAATCAGAAGTTTTTCAATTGGGAGTGCCGGTTTCTTGGATATTATATTATATATATTTTCACCGTGCACCCCGGCTAAGCCAGAATTTTGCCTTTGAGTGCTGATACCATTCGAAAATCAATATATATATATATATATATATACAGATCACTTGCTATTGCTCCCTCCCAAAATTCTGTATCATTGTAGTGTTCAAGAAAATGGCCACCAATTTGGGATTTATAACCTTAGTAAATTATTTGTAAGCAGATGCCTATTCTAAAACATTACTGGTTTAGTAATTTAAATAAAAAAAAATTAAAATATATTTATATGTCACATACATAAGAATTAGTCAAAACATGGAAAGGTATTGATACTGACCAGTAACTGTTTCATTCTCAGGGTGTTCCCAATCTAGAATGACAAAGGATGGGCATCCTTCAACAGTGACTATTGTGAGATTAGATGGTGGATTCAGTGGACGGCTGACAATTTCCTGATTTGTTGCCTCTTCTGTTGGAAAATGCTTCAGAGATTCGGTGATAGAGCATGGCACTGACTCTTCTTTGCTCATATACTTTATATGTGGTCCTGCAAGGAACATTGTTAAAATAAGTGTCAGTAAATATAAAAATCAAAAGTCTCCGTGATGAGTTGAAAATGATCTATAAAGTTATATGATGTATATTATAGTTTTGTTGTTTAGAAACACACACACACACTTGTTTACCACAGTGATGTTTCAAAAACAGGAAAAAATGCTTTATAGCAAGCAGCCACAAAGTTTATGGCCATTTCATACCTGTGGTTCTGATTTTCCCAAGAGCATCTATTTCTGATTTTGGAGTTGAACTGAACACAGTGGCTTCAACTAAAAGTAATAGAAATAGTTATTTCAATAATATAGGCATTATTATACAAATATATTTATAAAATTTTTCTCAAATTAAAATTCTTATTTGATAAGATATAGCAATAAAGTCATTGTTTATTATGATGTTACATAGCAAAGTGTACCCTGAAAATATTGTAGACAAATTAATGCCATAGAGTTTTATGATTCTAGTTGATGCGTATTATTCACAGAGGTTGTCATAGCGATAATAAATAGATAATTCAGATATGCAAAAGATGTAGAAGTTCCTAAGGGTCACAGTTAATATTCAATATATTTTCAGTGAGTGGAATCCTAAGAGTAATATATTATTATTAATATTTTTTTGGAGGCCACACCCCCACTAAACCAGGATGGCACAGTTCCAATTTCATGTATTTATACCCCCAGAACCCATAGCAGGATGTCAATTTCATGTATAAATGGATGCAGCTTGACGGGAATTCTACTCCCACTTCATAAAAAGCTGTAGTCCCTCTCCTTCCTGGCCGTATATCGGGCTCGGATCTCCTCCATCGTGTCTCTGTCCTGTCACAAATCTGAGCTCCTTGGCAAAGTGCACATTTTCTTCTGTGCTCCCCCCTCAGTCATTGTACTTTTAATTCTCTTCCCTCTGAATTTATTTCTCTGTCCTAGTTATTTGCCCCTCCGTGCTATTTTCACACATCATCTTCCTCAAACCCCCCTCCCTCTCTCTGTACTTGTAATTTAGTGCTCCTTGGCAAAGCACATGTTTCTCTTCTTTGGGGAGCTGTCAGTTACACACATATAATATGCAGGGATTCTGTGTTGATTAAAGGCATACTGTCATGGGAAAACATTTAAAAAAAAAACACATCAGTTAACAATGCTACTCCAGCAGACTGCACTGAAATACAATTCTCAAAAGAGCAAGCTGATTTTTTTATATTCAATTTTGAAATCTGACATGGGGCTAGACATTTTGTCAATTTTCCAGCATGTGCCATGTGAACACTTTTACCTGCCACAAGTAATGACACTTGTTTTAATTTTAGTATGACTGCCCTTGCAGTTTGTAAACGACTGCTTTCTGGAGCACAAAGAAAGATACCTCACACAAAACAAGATAATTCCCATCCCTACAATACATTAAACTGTAATTCTGAGTGGTTTCTAAATAGATATGCTACCTAATTCATTTTTTGGAGGCAGCCACAAAACTGCACACTGTGCATGCTTTGTCAAAAGAGGACAAACAAAAGAATATTTTTGTGTACACAGTCTTTTATTAAATTGGTTTAGAAGTCAACTTCCAAAACCCTCATGTTGCACTTAAAGCATGGATTTAAAAAGATGGTACAAACAATGCTCTAGAATTAAAATAATGCTATGGTAAGTTCCAAAAAAAAAAATGGGCAAATGGAACCATTTAAAAGAGAAGGAAGGCATAACCACTGGGGGGGGGAGAATTCAAAATGGTAGGCAACCCAATAATTTATAATCGCTTAGCTGAGACACTAGCTGGTCATGGAGCCCGCTTAGCGTGAGCGCGTATGCGTGAATAGGCATTCAGGTGTGTTCGCGCGCATTCGCAAGAACGGAAAAAGAAGAAAAAAGCACAGAGAGTTGGGAGAAGAGGAGACCGGACTGGGGGTAGACAACAGAGAAGTTAAGTACCTGGCACCCCCCCAGCTTTGTGACCTAGGCACGTGCCTACTCTGCCTATCACTATGCCTATTGGCCTGGCCCTGGACAATAGGCCGCTGCTCCTGTATGCTAAAATTGCACTGGTCCAGGGCATTTCTGTAGAAACTCATTCTTTACCATATGCTTTTGCTTTTTCCTGATTCTCTTAGGGTGAGCATGTAAAGTCAAGCGAAAAGCCAAATTTAGATCCAAAAACCAGCTTGTCACTCTAGAGTGCATGCACACTAGTTTGGGCTGATGACAAGAATGAAGAAGTGGAAGAGGATGATAGTGTGGTGCTGCTACAGAAGTACCCCAGGCTGGTTCAGTTTTCAGCTAACAAGAGCATCAGCCTGGAGTATCAGGTGATCCATTATAATTACTGGGTGTGCATAACATTTGGCAGCACCCAGTGATTTAAATTTTCCTTCTCCTTTAAAGATGTGATAAATATTACCTGCTGTTGACTGTTGACTGTTGAATGTTGACTGCCTAAAGGATGAAAATACTGACAACCTCATAGAATAACTTAAAGAAATATTATTTTTCAGTCATCTCTAAAGGAACACTGATGAGAAAGCCCAGTATTTTGTAAAAATAACTTGGTACCTACAAAATAGGTACAGCAAATTTGACCTGTGAATATATTAAATAAGGAAGAACAGAATATTTTGTGTCCCTTAACAAGGACTGAACATCCTTAGTAATAAGATATCAACTGGAATATCAGTAAATGTTAAACTGGCATATAATATTTTTGATCCTGTAAATAACTTTTAAAAGTAATTTTTATTTTAATCTATAGAATCTATAATTCACGCTGTGAGAGTTCTAGCCAGTAGGGCAGTTATTCTACTAGACCATGCTTTCCAAATAGTGTCTTAAATGTTCTAAAGTTAAACAATTCTGCACAACCCAAGAAACATACCAGTACCTTCAGGAGGAGCTGATGATGGTAGTTGCATTGGGGCCTTTATAGACACTGTTGTACGATTTGGTCGGGCAGTTGAAGGTGCCCGTGGCATTAGAACACTGCCTTTTTGAGAAAATAATAGAGTTTATTTTGTTGTCAAAATCTGTGATATGTTATTCTTATAGATATTCATGCATTATAGGCCACCTATTACTGAAAGCATTTCCATTCCACTTTGCAAAGGACAGCACATTTTTTGATTTAGCACTATTATTATTATTATTATTAACATGTATTTCTATAGCACCAACTTATTTCATAGCGCTGTAAAGTGAATGTGATTATACAACTAAATCACATGAATTACATACATAGAACATAAGGAGTTACATACTTCACAATAAATATGGGGTTACATACATCACAATAAATAAGGGTACAGGAGGTGAGGAAAGCCCTGTACAGAAAATTCTTACAATCTAAAGGGAAGGGAATGATACACAAGGTGTGGGAATGGTCAAGATCAGAGTAAAGTGGGTGAGAGATGTAGTACTGTAAGTGGTATTGCATTGGGTAGTTAACAGTGAGGGTAGGCTTTTCTAAAAAAGTGGGTTTTAAGAGATTTCTTGAAAGCTTGGGAGAAAGTCGGACAGATCGTGGGAGAGACTTCCAGAGGAGGGGTGCAGCCCTTGCAAAGTCTTGAATGCGAGCATGTGAGGAGGTAATGAGAGAAGAGTTGAGGAGTAGGTCAGTAGAGAAGCAGTTGGGTGAGTATATGGAGATTAGTTCAGAGATGTAGGGAGGGGCAGAGTTATGAAGTGCTTTGAATGTCAGGGTCATTAATTTGAATTTAATTCTGAAGGGCAGTGGAAGCCAGTGCAGGGATTGGCAGAATGGCATGGCAGAGTGGTTGATGAGGTGTATAAGCCTAGCAGCAGTGTTCATTATGGACTGGAGAGGTGACAGTTTCTGGAGGGGAAGGCCAATTAAAAGAGAGTTACAAGATAGTGAATAAGAATTTTGGAAGCATCTTGGGTGATAAATGATCATATTTTGGATATGTTCCTTAGGTGGAAGTGACATGACTTAACAAGTGACTGTATATTTGGAGTGAATGTCAGGGCAGAATCTAGGATAACCCCAAGGCACCAGGCCTGGGGAGACGGGGTGATAGGGGAATTGTTAACGACGATAGATACTTCTGGGATATAACTGGTGTTAGTTGGAGGAAAAATAAAGATTTCCATTTTGGAGAGGTTTAATTTAAGGTAGCGTTGTGAAATCCAAGTAGAGATAGCAGACAGGCAGGAGGAGACACGAGTTAGGAGTTCTGGGTTGAGATCAGGAGAGGAAAGATAGATCTGAGTATCGTCAGCATAGAGGTGGTAGTGGAAACTATACGAGCTGATTAATTTGCCGAGGGAGGAAGTATATAGAGAAAATAATAGGGGTCCCAGGACAGAGCCTTGAGGAACCCGAGAGAGGTAGGGGGGAAGATGCTACTCCATTGTAGGAGACACTGAAGGAACGATTGGTGAGGTAGGAAGGAAACCAGGACAGGGCTGTGTCACGAAGGCCGAGCGAATGGAGGGACTGGAGGAGGAGAGGGTGATCTACAGTACAAACCAAATTGAAGTAGCTGACTGTTTTCTAAAGGGTTTCTGTAAACAGTGATATACAGTATTATGTATGGCTCAAATCAAATATTTTTGGCAAAACACAACACAACCTATTTACAATACCTCTAATTTAGCCAAGTTCCCTTAAATTGGGTGACCATATAGCAACACTAATTTACTCTCACTTCCTACATGTCCATCATAGATCTTTGTTTTGCTCATATAAGAACAGATTCAATTCAGTGAGAGTTATCTCATGGTTTATCACATGAAAAGTCATGGACGAGATTCAGTTCAAGGTGAAAAAACTTTTCTCCAAATTCAGTTCCAGTTTTTTCCCACAGACTTCAACAGTGAGATAAGTTTTTTCTGAACTGAATTGCATTTCAAATTGAATCTTGCCCATTACTTTTCATGTGATAAACCTTTTTCTCACCGAATTGAATCTCTTCAATATACTGTATGTTTCTTCATAAAAGGTAAAATATCTGTTGAACTCAGTAGTCTAAGATAACAATAGGGTAAATAGGAGAAATCTTGATTAGGCTCAGTGCTGCAAAATGTTTACACGAGTTTGTTTATAAACTCCTACACAATGGTTAGAAGAATACGGTACAGTAATCACACTTTTCTAGAGGATTATCTATACTCTTTCTGACCAATGTAATCATAATCATTCACAGATATAACACAACTTTGTCAGTAATAATTGGAGTTTTGGTTCTGTGCCCCAGTAAGGGTTGTTGGCCATGGCAACGAAGATAGTCAAAAGCTGAGGATCAGAGAGGTAAAATACAGAGCTTTTGTTCTTACCTGGCCGACCTGTTACATTGGTGGCATTAGGTCTTTTGTGCATGGTTGGCTTGACAGGAGAGAAGGGTGGTGATGATACTGCAGAGATAAACCTCTGTTACACGTTTGCATTAGAGTTTATTATTTTACAAATTACTTCATAAACAAGCTGATTTCATGTAAATGTGGTTATCCTTAAGCTCTCTCTGTTCCTGCTCTCAGAAGCACAGCTCACTTCACATGCCTCATCATCTGTGCAATATCTCCATTGGTTAGGAATTGTGTTGATGTTGGTTGCCTATATATATATATATATATATACGACTCTACTGTGTGTCTTTGTAAGTTGAGCTCTAAATTAACTTTTTAGTGTACCTCTATCACAAAGAATGGTGCACTGTAAGACTGTCTTACAATTACACTGTGCAAGTGCTAACTTGCACTAATAAAGTAATCCATAGCAGGCATTTAAATATTTTGTTTTCTAACTTGTTAGCTGTGAATCAGTGGGACTCCAGGCAGTACAACATTTTCCCCATTTCCTGGCTTTCAGAAAAGTGTTATGAAATGAGATATTTATTAACCAAGACGAATATATGCAAACATATATGCTTTTCGGGGGCTTGTTAGAGCTCAGAGGCAGCTTTGAGATCCAATATCCATCTCAATAAGTTAAAAATATGGGAAAATTAATGATTTGTACTAACCTTTTTCTCACTGAAACAAATCATCCATTGTGGAAATGAAATGGTTAAATATGAAAGCATTGTTTTTATTTGTAGGCATGGTATGTATTAGCACATATCCTAAAACAATAATTATGGTTTATAAATCTACCCAAATTGCTGACCAGCTGCAATTAACTGCACTTCTGCAGTATAGCATCTCTGTGTATCTGCATTCTGTGCTGCCCTCTTATCAGACACAAACAGCTTCAATTTCTGACATGCCCAAATACTTTTTATTTCATAGGCACACTCACTTGAACACATAGTTACTTGCCAATTACCATACTTTTAAGAACTGAAGACTCGCCAGCCCATTCAAACCATCTGACCATCCACATTATGTATCTCGTTTGTGTCCACCCAGAAGTTCCCAACCTCTCTTGAGTTACGTTTGGTTTGTAACAATCAACTCTTGTTTAGGTACAACAGCTAGTATGCACCAGGTTGGGTATAACTGCATCTAGACATGTCCTGGACACACGTATTCCAAATGCTCTTTAACCAACTGAATGCAAGTGTCTTCCTATTCCAGCAGAATTTGACACTCTGGTCTGCTGACACCCATTCTGAGATTACATGGTACACATGCAGCTTCTGTGATGCAAGGTCCTCTATGACATTTTCCTATACAGCACCTTTCTTTCCTGTATGTCTGTTACTTTACCCTCACCCTCTATCTACTTATATGTCCTTTAAACTGAAATATTAAAAACCTTTTCAATAAATTATGTTTATAAGTGCATACATTCTATAACCATAACTACATTAAAAATAAACATTTATATTTCACAATATAAAAAGTAACTGAAACAAAATACCTAGCTATCTATGAAAATGAATGAATTACTTAGAATCACATGCTTGTTCTAAATGCTAAATTACCATCAAAAAGGTTTGCATTACACAATGTTTTTATGCATTTATTCACAAACATGTGAATTTATACTTTAAAGGGGACCTATTTTTAAATCCTATTTTATGATAGACAAGCATAAATAAATTTTACTTACACGATAAAAAATATTTAAATTTTGTTTTCTTTAGCCTTGGCATTCACAATCACATCAAACAGGCAGGTGACATTTTGTGTGCACTGTTATTAAGGCAAAATTTGCATCATGTAAAAATGTTGTTTATGTGCCAGAATAGGGGACTTTATGAACATGTCTATGCACTACACAAGTAGATGGCAAGGAAGGCGATGTGAGGAGTGCAGTGACATCTAGAAAGTGCAGAATGGAAAATGAAAGTAATTGCCTACTCTGCCTAAAGCATTGAGTAGAAGCAGGCTAAATATGATTTAGGGCTGAACGCCATGTATGATTTTGGCACTATTCAACGCGCTGCACGGAAAAATGCAGGCATCACATTGGATGCAATGGAAATAAGGTAAGTAAAAGCATTGTCGGATGGATTTGCAGCTTTGATCCAACGCGATACGATGCTGCATGCTACGTCTGCATCCAACAGTCATGTCGCATCAACATTTCCATTGCTTACCTAATTCCCTGGGTTTTCACACAGCTCGTCGGATCGCGCTGAAATCGTCAGTGGAGTTCAGCCCTAACAGATTTAGACCAGTTATAGATGTTTTCATAAAAAAAGAAGTTGGGTTTCATGTTTAATTTGAAAAGGAATTTACTATTCAGATTTTTATGTCTGGCCGACAGGTCCCGTTTAAGCAAAGTTAATGGAAGGTGTTTTGTACTTTGCATTGCAGGTGTGCATGTACTTGTGCGACTGTGCTTAATCCTATTAAGTCCAAAAACTATTTAATGCACTTACATTAAATTGGATATTTAGATGCAGGTGAACTAAATGAGTTATGGTATTTTCTTGTACAGCTAAATAAATAAAATGAAAATATCAATTCAAGATGACTGTGCTTTCAACAGAAACACAGTTAATAGATAGTACCCAAGGACAATATTATATAATACAATTATTATTTGAGGTAATCTGTGCAGTATTTTCAATCCAGATCAAACTGAAGCTTCATTTCAGTCAGTACATGTACCTGAATATGTTCTTCTGATGGTAGTGTTTGCTTCCACTGAAATGTTTCTACTAACACCAAGAAGTTTTGATCTGTCATAAAGTCTGCCACCTCAGAAAGAGAGCAATACATTATAATAAAGTATTTTAACTATTTTGTACTGAACAAGTGAATCATGCATGGTATCAGCATAATGTTTCTACAGTTTTGCGCAGCCAGTTTATATACAATATGTAATAGACTTTCAGGCATGTTCTAGGTTTTAATTCCAGAATGTTCTTTTGCTAAAAACAAGTAGGATTCACAAAATGGAAAAAGAAAAAAACATAGCAAATAACATAAATGAAATACACACAATGGTTTTGTCTCTTACACTGACCATGATTATGTTTCTCATTGCTATAACTGAGGTTATTCTTACCAGCATAACCCCCAAACCTGGTTCTGCTGAGGTTTCACTCTACATTATAACTCTTCATTAGTAACCGTTCTGATTGAGGAATAAGCGGACAATATGCAGGATAACTGCAAAACAAGCGATTTATTGTGTTCCACACAACATGTTTCGGGCCTCAAAGGTCCTTTTTCAAGTGTGAAAAAGGACCTTTGAGGCCCGAAACATGTTGTGTGGAACACAATAAATCGCTTGTTTTGCAGTTATCCTGCATATTGTCCGCTTATTCCTCAATCAGAACGGTTACATGGATTTATTGGTGTGTGGACGGAAGCACCTGGGATAAAGCTGGACTTGCTGCACTTTGCTTGTATGTATATAAATTACTGATTACAAACTCTTCATTAGTCTGGCTTTTTTTGATTGGCCTAAAAAAAGTATTTTTACCATTATTCCACATTTATTCCACATTGCCAAATAGTGAAGCTTATTTTTATATAAGGTCCAGCAGGGGAGTACTACAGCACAAGAGTGGTCCATTCAATTGGAGTGTTTTGAAATACAACATTTCTCTGTTTATTCATAATTTGTTCAATACCTCACACTGATTTAATTTGTAAGAAACCTATGAAAGCATGCAGTCCAGCACAGTTTTTGCTGCACCAGCTTAACAAGGAAGCCAGTATTACTGCAGTCTGCCAACAGCAAAAACAAGCCATTAAAATGTAAGCTGCTTTCTATTTGTTTGTGTTTTTTCTCATATTAGTGTAATATAGCTGAAAATAGCATTATTTGCCTTATTTAGAAATAAGAAAAACATGTCTGCCTGCAGAGGTGGTGTAAGAACATATGCTCAGTTAAACCAGTGAAGAATCCCTTGCTAGATCACAGAGCAGACAGATTTGTTTTTCCAATTAGACGTTTTTATTACTTCATAAATTCCACCTTAGAACCACGATGAATCCCTGGGCACGTTTTAACTGTAATTATTTCAAGCATTGCATTGTTGGAAATGTTAAAGAGAAAAGAAAATTGCATGGTTTGCCACATGCAGTGACTCACAGTTTCCATGGAATAGTGCAATGTACAAGTGCAAGGAAATAGGGGTAAATGTTTTTTATAAAAGCCATTGACAAAATTCTTATTGGGCAAGTCATTTTGAAGCATGAGAGCATGGTGCACAGTTTACAAGCTTGGTGACATTATGTAGTGTTTATAAAGGCAAGCTATAGTAAAACACCTGCAAAACATTAATGGGCAAGTACTTTTGAAGCTAGAGAGCATGGTGCACAGAATGCATGCTTGGTAACATTATATAGTGGTGATCAAGGCAAGTTATAGTAAAACACCTGCAAAACATCAGAAACAGTCCTACACTAGCTTTTTGCCTCTGTTATGACAGATTTGCGGCAAAGCGACAAAGGCCTGGGCCTAGGGCAATATAAAATTTTGCCTGATTTGCGGTAGTCCACGCCTGCTCATAATGTATGTTATAAGTTAAAGAAAAACTATACCCTCCGAACAATGTAGGTCTCTATTTTCATAATAATACACTTTTTTAGTATCATGTGCCCTTGGGTAATCATAAATAGAAAATAGCCATTTTAAAAACTAAGGACAGCCTCCTGGGATCCTAGGATCTAACGGTTCACACAAACATACCAAACAAACTATAACGTTAGGTCACATGAGCCAATTAACGGACAGAGTTCTTCCTGTTACAGTTAGAGTTGAAATATTTCTGGTCAGGTGATCTCTGAGGCAGCACACAGACCATCACAAAATGGCGGTTCAAGGCAAGATATGTAAAAGGGCAATATTTACTTAAATATATATATACCAGATAGGTAAGATTCTTTAATATGTCACTTGATTTGATTTAAACTATCTGTTGCTCAAAAATTCATTTTAGGGGTATAGTTTTCCTTTAAGCAAACTGTACATGATATAACAGAAGCTATTTCATCTTTAATATACCGGCAAACAAACATGGTACTTTATTTCTTATAACCATTATTTCTAGAAAGACATTTGTCTTGTAAAAAAACCTATAATTGTGTAGTTGTTTAAACAGACTTTTGGCTAACAACATCAACACTAAAAAAAAAAGTGGATTACTAAGAATTTCCAACTGTCTGCCAGGGTGAGTTTCTGATTTAAATTGAATCTTATGCAGGATTTAAATCATATTTGCCTTTAAAAATATGCAGACTGATGGAACCTTACCAAGTTTACAAAATGTACAAAATGGATAAAGTCAACACAATGTATTGATGCTGATCATTCTAGTTGCAGTAACAGTGGTGAATTACTGTGCAGAGACATAGAAGGGTTTTCTGGAGATCAGACAACCATATTTTAAAGTATTATCCTAACAGATATTATTAAGTTCCTATTCATTTGTAAGATACAGAGTAATACTGAGGCTGATTTCACAGCAGAGGGTTATTAAAAATGTTTCTGAGACAACACCGGAAACAGAAGTAAATAACAAATTTGTTTCACATATGTTCTTATTACACACCATATGTTATTTTATGCCTTCTGTTTTATTACACTTACTTGATGCTATTTCCCAAAACACTGGTTGAAGCTTTCAGTCCACTGATGCAAGACTAACCAGTGATTTAAATCAAAAAATATAAGCTGCTGCCTATAAAATCTATCTTACAGGTATTTATTTTAATACAGCTAAGTAACTGTAACTTGTTAATGGAAAGTTAAAGGGGTTGTTCACCTTAGAGTTAACTTTTAGTATGATGTAGAGAGTGCTATTCTGAGATAATTTGCAATTGGTTTTCATTTTTTTTTTTTTGTGGTTTTTGAGTTATTTAGCTTTTTATTCAGCAGCTCTCTAGTTTGCAGTGTGAGCAATTTGGTTTCTAGGGTACAAATTACCCTAGCAACCCTGCATTGATTTGAATAAGAGACTGGAATATGAATAGGAGAGGGACTGAATAGAACGATAAGTAATAAAAAGTGGCAATAACAATACATTTGTAGCCTTACAGAGCATTTGTTTTTAGATTGTGTCAGTGACCCCCATTAAAAAATCCCCATCATTAAAAAACTATGAAAAAAATTTGTTGTTAAACATAAATTACCAATGTAGTTACCCAGAGAAATTAGTTGCTTTGGGTAGTTGCATAGACATGCCTTGAAAAAATGTCATATATTTTTTTAGTTTTAATATTGTAAGCAGTGCTGTTTATATGTATTATATTATATATTTTATTTTATGTTCATACATTATTCCAGGACTCTGTGGTTCTCAATTATTTCATTTTGGCCATAGTGAGCACTTGGACCTCCCCATATCACTAACAAAATTAAAATAAGATCTGCAGTTGTCTTTAAACAACAAGCGGTGTATAACACTAATGTTATATACATATTTACATAACCTCCATGATAAGGTTATAATAAAGACCTCTGTAATTAATCTGCTTGACATATAGTCAATATAGTTAATTACATAGTTAAAGGGGTGGTTCATCTTCAAGTTAACTTTTAGTATGTTACAATGACCAATTCTAAGCAACTTTGCAATTGGTCTTCATTATTTATTCTTTATAATTTTTGAATTATTTGCCTTCTTCTTCTGACTTGCTCCAGCTTTCAAACAGGGGTCACTAACATATGTAAACAACAACTGCTCTGAAAGATTACAAATGTATTGTTACAGCTACTACATAACTTGTCCTAGCAACCAGATAGCTGAAATTGCAAACTGGAGAGCTGCTGAATAAAAAGCTAAATATCTCAAAAGCCACAAATAATAAAAAAAAATGAAATCCAACTGCAAATTGTCTCAGAATATCACTCTCTATATGATACTAAAAGTTTAATTAAAGGTGAACAACCCCTTTTATCGGGGTTGAAGACAAAAGTCTATAGTATTAACAGAGTAGTATTACCAGAACCCGCCATCACAACATCGCCCACCGGGGTATTTCAGAACAACTGCTCTAACTACAAAGAACCATTTTCTCTGCTCTAAATGAAAGCTAAGTTCCTCAAATCTGAAGGTGTAGCATTTGATTCTTCGTTCCTTTCTATGTGAAGAACATCCCTTGCTATTTTCCTACAATGTCCCATAATTTACTTTTAAAGCATAATCTTCTTCTTGCATTAGACCTTTAGGTTGCTAGGATTTCCACATGTTCATCCAATAGACCTCCCATTTCTTCAATAGTGATGGGAGAATCTATCCCGCGATTTTCCAACAAAATTTGAAAATTGGCGAAAAATTTGTGAAACGAGTCGCGGCACGTTTTTGATGCACGACGCGTCACGTCATTTACAATGTGCATCGCGTCATTTGCGACACGTCGCCTTGTTATCGACGCACGTTGCGTTATTTTCATCGCGGGAATTCGCTGCAAATTCGCACCTAGCGAATAAATACGCCCATCACTACTCTTCAAGTGTAAAACTCTATATCACCTCTTTTTTGGGGGACCTCTTCAATAGCAAAATGTTTAATATTCACAGATCATGTCCAAACGTACAAATGTAGTTTTAGAACTGGAAGAGAAATTTGTACTCAGTTGCACTTTATTGCACTAAACTTGTGTTGCGATTTTGATCATAAATATGTTGTATTGTCTCCCATATTTACAGGAGACCACATGGACATCTGAGGGCATATACAAAGAATTCAGTGGGGCATAGTCAAAGTGCTAGTGTGTAAAATGGTTTCCAATTTTTAAAAACTTGAATGGAAAAAATTAGAATCAGTGGGTTCAGGGGTTAACAAATGTAAAATTAGAATTCAGAGTAGAATTGAAAGTTTTGGCAGGAAAAAACTCGAAACACTTGAATTGATCAAGGATTTGGGCTAGACTAAAAAATGGGAACATGAAGACTGGTAACATCTTCAATTGGTTCAAGGGACCGCTGCCATTGACTCTTACATAACTCTGACAGATTTTAAATTGTTTATTTTCAGATTCAAGCTATATAGAGGGTCAGGGTAAAATAAATCTTGAAAATTTCAAGTTCTTTTTAACCCAGAAATGGGAATTTTGACAAAAAAATAAACTTGGATCATGTTTCCCACTCCCAGGTAGACAACCCATTCATCAATTCTTCCTTTTTACTCAGTTCAAAATGTCAGCTCTGCAGTACATTTGCCTACAGCCAGCAGAATTGTAGGATATTAGTGGGGCAGTAGTAATCTACAGTGGAATTGGCAATGTGGGCAGGAGATTCAACTTTAAACCTCCTGACAACTTGTGAGGTCAGATGGCAACTCACTGCAGCTCCCAAATATTTATGTAGAATTTTACACTTGCGTGCTCCTAAGCCAGACACATGGAAGGGTGAACGTCTGCAAAAGAAATAGCAGCTCTGTATAACATAAACAAGTTTAAAGCATTTGGCAGCTTGTGTGCTAATTAGCAATAATAGAATAAGCGGTGTCACATCAAAATTTGGGACATTGTTTCTATCAACAAAGCTGCAGCATTGTTAGTAAATAATTCTCAGTGTGTGGTATTTCCAGAGAAATGTACTCACTCTTTCAACCTGAGCAGAAGGATAATGTTCACACATGTGCTTTCATAAGGAACCCCAAAGTTCAAAGGTGCTATAATTTAATTTCTTGCAGGAAGCTATAAATCAATTTATCATTACTAACAACATTTAATTGATTATTAAAAAACATTGTTTCTGCATTTCACATAAGCATCAATTCCTGAAATGTTAAATGTGTTCAAACTCCAAATTTATATATCATAAAGCAATACAAAAAGACATGAAATTAACTTTTCTTGCAAATGTATTGAGCAATGGTGCAACTTCTAACAAATTTCAAGAACTTTTCTAAGTATTTATTGTACTGAATCATTGTCTCTATAGATATTTATTTATGTGTCAACAGAGGGTGAGAGAAAGAATGTAAGTATTTATTTCTATACTTCCACAAAAGTATATAAAGCTTCAGATAGGTTTACAGGATAAGCCACATACATAAGCCCAGTAATTACAGTTAAATGCAGTTATATAGATAATTTCTGAGAATTGTAGAAAGAAAGCGCTTGCAATCAGTGAAGGAGACGAAACAGAAACAGAAGTGGAAAAAGCATGTAAATCGATGAAGGGAATATATCAAAATTGTAATGCACTTTCAGAGCTCTCTACTCATGCTTTCTTTATAAAACAACTACTTAGAAGGCCTGAAAAATGGTTTATAGATGATACTCAGCAAAGATAGATGATGTACAATAGATAGTTATGTGATTAATGCCAAGGACTGAGGAATAGCAATGTTCAAGTTGTGAATTTCCTCCTCTTGTGTAACCTCAGCCTGACCCAATCTTCCCAGTTCTTTGCTGTTCTAAACATTCTTGGGCATTTTATGCAATAGGACTATAAAATAAAGAGGATTAGGGTTCGGGAAAGTGTTTTAGTGCTGCATGGGCAAAGGAAGCAATATCCAGCTTTGTGGGCTGAAAGATGAGACCAGTGTGATACCTATATGTTTTTTTTTTTTTTGAGGCGAAGGTTGTAAAGTAAAGATTATTTACTATCTGAAAGATAACCATAGGTGTCAGTAGAGTAGAAGAAGGAGAGGGGTGATTAAGGGTATTGACTAATGTAAACTAGACTTCTAGGTTATTTCTTTCAACCTATTTAAAGAATGAAAATTTGTGTATTGTGTTGCATACTCTAAAAAGCCAATCAGATGTACAGAATATTCCCCACTGATCTGTCTCCAGTTAAAATACCAGGAGAATAAACAACCTTCTCTCACAAGGCCAAAAAAAACCCAGCTTTTTGTGTTGAATTATAAACATGAATCCTATTGGGTATATTGAGCAGCAAGATTTGGCAGAAATCCCAGATAGCAAAAAGTATGTTAAAACTGTAAGCTGCATAACCATGTCAAATTAATTTATTTATCATCTTGTCTTAATTTTTTATCTATTGCAGCCACAATTGGGTTTAGTCCTCAACCAATACACACACATGGTGAGTGAATAATATTTTATACATAGGTCCTCTGTTCTACTGTAACTGTGCCCTGTACTTTACTTTACTTTGAATAATATTCTCAACCGCTGTTCAGGTAGCGGCGGTCTATACTTTCAGCAATATGTGCATCAGTGCTTTTCATCCATCATGGAAGATCTCACTTCCAATGAATTCACTTTGTATGGCTGTGGCAGGAAACCTTTCTACTGTTTTATTTAAATCTACAAATTCTTATGGGATGGAGATAAAGGCAAGAATGTGGCCATAGGTAACTTTAGTGATTATAGAGGTCATCAAAACCAAAAGTTCAAAAGTAATTAAAAATATATCAGAAACAGGAAAGATCAGACATTTGCAAAGCATCAAGCAGTAATTCAGAATGAAAATAGGCAGCTGTGACTAAATACCTAAAATAAAAAAATAAAGACCTGGATTTTTTTGTGTACACAAGAAATAGTTATATTGTAGGCTTGATACTATGTCCATGGAATTGTGATATATAGGTATTATAGCTTACTCAGAGATATTGTACCGCCATGGTGGGAAGCAAAAATCCATGTAAAAGGTTTAAGACCTAGGGGCAAATTTACAAAATTCGTGTGAAGGATTCAAAGTTTGATCAGATTTGTTCGAATACCAATCGTACAATTTTTTCGGATATTCGAAGATGCAAATTTGGCCTCTTCGATCATCGAATACCAAATTATCGAAATTTTAATATCCTTTGAATGCCTACTTCGCCAGATTGAACCTACCGAATACCCCCCATAGGCTTCTTTTGCTAAGACCTGGTTGAATACCATTCGTTCATACGATCGAACGCCTCGATCGTTCGAATCATACAGATTTTTTGGAGGCTCGAAGGCAAAAGTACAATTTTTTTGTGAAATCGAACGATGGGTATCGGATCGTACGATATCGAGCAAAAAGATAGCCTAAAACTATTCAAGGGAAATTTTGTAAATTTGCCCCCTAGTGTATAATACTTTTGCCCACAATGCACCTTTTCCACCTGTATTTGTGCTTGCCACAGGGTGGAGGGCACTCTGAACAAGTTTGCATTAATTTTCTTATTGATATTATTTATAGCAGAAAGAACATGGATCGTATTATGGCTGAAGTTGTAATAGCAATTAGCTGATTTTGCTTTCTACTAAAACCTGATGTGCATACAATCCAATAACATCACATTTATGTCAGCTCTGCATGTATGGCAAAAATAAAAAAATCTAATATCTTTCCTTAAACAGGCATTTTGTAGTCAAAATGAGCATTTGGATAACTGCCCCTTTCACTTCCTTTTCTATCTCTCGCAACCACCCTTGATTTTGAGTTCAGCATTCAACCTACAGATGGGTGGTTTATTTACTTGTATGTACTGTGAAGCTGGCAAAATATGGAAGGAGCTAAATGTATTTAGCTGTACATTTACCAATCTATTTCTAAGGGGGATTTCCCGATTGATTTAATATTTCCTTCATAAAATATAAAAGCATAATAATAATAATAATAATACTAATAAAATATAAGCAAAAATAAGCTATCTCCAAAATCAGCTTATTGAAAGTCAGCATTATTTGTTTTCCCTGCTCAGTTAAGATGAGCAAAATAGTTTGTTATGTTTCGAAACTTTAGAATTGTTTTGAAAGTGTGGAGTTTATGTGCCACAAATAGTGTGACTGGAAATGATATAAAACTTCCAGGCTAAGCAAAAGTACACACATACACACACACACACACATTCAGTACAAGCATCCATATATAAAATTTCCTTATTATATATTTGTTTCAAAAGGCAGACCCATAATTTTTGGCTACCTTTTCAGACCTTGACATATTCAATCATTGCTAATGCAATAAAAAATTTCTGCTAATTAAAATTCTCCCTTCTCATATCATTTGTTATATTTATTATAATCCAGTTAGCATCCCCACAGTATCATTTTGGCAATGTATGTAAAATATCTTAATAGTTTGGCTTGAATACAATACACATGATTGGGTGTCAAGTAACAGCACTCTAAAGTAGAATACAATGAATTTCAAAACAGCATAAGTATCAGTCGCATAAAAATCAAAGAAGCCAACAAAAAACCTGATTTTTGAGCAAAAGCAATAGAATTAAACTGAAATATTTACCAGCTCTGACTCTAGATCCGACTGATGTCCTCGGCCTGGAAGAACTATGCTGCGGTTTGTAAGGAGCTGAAATTAGAAACACAATTTACAATTAACCACAACAATTCTTATGAAATATTTTACTGGGATGATTCCTTTTAATTGCCCATGCAGTTCATTGCATCAAAATGGCTTTGATGGGAAGGTTGTCTCTGAAATGGAAAATGCAATGTTAATACTGAAAGCAAGGAGATGATTTGTTTCCAGGATGACTGAAGAAGAAGATGATAATGATGGGGGCATGCTGCATTTTTTTTATAGCTAACATTTATAAGCATGAAATTAAAGATAGATTTTGTTAAAATTAGTAATGCATTTTCAATGACAGAAGAAATATGAAATGATTTGCTGGTGGAACTGGCATATCCATTCACAATTATGGAGTAGTCTAGTGCTAAAGTATAAAATAAGCCATTCTTCATGTATAGAGCGACAGCAGAATGGTAGCTATTACCAAATGTGGGTGCAGGAGTTTGCTGCAGAATTTTAGGTTTAATGGAATCCTTTGGTTTTTCCGTGGAAGCTGTCAAGAAAGAATTTTAGCTTCTGAAAATACTAATCCGAAAAAAGTATACCAGAGCAGTTGCCCTTTTGTTATGTGTTAATAGGATTTAAATAGGGTCACTATAAAACTGAGTTCTCTACATTCACTGAAAAGGAAAATACAATAAAACAGTTGAATATATATGTAATAGCATGTAAAACCATATTTTACAAAATTATAGTAAATAAAGTGCATTACATGAACAAAAACGTGTTATTGCAAATGACTACAAAATATGGAGAATGTTGGTTTTCCAATATTTTTGCCAAATGCAGAGCTGAATCTCATCATTTGTGTGTCAAAGCAGTGTATATACATTATGCATGATACTATCCCTAACAAATGCCACCACAATTTCTGAAAACTGCGCCGTAGAATGTATAACAGCAGTATCCGGAACCACATGTAAAGTGACAGATTCACATGCATAAGTGAGGTGTAGAGTACAGCTGCAATTGCACTTCATCCTGTACCACATTGCTTTTAAATTAAAGTTAAAAAAATTTCTGACACTCAAAAAAAAAAAATAACACAAAAGAATGAAAACTGTGAGAGCATTACCAGCTTTACGTGGTTGAACAGTCGGCTGAGGTTTTTTGGGTTTGTAAGTGGAAACCTTTTGCGTCTCATTAGGAACTGAAAAAAAATGGTTTGTAAAAAATGTGTATTTAAAATATGAATTGAATGTCATGCAATGCAAAGTTAAAGAAGATAAATATATTTATATGGAGTGGGAAAACCAATAAACTAAAGCTGGTAGATAGTATATACAGTATATATATATATATATATATATATATATATATATATATAGACACTGTCCTTGGAACCGGCACTCACAGGTTTTGTGTAAAAAGTCAGTCAGTCAATCTGGTGAAAACATAGAAGATTCAGGTTTATTAGATCCGACGTTTTGGCTCCACACCGGAGCTGACTTTTTACACAAAATATATATATATATATATATATATATATATATATATATATATATATATCTTATTTACCCTTCCTCATGCAGTTTGATTTAAATATGGTTTCTTTAACAATATCATGTAACATTATACACATATTTAATCACATAAGAGATGCACTTTTGTGTTTTCAGATGCACACATCCCATTCTTGCTATGGTTAGACTGCAACTTCAATTTGTTTTCCCTCATAAATTCTAGTTGTACAGGAGCTTTTGATTTAGATGGTGTAGGTACACAGGATGGGCAAAACTGAGCTGTCATAAAACTGATGTATCACAAAATGCAACAATAGTGATTGCAAATATAAACAGTCTATTTGAGTGAGCTTCTTGCTGTTTGAATATTTTATCTTTACTTCTTAGTTTATAGCATATATTCATAAAGAATGTTGTGTATACTGTTAAATTCAGTGAGAACTTAAAATTAGTTATAGCAACTTGCAAGTTAGATACACAGTATTCAGAAATCATTAGAACATTAATTTTAGGGTCATTACCAGGTTTGGTTTGTAGAGTTTCAGCTCTTTGTGTTGTTTTGGGCAAAGGAGGTTGTTCTGTTTTTGGAGCTGGAAGAAGAACAGCTTTAACCAATCTAAATATACAAATCCTTATTTCACAAAAATGTAGTGGAGCACAACTTTCAGATTCATTATATAATATTTTCATGTTGGCTGAATTGCAGATTTGTTACTGACTCAGTCAGTGGTTGGTGTGTAAGTTTTGTTTAGGAGCTTGGAGAAAAGTTTTGGAGTTTTGAGGAGCCTTGATTGAAAAACAAATCTATTGATATACTATTACTGTCGTAATGTTTACTATTTTAAGAAACTTCACTGGTTTTTGTAGATGCTGAAATTGGTTATTTATAACTTCCAAAATAACCCTTGAACTCTAAATAATGCAAATGCAGTTGGCAACTGGATAATGAACATGTTATTAAAGTAGTTATATTTTACTGAAATCAAATAATTACAGAAGCATTCCAATAACTTACACAAGTAGTAAAATATAATTTTCTTATTTTGCCAAAATTATGTTTTTCAGCTCCAGCTGAAGCTGAAGTTTTATGAATAGGTAAAGTGCCTGTATTCCATTATTTCCCCAAACAGGCCCACAATGCAAAATCTTAGGAAAAGTAATGCCTGAGATAAATAGTAGTATTTCTAGAGAGCCCTCCATGGGCCCCATGCCAGTATGCATAGCAAGATATGCTCTATTTTCCTTTCCTGTTAAGGACAAGCAGAGGAGCATGATGGATGCTATCACACTCTGTTGAAACTTCAGATTTAAGAGATGACACTAAGCATATGCAGTTGAAGCCAATCTGGACTGCACATGTTTCATGTTTGTAATTGCTTGGATCAGAAGATTCAGCATTGTGAGATGTCACTATTTAACCCCACTGCACTACTCTTGTTCTCAAAAGATAAGGAAAACATGTCAGATTTTGGAGGAAGAGCTGGTGTGGTTTAGGAGGGAGGAGGAAGAACTCTACAAAAATTCTAATGTAGGCAGGGAGTGCTGGGTCCCTGTGTGTAGCAGGCACTGAGCCTCTGTCTCCTTATGAGAGCAGACATATTTGTAGTCAGCAGCTGCTAGCAACCAACCAAAAACCAGTCTCAGGCCTGCATGAAGTTGCAAACATCCTTGGAGACACCAGAGAATTGTAGGCGCTGGAAAACCTAGCAGAGGAAGACAGGAGGAGGAAGGTTCAAGAGATCATCTTTAGTTCAGCACTAAACTGCCAGTCTATATTGTCCAGTCCATGCACTGGATAAATATAACGTAATGTCTGTGTTGTCTCTTTGGGCGTAACACACAAACACAATTTAAAGAGATTACTTTACAGCCCATTTGGCATCTGAATTGCATAGCTTGTCTCACGTCTCTGTTGGAACATGTGTAATATTACATGCCCCACTTTGCTGCTTCCTTAGTGACAATGTTGCAGTACAGCTGACAGTGAGCAGATGCGCCATATTCATCAAATCTTCAATCACCTATACGTTGCAACTAAAAAGGTGGCCAGCACAGCTTTAGTTAGTTAGACAGCTTGATCTGGCAAAGTTAGATAGCGAGGTGTTAATTTTAAATAAAGAGTTATTGAGTTAATCACCAATATTTTGTGTTATTATTGTTCCTAGTGGTGTCACCCATAGCTGCATTTCAGAGACACGCCCCCATTCTCCCATGGAGTTACTCTGGTTTTTCCCGTGCAACATAGATGAGCACCACACTGCCTGAGGTAGCAGTAATTATGTTGATAGGGTTACACTACCATTTAGCTTTTCATTTCATCCATACATCATTCTTTATCCACTAAAGAAAAATAAAAATGTTGGTTTTTCATAAGAAAAGAAGGATGAAGAGGATGAGGTTAAGATAATTATCCATAGTTTGATAAAGTATGCAAGGCACTGCAATTCCTACCCTTGGAAATACAAGGAAACAGTGTTGCCAATTAAATAATATGCACCACGTGTTCAACTTTTAGAAAAAACATGATGCAGTCCTAATGAGAAGAAGATCCATTTCACTTTCAAGAGTTGCTTGGTAGATATTCTTTTGTAGTTAGTCAATCATATTTGTAAAGAGAACTGTGTATTCGTTCAGCATTTAACTTACATTGTACATATTTAACACTCATGACATTATGGTACAAAAGTTTCATATTCTTAATACTTTATGTAAACAACCATCTTAAAATATCATGAAATGAGCATCATCCACTTTATAGAATTGCTGCATTAACTCTACTCTTCCCCAATAACTTGTTCTAAGACCAGGTTTCATTATAAAGGCTTTGAAAAATATTGCCAATGTATACATTTTTAGAGAAGTAAGCTCTCAAACAAAAATAGGTCTCCAAAGGTCCCCATTAAAACAAAGGGTATACTGGTGTAAACGTTGTGAATTTTAGTATTTCATTTAATTACATATTGCATATTGAACATGTTCTGCTTTATAATCAAGGGTAGTTATTCTCTTTTTTAGAAAAATGGTAATAAATTTATTTTTAGAAAATGTGCCAAGAAAAAAAGGTTATTGCATGGTTTATCATGTGAAAAGTCATGGAAGAGATTTAATTTCAGGAGAAAATTCTTTTCTGAATTGAATTGCATCTCAAATTGAATCCTGTCCATGCATTATCACATAATAAACCCCTTTCTCACTGAATTGAATCTGGCCCGTTATTTTCTAAGATAAGAACAGTTGTCTTTTGAGGGAATTGTTTTAGAGTGCTCTCATTTGCAATATGTAAAGTATATATATGTAAACCATCTAACCTTTGAGAATAATCAGTCAAATGCTACTGAGGCACTTTGCAAACTGAATGAAAAAAAGAACTGCTGCAAGATGACCATTGATAAGCTTGTCTGATAGGATTTTGAAAGGTGTGAATCTGCCACAGGCTGCCTTACTTCATTTTTTTACTAAAGATTTTCTGTTTTAGTAAGTTCAACACATGCTATTGCTTTAGAGACTGAATGTGTTTTTCACTAAAAAAACTTTTTTTTTAAGATATCCTACCACTGCCTTCATAGTAGGAGCTGCACACTCTATATTGAAATTAACAGTACCTACACTCCTATTTACTTTATCAAACGATGTAGATAGTAAGGAATAAATATGAAAATATGAAATTACCCAGTGATACCTCCGGCTCTCCATATAACTCATGGCTATTATCATTAATAGGTACCCTTTCTGTTGGCTTTCGAGCTGTGATGGAGAACAAAGCAGATATGGATGACACATCAAACTAAAGTATTAATCCATGATTGTTGCTGAAGAAAAATGTAAGCATAGTTTAGTAATATACATTTATACAGGAAAAAACACTTTTCACCATTTTATTGTGCAGTTGCTGATTGTGGTTGCCACTCCAGAAAGAAGTGCATGGAAACAGGTATATACCTTAATCCAGTTAAATGATAGAGAGCATTTATTCTTGCTAAAAGCTTAATAATTACAAATCATCAATTTTATGCACCCCCGTTTATGTTTTCTCGCATTCTACATCATAATTTTTCCCCATTTTCCTTGTGAATGGGAATTTTCTCTCATTTTGATTTTTCTTTTTCAAATTACACTATTTTTACTGAAAATCCAAGAAAATTGTAAAATTAGGGTTTTACTCTATGATCTAGAATCACTGCTGACATTTTGTAAAAAGGGACAAAACATTTTCACCTTAGTATAGTTACATTGAAAGTATGTAGTTCTTGCTCAACCATTTTTTATGTTGTTTATGACAGAGTCAATCACACTTGGATGTTTGTGTATCCACTACTTCACAGTTTAATTGAAAGCTAAACTATGATGTCACCACCCACTCTACAATGTCGGTGTACCTGGAAGTTAAACAAAACTGCTGACAATTTACAAAATAGTATAGCATTATTAGCATTAATAGCATTAAATTAATATTCCAAAAACAGATTAATAAGTATGCATTTCCTCCCATGTTTTAATGATAACTAGTTACTTTGGTTTATGTTTTCATAGGCTGATGCTTCCCTGCTTGGCTGCATTATCTAGAGAAAAGTGTTTTCTGACTAGTACATTGGGCTATAAACCGATTGATCTTCCAGTGTCTTTGTTTTTTAAGGTGGAGAGAGATCTCCAAGACATACAATTATGTTTACACGTATAAGAACACCATTAAATTGATTTGGTTTTTTGGTGCTTCAACTACATGGACACATTGGTCAGAAAATACTTCCCCAAAGATACTGCAACCAGGTAAAAAGGGGTTAGTCTGTGAAAGATGTGACTAGAGGTAATATGTTAGGAGTTACTAAAAGCTTATGGGTACAGGAAAGGCACATATATATCTGTTAAAGGGAAATGTGTCTTTTATATGATGAGAAAATAAAGCTACAAGCAGAAAAGGCAAAATAGATAGAAAAGGCACCTGTAAAGTGCAGTCATTTCACTTATTGGAAAGTGTTGAAGGAAAACAGCTGTGATAGTATGAAGCTTTGAAGAACATTTATTAGGATCTTTAGCTCATTGAAATGTTTATTAGATGCAAGTACTGGGTAGTAAGCAAGAATATATGAAGTGTGCAAAACTGCCAAGCTTCTAGAACACTGGATATACATTTTTCATCCATGTTTAGAAGCATTAAATGGATCTAGGCATAGTTTTGTGGTTCCAACTTTACTATCTGTGGCTTCAGGATAAGCAAATAGATGCAATTTAATTAGGTTTCTAGACATTGTTTTCTTTGTCATAGTAAAATTACAAAATGCAACAGAAGTGAGTGTAAGTTTTTATTTTTTGGGTGGAGAGTTCTGTGAAGAGAAAGCACATACTGTATTTACCGGCAGTTGAAGAAGGACTTTCAGTTGTGGCTCTGGGTTTAGGAGAAATACTTTTTTCAGTTGTATCTGGCACAGAAAAAAAAAGCATTTCTTTTGAATGTGTAATTTCCTCAAATCAGGCTAGTCCTTTTAGTATTCTGATATCATGCTTCTTGTAGCAGGACATGATGGCTCAGCTTTTACAAATAAAGGGAGTACCCATGCAATATCAACTAGAAGACTGTTAATACTTGTTAGCATAGAACATACTGTAGATGATACACAAACACACATAGACACACACACACTCACTCATAAGCACATAGAGGAGGTCTTATCATACTAGCTGAGCCATTGTTATGACTACAATTGAATTCTCTAGTAGTGATGGGCGAATTCATTCGCCAGGGTCGAATTCGCGGTGAATTCCCGCGATTCGCTGAATCACCAGCGAAATTTCGCCGAGCGAAATTTCGCCAAAAAAACGAGTCGCGCGTCGTTTTTGACGCGACGAAAACGAAGCGATGCACGGCGAAAACGACGCGACGCATGTCAAAGTTGACGTGACGCGCGTCAAAAGTGTCCCGCGACTCGTTTCGCTAATTTTTCTCTAGAAATTCGCGAATTTTCCGGCGAAGCGAATCGCGGGAGATTCGCCCATCACTATTCTCTAGTAGCCATATTATTATATTTTGCTGTCCTGCTCTGTGAAAAAGTGCAGTAAAAGTTTCATTCAGCTACATTTGCCCCATAAGTTATTTTGAAAATGGATTTAGTTTTTAGTTGCCTCAGAAGAATCACAACATATAATCAAATGGAAGGGGATGAACCATTTTCAAAAGTGCTTCAGTGAGTTAAATTTTTAATAAAGATTTCTTGAATAGAAGAATATGCACTGTTCTATATAATTGGTAAATTACATATCGGGATATTTCTTAAATGTATGAACTGCAATGGATAATTTTTATTATCTTAGTCATGAATAAAAAGGACATAGTAATATTTCATTCATTAAAGATGGCAAACCAAACTCATTCAAAGTTTTTTCAAGCAACAATGAAAAATATGCAAGCATGATGTAAAACATGTTTTAAAGCTACATGTGAAATTTCAAGCAGAATAAAAAAATAGTGTTCATGTGCTTGATGCATACAGATGAAGACACTTTGGATTGTGCGTTTGACACAGAATAACTTAACTCAGACATCCCATTTAACTCACTTATCACAGAATATTGTGTCACAGCATCCCATCCAATTAAAGAGTTCACCATTGAAAACAATGGGGCTTTGGTATGCTAATGAAAAGGTTAAATGCATTAAATGAGTTAAGATAAATTTAGATAACACAGTTTCTTCAATTAACCCTGAGTCATGACGCATTTAACTTACAAATCCAAGTGACTGCATCTGTAGCTCATGCATCAGAGTTTAGCTGTTCCAAAAGAAACATGTACAAAATATAAAAGACAAGAGAACATAAATTAAGCAAGCTTTGGGTTAATTGAAAACAAATTATGTGAGTTAATTTGTGGGCAAACACCGAAGATGCTTAAGCTGAGTAAAAATAATCTTTACCAAGCGGCTCACGAACTATATGGACTCTGATAATATTAATGGGTACAGGATGGGTTTCTTTAGGATCTGCATGGAACAGAATTATATTGTTAACCAACCTATGTTTAATCTGTGCTCTCTAATCAGTGATGCATTTGTTCCTAATACAAGTGCTACTTCCAATGGCACTGACTGGTCAAACTGTATGTTGAAGAAATCAGTTATTACCAAGTTTTGGGAGAGGGTTTTCTGTTGCCAGAATTTCTTTGGGTGCAGAAGGAGAAGATATTTTTATTGTTTCCATTTGGGCTAAAAGAAAAATGGAAGAGCCGAGTTCGGAACTAAAAGGAAACCACGTGAGTCCTCTTCCCATTACTTGCTTATCAAACAGAGAATTCAAGTAATTCAGTCATACATCATCCCCATGACAATTGGACCTGACTTTGAAATAACACAAAACAACATTGCATAACAAGAACTTCCTTTTATAGTAAGCACTGAATAACATATGAAAATGTGGAATGCAGGTACCTAGATAGAAAAATACATTGTGTATAATAATTAGAAACTGAAAATAAATGTTAGTTTTAATTACCCTCAGTTGTGCTGGCTTCTCCTACAGCACTGACTGCTTGAGATTCCTTAAAAACTGAATAGTATAAATTTTTCAGTTAAAGGGAACTATAAGGAATATTTACAGCAAAACCAGTTGTTTGTGCAAAACAAATAAAGGCAGGCTGAGTCTGGCTTTAACTAGCACAAATTAAAATTATCTGATACATCACATGCCAGAAAACTCATTAATAATTTTAAGGAGTTGTTCACCTTTAAATTAACTTTTAGTATGATGTGGAGAAGGCTATTTTGAGAAAATTTGTAGTTGGTTTTCATTTTTTTATTATTTGTGGGTTTTGAGTTATTTGCTTTTTTATTCAGCAGCTCTCCAGTTTGCAATTTCAGCAATCTGGTTGCTTGGGTCCAAATTACCCTAGCAGCCATGCATACAGTATATTTGTATATAAATGGGGTATATGAAAAGTTATTTATCCAAGATTGAAGGTTAGAGTTTCTTTTACCATTAATGAACTTGAATGAACTCATAACTTGAATGGTTTCTAATTAATAAAAAACTCAGGATTAATCGCGTTTTCTGAGAAAAAAATTGAATTGCTTGAATTATTCGAGTTTTGGAGGCAAACCCCTCCAAAAAAACTTGAACAGCATGCAGGCTATTAACATTTTCAAATGGTTCAAGGGACCTCTGCCATTGACCTTTACATGACCTCGATAGGTTTAAGATGGTGTATTTTCTGATTCAATTTATTTCCAGGGTTGGTGTATAATAAATCCTGAAAAGTTTTTTTTTTGAATCGGAAAATGTGATTTTTGACCAAATAAATAAGGTTGAAAACACAAATTCTGTGAAAAACACAACTCAAAACTGAATTAATAACCCCTAAGAGTCAGAAGAAAATGGCAAAGAATTAAATAACAATAAAAATTAAATAATGAAGACCAACTGAAAAGTTGCTTTGAATTGGCTATTCTATAACCTACTAAAAGTTAATGTAAAGGTGAACCACCCCTTTAATGTAGGATACAAAAGAAAGATACACCTTGATAAAATGATATGCATTCTAGACTGTCCAACAATCTGAAGCATTTATTTACCTTGGTAAACAAAAACCACCAAATTGTGGGGCCAATTAAACTTGTCACTGTAAAGTAGCTGTAAAATAAAAAGCATACTGTAGCTACTTTTACATGATTTTCACAAAAACATTACATTTGGAATATCCTACATGTTTTAGAAGTTTCAGTAATGGTTGATGAATTTTATTTTGTTGATTGTTGAATGTTATTTTGTTAATTTTCTTTTTAGGCATTCAATTAAAACAGATTAATAATATTAAATATATTTGCTATAGGGAAATACATCTTGGAATAAGGTCAGATTTTGGAGTAAGGCTATATATTTTGTACATAGTGGATCTGTTGTTGCTTTGCTTGTAACTGCTATTCTTCATGTCCTAATCCTTTTTAAGTGTGTATATTAAAACTGCCGTCAAGTAATTTGAATGAAATCTTTATCTGATCTTTAAAAAGTAGTAGTCCTGGGTCTTTGAAATGGACCATTAAGCATTGTTATTGTATTAACACATTCATTGCCAATCACAGTGCCTTTCATATTAATCTTGCAGTTAAAAAAATATTTTTTTTCTATTCATGTCTCCCTCTCCACTGACGTAGCATTGCTAGGTAAAGGCAACACAATGTGCATTTTTTGCAATTCAGGGGATCAGCAAGGCAATAACAAAAATACTAAAGGATGCGCCATCACAAAAATAGGAAAGAATTATGGCAATTTCCTGTGAGTTGGCACAAGCTCCGTATTAATAGCTGCAAAGGATCACCCATCAAGACACAATACATTTACAAATGCATGAGAAACGTGCACTGCACAAAAATGCTGCAGAACTGTATAGGTGTCATTTACACAAGCAAGCAAGAGCACTAAGGGGCTGAAAACAGCTCACCTTATTACTTATCTTGAAAACTTTTGTGCGCAGGTCTGGACCAAAGACCCAGATTGGAAATGTCACAAAAGTTAAGTGGCAGGGGAGACAGCTCTGTGCAAATTGCATAATTAGTAATGCAGATACATTTGTGGATCTGAAAATTCTGTTTAATTAATTGTCAGCTGTGTGTGTAGTCCTAACACACAAAGGAATCACCAAGTGTTTTTACAATTCAACAAAACACAATTCACAATAAACTTCCAATTCAATCCAACTCAAATGCATCCTTAAAATATAACCATGAGAAGTAATTTAATAGCCTTTACCCATAACCCACCATATTTCTAATTAACAACACATTAAGCAGTTCATGCAGTAAATTCTCAGAATATTACCAGTTGTGGACTTTGTTTCTGGCTTTGATACAAATTCAAGCTCTTGAACATTCTGCTCTTCAGTGGTTGCTGTAAATAAATGCTTATAATGACTATTTTGTAATTCTTATCTTTAGATTTAAGCCCTTACAAAATTAGATAATAGACTTGGCTAAGTCTAAAATGAAAATCCTGCACAATATTGTCTGTCTGTGCTTCCACACTAGACTTTTAGTCCCAAGGTCTTTAGTATTGTTTGTAGCAGCTTTAATGTAGCCATGAAGGGTAGCAGATTGCATGAGTATCCAGCCCTCTCCTGGCTAACACTGAACACTGGGTACAACTGGATCTGAGAATATAGTGTTGCACTAGTTGGTGGAGCTGTACTGATTATTCTAGCTACTTATGCAGCCCACATATTGGTTGTTCTATTTGGTATGAATTTAATGGAAGATCACCTATATATATATAGAAGAAGCAGACAGTGGCTTCTAAAACAAATTCCAGGTGTCACTAGAAACATAGAAATATGGCAGAAACAGCTTTACATTACCTACAACTCTTTCCTGCTCAAAGGTATGAATTGCTTCAGTTGTAATTGTTTCAGAAACTGACTGTGTGTTGTCTGGGGTAAATTAAAAAAAATAACAGTAAAAAAAAAAAAACCAAAAGAGGAGTATTTTATTTTTAACAATTATTACTTTTATCAACTTCCAACTGTAGGTATGGTATTTCTGAAAGAAAAAGTACAATTATCCCTTAGCCTATTTAAAACTCATTAACAAGATAGAAATACATTGCAGGAAAAAGCAATTATAAAAGAATAGAATGTTGGTTATGCAGAAATAGCAGGAATTTCATCTGTAAAAAAGGTGAATATTTGGTAAAACTCAGCAAACCAGTTTCAGATATTGACCTCCTAATAATAGTGGGGATGGAAGTTAGGAGCATTTTTCAACAAAACACAGCAGCACAGATTTAAGTAAAATATATATTTTTGGAGACAAAATTAAATTAAGAGAAACCATATTTATTTAAGCTTCTCCAGCCATATTGTCGATAAAACCTGAAGAGATCAGGAATAAGCGCGTGTCCAATATACTGCA
Source organism: Xenopus borealis (assembly GCA_024363595.1). NCBI lineage: Eukaryota > Metazoa > Chordata > Amphibia > Anura > Pipidae > Xenopus > Xenopus borealis. The sequence goes on along the minus strand of CM044433.1, from coordinate 103,893,305 downwards.
GCTTTCCACACTTGGCATTTTAGTTCATTGTAAAATAAATGCAATACAAATGAAGGGAGTGTAAACAAGATATTTGCTACAGTCTTAAGGAAATATCAATAAATGCTAGAAGTGACTTGGGTAATACCTTGGGTATTGCTATGGTTCTCTGTAAACTAATATTTCTTTGTACTAAATGTACAAAAATATCAACAATTGTTCACAGGGGGTTGAATTAAATTACGATCTTAGATTTATACAGATGACATATTGATATATTGAGACATGACATGACATGACAAGCTAAGCTCTTCTAATGGTATCTGGCACAATAATGAAAAGAAAAGACTCCTTGAGCAAAATACAACTGTTTTTAAAACACACATGCCACTCTTCAGGATGCTTATCAAATTGTTTTTTTTTGTACGATCGGATACCGATCGTTCAATTTCACGAAAAAAAAAACTTAAAATTTCCTTTGAGCATCCAAAAAATTTGTACGATTCCAACAATCGAATGCTTCGATCGTACGAATGGTATTCGAGCAGGACTTAGTCTAAGAAGCCTATGGGGGGTTCCCATAGGCTTCTATTGCAATTCAGTAGGTTCAATCTGGCGAAGTAGGCAGTCGCACAATTTAAAAATTTAGATTCTTTGATTTAGATTTTTGAATATCGGATCATCCGATCTATTCGATAATTCAGTATTCGATGATCAAAGAGGCCAAATTAGAATATCCGATTTTACGAAAAATTCATATGATCATTATTCCGATCGATCGAATTCTGTTTGGACTGAAGATTCTAAAAATAAAAAGATGTAGTAAATGCATTCTTAAATTTAAAGTCCAACAGAAATTTAATGAGCATATCAATTGCTGATTTAAATGTTAAGGTTTGCCAATAGTATGGGTAAAAAGAACACAAAAATATCCGTGAACATAAAGATACCAACGTTTAGTAAACATTTATTTATGGGAAGACCATCATCTCAATTTCCCTTTTCTCTGTAATAACCAAACTGTATCTTGTACTTAATGGCTATGTAAATCCATAATGGTGGTAAAACAATCCTGTTTGGTTTATTTAAAGGACAAGGAAAGTCTAAAATAGAATAAGGCTAGAAATGCTGTATTTTGTATACTAAACATTAACATGAACTTACTGCACCACAAGCCTAATCAAACAAATGATTTCTGCTTTCAAAGTTTGCCACAGGGGGCTGTCATCTTGTAACTTTGTTATACATCTTTGCAAGACTAGACTACATACATATGCTCAGTGTGGTGAGGGATCATCATAAAAGATCAAAAAACAAAGCTGCTTGAGTTCTGCATGGCTGGTAAGTAAGGCAGGGGCTCCCCCGGCTGTTCATAAGAATGATTGTTTCCCTGCCAGAGGTTAGGGACCGTCTGACAATTCCTATCCACAGCACTAAATGAAGGGGGAATTTCACTGCATACAGTCAGGTTTCTTATAAAAACGGTACACATTTTTAACTAAAGTATATTGGAGATAGATTTCTTTTTCATTAAAGAAAGTAAAAATTGGATTTTATTTCTTTGCCTTTCCTTGCCCTTTAATGTTTAAATTACTTTTAGCAGATCCCTTAACCCAGAATACCCCAGGTCCCAAGCAATCCATATAATAGATCTTATACCTAGCATTAATAACGTCAGGGGCTTAACATTATATGATTAGTGATGGGCCAATTTATTCGCCAGGGGCGAATTAGCAGCGAATTCCCGCTATTCGCCGCTGGCGAATAAATTCGCGAAACGGCAGCAAAAATTCGCTTTTAAAAATGAGTCGCGCGTCGTTTTTGACGCAATGCAACTAAAATGACTCGACGCGCGTTGAAAACGACCCAACGAAAACGATGTGACGCGTTGAGGTTGACGCGACACGCGTCAAAAACGTGCCACGACTTGTTTTGAAAATTTTAACTAACTCATGGCCTCCTGCTGCTATTGAAGCATTCCAATCCCTGAAGAATGTCTTTACATTTGCCTCTGTCCTCCGACATCCTGATCCTGTGTTACCCTTTTTCATTGAGGTGGATGCCTCTGAGGTTGGGAGTGGTGCTGTCCTTTCCCAGAGACATTCTTCTGATGGGAAATCCTTGTGCCTACTTCTCCAAAAAATTCTCTCCAGCGGAATAAAATCATGACGTTGGGAATCACTCTTGGCTGTAAAATTAGCTCTCTATGAATGGCGCCATAAATGATTGCATGTATCTAAACACAGGTAAACAGGTACAACATTTTGAACAGATATTTAAAAAAATACTTTATTTCCCCTTTAAGAAAGATAGAAATTTTCCAAGCAAAGGACAATTTTCATGTGAATTTGACAAAATAGGAAAAGAAACAAATGGGGCAAAGATGATAAGCTGTCCTGACTATCTGAAAGCTTTAACTACATTTGGGCCATTATATTTGATTTGCCATTGAATAATCTGTCTTTGTGTTGCTTTCATACTTTCCTTTATAACTTATAGTATGATGTAATTCAGTGATCAGCATGTGTTATAAAGTTGCCAAAGTGACAAAGTGTGACTTTTTTTACTCAAACAAGCAGATACAAATACAGATACATTCAGTACCGGTGCTGCCAGCTTATGGCAAAACAATTCATACCCCATATCATGGAAAAACAAATGAATAAACTAGTATATTAAGGGTATTTGTAGCTGAAAAGATTCATTACTGAGTCAGACATGGGAAATAAGCAAACATTATTTACAAAATAAAACAATCTACATTTTCATAATATTTAGCTGGGCACACCAAACACGACAGAATAACGAAAATTGGCCAACTTGTTTCTGATGGCTCTACTTCCTTTTTCTTTCACACTTAGGCAAACCACATGTGTAGAAAAATGATGAACACAATTTTTGTAGAAGCCCAAGAGAAGTGACCCAATGAACCAAGTGTCATAAATAGAACAGAAGAGATTAACAGATATAAGTCCTCTAAGAATACCTGCAATTTCACAATAAGCGTTAGCTACAACCAATGGAATATATATGAAATATGATATTTTCTCGCAGAAAAGTGTAAGCAATGAACAGAAACATTGTACAATTGCAAAATAAGCAGCATCAAGGTTTACCCTGATTGGTACTTGTCCAAAGCAGGAGATGATGTTGATGGGATTAAAGATAGACCTAAAATAAGCATATTCTTAATGATGTAACATGCCCATTCATACGTAATGAAACTTAATTGTATTTTTTGTTTCTTTAAGCTGCACATTCTAGGCCCAATACAGACCCTAATTGGCACACATGTCAAATCAACTTCAGAAGAAACATGACTATGAAGAGTCTCTTTCATTCAGGTCATGTTATATCTAACATAAGTAACTCAAAAACAACTGGACTTGTTTCATTGGACTTGTAAAATTTCTCAGCAAGTCCAGTTGTTTTTGAGTTACTTGTGTTAGATATTCAGAAGGAACAATTACTGATGATCTACACAGGCTTTTCTTTTAGCTTCTCCTTTAAACTCTTTGCTAATATGAGCACATGCTTTTATTATACCCTATACAGTACATGCTTAACTGATAAACCCTAACTTGCAAATGAATAATTTTTTAAATAAATGTATTTAAGTGCAACATCCGTCCTTGACTATTATGGTTCATTTCAAGAACAGAGAAAACTAGAAGGCCTATTTTTCAGTATGGCACTACATACTTTGTTTTTCTCAACATTAGTAGACCAGTGCACTCCTGAGTTACCATGGAGTTATGACATTTGTGAGGCACATAAATACAGGGCATTAAAAATGTTTCCTCATATCTTAATTCCTTAAGCCTTCTAGGTTCTACAACAGTCAAAATTTGAAAAAGGGCCCATGACAATATATTTGCATAATTGTAGACCTAACTTTTCTTGCTAGCCCCTCCTTTTTAAAAAAGCAAAGCTAGAAATGAATACCTCCAAAAATGTAAATCCTTGCAGAAACAATTATAGTGCATATATCAATATATTATGCTAAATCTTGCCATTAACAGAAACAGTGTTTATGTTCTATATTTCAATTCTTTTTTACTTTTTAAAGTACTGACTTTGTTTTTATACAGCTTTCTAGTTCAATGTATAGAGGGTGTTTCACATAGAAGAGTTTGTATGTAATCTTCCTTTATTTGAATACATGATGAAGTCTGCAGCTTTGATCCTGAGTAAATGAAATGGATTACAGACAGGAGGGCAGCAATACATTTTGTGTTATTTGGATTTATGTGAGCCTGGTATCAGGCTCATGCTTTTTGCACATGCCATGCTAATGTGAACTCACTTATTCAGAGGTAATGGGCAATTCTCATATTCATTTCCATAATGGTCATTAAATGTTTTTTGTAGAAGTTACTTTTTTTCATTACAAAGTACTCTAGAGGTAGCAATATTATATAGCAAGTAATATATGGGGACAATTTAAAGTTGGTCTTAATTTTTATTAAAAATATATTTTTATATTTTAGCATTTATGTTAAAATGTCTTTTGAAAATTAAAATTGCTGATACTACATGAAGTAAAATTCTAGGAACTGCACTGACCTTATGGGCGATTTACTTCTTGTATATGAATAATTACACAGAAAATTCTCAGGAATGTCACTGATCTTCCGCATAAAAAATACTACATCAGACAGGGCTATGCCAGATAACAAAATTTTTTGCAGCCCTTGAAAAAGTTTTCAAAAGGTTAATTCAAATGATGTACTTGCTATGAATTGTTTACACTAGTCTACCACTACAAATAATTCTACAAAAAAATTATTTGGGGCAAATGTAATATTCACCTTGCAGGAACTGGGACTGGGTAAAAGAAAAATCTTTATTTAAAAATTTTTTTTAATTAAAGGTGAAGTATGACACACAGGTGACATTTCTCATCCTTAAAACATAAATAATGAATGACAAAAGCTCTTTTATGTTTACACATAAAAGTAAATAGAGGGTGATAACATATGTAGGAGTTTATGATCAGCAAGCCAAAGATTACCCGGTGTTAAACTGGTTGGGACCTCAGGGGCAGGTGTTTTCTTGATTGTTACATCTGCAGTAGGAGAAATTATTGATTATAACAAAGGCAGACCTAAAATGTACACATTTTACTAAGTTGATTAACTCAAATTGTTCTTACTTTGTAAATTGTTGGGGGCGTAAAATCCTTTCACCACAATTCGATTGGTTGAATAGAAGATATTTGATCAATCGATAAAATTGTTCAAATTGAACGATTCAAACGATTTTAACCATTCGATCTAATTATTCGATCTAATTATTCAATAAAAAATAATGAAACCCAATTCAGTAGCTTTGATCTGGCAAACTAGGCTGTCCAATAAAAATTTAAAGGGGAAGTAATTCGACTGTCGAATATTCTAATAGATTGTTATTCGAAGTATTCAAATCATTCGATTCGATCGAATTTTCAAAATTCACTGGTCGAAGTGGTCTTCAAAAACATTCGAAAAATTCAAATTCAAATCTTTCTGAAAATGCGATTGAATTTTGAATCCTTCAGGTGAATTTAGTAAATCTGCCCCCAAGAGTCTTCTTGTTGGCTTTTCCAGAGCTCTGGAAGGTAATATATAAAGCTGCCTACAACTTAGTCTGAGGTTGATGACAACATTTTCAGGTGTACTCTCCATTGGTGGATTTCCCCTGGTATAGAAGTCTTGCACTAACTTCTCCCATTCACTTGAATTGAAGCGTTTACATTTTTCAGGCTGATAATTCCATTGTTTTTCATTCAAGTAGGAGGCGGTAGTGCATGTTTCAGGCCATTTTAAATGGCAAAATTGGCATGTGTTTACTGACAGGCCAATGGTGTGCATGTCAATTCAGTTGCAGATGTCCAGTGGAAGACAGTGGATCATGTTTTTTACAGATATCAAGCTAGAGTCAAGTGAATCAAGCTTAATATTAGGTAATACTGTTAAAATGAACACATTATTTAATATAAACTAAACATAAGATAAAAATCCCCATTGCCAGTTTCTGGGTTTTCTGTAATGTCTAAATCATCTTCAATGTAAGGTTCATTTATTCCAGAAGCTAAAAAAAATATCTGTATGATTAAAATGGTGCATTAAAATTGTGTATATGATTAAAAGGGTTTATTGAAAAATTGACCCACTTTGTATTTGTTCCAATGGGCTTTTTAGAAGTGTATTTATCAAATCCTCAGCAAATCAGTATAAGAATGATTCTTGCTTAAAGGAGAACTAAACCCTAACAATTAAAATGGTTAGAATGCCATATTTTACATACTGAACTTATTGTACCAGCCTAAAGTTTCAATGTCAATAGCAGCAATGATACAGGAATTCAAACTTGTCACAGGGGGTCACCATCTTGGAAAGTGTTTGTGACACTCACATGCTCAGTGGGCTCTGAGCAGCTGTTGAGATGCTAAGCTTAAGGGTTGTCACAAATTTACACGCAGAAAATTAGGTTGTATGTAATATAAGCTAATGCTATAAGGCTGAATATTAAATTATGATGCTAAAATGTCATTGAGTATTTATCTGTATTAAGTATTTGTCAGCCTTATATTGTGACTTTTCTATTCTGTATATGCTGTTTATTGTGAGTTGGTCCCTAAGCTCAATAAGTGGTAGCAGCACTGGAGCATGTGCAGTGAATCAGCAGAAAAGAATGTGGGGAGCTACTGGGGTATATTTGGAGACACAGATCTTTACTGCTAATGAACTGTTGTTGTCTTGGGCTGGTACAGAAGTCCAAAACATAATGTACAACATTTATAACCTACTTCTTTAGTTAGGCTTTAGTTCTCCTTTAAGCAATACTAAAAGCAATATGTTAGCCAAAGTGCCCTTCACAGAGCTAGAAAAATCATTGTAGCAAGTAAATTATGTATATACAGCTTCTAATATTTCCAATGGACTAGTAGAAAGGGGAAATTTAAAAAATACAAGGCGAGCTAAAAATCTACAATTTATTTTGAAGTAATGAAACAGCAGCATTGAAAGAAAAACAAGTTTCCTTACTAGAAGGCCAAACAATGCATGGACGTTGTACATACTGTAATTTCTAAAATAGTTATTGAGGACAAACTAATTGTGACCCCTCGTTATGTTTCTGTTTTTCTGTATTGTTTTCCAAAACATGTATTTTTATCTAATGCCATTAGTCTTATATGAATTTAGAATGGAAATATTGATTGACATACAGTATGCTCGATAAACAAACTAGGTACAAACAATGCCAGTCTTGTTCTATCAAGAATCCCAGCTTCTATTTATGCATAAACTATCAAATTGACAAATCAGGATCTCAGTTATTAAGTTAATGGCAGCTCATCGCCCAAACACTACTATTAGCATTCTTAATGACTGACAAACAGTCAGTGATTTTGGGCTGCTGCAATAGCACTGTCTGCACTAGCAGAGTCATGCTGGCCATAGATGCAAAGAGCCATGAATCTTTCCCCGATATGCCACTAACTGGCAGGGCTATATCGGGGTAATCCGGACGTTTGGCCCTATCGCTGAATGATCGGATTACGACGAGCGCGATGGACTTCCGATGGGTCGGTTGGAAGAAAATCCGACCTTCGCGATTGATGTGTCCAGATATCGGTCGGGAAGACTCATCAGAAGCCCCCATAAACGGGCAGATAAGCTGTCAAATTGGTTTAAACGTCCGATATCGGCAGCTTTATCTGCTTGTGTATGGCCACCTTTAGTTAAAGGTTAAAGGTTAAGGTATCCTGAAGAAGGGAGGTATTACCCCCCAAAACGTTGATATTATGGTGGCATGAATAAAAGGGGTACACACCCGACTGCTAAAAATTTTGTGTGCGGACCGTCTTTACAGTCGTACGGTCACCTTTAGTTAAAACCCAGAAAATTGGCTCTTAACGTTTCAAGAGGCTGCTTTTTGCAGCATTCTCACCTTGCCCCAGGAGCTGCCGTGCTGACAAATAACTGATAATCTACAACCACTGTTTTTCAGTATATTTAAAGGGGTGGTTCGCACTTAAGTTAACTTTATTATGTTACAGAATGGTTAATTCTGTTTAAATGAAGCACTCATATTTATAAGATTCTATATTTCTCTTTTAAGGGCATCTGTATTAGAATAATTGCATATTATAGTACAACAATGAAATATAATTTATGAAAAGAACAGTCACCATTAGTAGTCTTTGTCTTTTTAGTAGGATCTTGTGTATACATTTCATTTTCTCTTTCTATTAAATAACAAAAAATCTTTAGTTATAATCATAAGTTCTTTTTAAATTTATAAATATCAGTTTAAGCACACTGATTCATTGATGGAAGTCGAACTTGAGAGTTTTGACCAAAGTAAAATAGAAAATTCAAATTTGAATTTCCAATTCGACCCATAACAAATCTGCCCCTGAATGAAGGATGGTATCAGCCCAGTAAAAGCCACATAAATGTAATATTTGTAGCTGGACAGAAGCTTTCTACAAGTCTATCAGCATGCTAAAGATTTACCTTGGGCGGAACCTGGCTGTGCTGGAGCAGAAGACATTCTTGAAACCAAAGGCATCCCTAAAAGATGTTTGACCACATTATTTTGCTTATGATCAAGATGTTGCAAATTAAACATCACCATAGCAAAGTACATTTTTGGGCTACTGGAATATATGTACAAAATATTGCAATCAGGTGTGCTATGGAAGGTATATCTATTTTTAGACTGCTGTGGGCAAAGGACAGCTAGGTAGGAAATTGAAGAAGGAAATTAATAAAACAAATAGAACAAATATTGAGTGAAGAATGAAGATGGACCATGCTTGGTTTGAAAAACCAGTGGTAAGATACTTTAATCATTAACTACTGTAGCTGGGGTATGTATAGACCACTCAATATTTTTTTGTTGAAATGGCGCTGTTGACATGTGTTGAATAGCTGTTGGGATAAATACAAATAATCACAGTTCCTTTCTTTTTTCATTAATTTCAAAGATGGTTAATTATTAGCCTTCAAGTAACTGACTACTGATATATATGCACACAAGTTCTTAATTTTTACTTAAATGCACACACTAAGGCATTGCCTTCTCGCTTAGTTTCAAATAGCAATTATAGCAGATGCTGTCTACAAAATTAAAATTAAGGGTCAGATTTACTAAGGGCCAAATTTTAGAACTAAAAATACTTAGAAATTCGACCCTTAAAGTTTTTTTAAAGGGCTTTTTCGAATGAAAATTGACCTATTTTGATTGAATAGGTCAATTTTCAATCGAATAAAAAAATCGTTTGAATAGTTCGATTCGATCGATTCTCCGCTAAATCCTTCGAAGTCTTGAAAATTTTTTAGGACAGGTTGTATGAGGTCTTCTATAGACTAAAATGGCAATTTGGCAGCTTTAAGCTAGCGAATAGTTGAAGTCAAATGATTTTTAAAGGGCAAGTAAATCAAATTGGAAAAATATTTCAATTCGCATCGAATTTTGGGCTATTCAATAGTCGAAATAGCCCAAAATTACTCCGAAAATGTAATTTTAAAAATTCTAATTTTATTCAAATTTTCACTTCGACCTTTAGTAAATGTGCCCCTAAATGTCTCTGCATTAATCAGTCTCCAATATGATTATATTACTGAATAAAATAATACGTGTTACAGAAGCACATACATGAAGCTCATAGTCAGTACAGACAGAGATCGTATGACAGGCCACAGGCTATTTGACAGCCTTTCTCTCATTTGCAACAAGAGAAAGGCTGTCAAATAGCCTTTCTCTCATTTGCAACAAGAGAAAGGCTATTTGACAGCCTTTCTCTTGTTTCAAATGTTCATGCAGAGTGCAGAGGAACTCTGGCCCCTCTTCACTTCCTTATCTGCAAATGCACCACGCACTGGCCAACACGGAGCATTCGCATCCATTCAGACCTGCTCAATCTCTGAATTGACTGATATATACAAATATAGAGGGCCACCATACATGCACAAAACAAATGTTATTTGTGTGTGTATAGCCACCATTAATCTTTCTAGTTGAATGACTTCACATACACACATTGCTATCCAGCTGTCATCAGAGTTTAGATTGCTTTGTGCTAAATCTGTCCTAACCAAGCTTCATGAAAGCACATGGCATGAATAAGACCCAATATTGTATATTCTACTTTCATATTTTGCAGAAAGGTAAATAAAGAATACCATTACAATTGAATATTATGTTTTTTGCACAATTATTGTTTGAGGCACTTTAATAAAACTACTGAAATTCAGATTATCTACCAACAACCTCTAAGTACATCCTTTGTCCTGCACATTCAGCCAGTTTATGAAATAGATGTAATAGTCATTTTACATGTCCATATTATATATTATAGTTTAACATTTGAAGCAAGAAGTGCTAGATAAATTATTAATTTCAAACATGTTCAAAACATTAAATAAACTTAAAGAGATACTGACACCTGAAATTAATCTCTCATTTACATCTGTCATAATGATGCCTTTGATAGCTACTGATAGCAGTAGTCCGTTAGTATTAGAAACTCTTAACTGACAGGCTTAGAAGGGGCAGATCCAAGAATACCGTAGCACACTGATCCAATGTTCAATTTGTGAAAAAAAAGATTTATTGGCTCAAGGTAGACAATAACTGCCAATGTTTCGGACCCCACTGGGCCCTTTATCAAGCTTGATAAAGGGCACAGTGGGATCTGAAACGTTGCCAGTTATTGTCTACCTTGAGCCAATAAATCACTTTTTTCACAAATTAAAAATTGGATCAGTGTGCTGCGGTATTCTTGGATCTGTATGGAAATGCTATGACTCTGAGCAGGGAGTCTAACCTGGCACCCGAGAGGCAATTAGTAACAGGTGAGCACTCTAATCTCGTGAGGCTTAGAAGGGGCAGTCAGGTTGGCAAAACAAGTTTAGAAACTTCAAATAAAAATTACTTACAAAAATAAACTTTTCAGCAAAAAATTATCAACATGTCCTATAAGTGACTTTTAGGGGCAGATTTATCAAGGGTCGCATTTCTAGGCTACGGGGGTTATTTTAAACTCCCATAAACTCGAAATACGAATAAAAAAGTCAGCCAGATGTCGATCAGGCAGGATTAAAAATCCCGTCGGACCGCCCCTATCTGCGCCATTCTGATCCGATCATTGGGCCCTAGGGCCCACAATCGGATCAGCCCGATATCGACCACCTCAAGGTGGGCATATCGGGGAGAGATCCGCTCATTTGGTGACATCACCAAACGAGCGGATCTCTACGTGTATGGCCACCTTAAATCATTCATCTATACGTACATTCATTAGAATGAGACTATTAGCACATAAGCCTTCATTAGAGAACACATAAGAAAAAAAACGGTTTCAAAAGTCAGTCAATCAACCATCATGCTTAATTCCTACACCACAGGTTTATGCTTTTCTACAATTCTGATACAAAAAAACTGTAATTTGTTTTCTCCTTTCATTCAGAATGTTTGCCTGCCTTATTTATCAGCTCTGTGAACTTAAAAGTTGAAGATGTTCTAGCTACCTTGAATGCTAACTCTAATGATTTTCATTGTCAAAGCTAACTTTTTGTTAAAGAATAGAATTTTTTTATTTGATTTACTATCTGTTATTGAACTTGTAAAAAGTTAATATGCTATAGAGATTCTCCAATTCTGCTAAATATTAAAACTTCCTCCATAGAAGGGCTAACATGAAACCAGACTAGAGACTGTACCTGTGAACAACTGAATTTGGACTGAAAATAAAAATATGCAAAAATAAGATTTTAAAAAGTGCAAGATCAAGACAAATGAATCCCCATTTTGATAAAGAATAACAAATATTTTTATTGCTTCCCACAGGGCAATTGGTTTAAATTTCTAGACATCAATGGTTTTACATTAGAGCGGCTTACACTGAACAAGATATAGTACATTTAAGGCGTGCATATTTGATGTATATTTATCTTATAACCTGGATTAGTGTACCAGTAATTACCAGGGTTATTCTTAGGCTCTCCTTGGTTAACATATGCAAACGTTTTAGAGGAGGGATAAACAGACTGAGACTCTAGTGATTCTGAAAGAAAGACAAAACATTAAAAATAATGAATTCACGAGTGCTAGCAAAGCAACCAGAGTTGAATGTATATGGTCTGGCACCAGGCGAAGCTAAAAGCAATTATGAAGCAGCTAGAAAAGAACAATGCAGTTTCTACACGCAGAAGTTATTGTTGCTGAGGTCACTAGCTATGGAGAATGAAGAACAATGAATAAAAGTTACAATAAAAGATGATGAATGGGTTTTGCTGTGGAATGTAAAGAAATGAGCCTTGTAATGGAAAAAGTTCAGCGATGACCTCCTAGAAAGAGAAACTACATGATGTAATTAACCACTTTTTGTAAAGCTTTGAAAAGTGGCATGGATGACAAGTTACCCATTGTTCCTCTGACCCATTCTAGAACACCATTTGGCGAATCTGTAGTTAAATATTCCACAATTGGTTGACTTGTCTCTGCTACAAAAAAATTCAAAAAAATATAAAAAAAATGTAGGCAGTAATACAATTAGAAACAGCTCAACTAATAAATGATGTTTTTATTTCCTGAAAGAAATACGCACATTATGCATTGATTTTACAACGATGCTTGTTATATGGACTGTTTCCTCTGAAAAACCATAGCTATATAAGATATGGCATGAGAGGCTTTTATTTTCCCTAGAATTAAAATATATAAGTAACAATTATTTGGTAAACAAGTTCCAGTTTGCGTTAATGTAATTTGAACATATCTGGAAAAAAATGCAGGAATCATTTATGCATATAATGCGGTATCATACAGCAAATATAAAATTAAAAATTTGCCATCATTTATGAAATCACATTACCTGGTTTGTAGACTTCTGTGTCAGGTTCTTTGGTGGTTTTGGGTGTTAAAGGAAGTTGTGTTGCTATGGAAAAATAAAAGGTTTAAATATGTAAACATAATCATGGTTATTATTTTAACACAATAAATACAATCTTTTTTGTTTTACAATATTTTTAAACTTGGGAGCAGGAAGAAAAACAATTACAACAACCAGTAGTGATGGGCGAATCTCCCGAGATTCGCTTCGCTGAAAAATTTATTTGGAAATTCGCGAATTGGCGAAAAATTTGCTAAACGAGTCGTGGCACGCTTTTGACCCGCGTCACGTCAACTTTGGCGCGTTGCGTCGTTTTTGTCACATCGCGTAAATTTCGGCGCGTCGCGTCAAAAATGACGCGCGACTCGTTTTTCCGGCGAATTTTCGCCAAGCAAAATTGTTAAGAACAATTCTTAAAGAACTGGGGAGAAACAGCTGTCACATTGATTTAAAGATTCCAGTGGGAACTGTGTTGTCTCCAAATTGGCAAAGACTATAAATATATATTTAATCCCAGTGAAAAAGTAAAAACACAGTCTATTGACTTATCAGTTACAGTGAAAGAGAGCTTTTATCAAGAAACAACATGCTTTCAGTCCATAATACCTAACTGAAATAATATGCGGCCTATTTATTAATGCTCTAATTTTTCTCAAGACATATAGATCTATCTTAAATTGTTTCAGAAATGTAAATATAAAAATATTTTCTAAGCCTGTCATAAATGTTTAATCCAAAAACATCTGGAGAGCCATAATTGTTTTAATTTGCGCATTAGACTGGTAACTGTCTGAATTTGCATAAGAGCATGTGGCACTACATCAAAAGCTTTCTTAAAGCTGCATAATTAGTCCAACAACAAGTAGTATTGTAGTTCAGGAACTTCTTAGCAGCAAACTCCACAGTGGCCCTGCACAAAAGTCATACAAGAAAGTGAAGACAGATTTCAAATTGGACAGAAGTCTGGCATCATATCCAGTGTTCCCTGTGTGTGTCTGTGCCCATTTATTAAAGCGCACCTATGCTGTGCATATTGCTGGATGCTAAGGGATCACTGGAGCTATCACCTGATCAGGAGGTAGCAGCAGCTCCATGGTTTCCCTGAGTCAATAGGTGCTGGAACGGAAGCCAGAAAGCACTGAATGGTGTCAACTATACATTAGTGCAAGGAGTGCAAGGAGTACCTTTAATTAAAGTGGTTTTACTTGCAAACTAACTACGGGAAAATTGTGGGGACTGCAACTGCACTGGCTGATGTACATGTGCCCTTTCATGTTTTTGGCTTCAGCCCATTCAGTGGATGAAGCAGTCACAATATTCTCTTGCTAGTAATAGTACGGGGCAGATTTACTAAATTCACATATATTCACATGAGGGATTCGAATATTCGATTGAATCTTCAAAAAGATATTCGAATTTCGAATATGCAAATTAGGCAAATTCGACCAAATTCGACCATGATTCGAATATTCAAATTTAATTTTATTCGAAAATTCGATGGTCGAATACTTCCCCTTTAAATTTAAATTCGATCACCTACTTCGCCAGATTAAACCTACCGAAATGGGGATCATTCCCTCAGATCGCTAAAAATCGTTCGAATATCCGATTCGAATTCGATTCGAATATTCGATCGAATTTTCCCTATTTGATCGTTTGTTTGATCGATCGAATTGCGCTAAAAAAATTTGAATTAGAATTTTTTAAATTCCCCACTATTCCCTCACTATTCCCTGGTCGAATTTCGAATTTTTTTTGCATTCGAAATTCGACCCTTAGTAAATCTGCCCCTAGGTGTCAGATATTAACCCTACATCTCTTGTAGAACTAGTCAACACCAAGAAACTATAATTCTACTCATAAGCAAAACTTTCCTAATGACCACCTTTTTCATATGTGTATTTCTAACAGCATGGTGACTTAGTGGGTAGCATTGCAGCCCTGAAGTGCTAAGCTCCTAAGTTTTAGCTAGGATGCAATCTCCAAGGAGTTTGTGTGTCAAACTCGAAAAACATACAGGCAGCTTGACTTCTGATAAAAATTACTATGGGGCAAATTAACTAAAATTCACCCACAATCCTGCGAATTTATTTGATAAGTATTCAACTATCGAATGCTTATTGAATAGTTTTAGGCTATCATTTTGCTCGATATTCTATTTCTCGATGAATTCGTACGATCGGATACCAAGCGTTCGATGATCGAAGAGGCCAAATTTGAATATTCGAATATCAGAAAAAATCGTATAATTGGAATTTGATCATATTCGATCGTACTTCAAATCCTTCACGTGAATTTTGTAAATTTGCCCCTATGTGTAAATGTGATAGGGACCTTAGATTTTAAGTTCCAGGGCAGGGATGAATATGAATGATGTATAAGCAATGTGAAAATGTGTTGGTGTTATTTAAATACCAGTAAATAAAAACATATTTCTCCATTTTACAGACTCATGTTTCCTTCCATTTATAAACAAAGGTTTTTTTTTTTGTTTAGAGTAAACTTTTTTCAGTTTTCATATAAAGAAGCACATTTGAACCTTTAGAGCAAAATCTGTGATTTTTTTAATAAAACAAATACAAATCTTAAATTAAAAATACTTGAAAAGCCTTTACCAGGATGTAACAAGACCATTTTACTTTGATTGAAATAAGCTTTAAATCACTTTATTTTGTTCCAGGAAATGTGAATTCAGGAACAACACATTCTAAAGAGGCTTTTGGCAAGAACTACATTGACAATAATTTAGTAAGAAAAGCTGTTCATTCTGTGGTGTTATTCAGGACTATTATACTATTGTTTACTCAATCTACTATTGTACTCAATCTCAGAAATTATTTAACAGAGATGGGAGATATGGAGGACTATTTATCAACTGTTTCATTTTAGTAGTTTTAGAGGTTTTTGAAACCATGACTAAACTCACTTTCTCTAAAATCACTAATGTCATGAAATTTATTACACAATTCAAACTTAAAACCCCCGAAAACCTCTAAAAACCATAAAACAAAGAAAGATCTTCAGTTGTAGTAAGGGACATCTGCTATTGACTTCTAACCTGATTTAACTTTTCAGGTGTTAACTGAAGTTTTTTTGTATTTGGAATTGTTACAGTTTTGTGGCATAATAAATCCCGAAAAAAATGTTACATTTAAAAAAATATTCTCCCTTAACATATTTTCTGTTAACTTATGATACACTTGTTCCTTTCCAATATAAAATAATAACATGCAAAAATAAGTGACAAAATATACACTGTTATCGCTAATTATACGTAGTTCATACCTCTATTTTTATCATCATAAAACCAGTACCAGCATTTTTGCCTTTGAATCTGTGAACTAATCTGTGTACATTTAACACCATTTACACGTCCAGTTATAGTAGATAATATATATTTATATAATATATAGACTGTCTAGAATTTGCAAGTCTACTGCAGGGAAATCAGAACCAGTTTCTTTTTTCCCTAGAATATGTGCAAACCACTCATAATTGTTGCCCCTTAATATGTCTCTTAATATCACAAAGACTTTCACTGACAACTTGCCATGTGCAACAATGAAATTATCAAGGTAAACTTTATATATATATATATATATATATATATATATATATATATATATATATATATAGAATCAAGTGAAGAGCTCGCACTCACAGGACTTATTCAAAAGAATTTATTATTTACTTAGAAAAAACACTAACGATTCGGCTATAGCACTAGCCTTCGTCAAAGTTACACAACAATAACCTCAACCAAGATTTAAACACAAAGTGGCGGGAAGGGAGAGTTAATGACGTCATTCTGCGTCATTAGCATAACAAACAGTGTAAACAACAAGTAGAAAGTCAAATACAAAACAGTGTAGTTCTACAGAGTAATGTAGTATCGAAGTGATAGGGAAACTTCTAATAACAAAGTCAGCACAGATTTGCAACATATGTAACAGCATAGAGTGTCAAAGTAAATTAACACCTTAAAGCAGAGAGAAAACAATAGACAATAGATACTGCAAGCGCTGCATATAATAGCGTTCTGTGTGAAAGTATCCAAAATGTCAGGTACACACCCGACATAGCATCATAGTTAGCTTTGAATAGGGTAAATTATTATAAAATCAAAATGGAGGGGCCTCACCCGAATCGGGGTATCATAGTAGATTAATATCCTGGCACAGGGGGAAGATCGCGGAGGTGTATACATTATTTTCTCCAAGAGTATCCTGTGACGCGATCGATAGTCCAAATGGTATCATGTCGCACAATCGTCAGTTCAGGGATTTGCATGTAGCGCAATTAGAACTGAGAACGGAGGGGGAGGGACCATCACGTAGGTTTCGTATGTACTACTTTGGTGTGTTGCTAAGCAAAGGATTCATAGCAACAGGTATGAAAGTCACAGTGATCAGTGTCCATAGGTCAAAGCTGGGTGAAATGAGAGTCGGGGGACTGGGGAAAAGCTGGAAGATGGGAAAAAGAGATGAAAGATGTAGCAGACAATGAAAGTCAAAGAGAACTCATACAGAATAAAACCTCCCTAAGGAGGTCAAGAAAACGTGGGAAAGTGAAAAACCTACATATTATACACTCCAGTCTCTATGAATGGATTGTTCGGGGCTTATAGGCGATACTAGTTCCGTCCTTACGTAGGGCCAGCACGGGTATACCGAAAGGTAGTATGACCGCAATCGGTCAGCAGGTCAATTAAAGAAAGCACCGGATACTGGGCTCGGTTACAAACAACTGTAAGCTACAGGGTGTTAGAACACAAAGCCCGTCCTGAAGGGTGCTGAGTGAAGCAATAAAGCCCTGGGCCTCGTGTGCCCCATTAGTGCAGTCCCCTATAGGGTGGTCAAATGCAAATAGGTCATAAAAGGCAGACACAGAGGTTAAGTTACCAACAAATTAATGTATAGAAATAGTGTGAGTGGGGAAATCCTCATGCCAGTGCCACGTGGTCCACAAGTGGACCGCGAATTGTGTAAAGACCCCAGGATTGAGTTCAAGGACCAAATTGGTGTGTATCACTATGCCCGATATTCTTTTATTGACAAGTATACCACACTTTGGTCCACACTCCAATAAAAGAATATCGGGTTGAGATACCTTGAGTTTTTGGTATAGTACCCCAGGCAGTCCCCCCTTAGTATTTGGACACCTAAGTGGTCCTTTAATATACCCAGGCAGCTATGTCTCACTTCCTGGGTCCACTGGGATTTACTTTGGGCTAGGGTTTGCCCACTCGGTGGCAGCTTGTAAAAGTATAAAGGGTTTTAGCCCTATGTGTTCAAGGTCTTTCCTGGGACCTCACCTCCCTGTGAGGATGTTACAGGTCCAGGGCTGCAGTCTGAAAAAAGTTAGATAGTTAGATAGTGCTTGTAAGTTTTGTCATAGTTGCTCTAGGAGCAAGAGGAAGGCTCAAGGAAGATAGTGAGCAGCTTCTGCTCCAACAAGGAGAAATAGTGGGGTAAGGACCCCCATGGGGAGTCCACCACTAGTGCATGGATTTCAGTGGGTGAGTTGAGTATCCCTATGCTTTAATCTGTACTCGATTGGAGGAATTGCCCCAGGAGTGTCAACAGTTAACATATATTGTGCTTATTTCACCTCTGGCAGGGGTTCTGCTGTTATTATTCTGTTTGACATCAACGTGTCTGTGAATTACTTTATTTCAACTGTTAACTGTAAATAAACCAGTTATTTTGCTCTGTGACTGGATCCTGTGCTACATGGTACTACACAAGGTACCAGGAGTTGCTCAGGTACATGCGGCACAGTACAAGCAGCAATAATCCTGTCCATACACTACAACACACACAGCTAAAGTGCACTCATGGGTGAGCTACACAATACTTTGAATTGAGATAGGTCCATTTCCCATTGACATATACAGAACCTTAACTGGTCTGAGATGGCGGATTTTTGGATTCTGGCTTTTTGCAGCATTGGGTATAATAAATCTCAGAAAAAAAATTCCCATGAAAAATTTGAATAATTTGAGGTTTGGCAAATAACCTCATTTGTGTTGACAATACACTGTATTTGGCTAAAACACAATGGGAAAATGTCTACGTTTATTTAAGGAGGAAAACAATTTCTACTTTCCAAAGCTATTTTTTTCAAATATTTTCTCTGCAATGAAGTTCTTCTGAAGTGATGATTTAAACACATCTGACCAAAATTACCATCATAGATCACTTTTACACAGCATTTTTTTTATTTTAGAAATTGGCTCTCTGGGAGCTTTTATTAAGATGAGGATATGGCCAAAAAAATAGAAGAAAGCACCTAAGGCTTTGCCAGAACATTCACAGCTGTGTAGAAACTGAATTTTTTAACACAGATTGTGAAAAGCTGCCATAATGGATGTCATCCAGCCCCAAATCACCCTCATCTTTATGAGTGTAAAGTAAACAGTTGCTGTCTCTCACTACTAGCTGTCATGGTCTCAGTAATTCAACATGATTAATTTACAGTATACTGTATTGTCAATACACCTGTTCTCATTCTAGCTGAATCTGAAGTAAATCTGTTAAAGGAGGAACTAAGCTCTAAAAAGAATACTGTACCAGCCCACTGGTTCAGCAACCTAATAACAGTAAAACAGTAGTGCTATGTTGTATTATTATAACAATTCATTATTTTCACCAATAATTATTATTATTATTATTATTAACATGTATTTCTATAGCGCCAACTTGTTGCGTAGCGCTGTAAAGTGAATGTGATTATACAACCAAATCACATGAATTACATATATAGAACATAAAGAGTTACATACATCACAATAAATATGGAGTTACTGTGCATGCATCACAATAAATACTGGTACAGGATGTGAGGAAGGCCCTGTACAGAAAAAGCTAACGGGAAGGGAGTGATACACAAGGTGTGGGAGAGGGCAAGATCAGAGTAAAGTGGGTGAGAGATGTAGTAATGTAAGCGGTATTGCATTGAGTGGTTAACAGTGAGGGTAGGCTTCTTTAAAAAAGTGGGTTTTTAGAGATTTCTTGAAAGCTGAAATATTGGGAGAAAGTCGGACAGACCGTGGGAGAGAATTCCAGAGGAGGGGTGCAGCTCTTGCAAAGTCTTGAATGCGAGCATGTGAGGAGGTAATGAGAGAAGAGTTGAGTAGCAGGTCAGTAGAGGAGCGTAGTAGGCGGTTGGGTGAGTAAATGGAGATTAGTTCAGAGATGTAGGGAGGGGCAGAGTTATGAAGTGCTTTGAATGTCAGGGTCAGTAATTTGAGTAATAATGAGTTTGTACATTGTAGAAAAGCACCTAAAGTTTTAAGGCTAACATCCTGATGTATTTAACACATAATTATAAAAGGTTTACTTTTAAATACTGTATGTTCATGCCTTTTATTAAACACATTTTTGAGAAGCACAAGGATGTATGGAACATGCAAATACAATAGAAATTACCCAACCTCAGTTCTACAAGTACAGATGCAGCCACTGGGATTGGTGAGTGAAATGCGTCGTGACTCAGGTCTAATTGAAGAAACTGTGTTATCTAAAGTTATCTTAACTCATTTAATGCATTTAACCTTTTTCATTAGCATACCAAAGCACCATTGTTTTCAATGGTGAACTCTTTAATTGGATGGGATGCTGTGACACAATATTCTGTGATAAGTGGGATAAATGGGATAGATGAGTTAAGTTTTTCTGTGTCAAATGTACAATCCAAAGTGGCTTCATCTGCATCATGGCACATAACACAGCACATGTAATGCACGTTAGATAAAAATTGTCCTTGATAATTTGTTTTATAGGTGAAGTGTAACAATTGTACAGAAGCATAAACGACACAACAATTTCAGGCAAAAACACAGGTTTGTTTCAGCAAATTCTTCACAACATACAGTAAAGATTATAGGAACATGCACACATTCTCTCTGTGGGATTCTCATCATTTAAGGCTGCTTCCACACTATGGCTTCTGTTAGCACCACAATCCCCTCCAACACAAGAGCCTGAAGAGCCTCACAAACCCCTCCAAAAAAAGGAAGTATCCAGGAAGCACTAGAACCCCCTCCAACATAGGGAGGTCAAACAATACATTGGAGTCTATGGACATTTTTTCACAGTGAAAAATGTCAAAAAATGTTGGTCATCACTACTTTCATACAGGCCTGGACTGGCAATCTGTGGAGTCTCGCAAATGGCAGAGGGGCTGCTATAAGGTGCCATATAAATTCTGTACTTAATGGGCTGGTGGGGGCTGTTTGGGCCTCTGTGTGGGCTGATTGGGCCTCTGTGTACCTGAAATGCCAGGGCCTATTTTGACTCTCAGTCAGGGCCTGCTTTCATATGAACCTCTTTAGAAAGATATGTTTACACCATAGGTTCATCTGTTTAGCTATAAGGGATTCACAATCATCATTTTATTTTTAATTGCAGCCCTGTCATTCAATTTAGTTTTATATTGGTCACAAAATTCAATTTTTGTTGGCCCTAGGTTGTGGGGGTAGGGAGGGTAGATTCAGTTCTGTGGTACTGTCTTATGATTTTTAAAATTATCCTATAATGAAACCAGTCTGTAAAATGTAGCTTGTATCTACTGCTTGCACCTGTTTCTTTATTTTCTTGGCATATTATTTTGTGATTTCAGTGTCTCACCCACCTTAAACAAAGTCTGTATTATATGCTGGCATTCTCTGCTGGCATTCTGCAGATAGGTTAAATGTCCCCTGATAAAATGCAACCAGTTATGTGTGAAAGACTTGAAAAGTAAATGTTTTTATTTTTCTATCTGTAAATTTGCTCTAAACAGCGCCCCAGGTTAATGTACCTTAGTCCCTGCTGCAAGTCTGCTCTGGTATCAGCAGCTTGTTTCCCCTTCTTCCTGGTGCAGAGTGAAGCCCCGTCAAAAACGACGCGCGACTCGTTTTTTTTCTGCGAATTTTTTTGGCGAATTTTCGCTGGCGTTTCGCGAATTTATTCGCCAGCGGCGAATCGCGGGAATTCGCCGCGAATTTGGCCATCACTACTCTAAAGCCTTTGTTTCTTAAATTATTGTTAAATTATGTTCACTATAAATGAATGTAAAGAACTGCATAAATTGTTGGCGCTGTAGAAATAAATTATGATCATTGTAGAATGATGTCAATGACAAACAGTTTCTGCAAAGTGTTGCAAAAGATGTCTGACATGCTATATAAAAGATAATATGCTGGGGGGTTTCCTCTTTCATTAGGGCAATATTAGGGATATTTTGCTTTTTTTGGAATAGCGTAAAATCTAAAACAGTTTGGATTTCTGTATTTATGGGTGCATACAATATTTTTTCCAGATTCAGAATTAGTAACACATAGGCCCTAGTCTGTCAGTGCTGGAAAGACATAGTGGAACAAAGTTTTCCATGGGAAGGGCTGCTTGGAGGACTGAAAAAGCCTACTGATTTCTGGAGAAGACTAATATAAAATCTGCCAGGGGATCTAAACCACAATTGTTTGGAAAGATCTGACAAGGATGTTCCCTGCATATGTCTTACAGATTGACACATAGGCAAAGCAAAGTCTAAGCATAAAACCACATCAGCCACTTATTGCAACAGTTTCTGGCAAGGAACTAAAAGAAATAGGCACTCTGCCCCTTATGGAAGAAATAACAACAGGCACCCCTTTTCCTTAAATAATAAAAAAAAAACATTTTCTGTCTTAGTATAGCTGACATGCTGCATTTTGATTAGTAATGGGCGAATCTATCCCGTTTCGATTCACAGAAAAATTAGCAAATTTTCAGCGAAAAAAACGAGTCGTGGCATATTTTTGACGTGCTCTTTTTTTAAAAAATTCGCTGGCGTTTCGCGAATTTATTCACCGGCGGTGAATCGCGGGAATTCGCGGCGAATTAGCGCCTGGCGAATAAATTCGCCCATCACTAATTTTGATCACTTGCAGTGCTTTGTCCTTAATTTACAAAGAGATAAGGAATAAAGGTGTAAAGTTATGATGCTGAATGCTAAATAAAGTGGCCTGAAATGCAAATGCAAATCATGTGCAATGGCTCCTGCTAGTTGGAAATACTCAGTTAGCTGGTAGTCACCTCCACATCTTTTCTTCTCAGCACAAGATCCCTTTTTGGAAATGTGAACATTTTGGCTCTCTTGATGATGCTAGAAAATGTTAATTATTTATTTTGTTTTATTGTCACACTTTGTGCTTAAAAATATAAGAGGATATAATTGCAATGCATAGTATCCAGGGCCGGGCCAAGGGGTAGGGAGAATAGGCACATGCCTAGGGCACAAAGCTGGGGGAGGTGGCAGGCATGTACTTGCTCTGTAGCCTTTTAGAAAATCAGGAAGTCTTATGGCTTCACCGATTGTAAAGAGTTCAGCAAATTAATTGTAGGAGTTTGCTATAGACCTCGTAATGTAAGTAAGGAGGAGGAGGGTAAGCTCCTGATGCAAATAGAAAATGCTGCTAGTCAGAGCTGGGCCAAGCCTACCAGGCGCCGGCTGAGTGAGTGGAAGCGCGGGTTGGAGCTTCCACGTGTATTGCTGCTGGCACACATGTGCAGCATGTGTTAATGCGCGCATGCAAAATAAATGTCAGATTCAGGGAGAGAGGGGACCGGACAAGGGATAGGCCACAGAGCAGGTACATGCCTAGCACCCCCTCATCTATGCCCCCAAAGCAAGTACCTACTCTGCCTACCCCTTGGTCCGGCCCTGCTGCTAGCTTGGGGGAAAGTAATGATAATGGGGGATTTTAATTGCCAAGATATTGACTGGGGCAGCAGTACTGTCAGGTCAGTTAATGGGAACAAGTTTATAAACTTGTTGCATGACAATTTTATGGCACAAGTTGTTGAGGAGCCAACCAGAAAAAATGATATGCTAGATCTAGTCATCTCTAATGACCCAGAATGTGTAGCAACAACAGAAATGGTCATTTAAAATCATATTAAATTGTTACTGTGCTCAATTTATTCCCTTAAGGGAAGGTAAATATAGAAGCACTAAGAAAAACCCTATGTGGTTTAATATAGAAGTAAAAATGTTAATAGGAAAGAAGAGAAAGGCATTTTAAGACAGAAGGTGCATTTAATAAATATAAACACTAAACAATAACAATGAAACATAAATCCAGAAGGCAAAGATAGGTAACGAGGAGCGCATTGCGTCTGAGGCTAAGATTAACCCTCAAAAGTTTTTTTAAGTATATTAATAGTAAAAATATGCGGATTGAGAGTGTTGCTCCTTTAAATAATGGCACCAGTATGATTGCAAAAGATACAGAAAAGGCAAATGCCCCAAATCAGTTCTTTTTTTCAGTGTATACAATAGAGTAGTCAGAGTTCACAGGTTCATTTCATAGCTGCACAGCTCAATCTAGTCAGTGGCTGTCTCAGGATATGATTTATAAAGCTTTAATAAAAATGAATGTAAACAAGGTGCCAGGGCCAGATGGCATACACCCTGGGATCTAAGAGAGCTTAGTTCAGTTTTAGACCAGCCCCTCTATCTGATTTTCTCAGATTCTCTTTCATCTGGCATGGTACCTATGCATTGGAGAAAAGATGATGTCATTCAAATTTTTAAAAATGGATTACGATCTCAGCCTGACCAGTAAGTTTGACATCTGAGGTGGGCAAATTATGTGAAGGCATGTTAAGAGATCACATTCAAAATGTTGTATTAGTGAATGAGCATGGCTTTAGGAAAGATAGGGCATATTAGACAAATCTGATTGTTTTTATGATGAGGTAAGTCAAATTCTGGACTGTGGGGGAGCAGTAGATCTATTTGGATTTTATCAAAGTGTTTGATACTGTGAACTGAACCAACTGCTTTCTAAACTAAAGTCTGTTGGCTGAATACAGTAGTTTGCACATTGATAGGAAGCTGGCGACAGGATCGGGCTATCCAGTCCAATTAATTTCATCCAGGATGCAGAATCCTTGTAACAGGATCTTGAGAAACTGGCAATCTGGCAGCAAGTGGCAAAATGAGATTCAATGTTGATAAATGTCATGCAACTGGAATGTAAAAATATCCAAATCCATAATGGAAAAGGACCATGGAGTCCTTGTAGATAATTAACTTGGTTGTAGCAAGCAATGATAGTCAGCAGCATCAAGTGCGAATATGGTCTTGAGCTGTATTAAAAGGGGCATTGATTCACAGGAGGAGGGGGTCATTCTTCCACTGTATAGAGTACTGGTAAGGCCCCATCTAGAATATGCTGCACAGTTTTGGTTTCCAGTGATCAAACAGGACATTATTGAATTATAGAGGAAACTAAGCTTGTAAAAAGTATGGAAAATCCCCCTCTGAGGCAAATTGGAGAGGCTTCAGATGGGGTTTTTTTGCCTTCCTCTGGATCAACTAGCAGTTAGGCAGGTTAAAAAGTTAAAAGGTTGAACTTGATGGACGTGTGTTTTTTTTCAGCCTAACTTGCTATGTTACTTTGCTACTTTAGTTGGTAGGCAATGTAAGATAGTCGCTTAATGCTCTGGCTGGTACACCAACTCTTAGGGGCAGATTTACTATTGGTTGAATTTGAGGGTGAATTTACCTTCAAATTCGACCAATCAATTTGTGGTTTAATTGAAATTCGAATATTGCATTTGAAGGATTTTACCACAATTCGATTGATCGAACGATCGAATAGAAATAATTTGATCAATCGATAAAATCATTTGAATCGAATTTTAACCATTCAATCAAATTTTTTTATTCAATCAAAAATAATTAAAACCAATTCGGTAGGTTGAAACTCGCGAACTAGGCAGTCGAATAAAAATTTAAAGGGCAAGTTATTCGAATTTCCAAAATTTGATGGTCAAAGTGGTCTTCAAACACATTCCAAAATTCTAATTCAAATCTTTTTGAAAATTCGATCGAATTTTGAATCCTTCATGTGAATTTGATAAATCTGCCCCTTAATTTTTAAGTACTCACAAGAAATATTTTAACATGCAAGCTGAATTTACCTTTGTGTTTTTCAGTTGTTGTTGGTTCATTTGTGGTTTTAGGTTGAATAAAATGTGTAAGATTCAAAAATCCTGTGAATGGAAGAAACATTTTGATCATCTATAAGGAATAAAACTAGAGCCTCCTAAATATCAGTGCTTGAGGGTAATACTAATGCTAGTGTTGTCCAACCACACATGAATGTCCACTCTCACTCTATATGTAGTTACTGCATAAGGGACATATATTTACTCTATAACCCAAGAAATGATAGAAGTATTCATTTCATAAACAGTTTTTTCATATACAGGGTTTCTATCTCTGCAACTAAAACCTACACATAAAAATTGTTATAAACAAAAAAATAGAGAGCCATGAATGAAATTTGAATGTGCTTACTTCCCTGATTGACAGCTTTACTCTCTTATTTGCTATAGAAACTTGTGCCCTATTTCAACTTCAATGGCTGCCTCTATTGCTAAACAGCAAATTATTTATATAAATTATATTCAAGACTCTGAAGCAATGGCTTGTAAAAGGGATGGGTACAGTACACTATATGTAATTTGTTTGTGTTACTGGTTTTGAGATGGGCTGTGCATGTATAGTTCAGGTCAACAGCCTAAAACAATCAATTAATTTTTGATGAATTGAGACATTATAAAGTATTTAAAATTGTTTTCTTGAAAGAAAGGAAGTGTTAATAACAATAAAATGTCCCGCTGCTGAAAATACATCAGGACATCCCCTTTAGTAAGATATTTAAGAGAGCGTGAAATATACCAAAATACAAAAAGGTATTGCTTTTATTGGATTGATACTATTTTTATTAATGGACCTGTTTAATTTCTGATGATTGATGGATGCAGTTGTCTGAAGCAAAGTATTGCATTACACATTACATGATCCAGTAAGTACATGTGGAAGTAAGTGGAACTTCTGCTTACTTGTTTTTAACTTTATTATTAAACTCCATTTACCTTGCTTAATCACAGTTACTGGAATTAAAGCCTTTGTGTCTTCTGAAGCCATCTGCAAAAGGTACAAAGATAATTTAGGAATAAAATATACCAAAAGTATAATTCATACACACATACAAACAAATTCATTGTATTTTCTTTTCAATTGGTTGTCCCCCATTATCTCTCTTACTGCTCAAATTAAAACAGTCTAGGCACAGATTTGCTAATATTAATGTTTTTAATTTGCCAAAATCATGATAAAAAAATCTTGACTATATTTTCTGAGCAAAATTTTCCCCCCAATCTCATGTTTACGTATTTCACCATCTTTAACCTCCAGAGATGCCATAGAAGTCAATGGAATGTGTAACTTCAGTTTTAAAATGATAATCACATTTTCTTTTTTTTTTTGCTTCAGTACTTTTTTGTGTATTTTCAAAATTTTTTCCTATGGTTGAGGTAATTCATGACTTTTCTTAAATATTACAATTGCTGAAAAAATGCAGAAAGAAAGTCACAAGGGTAGTGGTTAAAAAACTGCTTCTAACCTTCAATAGCCTCCCTTTCACTTGAAGGAAAAGTTGTTCAGGTCACTTGACATATACAACTATTGCACAGTGACCTACTGTATGGTTCTTACTCAGGTGAATGGAAGGGACAGGGAGGGTAAAGATATATGTTGATTATTGAGAAAAGTTGCACCAAGCGAATAAAATTCTGTGTAAGCACAGTTTCCCCCGTGAACCCCCTTGAATTGGATGGATTCTGTTCTTAAACTTAGTCACTAGTACCCTGACATTAAGGCAGAACCACTTTTTCGGCTCTGAGAGCAGTTATTTATTTATTGTGCTTTGAAGTGCTCTCCCTCCAGTAACTTCCTTTGCTTCCCGTATGAGTATGTTCTCATGTCATACATTCCCTAGTCTGTAAAATCTGACATTCCTTTGTTTGCAATACTGACTCTTTATGAGTTTAGAATCCACAGAGCTAGTGTCAAATATCTTTTATCGTTATCTTTTACCTCAAGTTACCTCCGGTAACTGAATTTCCACAAGAAGCCCATAAACCAGCTGTTTCCTTTAAAAAGGTGAACACTAAATGCCATCTGCAGATTGTAAATGTTTATATTTCTTCTAAAGCTCCGTATTAATTATTCATGCAGACCCCCTAGTCATGATGTTGTAACATTTCTGTCTAAGTTCCCCATGGCAAGAGGTTTTGCACCTCAGCATATACTGAAAGATTCTTTATCTGTGTTACTGGCTGCAAAAAAATAATTTTCATTCAACTCTGGTTTCATGTAGGGAGAAAGAGAACAGAAGTGATGGGCGAATCCATCCTGTTTCGCAGGAAAATTTGTGAAACGAGTTGCATCATGTTTTCGACGCGTCACGTCATTTGCGGCGCGCATCGCGTTTTTTTTTACGCCAGCGAATTTCGCCGGGCAAATTTTCACTGGCGTTCTGTGAATTTATTTATTTGTGTCTGGTGAATAAATTCGCCAATGTCAGCGGGGGCCTCCGGCTCCCACGAGGGGGGTTGAAGTAAGGATCAAGGAGGAAGTCCCAATCAGCGAGTGCAGGCAAAGTACAGTTCAGGGGAAATCCAGAAGAATGGTCAAGTCCAGGCAAGAGTTCAAACAGGCAGGCAGCAAGGTTCAAGTCCAAAAAACAGGCAGGGATCAATGACAAGAAATCAGGCAATACAGGAGACCCAGGAACACAATAGCTATAAAGAGCTATACTCGGGCATTGAACCTGGGTCTCCGGCGTCCTTTTATCTTTGAATTTGGCGCCATTGCGCCTCTGGCGCGGCGTGATGACGTCACGGCCGGCGCCGAAACCACGTGGCGGCCATGGGCGCCGCCATCTTGGATGCGCCGCCGCGCAGGGAGGACGCGCCGCCCGGAGCTCCCTGGAATGCTCCGGGCGGCGTCCGTGACAGCCCATCACTAGAGAACAGCATAAGTGATAGTGGGCTTGTGAATTTTTGCCTCAGAAGACTCCACCACACTTTGCCAAACATTAATTCACAGCAAATACGTGTATTTATCAAAATGCTAAGTTTTGTCTGTGTTAAAACAATTTAGGCAAGGGGCTATAACTAAACTATGTGTGTGGGGGGATTCCAAAATACCAAAATAATGACTCGTGTAATCGTATCAATGCATGTGCGGGGGCAGATATTTGTGAATGATAAGTGAAATGAGGTAGAGACAAAAACATTCTGAACTTAGGGGCTTAATATGTGAGTGAAAGAGTAGGAGATGACTTTGAAATATGAGTGAGAGATGGATTGACAGGTGGGTGACTACAGCCTATGAAATGTTAGCAAGAGAAAGTAGAACTGTGTTAGATTAGGACAGAGCTGACTGAACTTACAGTAGGGTCCTGTGTTTTGAAATAGGAGGCAATGCTGTTACTTTACTTGTGTTCCTTTTTGGGATACCTGACCAATTAAGTCCTGTTAGATATTATCACAATATGAACAAGAAACTAATTTGTAAACTCCCTCAACTTGAATTGAGTCCAACTTTTCCACCTCCAAGGGAGCTAGTGCTGCTACATTTCCTGTAAAGGAGATGTAGGGGAACTTATGACAAGGAAGGGATTTCCAACATGTACTTTGGATTCCTTTCTATAAAAATTGAAGAAAGATAATTGGCTCCAGATGAAATTGACCAAATTCTGTTATGCGAATCTGAGTACGCTCAACTGGGACTGGTGTAAATGATAAGCAATATCTGTAAAGCACTGTGTAAACACGTTAATGATATATACATAGTACAGGTATACAATCTACTATCTGAAAAGCATGGGATGTAGGGTTTTCCATGTAAGGGATCTTTCTCAATTTCTGGATAACAGGTTTTCAGATACGGATTCCCATACTTATGAATATGTACATTTAAGATGTTATATACAGTATGGAGATACGTATGTTTCTAAAAATTATAAACAGCATAAAATCATGAAGTTCAGTACCCCTCTCTCTTCAATATGTCTTTCTTAGGGGCAGATTTACTAAAGGTCGAAGTGAAAATCTTAATTTAAAAAATTAAAATTTCGAAGTAATTTTGGGCTACTTCGCCTATGGGGGACCTGCTTGTGCCAAACCTGAAAAAAAAAGACCTGAGAATTTGAAGGATTTTGTCTGAAATCGTTCGAATCAAATGATGCATCCGAACGATTTGAACGATTTCAATTCGATCAAAAATGACCCATCCAAAAAAATTAGATGGTTTAATTTCAAAGTTTTTTCACTTTGAAATTCCACCATTAGTACATCTACCCCTTAATGTAGGCTTTGGGGCAGATATACTAATGGTCAAATTTTGAATTGACAAAAACATTGAAATTTGACCATCTCATTTTTTTTTCGATCAAAAATTGACCTATTTCAATCGAATAGGTCCATTTTCAATCAAATAAAAATAATTTGAATCGTTTGATCGTATTGTTCAAATCGAACGATTCTAATGATTTTGTGCGAAATATTTGAATTCCTAGGACTTAGAAAAAATTTCAGGACAGGTTCTAGGAGGTCTCCCATAGGCTAAAATGGCAATTCGGCAATTTTAAGGTGGCAAAGTGTTGAATTCAAAGGATTTTAAAGGGATAGTACATTGAAAATTCGACTTGTCAAATATTAAATTTTTTTCTATTCAAATTGAATTTTGGCCTATTCAATAGTCGAAGTAGCCCAAAATTACTTCAAAATTTTATTTAAATACTCACTTCGACCCTTAGTAAATGTGCCCCTTTGTGTCAGAGTAAGTTGTTCTAAAAAAAGTTCAATATCCCTCTTAATTTTGCAAAATGTAGGAATTTCGCTTATGGAAAGTAAAGTAGTAGCCAAAAATGTATATAAAATTAAGAAAGCTTTATTAGGACATGCATAAGCCTTTGTATCAGAGTTATTCTAAAGAAATTTTAGCGCTAATACATTTTCTAGCCAAAGGGTGCACACACCAAAAATATATTAAACCTACAGTTAGTGGCCTATTTAAGATTGCTGCTTTCAAACTTAAATTGGCCCCCTCACTGTGCATTAAAAACTCCATTGCCTCCGTGTAGAGAGAAGAAGGAGATATGTAAGAGTAATTTGATTATTTCAGAAGCAGTGCAGAAGTGTTTATTAATTAATAATAATGAAGTTTCTTATTGCCATGAGATAAAGCTCATATTGCATTTTCATTTTTGGGACATTTCTCCTTTAGCTAATAAGCAAAGAAACTAGAAATAGACAAGAAGAGAATCAGAAGATCAATGTTGAGTCATTGTTCTAACCTGCAAATTAATTTCTAATTTCTGTTTACAATTAATGGTAGAAAAAGCAGATTAGAGTCAGCTAAAGAATTCCCAATTCAATAGTAGGTGCACGTACCATCAGTGGTCCACTCTCCACCACAATTAGTCAACTGAAGAAGTTTGAAGTACAGCATCAAATGGTTAATATATGCCTTTATTCAAAGTATATGGCAGTCCCTGGTCAGCAACGTTTCAGGCCTCCACACG
>CM044433.1:103798533-103860690 GCA_024363595.1 Xenopus borealis | reverse complement strand
AATTCTGTAAAATATGGCTTCGTTACATCGATGATGTATTTGCAATATGGACGGGACCACCCTGGACCTTGGAAGCTTTTGTAGCTGAAGTCAACCAATGCTTACCCTTTATCCGTTTTACGGCTGAATGTAGTGAGGATAGTATCTCCTTTTTGGATACGAGGGTCTCGAGGGGTGGCGAAGCCCTGTCGGTGGACTTATATACTAAGCCCACTGACAGGAATACCTTGCTGCACTTCGATTCCTTCCATCCTATACAGGTAAAAAAATCTCTCCCTAAGTCTCAATTTAGTCAAGTGAAAAGGATTGTAACTAATAAACAGGTCTTACCCCAAAGATTAGATGAGATACAAGAAAAATTCAGGCAACGAGGTTATCCAAATAATTTATTATCACAACAACGTAAGGAGGTTGAGCGAGAGGACTCTAATAGGAATTCATCAGGGCAGAGTAGACAACGTCGAGATCGTATTCCCTTTGTCTCTAAATATAATGCTTTGAGCCACCATGTGGCCGACATAATTAGGAGACATTGGAAAATCCTAAAAGAAGGGCTACCTAATCTGGCTAGCTTCCATGAACCCCCCCTAATGTCCTATAAAAAGGATAAGACATTAGCCTCTATACTTGTTAAATCAGATATGGGGGGTAGGAAGGAAACTCAGAGCACATTGCGTCCGATAAAAAATGGGACTCTTCCGTGTTTGGGGTGTAATGTTTGTTCTAACTGCCAGAAGGGGGGAATAATATACCACCCCCATAAAGGAACCCCAATAAAAATACAGGGACATTTCACATGTGCTTCAAGTTTTGTCGTATACGTAATAAAGTGCCCATGCGGTTTACTTTATGTGGGTCAGACCTCACGCAGTGTGAGAGACCGCATGAGGGAACATAAATCCGCAATAAGAACAAAGAAAATAGAACAAGCTGTTGCCTCCCATTTTATTGAAGCAAATCATGGTATACACCAACTTAAATTTCAAGTAGTGGATCAAGTCCCAATTCTCAGACGTGGGGGAGATAGGGTTAAGTTACTTCTTAAAAAAGAGGCCCTATGGATCAGAAAACTTGAGACATTAACCCCATTAGGGTTAAACAGGGAATACGATCTTCGAGCTATTTTTCGTTAAATTTGTTTTTAACTGTTTTTATCTTTTGTTTTTAAACATTATGTCTTTCAGAAAGGTTTTGAAATCTAAATGAATGGACTATCGTTCATAAGGACAAAGTTTACACTGTTTCTAGTTACATTTGTTGCTATTGCAATATATTGTGCAACATGATAACTGTTACTGACATAATGTTACGATAATTGAATACACATGATACTGAGATGTAACCACTAGATGGCGATTTTCTTGTCTATATAAAGATAGGAGTGACTAATGTATAGTAAGCTTGATAAAAGGCCGTGTGGAGGCCTGAAACGTTGCTGACCAGGGACTGCCATATACTTTGAATAAAGGCATACAATTAATGGTAGATCATGGTTTATGGTTTATGGTTCAATTAATGGTACACACTGCTTTTTAATACTACAAATATATATATATATATATATATATATATATATGATCATGGGTTTTTTTTGGCAGATAAATATGAGGCCAATATCCTGCACTTTTTCTGTAAGTCAAAAGCGGACTGTATTCCCCCACCCACATATGCAATATCCATAATAGTACACTAAAATGAACAATCTATTTTATTTTCATGTCTATTTCTATATCTGAAACTGTATCCTACCAAGACTCACAGTAGAGCTTATTTGCAAGAGCCAAGAAAAGGAGACGTGGTGCTTTCCAGCACTTAGTAATACAAGGAGTCAGGCTCAGGGATCAAAGCTAGGTTATTCTGGGCAAAGCATTTAATCCTTTTGTGCCCTTATTTTACCTTGCTCTATCTAAGTAATTTTACCACCATAACGCATATCACTGTAAGAACTTTCGCACAGGCTGAAAAAAAAAAGATATATATGAAATGCCATGCATCTCCTGTAAATTATAAAGTCTTCAGACATTATCATGGAACTCTTCAGGACTTATAAAATACCTATATTTTACCACAGGGGGTACATTATTCACAGTATAAACAATGCTCAGTTATAATCAGTTCTTAATCATGTACTAGGTGTGACTCACTGAAATGTGTGTATTCTAAAAAATAATGTACCCCCTGTTAAAAAATAGGATATTAGAAGTCACCTCAGAATTTCATGATCTGTAGAGCCATGAGAAACAAGTATCCTTATAGGGGGTACATTTAAAGCTAATGGAGGGGGAGGAAAAAGCCCTTTCACTGAAACCAATACCTCAGTCACTAGACAATTATCCTAATAAATGCTACCATGCAGGGAGTATTATAACCAGAGTAAATAGTGAAGGGCCACTATATGGGGTTAACCTTTACATGGTATGGTGGCTTATCAATTTTATGATCTTAACTTTGCAACTTAAACCTCTGGTTTTGTAAATACACACACTTATATAGATACTAGATTAATTATAAAACAGGAGACAGGGTATGTGCACTGAGCAACCCCCAACCTCTCTCTCTCTCTCTCTCTCTATATATATATATATATATATATAGAGAGAGAGAGAGAGAGAGAGAGAGAGAGAGAGAGAGAGAGTACAGATGCAGTCACTTTGGATTGTGAGTTAAATGCGTCGTGACTTAACTCATCTATCTCATTTGTCCCACTTAGCACAGAATATTGTGTCACAGCATCCCATCCAATTAAAGAGTTCACCATTGAAAACAATGGTGCTTTGGTATGCTAATGAAAAAGTTAAATGCATTAAATGAGTTAAGATAACTTTAGATAACACAGTTTCTTCAATTAGCCCTGAGTCACGACGCATTTAACTTACAAATCCAAGTGACTGCATCACTATATAGTAGAGAGTGCAAACCCCAAATATTACAACCTCCTGGGTGCTGTGTTTTATTTCAACATATGTAAACCTCAAAGGAAGTACAGCAATCACAGCATTTTGTATACAAAAAGGAATAATATTAATATAAGTATAAAACACATTCTGTGACACATCCTGAACGGTATATAGGAAGTTGCCTAAATTTCATTTTTCACCATGACACACACTACAGAATACTTGTAGATGACTATACTATAATATTTAAATAATATGTCCCACTCAGTGTCTATTAGAAAGTCAATCTTTGTCCCTGCTGAGCAGAACTCCGGGGGTTCATTGCAGGCAGCTGTTACAATTGATACAATAGTTGCTAATACTCCAGAGATGCTGCTGAGAAATGTATCAACTAAATTTTGCAAAATTTTAAAAGTTTAGAGTCTGCACCCGAATTAAACTTAGATTTTGGAAAATAGTAAAAAAAAATTATGGAAAGTAATTGAAAAAACTTTTTATTTCTGAGGACCAATCTGAAAACAACGGAACTAAAAAAGGTGAACAACCCCTTTAAACTACTACCATGTTATCTCCAAGTAAGAAAAGCTTCTGACACTGTGCCTGTGTGTTTGTTTCCTTCAAAGCGGGATATGTCCTGTTCAGATATTATGTTTTCCCTAAGGAAATGTCTTAGCTTTCATTAAATGGGAAAGTCACATTCTTGATATTTCAAACCTCTTCTCCTGCAAATACCATATAGATAACAGATCTGCTTCAGGGAGGCTTTACTCTGAAGTGGAAATCTATTAACCTGACATTCTTCTGTGCAGGCAGTTGATTGTATTACTTTGGGTTGTAGAAAGTTTGAAGGAGCAGTACTTGGAAGTAAAATTATTTCCCTGAAAATTTTTAGCACATTGTCAAGAACATCTTTTTCTCAAGGAAGTTCTACTTCTAAGCAGTGATGAAACTTTTTGTGAGGTTCATCAAGTCTGGAGATAAAATTATTTTAATGTGCATGCTGTTAATAAATCCAGTTGTGATGTTAACCGTGACGGATTGATTTCTTTTTTTTTTCATTTCTAAAGCCGCTAAACTTTTACCAGTGATGGGCCCCAGTGGCATTTTAAAATCAGGAGAAAGCTTTTTTTCCCTTGTGAGGCAAAGCTCCTCGTAGGGTTCTCTACTTTTCTCTTGATCAACTAGAAACTGGGAGGGTTTGTGTAATCAAAACATTACACTTTATGGATGTGTCTTTTTTTAACCTTAACCCCTTTACTACTAGTGACCTCTCCAGTACTTGCTGTTGCCTAGAATTTTTTCTCCATCTAATTTAAATGTAGAATATTAGCCATTTAACTTTTTCGCTTGCTGTAGATTCTATGCTTCAGGCAGTTAAAGGGTTAAACTTCAACTTTTTTGTATCAAATTGCTTAAGGTTTATTTTTCACCAAGACAAAACTCATTCCCAGAATGAGAGACAAATGTAGACTATATTTAGAAGCAGTATGCAGATCATTTACAGATTATAGCCACTTATATTTGTTATGTTGCTAGATATTAAAAAAATATTGCTGTGTTTCAAGCTAAATCATTACAGACATCTGGGTAGCCATTTTATTTTACTGTTTCTTAGGCAAACTCTGCCAGAAGACCTTGGCGTGGATCCTACTTTGCTTCACATCTATCCCTTCTAAGATGTCAAAATGCTTGGCTTAATTGACTACTTTATCCCATAAGCAACATATGAGTCAGTGTTGTAATCTAGCAATAAACAACACACTTATGGAGATTTAAAGGGATTGCAGAAGGAAGAATACATTTCCATTAAACTCCCATCAGATATTAAAACATCTGCCACAAACCCCCTTATTAAAAAAAATATGACAGGGCCTAAAGCTAGAAATTTATTTTTTATATTATACATTTTAAAAAATATTTGTGGACATATATATCCCAAAATATAGAAAATGTTGGGACAGCTTTTGCAGTAAAAAGAAAATAAATAAAACCTCAGTGATACATACAAAGATCAAAACGCAAAGGTACTTGTTTATATACATTGCAACTTGTCCATGTCAACTCTGCCATCCTGCTTTGAAAAATTGTGCAAGGTGCAAAATACAGGGTGTCTATATTCAGTACTTGAATTAATACCTGCCCTAAGTAGGTGTTATTTCCAGGTTTCCCTTAGTGTTCTATGTCTACACATGCAACTTGTGATTTCTGTGCATTTTTGTGCCTAGCACTTTGCATATACATTAATACATTTTCTGCCTTGACTAGTATTGATAAATCAAGAGTTTGCTGCACCAACAATGCATTCATTTATGTAAAGACTATATATTATTATTATTATTATTATTATTAATAATAATAAACTGAATGACAGTGCCGTGGGGAGGCAAGGGCCGAAAAATGAAGGCTGCCTCAGGCGGCGAAATGGATAGGATCGCCCTTGCAAATACTTGTAGGATTTGTTTATATTTAATTTTGAAATCTGACATATTGCCAGTTACCCAGGTGCCCCCAGTCATTGGATTTGTTCTCTGATAAACTTCAATCACTCTTTAATCCTGTACTGCAAGTTTGAGTGATATCACCCCCTCCTTTTCCCTCCTCCCAGTGGCCTAAAAACTGAACAATTGGAAGGTAACCAGATAGCAGCTCTCTAACACAAGATAACAGATTCCGGGTAGATCTAAAAACAGTACTTAACAGTAAAAATCCAGATCCCAATGTGACACCTTCAATTACATTGAGTAGGAGAAACAATAGCCTGTCAGAGAGCAGTTTATAGTGTAGCACTGGCTCTTTCGGAAAGCACATGACAAAGCAAAATGACCTGAGATGGCTGCCTACACACCAATATTACAGCTAAAAAATACACTTATTGGTTCAGGAATTCAGTTTTATATGGTAGAGTGAATTATTTGCAGTGTAAACAGTGTAATTTAGAAATAAAAACAATACCATAAAAAATCATGACGGAATCCCTTTAATAATTTCCCTTTCAATGGATTCCACTATTCCACTGTGTAAATGATTTAATCATCTCAAATTGTTTGCACATGACTGTAACCCTTAATCTTTGCAAGTTGAATGTGCTACGGTCATTTTCAATGATGTTTTTACAACCCAGATCTGAAAGTGTTAATGCTAGATTTGGTCATGATAAAAATCCTTCACTCCTTGGCTTCTTGCCATACATCATGGAGTATTTTGAACAGAAACTGCTTTTATAGCATTACTATGTCTGGGTGTGATGTATAAGTAATAACCTTTGGTTGTTTGTATGAGCCAATAAAATATATTCACAGAAATCTTAGGCAGTGTTAACCTTTAGAGGGGAACCAGAAGTTATTTTCGACATCAAAAATGTAAACAGTTATGAACTTGAGGTATGTTGTATTTAAGCAATTCTAGACATAGGTAGAATATTGCATGTTTAATTGTTGTGTGCTTTGCGTGTTGATTTTGGCTGACAGTGGTGAGGTTTACATTTATACAGTGATGTAAATATCACCTAAAAAGATGAATGTCCCAAATAAGCCCAGTAATAAGTTCTAGATCTATCTATAACAGGGCGCCCAAACGTTTTTACTCATGAGCCACATTGAAATTTTAAATTAGTTGGGGAGCAACACAGGCATGAAACAAGTTCCTGGATGCCAAATAAGGACTGTGATTGGCTATTTGGTAGCCTCTATTTGGACTGACAGCCTACAGGAGGATCCATTTGGCAGTACCCCTGGTTTTTATGCAACCAAACTTGCCTCCAATTGAATTGAAAAATCCTGCTTTGAGGCCACTGGGAGCAACATCCAAGGGGTCAGAGAGTAACATGTTGCTCACAAGCCACTGGTTGGGGACCACTGATCTAAAAGAACAGGCAAACATTTTTTTCCCAGAAAGCTAGTACATACTAACTACATAACACTTAAGCAAGTAGCATACTGTATTTTAATTCTTAACCATTTATTTTAAGATTTCTTTGACTTAAATATTCAATGTCAGTTTATTTCTGTATCTCTGTTGCCCTGGCCACATACTGCTTTAATATTAATGTTGCTACAGGCCCCACAACATGGTGCTGATTATATATCATCTTTGTTGCATATTCAGTGCAGACATAAAGTAATCACTAATAAACCCTGTAGCATCTGGATTTTATACATACTTAAGGGTAGGGTTACTGGAATATGCCTTTAAAACTTGAGACCTATAAAATATGTTCAACGAATGACTGATTGGTAATTATTTCAATATAGTACACACAGAGGCCCATGCAGTTTACAGAATGCATCTGAACATACTGCTCATCTGCAATAAACATTAGTATTTAACATTTACATACCAATATAAACCTTGCTGGGCAAAAAGCCAACCAACAGTTCAGTGTCCAGATTCCCAATTAAATAATATTCTAGATATTCATCCCAAAATAAGACCGGATACAAATCCTATGAATATATTTTGTAACTGATTAAATCTATGTATCAATCAATCAATCAATCAATCAATCAAAAAAACAAAGGTTTGATGAGATCAGCTTCTGAGATTTTATGGTACTTAAGCAATTGAAACAGTCCAAGACAATCCTCTACAAAGCCCCATTTGTAATAGCTATCTTGGCTTTGTCAGCTGTATGAGATATATCAACACATTAATTACATGAGTAGAATTTTAGTACAGGTATGGGATCCTTTATCTGGAAACCTGTTATCCAAAAAGCACCGAATTGCAGAAAGGATAGACTCCATTTTATTAAAATAATCCAAATGTTCAAAAATTATTTATTTTTTTCCTTGTTATAATAAAACTATAGCTTGTCCTTGATCCCAACTAAAATATAATTAATCCTTAATGGAAGCAGAACCAGCCTATTGGGTTTATTTAATGTTTACATTATTTTCTAGCAGACTTAAGGTATGAAGATCTAACTTACTGAAAGATCCATTATTCGGAAAACCCCAGGTCCTGAGCATTCTGGATAACAGGTCCCACATCTGTGCTGTGCCAGGGTATATTCGTTAATGTATTGTAGAGTAAAAAGCATAAGCATCCAAGCACAATATGTGCAAAGGCCACAGAACCCAGGGCTCAAGAGGGCAAAACTGCATTTTGTGGTGGGTTGTTGGTAGTTTTAGTTGTATCTGTGTATATGGCTTACTTTTGTACTATTAGCTGCAGCGTGCTTTATGTGTTTTTTGAAAAAATTGGTTAATTTATTTTACACAGATGTAAAGATGTAGGTGGTGTGTTGGGTGCCACTGCTACATTTTATGTTGATTAAAGAAATATATGTTATATTCCAACCTCTTTTCATAGCAAAGCAAAATTGTTATCAGCGGCATGGATTCCAATTTGACAGAATAAGTTTAGATGGAAAAATCAAAACAGTTTACTAATAAATGTTGCTAAATATCAGCATACAAAAGCAATATAGTGTGAAGAATAAACGTTGTTCCATTTTGATACCGTATAAGGTTATGGGATCCTTATCTGTAAACCTGTTCTCTAGAAAGCTCCATATTCTGAGAATGCCATCTTCCATGGAGTCTATTTCAAGCAATTCATTCTAATTTGTAAAGATAATTCAGAATGAAAACAGTAGCTTGTAACTAATTTTTACTTTGCTACATAATCCATATTTAATGCTTGAATGATTTTAGGAGACTTGAGGTCCCAGATTATAGATCCCACATCTAAAATACATTGTTAAATAAATGTAACGCTAATCTGGGCTATACCGTCCACAGATAGTTAATGTCCAGCTAGTGATAGGAGCATGTGTTACATTGGACTCACACTTCAGGCTAGGGCCCTTGCTAAGTGGAAGATTCCCATAATGGTGTAGAGAAACTACAGCTCCCAAAGGCTACTGTGCATACAAAAATGATTGGGTGCCAGGAGGTTCTTATGGTGCAAAGACAAAGAAAGGCTTATTATGTCAGAGACAATGACCCCAGGTTTACTCACATCCATTGTTCAGAGGAAAAAGTGCGCAGTCACATAACATGCAGTTTTACACATTGCTGACACTCCCTTAGGACAGACTTGGCAGGTACATAGTCACACCCCCGCTCACAGAGAGCTTTCAAGGTGGATGCAGACTATACAGGCACACCTCTGCGACATATTCCGCTAGTGGTCTCTGGATCAACCTCAGGGCAATCATCTCTCCTGATTCCCTATCCACTGGGATCCCTATACTACAGGCAATATGGCCTGGGAGAGAAACCTCCAATCTATCACTCCTACTTTGGAGCTCAGAACTGCTCTTTTTAGCTCAACCCTGACTAACTTACACTCCTAGAGTGTACTAATACTGGGAGCTCATCTGCCACTTTCTATTCCTCATTCACAGGGTTGCCTGGTCCCCGATTTTACTGGAGGACCCATGCCCAGACACGGAGCACACATCCACCCTGTTCCCAAGTGGAAGGCAAAGTGGAAGGGCCAGTCCTTTCCCAGCACTATACCAATGGGAGGCAGGATGTGGTCACAGCGCCTCCTGGCCAGTAGCATTGGATATGCAAATATTTAAAATAGGGACACATTTAACCCTAGGGGTCCCTACATAAATTTAAAGGGAGGGTCATCAGAAATTGGAGGCAGTCAACCTATATGCCATCTTTATACAGAACTGAATTATACAGAATGTGTACAGAGAAGACTTCGTCCCTTTCACATCCCCTCTCTAAAGAATGCTACAATAGCTCAATGAAAACAATACATACATGAGTATATTTAAAGTATTTTGAGAGGATCTCAAAGGATGGTGTATCGCCTCATTGGTTAAATAAATAAATAAATAAATAATGCCTAATAACTAATAATTAGGAGTGGAATTTAGAAAGTCTATAACATACCTGAAGGACAACTTTTGAAATTTTATTAGTACTTTGGATTTGTCCATTCTCCTTACTCTTTTCTGCAACAACAAAATAGTTACAGTGGAAGTTAGTGTTTAGTAACCTTTCTCATATGACCTAGATTAGGTTTAAAAGTAACCTTTATGGCCCAATAAATTATGAATTTCTTTTTTAGTAACAATTACTATATTGTAAAAGGACCCTCAATTGTATAAAAAGGCCAGAATTCCACCCAATTTAACAGAAGTTACTGTATGTTAATCACAAAAATAATTAAGAGTCCATTATACAGGGGTTATCAGTGCACTGGTGATTTAATTAGCTACCTTGTGAGGACTAAACATAAATTAATGTTAAATGTCTGTTGCTCTATATAGCAAAAAGTATACATTATTTTCAGTAAAGCTATAGACAAAAGTATGTTCAGTGCGACTCCTATTCATTGAACATATGCTAAACAAAGGTAATACTGCCCCTTTTAAAAGAAAACTATACCCCCAAAATGAATACTTGAGCAACAGGTAGGTTATATCATATTAAGTGGCATATTAAATAATCTTACCAAACTGGAATATATATTTAAGTAAATATTGTCCTTTTACATCTCTTGCCTTGAACCACCATTTCGTGATGGTCTGTGTGTTGCCTCAGAGATCACCTGACCAGAAATATTTCAACTCTAAGGGGCAGATTTACTATTGCTCGAATTTCGAATAAAAAAAAATTCGAAATTCGACCATGTGAAGTAAAATCCTTCGAATTCGAATATCGAATTCGAAGGATTTTACGGCAATTCGATCGACCGAACGATGTAATAGAAAAAATTTGAGCGATCGATCTAATTTTTTTTATTCGATCAAAACTAATGGTCCCCAGTTCGGCAGCTAGGATCTGGCGAACTAGGAGGTCAAATATGGGACGTACTTCGACCATCGAATAGTCGAATAAAATTTTATTAGAATATTCAAATTATTCGAATTCGCCTAATGCCTATTATGCCTAATTTGCATATTCGAAGATTCAAATTTCAATTTTATGCAAATTCAATTGAACTTCGAATTCTTCACATGAATTTTGTAAATCTGCCCCTAACTGTAACAGGAAGAAGTGTGGAAGCAAAAGACACAACTTTGTCTGTTAATTGGCTCATGTGACCGACATAACTTTATAGTTTGTTTGGTATGTTTGTGTGCACAGTTGAATCATACAATCCCAGGAGGCTGTCAGTTTTCTATTTATGATTACCCAATGGCACATTCTACTAAAAAAGTATATTATTATGAAAATTGTTTATTTACATGAAGCAGGGTTTTACATATGAGTTGTTTTATGCAATATATTTTTATGGAGACCTGAATTGTCTGGTGGGTATAGTTTTCTTTTAGGGGGATCCACATAAACAGAATGGGGACCCAATTATGTCCTCAGCACTAGGAGCAGAGGTGACAAAGGATTCATTTCAGTAATCAGCCGTAGACCATTTAATTTTTTCAGCCACAAATGTGGAACTAACAGTATAATATAACATCTGAGAATTGTGTGTGTATGAACAAGCATGAAAGCAATGGAAATTAGGACAGTAATATTACTAGACGATTAGAAAAATCAGGGATGCTTCTACATAACTACAGATTTACTTTTGTGATATGGAAGTGTGTCTGATTTTTCACATTTATGTGGAAGACAGAGGAGTCCCCATAGTTACAATACAAGTATAAAACAAGTATAAAAAATATAAATTGTTATACATAGAAAATAAATATTTCATTCATACAGCTAAAAAGTGTGGCTGATTTTTATTGGACACGTTCTACCATTAAAGCAGGCATGTTCAATTTTCATTTTATTTTGTGCTTGTGGATAAATGATAACAATTTAAAAAGCATTTAGACTTCTAACTTATTTCATGCCTTTAGGAAAGCTCGGCAGACAGTCAATGATATAAACCAGCTGCACAAAGTAAATGCCAGACTATTTGCTTTAATTGCTGAAATCACTCTTAATTTTTCACTAGTTTTTCTTAGAGACACTGTATTTTTTGCAGACCTTTTTTACAGTCTGTGCATCGCCTACCTATATAAAAGACACAGGAGGACTACAAATACTGTATAAGTCATAAGGAGGAGATCTGCTGTAAAGGAGAGCACATTGTGCCTTTATGTTTAAAGTTGCTTCGTTATTAATGTATCAGGTTTTCCTAATATAACAGTTGTTTGAGCCTTCTGCTTATGTGGCATAAAAAAGAAACATGAAACAGATATACAGCTGTTTTCCTACTTACGGACTGTCTTGTGATTACAAGATTTGCTCCAGATTCCATTTTCTGTGTTATCCTTCACGCCAAATTCATACATAGTACTTGGCTTTAGGCTGTCAATAACTATTTCAGTTGTTGGGCAGAGTTGGTACAACCAGTCTTTATTTTTTTCTCTGTAGCGAACTGTATAAAATCTGCATGAGAATTGTTGGTAGGAGTTTAGCATGTGAAAACTCAAAACACAAATATAAATGTTTTACATTAAATGTTTTACATGGACAATGATACCATATCACAAATAAAAGTTTAAATTTGCTTTATTTTCCAAGTATTTGTTGTACTTGTTTATTTGCATATTTATGCCATGCTCTTAAAATAAAGTGAAACAAGCAAAATAAGAAATGTGTGCAATCCTCTATTCAATCGTCTACTTGACCACTTATATATGTGAAACACCAGGACCAGCAACATTAAGTCACACAAATTTTGAGGCCAGTGCACACTTGAAATTGTGGTGCACACAAAAATGTATATTCACTCTGACCTGAACATGATGTTTTTAAAATTATGCACACCTTTAAAAGGCGTGGACAAAATAATTTTTAGTGCACATACAGTAGCCAAGAAGGAATATTGAAAA
The DNA here is from genome assembly GCA_024363595.1 of Xenopus borealis. NCBI lineage: Eukaryota > Metazoa > Chordata > Amphibia > Anura > Pipidae > Xenopus > Xenopus borealis. The sequence continues at coordinate 103,848,039 of CM044433.1, read as the reverse complement.
TTTTTGTATGCACTTTATGCATTTTAAAAGTTTTTATGCATTTACCTGTCATTTGGACATTTGTTTAGAACAGACCAATCAATCTGAGGATTTATGAGGATGCCCCAGGAGAGGAATGCTGATGTTGGGGTCAAGGTGCCAACAACCAATTGGAGAGGTTTCATAGCAGAGTTCTTCTCTAAAAACAAGTTAGAAATTACTATTTTATATCACTTCATTTGTGTTTTATGCTGCCTAAAGGGGAACAAAAACATAAAACATACACATCTGGCTATGTTGAATTGGTTATATAAGGAGAACTAATGGGCATTTTATTCAGTTCATTTACACACCTGTACTATTAAATTTGTTGTTAATAACTTCAATATAAGGCAACAAAGGAGAAGCATATGATAGGCTGTTGATCCAATGAATTGGATAATTAATTTTTCTCTGCTGTCAGAGATTTATGAACTGTTATGGGGAAATATAAAAAAAGTATGCTGTTTCTGTGCCATATTTGTATTTAGTCTATCATGCATAATTTTGATTATAAAAGTAAAATGGTGTTTAAGAGCAAATAACCCTTTAGAGGACATTTACCTTTGCAACTCTTCTTATTATTTTCATTGGGTTTCACAGCAATTAAATATCGTGGTTCTGCATCTGGAAATGAAAAAATAAATTACTGTACAAAGTATAGGATGCAATATTAAAAAGTCTAACAAAAAGCACCAAAACAAAGGTTTGTTGAATTAAATAAGCTTCTACATCACTATTGGTAATGTGGGTAAAATTCCTCTCCAGTTCAATAGCAAAGAAGAAGTTACACTAAACACCTCCTTGAATGTACAGCAACTTCTTTACATAAACATAGTAGGGTTTCTGAAGCAAACACGCCAGAAGTACCATGCAGAGCACCAGCACATACTGTACAATAAGTTGCGTGCATTTAAACAGGCAATTCTACCTAATGATTGGTTGCTATGGGTTTCTGCCCCTGGACTGTTCCATAAATAAGTGGTTGTAATAAAACTGGACCCTGTTTAAACCCTATCATGATTTTTATGATGTAGTTTTTATCTCTAAATTACAATGTTTATACAGCGATTAATTTAATTTACCAAAAAAAACAATGCTGAATCAGCAAGTGTAATATTGGTGTGTAGGCAGCCATCTCAGGTCATTTTGCCAGGTCATGTGCTTTTAGAAAGAGCCAGCACAGTGGGACCTGGATTTTACTATTGAGTGCTGTTCTTAGATTTACCAGGCAGCTTTGTGACATCTGACATTTTGTGTCAGGGAGCTGTTGCTGGGGTTACCTTCCCATTGTTCTGTTTAAAAAAACAAAAACTGAATCTTACATTATAAACACATACCACAAAAAGGCAGCAATCTGTCTATTTGTCTGTAAATAAAAACATGTATCTAATATAGTTAGTTAGCTAAAAATGTAATGTATAAAGGCTGGAGTGACTGGATGTCTAACAGAACAGAACAAAACACTAATTCCTGCTTTTCAGCTCTCTATCCCTAAATTAATCAGCGACTATAAGGGGGCCCACATGGGAAATACTGTAAGGGGCAGATTTATCAAGGGTGGACTTTCAAAGTGAAAAACTTTGAAATTTGTCCATCAAATGTTTTTAGAAAGGGTTTTTTGATCGAAAATTGACTATTTTTGAATGAATAGGTCTGTTTTCGATTGAATTAAAATCGTTCGATTTGATCGATTTGAACGATTTTCCAAAATTTAAAAATTTCAAAAACAGCAATTTGGCAGGTTTAAGGTGGCAAAGGTTCAAATTCGAATTTTTTAAAGAGACAGTACTTCAATTTTCGAATGGCCAAATTTTACAAATTGAATCAAATTTTTTTCAATTTGAATCAAATTTTGGCCTATTCAAAGTACCCAAAAATTACTTCAAAATTCGATTTTTTTTTAATTTGAATTTTCACTTTGACCCTTCATAAATTTTCCCCTAGCTGTTCAGTGAGTTTGCAATTGATCCTCAGCATACAGCTCAGATTTAAAAGCAAACAGTTATGACTAGGGTTGTCACCTGTCCGATTTTGACCCAGACAGCACGGTTTGAGGGGCTGCCCGGTTCAAAAATTCCTGCCTGGTTTTCCAAATTAGGAAGACCGAGAGGAATGCTCCATGATTGAATGTAATATGTTCGCTAGTGCAAAAAAGCTGTGCAAAGACACATTGCATCTTTTTTGACCGATTAAACAACAAAGTTTGCAACCAAATAGTTTTTGCGAACGTTCACAGTGAATATAATAAAATTTTGCAATTGCACCTTCTATGCAACAAAATATTTTTTGAACTCCAGAGCAGGTATTAATGCTAAACCTTTGCTTAGTGAAACTGCGCAATGTAATATTCACCAGTGACTCATTTCAATTACGAGCAGTGCTAAATAAACATTCACAAAGACGCCATTTTAAATAGCGCTTGTGACTTTTAATTACATTCCCCCCCAAAGTACAACATGGATGACCAGCATTAGGATATGGATATAGTTATTATTAAAACAAAATGAAAACACAAAACAAATCAATAGATTTTGTTTACATTACAGAAAGCTGTGTGCAAAGTGCAAAAATGGCACAATTGTAAATTGTTTGGCAATTTACCACTGTCTTCTGTTATTGTAAAGTAGCCAAGGGTCTCTGCACTCTATTTTGGATGACAGCAGCTAGCCTCTTATAATTGCATTAGGCAACACTATACACAAGAGGATTGGATGGGTAGAAGCATGTAGATGTTCCCTGTCCTACCTGCCCCATGACAGGCAACTTAGTAAAAGGCCAGGAGACACAGACTGCAACAGGGCCTTCTCCTTACCACTTGCCATATGACAGCAAGGACAGGTCTTGTCTGCACCTCCACACACTGCTGCAGGGTTGCCACATTTCAGTCCGGTGGAGACCGGGCAGGGGGCGGGGCCTTCACACAGAGGGGCCAGGCCTTGATGTAGAGTGGATGGGTAGTGATATTGGGGGTGGGTCTATGATGATAACTGGCCGATCGCTGTGTCAATCATAGGGAGTCTTGCCCACTTTTCCTAATTTGGAAAACTGGGCAGGCAGATTTGACCCAGGCAGCCCTATCAGAAACCCGGGCTGTCTGGGTCAAAACCAGACAAATGGCAACCCTACACTGCAGTCTTGCACCCCTTAGTGCTCTGGCACTTGTGTCCTGGGGAAAAGTAAATGATCCCCACTTATATCATTTTCTCAGTGATCTTTGTCTGTAAATACAAGCAAATAGTAAATGTAAGTAAAGAGTGTAATAATAATGAACAATAAGAAATGTTATTTGTGATTCAATTTATACTGTCAAAAGCAGAAAGCAAACGTAAGAATCTCATTACATAATTCTGTAAGCCTTTCATCAACAGACATAAATTCAAGTTTATACATTTGGCAGCAGTCAACTCGCTAAAGAAACATATCAAATTGCAGTTACAGCTTGATGAAGGAAGGATTTATATAAACACAATCAGACCAGTATAGACAGCAGCCTAAACCCTTTATTTTTGTCTTTATTAAAATTTATCTCAACACAAATGCACTAGGAGTGTAGTGTGAAAAGTATCTGAAATGTTGACAGGTTCTGATAGATGCCTGTCACTGTGATAGATTTTGTTCTGCAATTGTTTATATATAACCATTTTCTGAACAATCTGTTCTCACATAATCATATATTAGCTGGCCATGGTAGACTATCATTTAAATGTCTAAGGGCTTTTTGGGTAAAAAGTGCAACTTTTTCAGGACTTTATTATATGATAAAAATATGATAATTACAAATACGAAAAAACTGCAGTGAAAACATGTAGAAGTCAATGGCAGATGTCCCTTTTACAACTGGAAGATATTTCTTTGATTGGTGGTTTTAGAGGCTGGTGACACTGTATTTTGTGCAATAAAACACAATAAATGTAGTTATTGTACAGCAACTTAAATTAGTTTTTTGCAACTTTTCTGCAACATTCCTGTTTGCCCTTTTTCAGTTTGGATTTTTAAATACATTTTATGACATTTGTGGTTTTAGAGAAAGTGAGATATTTTGTTTCATTACTGAATCTCATTTGGATTTTCCTTTAGCGTTATTTCTTACTACTTACTACAGACTACTCTAGATCTTTTCAAAACGTCTTTTCAATCATATCCCTACGTTCTTGTAGTATACCTATGTAGGGGAGAAGATAAATCCTTCCCCTGCTTTTCTGCCTGTGACATTATTCAGCCCAGTTACAGGATGGAGATCCCTGTGCATCCTTGAGAGAGAGGGTGTGCCTGACTTTGGAACCAAAAGTACAGTGTCTTCAGTAGAGCTGAACAGAGCTAGTACGAGTAGCTGTAAGACTGTCAAGTACAGAGAAGCTGTTAAATCTGTGCAGTCTGTGGAGGTGCAGATTGAGCCCAGCCTGTCCCCTGTCTAGTTGCTAGAAACTCAGAAGGAGAAAGGTGCCACTGATCCTGCTGCAGAGCTGCCTGTAATCTCCAGTGTGACTCCCTAAGGGAGAGGTACCTTTGGGAAATTGTAGCACTACCTGGGGAATAAGAGCTCTGGGAAAGGGACATTTCATTTGAACTGTGTGGTTATTAACCCCTTCCAGATGATTGGGACTTTGATATTAAAAAGGACTTTGTTGTAGCAACTGTTAAGTACCTAATAGTGATTTAGGTAGTGTCCCACATGTCCCACGTGTTCCCAGTGCATGGGGTATTAGTTTGCCCAAGTTTTACTGCAGTTTATATAAAGTTTATATTTGTTTCATATGCAAACTGTGTATGTTTTATTATTCCTATTGGAATCCCCCTGAGGTGTGTTCCTCGGTGTTCCCTAGGTGGAGGTACTGGGCTGTAATTTAAAGAGTTGACCATTGAAAACAATGGTACTTTGGAATGAGTTAAGATAATTTTAGATAACACAGTTTCTTCAATGACACATTTAACTCACAAATCCCAGTGGCTGCATCTGTATCTCAGTTTGCTCTGGGTTTAGCCAAAAACCTAGAAAAAAATTATACAATTCACAAAAAATTCCAAAAAACAACAGACAATTTGGGTTTTCACTATAATATATCTGGTTTTTTGGAATCCGATTAATTTGAGTTTTTTCTTTAATAAAAAGGGTCAAATCAGGCATGGGAGTTTGGTTGTGTTTTTTTTAATAAAATAATGAGACAACTTTGTAGTTTAGTAAATAACCCCTAACCCCCATTGACTTATAAATGACCTTGACAGGTTTGAGATGCAGATTTTCAGATTCTGGCTTATTGCAGCATCGGAGTAAATCTAAAAAATTCTAGAATTTTTCTAGGAAATATTTTAGGTTTTAATAAATAACCCCCAAGCTGTATTAAATGTATTTTTAAAAGGATAATCTGAAAATGAAAGTTTTAGTAAACCTTTCAAATGCTTCTGCACGTGTATTGGTTATTTTAAATTGTTTTCAATGTTTTTAAAAGTGCTCTGCGTCCAGAGGAATTATGGATTTATGCACATTATGTAGGCACCTATATTTAAATAACCATACTGTCATGTCTGGCAATTTTCTCTTAAAACATGTTGCATCCTTTATAGAATATTCTAATGCAAACTATGCCAACATTGGCAGCTATTTTAAACTAAATGGAATTTAGATCTTACGAGCCACCATCAAAATGCTGGGAAATGGAAAAATTCAAAACTAGTGATGGGCGAATCTATTCGGCAGGCATCGATTTGTGGCGAATTTCTACACTTTGCCGACTGCAAAATTTTCCACTGTTGTGAAATTTCACAGTGTAAAAATTTGCTGTGAACCGTCATAGTCATGCGTCAAAAGTATTTTGACACCCCTTGATTTCAATGCATATTGCAAATCATTTGCCGTTTCAAAATTTTCTCTGAGTTTTGCTGATTTTTCAGCTAAGCAAAATGGGACAGATTTGCTCATCACTATTCAAAACCCTCTGGCTACAATGGAATGTACAGAGAGTACCCATGGCCTAAAATTACTGCCAAATGAAAATCATTTTTGTTTATTGTGATAGTACACAACATAGCTGTACTTCTTATATGAATGTGTTATACATGTGAAATTAAACACGCAGGTGCTGAGGGCAATTGATGAACTCAAAGACATCATAACACACAAAGTATTCTCACTGTTGCTACTAATTTAAGGAAAAGAAAGATAAACACTATAGGAAACATTAGAAATATGTTAGAAACCATTTGAGACCCTCGATTAGTGTGTGTTATAGGTGTGCAAGCAAAGCAAATCAGCAGTTCAATTCAAATAGCTCTGTATAAACAAACCCCTCTCTTCTCAGAGCTGTAGCTTTTTTTGGGTTTGAGATAAACAGCAACAGATTATACAGTAGACTGTTGACTTGCTTTAATTGTGCTTTACTTTCAGTTTTAGATTTTGCCGTATTCAGAAGTGCCGGCACTTCCTCTGAGGTAGGTTTTACTTAAGTAAAAAAGTAATTGTAGGGTATGGCTTTTAGGAGGAAACCTCAAAATTTTCATGGGAAAAAAAGAGATTTACCCCAAAGCTGCTAAAAAGCTTATAAAAATCCAAATCCAAAAATACTCCATCTCAAACCTGTTAAGGTCATGTACAAATCGATGGCAGATGTCCCTGAAGTTGTTTCTTTATAGAGTGATTACAATATAATTACAATTTGGATTAAATAGATTAGATACTCTGAACAAAATGTAGTCATATTGGGACTATACAAAGTGAAGTGTTATACAAAAGAATGCAATTAAAGTCATAAAATGACTTGACAGAAAACAAATTGCTTTTAAGTTTATAGAACCCCTACTTTCATGCTGTGCTTAAGGATATCTCTTTTCTACTTTTTTATATATGTTCCAATAAATTGTGTTCTCCTACTATGACTTTTAAAAAATTAAAAGCTGCAGACAGTCCAAAAAAAATAAAAAAAACAATAATCTCTTACCTTGATTTCATTAGACTATGTTGTTTTATTAATTATGAAGTTAGGCAAACTAAGTTTTTTCATAAGGATAACCAGGGAATTGCTTCCTGTTGGCTAACTGAGCCTCTTGGGACCATCAGTCACCATCAGTCACGACTGGTACCCTAAACTCAACACAAACATCAAGGTCCCAGTCTTGGCTCACCCTTCTGCCCATAGCAGCCAGGACAAAGGGGCAGATTTATCAAATTCACATGAAGGGTTCAAAATTCGATCGAATTTTCAAAATATTAGAATTTTGAATATGCAAATGAGGCAAATTTGACCATTGAATTTTGAATATTCCACCGATTCGAATATTCGAATTTAATTTGTATTCGAATATTCGATGGTCAAATTACTTCCCCTTGAAAAAATCATTCGATAGGCCAGTTTGCCAGATTGAACCTACTGAATTGCTTTAAAACCCTATGAGAAGCTCCCATAGGTGTTTTAAAGTTTTTTTTTATCAAATAGGAAAAATTCGATCGAAGGGTTAAAATCGTTCGAATCGTTCGAACACCATCATTTTTTTGCTATAAAATGCATCAGTGTTAGAGAAATTTTTCAAATAGACTGTACCATGTTTATAATACAGATATGAGACCTATTATTCAGAATGCTTGGGACCTGGTATTTTTTGCATAAAGGCATCTATCCAAAATTTTGATCTCCATACTTTAAGGGGCTGATTTATTAAGGGTCGACGAAAAATCGAGGTCATTTTCTAAGTAAAAAATTTGAAATTTGAAGTAATTTTTGGGATACTTGGACCATTGAATAGGTTACTATGACTTTGAATCATTCGATAATTGGACCATTCGATAATCGAAGTACTGTTTCTTTAAAAAAACTTTGACTTCAATACTTCTGCAAATTAAACCTGCAGAAATCTACGGATTTCAGGTGAAATGATCGTACGAATTTTTCGTGAAATCAGATATGCAAATTTGGCCTCGATCATCGAATATCGAATGATTGGATATTCGATCATTCGATGATCGAAGGATTTAAAATTTTAAAGTTATTCGACTGCCTACTTCGCCAGATTGAATCTACCGAATTGTAATAGAAGCCTATGGGAAGCTCGAATACCATTCGTACGATCGTAGCGTTCGATTGTATGCATTTTTCGGACTCTCTAAGGAAATTTCATGATTTTTTCGTGAAATCGAACGATCGGTATCCGATTGTACAAATTAATTCAGAAATCGGATATCGAGCAAAATGATAGCCTAAAACAATTCGATAAGCATTCGATGGTCAAATACTTATCGAATTGCGAATTTGGTCAATCTAATTATGGGGAATAATAGTAAATTTGCCCCAAAGTATTTCAATTCTATGGTTGAAATTCAAAGTATTTTTTACTTCGAAATTCGTGGCTTAGTAAATCAGCCTCGAAATCTACTAAAAAGTAATGTAAACATTAAATACGCCTAATAGGATTGTTTGCCCCTAAAAAGGATTAATTACATCTTAGTTTTAGTACCATCTTTTATTCTTCCATATTTTGTTTCATATTCAGTAGGATTTTCAAGCTGCTTATTTAAGAAAAGAAATAAAGCTGGAAAATCTAAATCAAATTCCATAAAATTGTAAAGCCCTAGAACTATTCAGGGCAAATACTTCTTTTGCCTTGCCTACAAGTTTAATGAAAACAGATCATTGCTCAGAAGATTGTGATGCATCATTAAATTTCAACATGCATTACATTGAAAACTAAATCTGTTATTCCACATCCTGTAGTCAGTCTGTTTCAACAAACATACATTTCCCTTAACATGCTCTGTCGACTGAAGAAGTTTGGTTCATAATTATTTAAAAAATGCATTTCAATCATTGCTTTATCCAATTGGGGCATCATTCTACTGACCAGAAGCTGTGATTTAAGTATAACAAAATTCAACATCTATAGATCTACGCTGTAGAAAAAAATCATGCATTTAGGCAGCAAGATTAAAATTGGCTATATTATGCACTGATGTTGACATTCTGCTTAAAAGATGAGAACACTTTCAAGGACGATTAGCTTTACCTGTATTGCAGAAATATTATGAGGCGGCCCAGCTACGGCAAGTACTAGCTTGGACAAGATGGTCTTCTAAAATAATTTGGGTGATAATGGAGAACGCTTTGTTTCAGCCGTACCAGCCTAATGCTTTGTTCTGGGCCCCTAAAAATTAGCTATATCAATGTTTAAAACGACATTGCTAACCATAACAGTTTGGAATAGAACAAAATTTAAATTTAAATTGAGCTCTCCCTACTCTCCGCTAACATCAATTTCAGGAAATTCTTTTACCCAGTCATATTGGCTCCTTTTAACATCTTTGGTGAGGTTACCTCTTTGTTTACAGTCAGAGATGTATTGGACAATACACTGACAACTATACTTCGATATGAAGTTATTAAATCAAAGCTGTCGCAATTCCAATTACATTGGTTTATGTACTTTGAGATTAGACATTTTGTGATTTCATTTAATCAATACTCTAAAAGTAATTCAGTAACTTGTTTTGAACAAATAGCTTACAAGGGCTTACCCCAAAAGAAGCTAATCTCAAAAATTTACACACTGGTTAATGACCCATTTAAAATAAGAGATTATAAAAACTCTTACATGGTAAAAATGGGAAAAAGCATTGAAGACAGAAATAACACAGGAAGACTGGGAATCAATTTGGAAGAATGCTAAACAAAGTGTTACCTGTATTAAACAAAGGGAAAATATCTACAAAATACTAATGCACTGGTACTTAACACCAGTGAAGTTTTGCATCTTTGTTGGAGATGTGGCAAGGCTCCAGGAGATGTCTTTCATATTTTTTGGACCTGTACGCTGATTCAACCATTTTGGGAAGAAATCTTAAGCCTTATACAGCATTATACAGCTCTTACATTTTTACTTGGTAAACCAGTTATAGAGATTTCTAACGAACAACAAAAGTTACTTAACCATGTACTTACCATAGCCAGAATATCCATTGCGCTAAGTGGAAGATGTCAAATCTTCCCTCATTGAAGGAGATTTATCAAAAAGTAAACAGTAATAAAAATTTTAATAAAGGATTGCATTCATTAAGAATACTATACCTAATTTCTTAAAAGTATGGGCAGCCTGGGAACTAACTTCAATTGAACAATAGACAACTTTACTTAACAATATAAGGTTTTTGCAATCTAATTATTGACAAGATGCATGGCTACAACAAATTCTATGTTAACACGATTATGGTCACAATATCGACCTTGTGGTTTTGGTTGGATATAAAAAGAAGTGGACAATAAGTATAGCTATATATTCTCATTCTGCATTAGCACACACCCACTTGCTTTCATATTACAGAAAGACATATTTAGCATAAATGTTTAGTACACTGGTTTATACTCCAAATATCTAATGTACAAATTCTTCCAGTTTAACTTTGTTACTGGCTTAGTCATGACATCTGCTACCATTTTGTTTGTGGAACAATACTCAAGAGTTATCTTTCCTTCACTTAGTACAGATCTGAGAAAATGGCATTTGATATCAACATGATTGTAGCTTTGACAGAAAACCAGGTTCTTTGCGAGAGCTGTTGCACCTTCATCATCTTCAAATGTTTTTGACTGTTTCATATTCACATTTCTTTGAGTAACTGCACAATGTATAAACTCTTCTGTGTGGTAGCAGCCAGTGCTATATATTCAGCCTCACAGGAAGACAGTGCAACCTTGGGTTATTTCTTTGACTTCCAAGAAATCAGTACACCATTTATAGATAGAGTAAAACAATATCCCGTTGTGCTTCTTCTGTCATTTAGGTCTGAGGCCCAACTAGCATTAGGGTCGTGACCTGTTTGGTTTTGACCCGGACAGCCCGGTAATTTCCTTATTTGGAAAACTGGGCAGGATTCCTTTGATTGACACGGCGATCAGCCACCCCCCTACAGCACGGACACTCCAGCTGATATCACGGCCATAGTGAAATGTGGCAACCCTAACTAGCATCACTATATGCCTCAAGTTTGAAGTTCTTACATTTCCTGTAATATTTTGTAACTGGTTTAGCATTGTATGTTTCAGATCCATCTACATTGCTTTTTATTACATAGACCCATCTACCCCCCCCCCCCACTGCATTTTACCTTCTGGTAGAGTGGTCATTGTGAACGCATTATTCTCTTTTAGTGAATCTATTTAATCTTTCAATGCATTAAGCCATATCTGTGACTGGGGTGAAGCTATCACTTCTCTAAAAGTTTGTGGCACATTGTATGCTCTGTAACAGTATTCAATGTTTGTCAGTATCTGATCATTACAATTTGACTTTCGTACATATTCATCTATGTACTAAGGGGTTTTCTGTCCCTTTTGGGGTATCTTGTACAATGGCTGTTCTGTATATGGCCATTTTCATTCCCTCTGCACTCTCAACTTCAGATACAGGGACCTCCCCTGGATTTCGGTTTAATATAACTTTTCCTATAAATTTTATCATCAGCATCTAACACATAAGTTGGAGTTTGTCTCTTGTCAGTCACACTGTGTTTAAATACCTTTCCAGTGCTTGGGTAGTACACCAGTTATGAGGGACTATTTTTGCCATATCCTACAAAACTTCCCTTTTGACACTTTGGGGCAGTATGAACAATGTTTTCGGTTCAATACGTGTTGATTCTGTGCAACCCCTAAAGCAATCGATAAATTGTAGAGTGATGGAATAAACAGCTGTAAGGCCGTAATTTCATACTGCAAAGATTCATTTATAATTAGCAGCGCAAAACACTACATGTTTCGGGATAAACCCTTTTTCAACTTGAAATCAACTTGAAACTCAATTTGAAAAAAGGTTTATCCCAAAACATATAGTGTTTTGCACTGCTTATAATAAACTAATCTTGCAGTTTGAAATTACTGCCTTAAAGCTGTTTATTCCATCACTCGATACTTTGGGGCAGATTTACTAAGGGTCAAAGTGAAAATTCGACAAAAAAAAATTAAAATTTCAAAGTAATTTTTGGGTACTTCGACTACCGGTTAGGCCAAAATTCAATTCGAATTGTTAAAGGGGTTGTTCACCCTTGAGTTAACTTTTAGTATGATGTAGAGAGTGATATTCTGAGACAATTTGCAAATGGTTTTCATTTTTTATTGTTTGTGGTTTTATAGTTATTTAGCTTTTTATTCAGCAGCTCTCTATTTTGCAGTGTCAGCAATTTAGTTTCTAGGGTACAAATTACCCTAGAAACCCTGCATTGATTTGAATAAGAGACCAGAATAGGAATAGGGGATGGACTGAATAGAATGATAAGTAATAAAAACTGACAATAACAATACATTTGTAGCCTTACAGAACATTTGTTTTTAGATCGTGTCAGTGACCCCCATTTGAAAACTGCAACGAAACAGAAGAAAATTGCAAATCATTAAAAAACTGTGAAAAATAAATACTGAAGACCAATTGAAACGTTTCTTAGAATTGGCCCTTCTACAATATACTAAAAGTTAACTTGAAGGTGAACCACCCCTTTAAAAGAATTTTAAAATCGAAGGATGGTCTCTTTACAAAAATTCTAATTCAACCCTTCACCACCTGAAACCTGCTGAATTGCTATCTCCTGGATCTTTTAAGCCAGTGATCCCCAACCAGTAGCTCATGAGCAACATGTTGCTCTCCAACCCCTTGGATGTTGCTCCCAGTGACCTCAAAGCAGGTGCTTATTTTTGAATTACTGGCTTAGAGGCAAGTTTTGGTTGCATAAAAAACAGATGTCCTGCCAAACATTCTCTCCTGTAGGCTGCCAGTCCATATAGGGGCTACCAAAAAGCCAATCAGAGCTCTTATTTGACATCCCCATGTGACTTTTTCATGCTTGTGTTGCTCTCCAACTCTTTTTTTAAATTTAAATGTGGCTCTCGAGCAAAAAAGATTGGGGACCCCTGCTTTAAGCAGTCTTTTTGGAAATTTTTTATAAATCAATTGGCCAAAATAATTCGAATTGAACTATGCTTTTGATCGATTCAAACGATTTTTATTCAATCAAAAACAAACCTATTCAAACGAAAAAGGTAAATTTTCGATCAAAAAAACACTTTAAAAAATTTGATGGTCGAATTTTGAAGTTTTTAACCTTTAGTAAATATGCCCCTTTGAGTCTAATTCCCAATGACCCAAAAGTTTTCATCTTTGATAGATTAGGTTTTCTCCCAGTTAGCATGTAGTATGGGGTTTGCCTTGAACAATATTAAAACACCTGTTGCGAATCATAGCAGCATATGTGCATTAGTCTTTTGGCAATTTACTCTCAAGTAGCATACATTTTGTCATCTCAGATAGTGTTCTCCAATTTCTCTCAGCAGTCCCATTTTTATGGGATGAGGAAGGTGCTGAGGTCTCATGTATTATGCTCTTCTTACTGAGTGGGTGACTGAAAGTTCTTTTCTGTGCCATTATCAAACTTTATACATTGGATGGTCCCATAGAGGGTTAGCATCAGCAAATAACTTTTCTGTGGCTAATACTGTATAACTCTTATTTTTCATAAAGTACACAAATACTGCACCAGATTAATCATCAGTAAATGCAATGGCATATCTAAAAATTTTGCTATTGGCTCTATGGGGCCTACTTAATCATTGTATGCTAGTTCAAGTGATTGTTTGGCACGGGTGTCAGAATCTCTGTATCTTTTCTGGACAGATTTTCCCTGGGTACAAATTTCACAATTTAGGCTAGACTTTCAACCTTACCCTTAATCTTAATTCCATCAACTACACTTTGTAGTTTTAAAAGATCCTCATAATTACAGTGACCAAGGATTTCATGCCAGGTTTGAATATTATAACAACCATGACAACTGTCACCAGTCCCATCAAAAGTGTTCAGATTATAAAGCTGATTATATTCCTTGATTGTGTATTTGATACCATTTTTATGGATCAGTTCACTCCAATCTTGACGAAATTTAACAGATGTGCTGTTGCTTGTTGCTGCTTTAACAGAGAAAATGTCACGTGGATATGTGGGGGTATACAGTGCATTTAGTAATGTTGTCTTTACTCTGTTCCCCTTGCTGTCAGTCAGGCACACTCTCCTCAGCATGTCACCTCTCCTCAGCGCTACACCAGAAGAGTTTTTCCCACCACAACTCCATGTAGTGGTTCTCCAGCTTGAAAGTCTCATCAAGTCTTTTAAAATTTTTAATGTTTTTAAATATATGTAATGTTGCTTTTGTATCCACCATTAGTCCCTTTGGTGTTAAACTTTTTGACTGCTTCTCACTTATTTTGAAGGCAAATGTTTGCTCTGTGTCATCAGCTGCTTGCTTTACATTGTCCCGCGTGTCTGCGAAATGCCTCTTTATATATCAGGCTCTTGCAATAGTTTGCTTGTGCATGTGTTAGCTTTGTGTCCCTTTTGGTCACAGTTGTAGCAGACAGGGTTAATGTTGTCTCTTTAACTGTTTTAACAGGGTTATCTTTAACATTATCAGTGTTTGGGCTGACACAGTATTTCTCAGTGTCCTCAAAACTTCTTAACTGAGTTTTAAACTCAGTAAAAGTCACTTTTCCCATCACCTTGTGTGATATGGACAGCACAGGGTTTAAATGATTCAGGTAGGCCCTTAAAAATCATTGCAATCAACAGTCCATCACTAAGGGGAATATTTACTAAGGGTCGAAGTGAATTTTCATATCAAATTCAAAAATTGAAGTAATGTCTCTTTAAAAAAGTTGAATTTGACTATTCTCCACCTTAAAGGAACAAGTAACACCAAAATTTTTTTTAAAGTAATGAAAATATCATGTAGTGTTGCCCTGCATTGGAAAAACGGATGTGTTTGCTTCAGAAACCGTACTATAGTTCATATAAACAAGCTGCTAAGTAGCATTGGCGGAAATTGACTATATGGAATGGCTATATGGCACAGGATGAATAATGGATAACAGATAACATTATGTTCTACAGAGCTTATCTGCTATCTGCTGTGTAACTGGAGCCTTTTCCTCCTTTGAATGGCTGCCCCAATGGCTATGCAGCAGCTTATTTATATAAACAACAGAAGTGTTTCTGAAGCAAATACAGCAGTTTTACTAGTGTAGGGCAACACTGCATTATATTTTTATTACTACAAAAAAATTTATTTTTTGATGTTACTGGTCCTTTAAAGGTAATTTTGCATTGAAAATGATCCCCCCAAAAAAGAAGACATAACTTTACTAACATTTCTGCATTAGCAAAGATCATGTCACATGACACTGTACAGTATCAGACGAGTACGGGATCTATATTAGAGCATGCTTATTAATACATATCTTAAAAACTGAAAACCGTCAACAGTCTCTCATTCCATTTCTACTAACCTTTATGAGTGTGTCAGATGTGAGCTTCAATATATTACTAAAATCCTTGTACAGTACTATTATCAGGTGAGAAGTTCTTGATGCTTAATTCTGGTTGATTCACAGCTTTTCACACTTTATATACAAAATGGTCTGTGTGCTGATCCCTTAGACCAGGGGTCCCCAACCTTTTTTACCCATGAGCCACAGTCAAATGTAAAAAAAAGTTGGGGAGCAACACAAGCATAAAAAATCCCTTGGGGTGCCAAATAAGTGCTGTAATGTGTTATTTGGTAGCTCCTATGTGGACTAACAACTTACAGGAGGCTCTAATTGATAGTGATGGGCGAATCTCCAGAGATTCGCTTCGCCGAATTTTTCGCGAATTTCTAGAGAAATTCGCGAAACGGCGAAAAATTCGCGAAACGAGTCGCGGGACGATTTTGTCGCGCGTCGCGTCAATTTTGTCGCGCGTCTGTCGCGCGTCGCATCAACTTTGACGTCGCGCGACTGACGCGCGACTCGTTTTCAGCGAATTTTCGCCAAGCAAAATTTCGCTGGTGATTCGCGAATTTATTCGCCAGCGGCGAATCGCGGGAATTCGCCGCGAATTCGACCTAGGCGAATAAATTCGCCCATCACTACTAATTGACACTATACTTCATTTTTATGCACTTAAAACTTGCTTCCAAGCCTGGAATATAAAAATAAGCACCTGCTTTGAGGCCACTGGGAGCAACATCCATGGGGTTGGAGAGCAACATGTTGCTCACGAGCTACTGATTGGGGATCACTGCCTTAGACCCATCATTAAAAGCAAAGAGGCTTAGTTTAACCATTTAGTTAGTTTAGTTTTACCAGTAGGTAGTGGTGATCCAAACATAAGGTGTTATAGCCCCACCAGCAGGATGCAGAGACAGACGCTAGATAAGACACCTCTTTGCCTCAGACAGCCACACAGTCTGCCCACAGAATATGGCTAGAAGATGAATGGATAAACGTTATAGGATTTTATGGGGCCTATTGCTGACTTTAATTTCATATTTTAAATGTGCGAATTTCATTTTACTCCAAAAATATTTACAATAAATTGTAAAACCTATGTAATCATCCCCATTGGCATAAAGTAGTACAGGTATACAACAATTTATTGTTTAATTATCAACATCCATAGTTACTTATAGTTAATTTAAATTTTTTTAAAACTATTTTTAATTCAACGTATATAATATCAATGTTTTTCTAAGCTGATGCTAGTGCTTGGATTAGAATGTGGTTAGATTGAACCACATACATTCAGTGAGGAGTCTCAGCATTTTGATGGGTTGGTCTAAAGCTTCTGTGGTAGGAAAGTTTATTTTCTCTTTACAAGATATGCTTGTTTGATAACATCATTGATACATCTGGGTGATAGAGAGAATGGGTGGTAACACAATACCTAGTTATAAATATTGTCTGGAGATCATGTTATTGGCAGAGAATACCATATAGGGTTATGTAGTAATGTAGTAAACGACAATAGAGCTTATTTATCATCAGTAGGCAAATTTGTACCTGGGCAGTAACTAATAGCAGCCAATTGGTTATTGGCGTTTTCAGCTAGATGCAGGTAGAAAAATTAAAGCAACAGTTTGATTGGTTGCTAAGGGTTACTTTCCAGATGCATTTTCATTGTTGCTAAATAAGTTTTACAAGCAAATATTTTATTTGATGCTATGGTTTACTGTCCCTGGGCAAATGTCATTCCTTTTGTTTTTTTTTTTTTTAAAGTAGCGGTTTATGTTGGCATTTGAATTTTTTCACTCAGATGTCAGAGAATGACAAATATATAATTTATTATACCCCTACTGTAAATTATAGCAATGGTATAAGTCTTCAAGGAAAATTAATAAAAATATTATTACATCATTTTAATCAAGCATTTTAGTTTTTTGAATTCATTATTTTATAGATTTGTTCTATTTTATATTGCTTTATTTTCATTTTATGGGACAAATGGATGCATATGGACGTAATATGCTTTGGACATTGAGAAAGGCTGGTTTAACAGTTGAAACATTTGGCTCTGCAAGAAGTATTTTTGTTCAAATCCTATAGTATGAGTGTGGATTTCTTTGCTTATATGAATATTTAACAGATATTGTGTTTCCTGATGTGCATGTGTGTACCCAAGTAACCCAAACTTGTTTAGGATCATGAGCAATGTATAGATTAAGAATATGTGAAAGTCTTAGCATAGCCACTGTTGGGTTTTGTCAGCTGAAGTGCTTAGTTAACCTAAGTTATTCTGCAGAGCTGTATGTGCTGCTGGCTAATCAAGGTGCCAAACTGACATGTATGGATCATTATTTGGAACCGTTAAAGGATCAGTAACATCAAAAAATGAAATTATTTTAAAGTAATAAAAAATAATGCAGTGTTGCTCTGCACTGGTAAAACTGCAGTGTTTGCTTCAGAAGCACTACTATTGTTTATATAAATAAGCTGTTGTGTAGCCGTGGGGGCAACTAGTCAATGGAGAAAAGGCTCAAGTTACACAGCAGATAGCGGATAAGCTCTGTAGAACATAATGCTATCTGTTATCCATTACTTATCCTGTGCCATGTAGCTGTTTTTCAGTTTCTGCCATAGCTACTTAGCAGCTTGTTTATATGAACTACAGTAGTGTTTCTGAAGCAAACACGTCAGTTTTAACAGCGCAGGGCAACACTACA
The DNA here is from genome assembly GCA_024363595.1 of Xenopus borealis. Taxonomy (NCBI): domain Eukaryota; kingdom Metazoa; phylum Chordata; class Amphibia; order Anura; family Pipidae; genus Xenopus; species Xenopus borealis. The sequence continues at coordinate 103,830,023 of CM044433.1, read as the reverse complement.
TGATATTTTCTTTACTTCAATTTTTTTGGTGTTACTTTAAATACATTAATGTTCAATTTAAAGGTGGCCATACACTGTTCAACCCTTAAAGATATCCTACAACCCTGAAAAATAATACTGTCAACCCCAGTAATGTCCAAATTCTATTGTTCTGTTCTCTCAGGCTGACAAATAAACTGAAATACTGTTTCTTGAAGCTAGCACCTGTTTTTTTAAATAAACTGGTGCCAGGAAAGTTAACCTTGCCACTTGATGCTGTTCAGGTAACTGTATGGGCAGCTAGCGGTTGAGATTCATGGATTCTCCTACTGTTGATGCCCTTGGTGGACACAGACTGATAATTTATAACTGTTACTGTATATTTCTTATCAAGGGCAACTAATAATGGAAACAAAGAATTAGTGGAAACAAAATATAAGTAAGCAATTTTATCAGAGAATGTAAAGATTAGATTTGAGCCTACAGTCCATTAGCTTCTGTGTTTTTACTCTGACCCCCTTTTCAGCCAGACTTATCCTTGCATGCAATGAAATTATGTAGAATATAATACCCTATCTTTATATGTATAAAGATGATCAACAAATGTACAGTAATATGCCTAAAAAAGTATTACACATCAGTTTACATCTATAAATATAAGGGTCTTTCTTGGAGCTCCTGGACACCAAAGGGTTAAGGCAGGAGGTCCTTGATCAGGTTAGGAAGGAAGGGAGGACAGTGACTGGGTTGGGTTTAAAGGAAAAATTGTGGAGAAAGTAGTGTACAGAGAGAGGCTATGAGAAGTGGTCACAGGGAATTGTACTTCCTTTTCTGGCTTTGGTAGGACAGGGTGGAACATCCCACCCTCTCTCCTCTATTGGTATAAGGGGGGTATTTGTTTTTCACAGCTTGTGTGTAGTAATAGGTGGCAATGCTTGCCAGGTGGGTAGGGACTCAGGTTCCACTGTATAGTAGAGAACAATTCAGCACCTCCATGGGTATTGGTCCCAGGAGTAGTGGGGTGGAATGAGGATTACCTGCTGCCACTTGCCCGGGCTGCATGGCCTGAAACATTGCGGTGATGCCCTAAACTCAAATAAAGGGTTTTTGAATAAGAAGAATTCTGCATGGTTCTGTTCTTAACTCTTCTAATGTATCAAGGTGGCTGGCATGGTGGGTGGCCCGTTCACTCCAGTAGAGTATTGGCAAGCATTACCGGGTTCTGGTTAACAATTTCTTTATAACATGTTTTGTTAATGGTTGTTCTGTAAAATAAAGCTGTGGCCTTTTAAATCCATCTTGGTCTTTGTGAAAATTTGGATATTCTATGAAGTCAGAAAGGTGGTTAATTGTGTTATGTTCTGGGGATCTCAGAATAAATTGTAAATTATTATAACTTACTTTATAATAAAACATCTGGAGCTGTACACTCTTTTCCTTTAATGCTACACACATAATGTACATATATCCAAATATTTACCTTAGCTTAATCCTACATCTCTAATATTTATACTAATGCACAAACTGGTCCTAGTTATAAAAAGCAGATACTTTTATTCTCTGCTAATTCAAAGTACTGTTTATTTCAGGACTTGAACTTACATTATATAAAGAAAACAGACAATGTGAAAGTGCTTGTGTCACACCACTGTTCTTCCATATTTTGGTTTACAAACTACCTTTTCTTTCTGTTTATACTGTTAAGAACTTGTTACAACAACATGAACTATTGAATTTCATATAACTGTAACTAAAATGTTAAACTTTATTTACCTGGAAACATGCCAAAATACATGACTTGATCTTGTACAAAATATCAGTGTAAATTATAGTAATAATGCAAAACAGCAAAGCTCCATAGAAAACTGTCTCACCCTTCGCCTTTTAAACTGCTGATTACATGTCTGTGTAGTAGTTACAGAATTATTTGCTGAGAAGAACAATCTGAATGCTGACACAGTAAATCAGATTGCTTAGGGGCCCTAACATTTATTCCTTCCCAAATAAAGAAGGAACTTAATTGAATAAAAGCTCTGTAGAAATACATCTTATGCCCTTATGATCTGTGGTGAGATAGGTAGGTATAGACCCTACTTTGCATTGTCTGCTGTGCTAGGAAGGTGAGGAGTATTTTATTCAAAATGCTGTTTTCCAGTGTGCTGCCCACAAAGATCTGTCTGTAGTTGGCTGACTGATACTGCATCCCACTTTTGTAGATACAGTAGGTGTTATGAGACCTTGTTTTCACACCTGAGCAAGTGGCCTATGGACCAGGTTCAAGAGTTTTGCTATTGCAGTGTGGGTTTTTAGGGAGTTGTATATAATACTCCCTGAAAGGGTACATGGTTATTGGAAAGCCCTTTCAGCTGGATGGACAGACCACATATAAAAAGAGTTTAACTGTAATACAATTGCAGATGAAATCCCAACATAACCAGGTCAGAGAAGCTGTTAATTAGGTGGAGCAAGGTGGTAGGTAGATGATCAAAAGGTAGACTACAGTGTAAGTAAATATGAAGCATTGTGGACTGGACTGGCCTGGCCTGTCAATGTAAAATAGTTATTTTGCTTTGCTGAATGTAATTTATAATTAATAATCCAGTTCATAAGCTATAACACAAAACGTACATAGATAGCAAAACCTGAAGGGTGAGCAGCAAGTGCGCGCTCTGCACTAGAAGAAACAAATTTCCGGGTTGAAAAACGGAAATTCGGCTCTTAGTTTTGCCGCCCCTGGAAACTTTCTATTCAGTAGCTTAATTCAGAGAGACTATACATGGTACAGTCTCTCTGCATCAGTTTTGCATTTCTGTAGAAGGGCATGGTGTGGGCAGCCAGATGAACCCCTGGGATTTTATTTCCGAGCTCTGATCCAGGGAGATTTTCTTTAATATATATCTTATGGCACTACAGTGTGTTTTATGTACAGTTCATTATATTCCCTTTACAGGGGTTGTTCACCTTCAAACAACTAGTTGTTTTCAGATAGATCACCTGAAATAATGACTTTTTCCAATAACTTTCTATTTTCTATGTGTCACCATTTTTCTAATATTTAAGTGTAAAGTGCAGTTTTTCACCTTCTTAAGCAGCTCTGGAGGGGGGTCGTCGACCCTGTAAATTGATACATTTAATGAATACATTTCTTATATTTGTCCCTGCTGAGCAGAATCCATGGGTTTCATTAAAGGCAGCAGTTGAAATTAATACAATAACTGCTGATACTCCAGAGATGCTGATGAGAAATGTATCAACTAGATGTCTGAATTACTACCAGACTCAAACACCAGAGACAGGGACATTCAACTTTAATCTTAGATTTTGGAAAAACGGTAAATAACGGAAAGTAATCAAGAAAAGTCTTTATTTCTGGGGAACAATCTTAAAACAACTGAACTGAAAAAAGTATTTGGAAGGTGAACATCCCCTTTAACCTTCTTTCTTCTATACAATAAAAGCTGTTAATATTAACATTTTTGTCATTATTTGACTGGTAGTATTTACTGTTTTAAATAGGGATTAAAATGCTTAATGGATATTAGTAGCTTTCATTATAACATTTAGGAACACACTAATCCAAATGCCCCAAGGGAAACTGTACTATATTTTTCCAGCATTTTCCCTTCTGACATTCTGACACATTATACTTAGAATTGATGTCCAATAAAAGTCTATGCCTCAGGTGCTACACCATGAACAAGTCTTAACGTATGTCATTATATACTTTGCAATTATAATACTTAACATAATTCAGTACTGTATTTAATAATTATAGTTTGTTTTTAAAACAGGTTTAAATTTATTATGTCAATAAATATAAAAATAAATGAAAGTTGTATTTTTTATTACTACATATCCATGGCATGGTCACTTGTACCTGTGGCATTCTCTTACCATCTTGTGAAAATATGGCACAAGAATTTAATACAAATCTCATACCATAATGGTCAGTTAGAACTGCTCTACATTCAAAACGTAGCAGACAGCACTATCAAGGAGTATATTTAAAAATCCTTTATTTGATTCTCATGGCTTTGTAATCTGGACAAATGTTTGGTATATTTGAAGTTGGTTGAAGTGGACACAGTTAATCGTGCACCTTTATTACTGAAAGAGTTTGAAAAACTTGGTGAGTGCTAAATGATGTTTGCCTATGAACTGCTCTACATTCACTTTAAATCATAGCTTATGTCATATACTGAATGAAGAAATCATAAATGATGACCAAACTCATGGTTTACCTTTACTGTGATTTTTCTTGTACTGGTGAGTACCACTATAATTATTTCTTATGTATACATATTATGTTAGCTTATGTCTATATATTTACTTTCTGCTCTACATACAGAATTTTGAAAATGTATATTATTGTTGATTGACACTCACCTATTTCTGTTACATACGACTTTCCATTTTCTGGCCACTGAATATATTGGTTTGAAAAAAAATTGCTCCCATATCCTAAAACGAAGCCTTCAAGTTTCAGATTTTCATTTGGACGGAAAAACTTCATAACAAGTGTGTCTCCAGTCGCATTGATGTATACTTTCAAGTTATTCTTTTTCACTGTGGTAAGGGAAAAAACATTTTAAAATCTTATTTAAAATGGATTTTTGATTCATCTACTAATCTAATAATTTCAGGATTCTAATAAAAACATTCATTGTAAACATGCAAAAGAACTGTAAACAACATATGGCATAACACACTGGCCTAGTTGTCATCAATAGTAAGCTTTTTCCATGTAAGTTCTTGTATAGTCACTGTAAAGAGCAACAGTAAATAATACAGTATTGTATAGCACATATGTGGACAAGGGAAATAACATATCATTAATATTCTAAGAAATGTCTGAAATCGTAAATAACATGATTTATTACCAGGTAATGCACCTAGATACTCAAAGGAAGATGCCTTAACATGGTTAAACTTTTCCTTAGGGCTCATGACCTATAGCAGTCATAGTTACATGTTTGCTTTTATCAGTATAATTGTCCCAGAGTAGCAAAGCCTGCTAACAGGTTCCTATGCAATGCTGGGCTAGAGCAAACTTTTCCTATGTTCCTGCTGATCATTATTTTTTTAGAAACAGAAGTATTTATAATTTTTTTCATATACAGCACTAATATTTAAAATACAGGTATGGGACCTGTTTTTAGGACCTGGGGTTTTCTGAATAATAGATCTTTCTGTAATTTGGATCTTCATACCTTTAAAGAGATACTGACACTGAAATTAAACTCTTTTTTTACATCTATTATAAAACTGGCTTTGAAAGCTACTTCTAACTTTGCCATAAAGTATTTGCAAGATGCTTTTACATTACCTGTCTGTTGCCCCATGTTCCTATATGAGGGGTGTTGTGTTTGGTAGCCGAGGATGAGGAGGGTATAACAATGCTTTATTAGCAGGTCATGCAGCCATTACATAACATCAGTAAGACTTACTTTCACTTTCATGTTGTACAGAAAGTCCTATGTATGCACAGTGCCACCTGCAGGCCATTTGTATAAACACCACAAGGGGGCTGCCATATTTGTGCAAAAGGAGTCCATTAGCATTAGAAACTGTAACTAACAGGCTGAGATGGGACAGTCAGGTTGGAAAAGTCAGAGTGTCAGAGAGTCAGGCTTAGGAACTTCAACTAACAATCATATACTGTACAAAAACAAACCTCTCAGCAAAAAAGGATCAATATGACCTATAGGTAATATTTAGGGGCAGATTTACTAAGGGTCGAATTCAAGGGTTAATAAAATCTTCGATTCGACCATGGGAATAGATGGGAATAGTCTGGGATTGGTCGAATGATCCAATAGTAAAAATTAGTTGAACGATTCAAACGATTTTAACCATTCGATCAAATTTTTTTATTTGATCAAAAATAATGAAACCCAATTCGGTAGCTTTGATCTGGTGAACTAGGCAGTCGAATAAAAATTTAAAGGGGAAGTACTTCGAATGTCGAATAGTCGAATATTTAAATAGATTTTTATTCGAATAATTCGATTCGATCGAATTTTCAGAATTCACTGGATGAGGTGGTCTTCAAAAACAATCGAAAATTCAAATTCAAATCTTTTTGAAAATTCGATTGAACTTCGAATCCTTCATGTGAATTTAGTAAATCTGCCCCTTAATGTACATTCATATGTTAAAATTAATTTTTTAGTGTCAGTATCACTAGTCTAGAAAATCATGTAAACCTTAAATAAACCCAATAGCCTTGTTTTGCTTCCAATAAAGATTAAGTATATATTTGTTTGGATCAAGTACAATGCACTTTTTTATAATTACAGAGAAATATTAATTTACAGATTGTATTAATTTTCCAGCTATGCAAATGAAAACATTGCAGCAGACATTGTTAACTAACTATTTTTTTTTGCATCAAAATTGGTGGCATATGTCTCATTCTTTCTCATACCACCCGCTAAAAATCAAGCAGCCTGGGGAATATTCTCTTTTAAAGCCACTACATAATGAAAACAGAATTTTCAACCACAATTTATTCTTGGAAGAATTTAGTCTATTGCGAAAAAAAGAGTAAAGTGGGTTGCAGCTGTCAGAGCAGGCAATTGATTACTTTAAAAAAGGTAAGAAGATCAATTAAGAACTGCAATAACATAATATATTTTGATCTTTGCTCTAATTTTTTAATGATTTAGAACAAAAATACTCTCTCTCACTACCATATTTCACATGCCATATTTTCATGGTAAAAGCATGCCACAGGTACAAGTGACCATGCCATGGATATATAGTAATAAAAATACAACTTTCATTTATTTTTATATTTATTGACATTATAAATCTAAACCTGTTTTAAAAACAAACTATAATTATTAAATACAGTATTGAATTATGTTAACTATTATAATGACAAAGTAACTAAACAAGGTGTAATATGCTTATTTTATTAACATATATGTAATATTTCCATTGAATTTGCAAATGTTCCTTCATTTCTTTATTTCCCATGAGAAAAAAAGAAGCCAGTATAAATGTGACAATGGAAAAATGATCAAAACACTGTCATGGCATAAAATAGAAAAGGAACAAATCATTTGAGAACAAAGAACCTTGGTCTTATGTCCCAGTGATCAAAAAACTGTTGCAAATGCACTTTAAAATATAGCTGCTTGGTTTCTAAGAGGTAAGGAAGTAATTTGGTCAGATGTGTCGGTCATACTATATCTCACTTTTTTCCCCATTTGAAGAAAACACAGCTTTTTATTCGTGAATTAGTGATTATATATTTTGTATTTCTATTCTGTACAGCATTTACACATTTTTGGGCAGTTTAAAGGAAAAGTAAATGTTTTTCTTTATCTCTCTGTAAATTTGCTCTAAACAGCCCCCCAGATTAATGTACCTTAGTCCCTGCTGCAAGTCTGCTCTGGTTTCTATGTTATCAGCAGCTTGTTTCCCCTTCTTCCTGGTGCAGAGTGAAGCCCAGCCCCTTAGTTTACTGAGCAGTGCATTTTGCTGCTGTTCCACAATAGAGAGGAAGAGGGAGCCAGTGTGTGCATTAGTAAGCTAGTTTCCCCAAGCAAAAGGTGCTAAACACACTGCTCTCTGCTATGTCACATTATGCAAATGATCTCCAAGACTAGTCTGAGAGATAAGGTCAGCTCAGAAAGCTAAGGGGCGGAGCTTCACTCTGCACCAGGAAGAAGGGGAAACAAGCTGCTGATAACACAGAAACCAGAGCAGACTTGCAGCAGGGACTAAGGTACATTAATCTGGGGAGCTGTTTAGAGCAAATTTACAGATAGAAAAAAAAAAGGTTTACTTGTTCTTTAATAAACAGCTGCTAGACATACCCAACATAGGAAAAAATTTGGTAACCACATTTTTTTAAAGGAACACTATACCCCCCAGACAATGTAGGTCTCTATAAAATGATATTGCATAACACAACTCATATGTAAATAAACATAATGATATACTTTTTTAGTAGCATGTGCCATTGGGTAATCCTAAATAGAAAATTGCCATTTAAAAAAAATAATGATTCAATGGTGCACACAAACATACCAAACAAACTATAAAGTTAGGTCACATGAGCCAGTTAACAGACAGAGTTGTGTCTTTTTCTTCCACACTTATTCCTGTTACAGTTAGGGGCAGATTTACTAAAGGTCGAATTTCGAATTAAAAAAAATTCGACCTTGGGAATAGTGGGGAGGTAAAATCCTACGAATTTGACGAATTTGAAGGATTTTACCGCAATTTGATCGATCGAACGATCAAATATAGAAAATTTGATCCATCGTTCGGATATTCTCGAATAGAATATTCGAACAATTTTTAAGCGATTGTTTGAATTTTTTATATTCGATCTTAGGGAATGTTCCACATTTCGGTAGGTTTAATCTGGAGAAGTAGGTGGTCGAATTAAAATTTAAAGGGGAAATATTCAACCATCGAATTTTCGAATATTTGAATAAAATTAAATTCAAATATTTGAATTATTCCAATTCGAATATTCGATGGTCGAATTTGCCTAATTTGCATATTCGAAATTCGAATTTGAATCTTTTTGAAAATTCAATCGAATTTCGAATCACACGTGAATTCATGTGAATTTAGTAAATCTGCCCCGTAGAGTTTAAATATTTCTGGTCAGGTGATCTCTGAGGCAGCACACAGACCATCACGAAATAGGGGTTCAACGCAAGAGATGTAAAAGGGCAATATTTACTTAAATATATATACCAGGTTGGTAAGATTCTTTAATATGTCACTTAATTTGATATAAATCTGTTGCTCAAGTATTCATTTTTGGGGTATAGTTTTCCTTTAACATGCAAAGTCCACACTTTTGTTTCTTGTCCTTATGCCCAGGGTGTTATTACGTGATCCCTATGGCGTTGTTGTAGTTCCATAGTACAGCAGAGTTTTTTTTACTAATGCACCATTTACTAAAATTATACTTTTATTTCCTGGAAACAAGTGGTATAGGCTACATTCTCAAACAAATCCAAACTGTTTTCTCAGCTGAGTATAATCATTGCAATGGCACAAAACTGTATTGTTAAATGCCAAGCATGACACGCCCACTGTTAAAACAAATTGCATGCTTTTATAAACAACAGTCTAGTAAACGAGAGAGTGGAGACATTTGATCCTTTCTGTACCCAGTAAAACATTTTATTTATGACACATGTATAAAGTTGTTTACAGAGCAGAATAATTAATTTTTAATAGACAAGACAATCCTGTAAATGATATCCTTATAAACAGTGTTTGGTCATTGGTACTAATCTGTGCTAATTATGTATTACAGGTATGGGATGCCTTATCCGGAAATCCATTATCCAGGAAGCTCCAAATTATGGAATGGCTGTCTCCCATAGACTCCATTATAATGAAAAAATTTTCAAGATGATTTCCTTTTTCTCTGTAAAAATAAAACAGTTGCTTGTACTTGATCCCAACTAAGATATAATTAATCCTTATTGGAAGCAAAACCAGCCTATTGGGTTTATTTAATGTTTACATGATTTTCTAGCAGACTTAAGGTATGAAGATCCAAATTATGGAAAGATCCATTATCCAGCATACCCCAGGTCCCGAGCATTCTGGATAATAGGTCCCATACCTGTATAAAAATTGATGTACCCCTGTTGTAAAATATTAGGATATTATGGGGCAGATTTATCAAGGGTCAAAAGTGAAAATTGGAATTGAAACAAGTTAAAATATTTGAGCTATTTTTGTGTACTTTGTCTAGGGAATAGTCCAAATTTGATTTGAATTTGCAAAAAATTCAAATTTTTAAGCCTATCATGTTCTGTCTCTTTAAAAATATGCCATCTAAAACCTGCCACATGTTTTAGCCTATGGGGGACAATTGGTGGACTTCAAAATTCAAAGGTTTTTTTTTTGGAAAAGCTATGAATCTAATTCGATCGAATGCTCTATTACTCCGATTCAAACCATTCAAATTCAATCAAATACGGACCTATTTGATTGAAAACAAACCTATTCGAACTAAAAAAAAAAGCTTTTTTAATTCGAATTTTGACATTTTTGAAATTCAATCCTTGATCAATCTGCCCCTATGAGTCACCTTGGAGTTCCATGACCTGTATTAAAGCACTTGGCATTGTGCATTATATATATAATTCTTAGTTCCCTATATAAAACACAAGTACCATGCATATTATGCACATTATTTCCTATATAATACACAAGCGAAATGCATATTCTGTACAAATATACAAACGCAAGCACAAGAAAGGTACATTGTTTGTACCTTTGGTTCAGTCTGCCATCCTGTCAAGCAAAATTAAAGTACAAGAGCCAGGACCCAACAGAACCCTGCTTAACAGTTGCCTCATGTTGCACCTGTACCACTGATAATTGAGTCCAAAACTATTTAAAGCCCTATATGTTGACAAAAGATTCTAGGCGTTGGCAACAAGTTGAATGAAGCTCCAATAAAAAAATGGGCAGCACACACACAGGCAATGCCCCTAATCAACCCCAGTCATACACCATAACGCAAAGTCCTGACCATCATTAGTCAAACCCTACCTAGTCCCTATATGCCCTTTCCTCCTCTGTGGAATATATATTTTATATCTCTTGTGGCCCCCTCCACCCCATTACCCCCAGATGGCAGCCCTGATGCCAGCCTTCTGCTCTCTTCTTATTTTTTTTTTACCATCACACGTGGTATGGCATGTTTTTAGCGAGCCGTAAGTCCCTCTCCATTAATTGCAGGTGAGCAAGAGCTTGGTGCTATGCTATTCTAATTGAATTGTGGGTTGATACTTTTTTTTAATTAAAAGGCACTAAGTTTGCCCAGGCAAAATAACCCATTATAAACAATGAGATATTTGATTTTAAACAGCTTAAATTAAGTGCTACCTGCTGATGGATTGCTATAAATGATTAGCCCTGTAGCAAATTTTTTAAGGGGTCATGTAATTTTACCCCAAGCAGAAGAGCCACAACAATAAGGGACTCCAAAGCTTGCTCTTTAGTGATCATCCATGGAGCACTGCGTTGAATAAAAAAAATAGTATACCCCTTTACCTACATTTAGTGGTAATTTTTACAAGAACCCTTGGGTTTTCCAGATAAGGGATCTTTCTGTAATTTGGATCTACATATATTAAGACTGCTAAAAACCTTTTGTAGATGATTGGTTTGTCACCAATATGGATTCACGCAGCTTAGTAAGAATTAAAGAGCATGGAAAGGCAAAAAAATTAAAACCCATTTTTACTTTCTTTAATGAAAAAGAAATCTATCTCCAATATACTTCTATTAAAAAATGTCTGCCGTTTTTATAAGAAACCTGACTGTATGCAGTGAAATTCCCCCTTCATTTACTGCTGTGGATAGGAATTTTCAGACAGTCCCTAAGTGCTCTGCAGGAAAACAGTCACACTTTCAAACGGCAGGGGTGAGCCCCCCCACCTTACTTCCCAGAACTCAAGCAGATTTGTAATGTTCCCTGTAAAACAGCCAGTGACTGTGTAGAGATTTGTATCCACAGACCAAGTGCAGTCTGTATATTCTGATTATTAATCAGTCTTGCTGTATTGGCTGTATTGGATATTATTTGACTTGTGCTATTTTGATCATTAATGATGATCCCTAAGCTTAACCCTCCCAACTGAAGCCCAGACCACACTGAGCATGTGCGTAGTCTTGATATTGCAGATATGTCTAACAAAGTTACCCTGCACCAATTTTGAATGCATAAATCATTTTGTCTTATTAGGTTTCTGGTGCAGTAAGTTCATGTTTAGTATACAAAATACAGCACTTCTAACATTATTCTATTTTAGACTTTAGTTTAATTACAGAGAAAACTTGATTATTTTCTTAAAGTGAACTTTATGGGAGATGGCCTTCCTGTAAATCTGAACTTACTGGATAACAGGTTATCAGATAAAGGATCTTATACCTGTAATTTATAATGTAATATAATGTAATCTCCATTTGTGCTACAGTCACTGCTAATTCTCCTTTACACATCTTTTCAAATCAGCGCCTCCCCACTTTCCCACATTACATTGCTTACAATAATTCCATATGTGATCAAATATCTTGGTATATTAAAGGAAAACTATACCCCGAAAATGAATTTTTGAGCAACAGATAGTTTAATCAAATCAAGTGACATATTAAAGAATCTTACGAACCTGGTATATATATTTAAGTAAATATTGCCCTTTTACATCTCTTGCCTTGGACCCCCATTGTGTGATGGTCTGTGTGCTGCCTCAGAGATCACCTGACCAGAAATATTTCAACTCTAACTGTAACAGGAAGCAAAAGACAGAACTCTGTCTGTTAATTGGCTCATGTGACCTAACTTTATAGTTTGTTTGGTATGTTTGTGTGCACCGTTGGATCCTAGGATACCAGGAGGCCGTCCTTATTTTTTAAAATGGCAATTTTCTATTTATGATTACCCAATGGCACATGCCACTAAAAAAGTATATTATTATGCTAATAGTTTATTTACATGAAGCAGGATTTTACATATGAGTTGTATTATGCAATATCTGTTTATAGAGACCTACATTGTTCGGGGGGTATAGTTTTCCTTTAATATTCAAAACTTCTGTGTGTCTTGTACTGCAGTATTCCAAAGAAAATATCATAATAAATGTTAGATGTTCATGTTATGTTAAACTCTTTTACCATGCATTGTTAAAAATTTTTATTTAACTGGTAAACATCCTACTACATACAGAACATACAGAAATGACATATTTACAACATTTAGGAATTGTGGTAGTTAAAGTCAAACTGTGATTCCTAACATTTTCCTGGCACTTTTCCTGTAGTTTGAATTTTATCTCATCATTTAACATTTTCCTGACAATCTGGAAAATTACACCACTGTCTAAAAGTGTGCCCTAGTTAGGAAACTACTCAGGGAAAAAAATATAATGATCTGCCTTGCAGATTTGTGGTATGGTGATCCAAATTACACAAAGTCCCTTTATCTGGAAAACCCCAGGTCCCAAACATTTTGGATAGTAGATCCTACACCTGTATTGAGTTCACTCTCTGCCAGGCCAGTCATTGTTCCTCCCATTTATATAAATTAGGGTATGTAAGAGGTATTCTGCCTTTATTTTGCTATTAGTAGACATTCTGAACCTATGGCGAACAGTAGTGGTTTTTACCCTTAAAGGGGTAAAATGTTTGTTGAACTTATTTCAATGAATATTTTATGCTAACCAACTATTCAATTATAATTTTAATACATTTTTTGTACTAAACAGAGGGTTTGCAGAGTGAACTGTTGATTTATTTTCATAGTGTTCACATGAACTGTAAACAGAATGTGACTTTACTTTTAGTGGGTTATTTAGTTAAATCTGAATTTATCTAATTTTTTTATTAAACAAAGCTCGATAGGGACATCTCCAATTGAATTATACATGACCTTGACAGGCTTGAGATGCAGGGTTTTCAGGTTTGAGATGCAGGGTTTTCAGATTTGGACTTTTGCAGCATTGGGGTATAATAAATCTAAAAAAACAAAATCATGTTTTCCCCCACAAGTTTTTGACACATAAAGCCAGAGTTTTAGTAAATAACCCCCTTAATTTTAGATTTTTCACTCTTTAGCTCAATACATGTTTTCCTAATTATACAACAATATGCAAAAATTATGGTCTGCACAAACACTATACGAAGGGGGTATGTTGTCATATAGATAGATTGATAGATAGATCTTTTTCAATTGTTGTAACATTCATTCTTAGCATTTAACATGTACTTTTGTAGTATAGTATAACCTGCACCCATAAATTATGGGTGATTTTTTTTTATTGTTTAATTATATTGAACCTGCAAAATGTTTAGAAATCTTATTGGCAGAGTAGAAGTGTTTGTGGCTGTATCTCTTGCAGACTAGTTTTGTCAGATGATAGTTGAACATAAATCTGCAAAACACATTAATATAAGTAGCTCTTAAAATGGGACATGTTTTTGTAATCAAAATAATATGTAGTGTGATTATTTTACCATTAATAATGCATTTCCATGGAACTTTGAATGCATTGACTACTTCTATATCTATATTTAGGATGATTCCTAGGAAACATTTCAAAATGTTGGCTTTAAATTTTTTAAAGATATTCTACTAAAAACTGGCAAGCTAATTTCTGTAATGTTAATGGGGCTAAAATGATATATGAGAATTTCTGAGGAAAGTTACACATTATGTGTGTGGTTTGTTCTTTAGATGTTTCCATTGTATTTTATTCATATTTAAGGAAGACATTGGGGATGAGACATGATTTGGCAGATAAAGGCTCCAGCAATATCAAACATGAGTTGTCTTGGTACTTCATAAAACATAAACAAATTCATAATCTCACTTCACATTGACTCTGGCTCAGTTCTTTTAAATGTTCAAAAAACACATCTGTTTTTTATTTAAGATAACAATAATTACAACAGTGCTTTTCCAACACGTGCAAGAGTAATAAAATGGTTAAACAATCCTGAGACATACTATACAATATCACACCATATCTATATTCAGAAGCTGAAAAAGTAAAGTTTGTCTCCAAAAATACATTCCTACTATTGTTACAGTCCATGTAGTTCCAGACCTTCCTAAGATGCTTTTGTGATTCTCTGTGAAATTAATAAAGCTAAGTTATAAGTCATTACAACTTGTTATCACAATAGCTTATATCTGTGCATTAAAGTGTACAGAAGAGGTACTAAACATTTTCCCACACTCTTATTTATTCTTGTATGTACACTATTTTGTGTGACATCACTAAGAGACTGACTCACTCTTAGAGGCATATTTAGTATGTGGTGTAAAAAAACCACACACATTGCCAGGCTTTGTCATGTAAAAAACAGTAATGTAAAATAATGTTGGCAACTCTGGCTTTTGCATGGTAAAACTACACATAAAAACAACTTTTTACACAGTTTTTTCAGCGAATTTCATTACAGCATAATAAATATGTCCCCTAGTTTATCTACAATGTAGAATCCTAGAGAAGCCCTGCACCCAACCTGGACCTGCGAAGCAGAGATCCAACCCAAAACCTGCTTACTCACACATCTGCCTCTTCACCATATACTAACTAGAGAAGGTGTCCTACAAAAAAAAACTTCTGCTCTACCAGTACTAGAAAGCACCTACCCACCTTGTTCTAGGATGCCCCTGCCACCCATCCATGGTTGGGAGGAAAGAGTGGCTACTTTTATACTGCAGGACATAATGCCCTCTGGCAAAGAGAACCCTATTTTTGAACTTTATTACCTTACTAAGAAGGAAGGGAATATCTCTTATTTACTGATAACAGTGGGCAAGTAGTAAAATTGGGCAAGATGGGCTAGAAAAAATTGAGCAATTCGATTTTATCAAGCCTTTCCTCAATCCGATTTTTTTTATAATTATCTTAATAACAAATAAGGCAAAATTGCGGATGGGGGTTTGGTCTAGATAAGATGAATTCTGTTTTTTTTAAATAACCCCCTAAATGTACATGCTATAATATTGGACTTCAGATCTCTTTTAGATTTGTTACAGATTTGTTGTTTTTTTTTACATGAAAGACTATTTTTTAAAAAAATTAATCACACAAGCACTTTGTTCCATTTTTATATTAAAAATACGACAGACACACAGCAGAACTACTAGCAGAATATTTGACTTAATGTTAATGCTTTGTTGAATGTGATGGATTTCACCATGACTTCTGCTGTACATATACTGATAAAAAACCTAACTCAGTACCAAAGCAAACTGCCATAAAACAAACACCCTAAAGGAAATTTCTGCTTTCCTCTGTTCTTCTGTGGAATATGTTTGTGTCAGTTACATAAAGAGAAAGAAGCATTCTTAAATGTTGTATGTCTGTTAATGAGATATAATTTAGTTAAACACAAGGGCCTGATGACCACAATTTTAGAACTAAACTAACTATTGCTGATGCCACTGGATATTTTTTTAATGTATGTGATCTTTTGTGCAACTAGTTGCATCCTCACACTGACAACAATAACGTCAATTGGTTTCCTGTGCTATTTTTATCTGAAAAGACAAATTGTGTGATATTTTCTCTCTGATATACATCTTTATTGCTCCAAAAAATCTTTTAAGAAGATTTACTGCATGATAGCTACCAGAAAGATGCAAGGGTATTGACAACATGTTGGTAATTTATTACCAAGACCTTGTTATAAAGCAAAACTCAGAGAGAAGCCTATTCAAAATAAGTGAGGTAATTTATTAGACAAAGGAAAACAAGACTTTTGCATGGGAAGTTGTTGCAATTACACGGCAGTGTAACACGAGGGCTACCAAAACCACAACTATAAAAACCCCTTTTATACCTTGGACAGGACCATTACCTTATGGAAGCCCCTTGCAGGGAGTAAGGAAACTCCATACACGGAAAGGCCATACATGGTCAAGACCCTCCTTACATAGGAGCAGGTGCAAGCATTACTGGAAAACATTTAGCAAATAATGGTTTCCTGAGCCCAAACAGTTTTAACCTTTGCGGTCAATAACTACCAACTGTAGAAAACCTCATGCTTTATTGAAATTAACCCTTTGACATCTGAGGGCAGATTTACTAAATTCAAATATATTCACATGAGAGATTCAAATATTCGATTGAATTTTCAAAAATATTCAAATTTTAAATATGCAAATTAGGCAAATTCGACCATCGAATATTCAAATTCGAATGATTCAAATATTAGAATTTAATTTTATTCGAATATTCGAAAATTCGATGGTCGAATATTTCCCCTTTAAATTTAAATTCGATCCCCTACTTCGCCAGATTAAACCTACCGAAATGGGGATCATTCCCTAAGATCGAATTTGAAAAATTCGATCGATCGCTAAAAATCGTTCGAATATTCGAATCGAATTCGAATATTGGATCGATCGAATTTTCCCTATTCAATCGTTTGATCGATCGAATTGCGCTGAAAAAATTCGAATTCAAATTTTTTAATTCCCCACTATTCCCTGGTCAAATTTCGAATTTTGTTTTTTTCATTCGAAATTCGACCCTTAGTAAATCTGCCCCCTGGTATTGGGGTCTTTGTACTATATGAGCACAGCTTTATATGACTTAATATAAAAGCCACAATTAATTCCTCCCACATCTGTCTTTGGTGAGCCTTGCTGTAAAAAGGACACTTTTTTGGGGGAGGGTATTATCATTTTATATAATTTTATTTGTCCTTTTATAAGACTCTTTACTGTCGTCAATGTGCTGTTCTTTCAAACATATGCAAACAAACTGTTATAACCTCTCTTCTTTTAAGACAACTAATTTATGATAAAGCCGAAGGCAGTGCAGTAAAGTTGTAATAAATGCTATAACAACCAAACATCAATCACTGAGTGGCGTCATTTCTAAAGTTATATGGATATAAATGTAAACTGAATTATAGTGTCAGCATTCTGACTTCTGCAGTGGTGATTCCCCAATAACTAACTGCATTTGCAAGCAGTGAATTATTTTTTCCAATACAAAACACCATATGGAATCACCCTGAAACATAAAATACATGTATAGTTGTCTAGTGATGGCTTTTTTATTTTCCAGACTTTGCTTGTAAAATTTTGCACAAGTGATTAATGTATATATGTTTCTACACTGCACTGATACCAAAAGAAAAACAACAGTCCAATTCTTACATTTGCTGACATTGAGATGCTATTCACAAACATCATGCTGTCATTTCTAAACTGGGCATATGGGTTATTTAGTAACATGAGAACTAATTAAAATTATATTGACACAATGTACAAGCTGGTGCCAGTATTAAGGGGGTATGCATCAACGGTCGAGTTTTAGTGGGTTGTGAGGTTTTTTCACAACTCAAATATTTTCTGATTTAAAAAAAAACTTGAATGGAAAAAACTTGAATCAGTGAATTTGGGGTGAAGAATTAGAAAACTCAAAATAATAGAGATTTCAGTAAAAAAACAACTTGTCACTCAAATTAATAGAGTTTTGATGCTTAGCCCACTGAAAAAAAAACAAACATCAGGAAGGCTACAAACATCTTCAAGTGGTTGAAGGGACCATTGACTTCTACATGACCTTGACAGGTTTTAGCTATAGTATTTTTGGAATCAATCTATTTTACAGGTGTGGGATATAATAATTCTTGAAAATTCTTGTGTTTTTTTTTTTTTTTAAATCCAGAAAATTTGAGTTTCTTTTTTAACTAGAAAATTTTTGTTTTATCTGAAAAATACCCTTAAAACTGCAAAATTTTCAGGTAAAAATTTACTTAACTTAAACCCCTAAATGTACGTATGTTTACAAATGCCAAAAATATGACTGGTGAAATGGTAGAGTAAGGGTAGAACATGGATGATTCAGGTCTGTTTTTAGTGGATCTGACGCTGGGCGACAAGAAGGATGCGACAAGTCTGACGCGACAAGTCGGACGCAACAGGAACAAAGTAAGAAATAGGAAGTCGGATGGTGTCGCAGGGTTGATCCGACGCACCTTGCATCATTTGCATACGACAGTCGTGTTGTATCGGTTCAACCCTGCAACACCATCCGACTTTCCATTACTTACCTTGTCACATCCATCTTGTTGCCCAGAGTCGGTTGTGCCGAAGACAGACATGAATTGTCCATGTAGTTCTACCCTTAGAGATACTGCCACTGCCAGAGGAATTTGATGTAACTGGCATTGTTGGTATATGGCTTAATAAGTCACATGGCTGGGCAGTAAATATAGGAGTCTATACTTTTTTGGAGGGACAGGGGCAATAGAAAATGAGGAGGTGCATGCATGTTTGTTAAGCAGGATTTAAAAGCCAATATAAAGAATGAAGTGATGGTAGAAAGTGAGTGGGGCAAATTCTATCCTTATCACAGATTCCAAATATTCAACTTAATTGTATGTTATAGTCCCCCTAAGTTAGTGAAGAAGAAAAGGCTCATACATGAAAATTTATGTCACAGGTTGCTGAGGGCCCAAACAGAGAAATTATGCTATACAGGCTCTAGTGATCTCTAATAATCCAGAACAAACAGCTGGGTAATCGATAAGTGAGCATAATGTTTTCTCCCTTAATATTTGTTGCAAAGAGCAAAGTTACACTGAGGCAACAAAGACTTTACATTTCAGAACAGCAAATTGTAGTTTCTTAAAGTGATACTGACACTAAAAAATGAAATTTAACATATGAATGTACATTAATTGTTACCTATAGGTCATGTTGATCATTTTTTGCTGAGAGGTTTGTTTTTGTATATAACTGTTAGCTGAAATTTCTAAGCCTGACTCTCTGACACCCTGACACTCTTATTTTGCCAACCTAACAGTCCCATCTCAGTCTGTTAGTTACAGTTTCTAATGATAACAGATGCCGGGTGCACAAATATGGCAGCCCCCTCATACAGGAACATGGGGGATCAGACAGGTAATGTAAAAGCATCATGCAAATACCTTATGGCAAAGTTAGAACTAGCTTTCAAAGCCAGTTATTATAATAGATGTAAAAAAGAGTTTGACTTCAGGTGTCAGAATCTCTTTAAGTTCAATATTTTAAGGCATAGATTGGGCATTATGTAAAACACAGAAAAGAAATGGTTGTCATTTGAAATTATTTGAAATCATAACTGCTCCCAATTTATTCTCTTAAGAAGTAAATGTATGAGTGTTAAGGACCACCCAATATGACTCAGTTCAAAAGTAAAGTTAATAGGAAAGAAGAGGAAGGGGGGGAACAGGACTTACATTTAATTAATATAAACACTATAATAAATGCTGTAAAGCAGCAATGAGAAAGGTAAGCATTGAAAATGAAGAATGGATTGTGGCACAGGCTAATTCTAACGCCATAATATTTTTAAAAGTATATTGATAGTAAAAAGATGCAAGCTGAGAGTGTAGCCCCACTAAATAATGGAAATAATTTGGTTATAAAGGATACAGAAAAGGCAAATGTGCTTAATCAGTTATTTTCTTCAGTTAATACAATTGAGGATTTAGCATTTCAAGCAAGGCCCCTGTTAGAGACTTTTGGGAACACAAATGTGCTGTCATAACTTTTATGTCCTCATCCCTTGTGTATGCTACACAGATGATCAACTAGTAAGTAGATACATTTTACTGGCACAAAAGGACTGGGATAACTGGTTGAATGTATTTATTTCAGCTATAGCTACTTTGATACAAACTCACCAATCATTTTAATGAAAATCAGGAGGTAACTATAGAGTAAACAGAACTATAGAGTAACTGCTGGGGGCCCAGGAACAATAAGCAACTGCAATATATGTTAATGGAAAATGTCTTGTTCCCAAAGTTTAGGGGCTCAGGGATGTTGCTGTGGTATCACCAGTCTGTCCACTGCTCAAAAATTAATGTAGACAATTAATAAGACACTACTGTTCTTCAGATTTCCTACTCGAAGAAGGGTTCTTAGCGGAGTCTGAGTCCAATACGTACTCTTCAAAGCGAATTATAAAGCTTAAAGGAAGTCAAAAAGATGTGCAGGATGAACATTTACCTTACAGTTGCCTACTGTTATGTAGTTATACTTTGAAAAATATATGAAAGTAGTCATCATGATATTATCAATAATTAAGTTGTCTCTATAGCTGTTGAGGAACTTACAAACACAGTAGATCAAACACTACAAACACTACAAATCTTCATTATAACTGTTTAATGGTTGCTATACATCATTGTATCATGACCCTTATTATTTGTAACAAGAAATTTGCTCATTGTGTGTCATACCTGAAATAATTTATTAGATTATTTCACTGTTAAGCTATAATAACTGGTTTAAGTCACCATAATTGAAATTAAATATGTCATGAAAAATTCTTCTGTAATGAGAAAAATTTATTATCTGTTGACAAAGAAGTGCTACTGTTACCTGAATAGCTGCAGTTTGTTGTTCTATATTGGTGTGACATATTCTAGACTCAGTGTTTGCTTTATGGCAGGCTTGCTTTATCTGTGTCAGTATATGAAGACAAGAGGGTAATGTAGATTCACACTTGGTCTAGCAACATACATATTTTTTTGCTTTCAAACAGATGATCAGTAAATGCATGGATTGTTGCAGTTTATTGTTCTATATTGGTGTGACACATTCTAGTTTCAGTGTCTGCTTTATGGCAGGCTTGCTTTATCTGTGTCAGTATATGAAGACAAGAGGGTAATGTAGAGTCACACCTGGTCTAGCAACATACATATTTTTTTGCTTTCAAACAGATGATCAGTAAATGCATGATTTGTTGCAGTTTGTTGTTCTATATTGGTGTGACACATTGTAGTTTCAGTGTCTGCTTTACGACAGGCTTGCTTTATCTGTGTCAGTAATATAAAATAATAGAAAATTTAATAATAGAAAATAATTTGTACATGGTCTAGCAACCTATATATATTTACTTTCAAACAGATTATTAGTAAAATCTACCTGTTGATTAGTTGCTACGTTAGGTTGGGTGAAATCTTTACAACTGTTATTACATTACCATATTTGAACCATATAGAAAGCAAAACAGACATACATACTCAACCAAAGGAGTGTCTTACTGATAAAGGATTGTAATGACTGTATTCTGATTATGATGATAATTTTAGTGAATTTCATTATATTTTTCTAGAATTTCAGCTGTAAATTTTATCATCTTTTTTATTTAAAACTGTAGAATATTGTTGTAAAAATGTGGAATAAAAGAAAATATAATATGCATTAATGGCATTAATTGTCTGTTTATTAACTTTTTAATAATTCTCATTCTCATAGTGCAAAAGGTCCTGGAAACAGGCACCATATGGACTTGCACTACATAGTTTTGTAATGTGTCAGTGGATTTAACTTTTCTCTTTGGCATGAAAATTAATAAAATGTATGCATGTAGTGCAAATTATAATAATACATTGCAGGTACAAAAAATTGGACCTTTCCATTACAGGATTATCTGTAATATTTATTGGGACATTCTGTAAATGTTCAAATATGTGTACATGAGCAAGACATAGTCATAAACAAATAGGATTGTATTTGGAGAAATTAGACACACTTATAAAGCTGAAATAAATTATACAGGATACAAATGCTGACTGCAAATTTTGTATGTATCTAACTAACCAAGAATTATTCTGATTGGATGAACTGCTATAACTTTGCAATTGCAATCCAAGCATTGTCACATGTAACAAGTCAAACTGGGTTATAGGTCTACATATTAAACATTTTAACTTAAAAAAACAACATGTGGACTGACACTTTAGAGTTCTATAGCTATAGAGAAATATTTATATGTGTTTACATTTATTTGTGTAATTTCAATGCTCCTGATTTATAAGGGACATTGCAGACTCTGAAATTAGAATCTTTACTGGGAAGTTTGTTTTTGGCATACCTGGGTGTAACAAGTAATGGTTGACTTGAAAAGTCAAGAGGTACAGGTAATGTATAAATAATCCTGTTTTTCAGATCTTAAAGTTAAGTATGCATTTTAGCAAAAATTTTAATCAAATCGAACCAATATATATCATAACAAGAAGCGTTTAATCCAGGTCTAGAAATCAATAGCAATCAATCAGAAGTTTATTTTGCCAAATCAGATCAGCTAATCCTACCTGCTGTTTGGTTGCTCTTGGCTACTAACTCCGGAGCACTTCCTAAATTCTTCAAGCATTTCTGGCATTGGCTCAAAAACAAAAAAAATTGAGTGGACTATATTATTCTTACTTAATGATATGTACAGTACTACCATGTTTTGTATTCCTTGAAAACAAATAAGCAGAAAAAGATCTTAATATTCTGGTAAATTATTAAAATTTCTATTTGTAAGGCTAATTTATTGGTTAAATGTTTACATTTAAACAAACAAACAAAAACAGAGCATAACAGATTAGTAGAATTCAAGTGAGCTTCTGGGGCCCCACAAGTAGTAGGGCTGTTATTGGGCAACCCTTTTGAAATAAAAAATAACAAAATGGTATAAAGGTGAAACATACCAAACATGGGGAAGATGACCTGTTCCATATATTTAAGCCTATTCTTGTGCCCTGTTTGTTCTTTCAGTTGTTACAAAACATTGAAATGATCGGGGTTGTGTATGCGTGTTGAAATAAAGAAACAAAAAAGGTACATTTATTCAGTAAATTAATTATTCCTGACCTAATTGTGTTAGTGTGCTTCAACAAAATGTTCAATGAGCAAAAGTCTTAGAAAGTGGAAAATCTGAGAGAAGATGATTTGTTCACACATTTCTCTCAGACCACTTTATATGCCAAATATCATAAATTGCCTGTGCCAGAAAAACAGATGATTCTGTACACATAAAATGAAAGAACAGTGACTGCAGTGTCCTTGCACTTCATAGTTTTGAGATGTGTCAGTGTACTTAATATGCTCTTGGGGGGAGAAGTGGCAAAATGCACAAGCACGTGCTTGTAGTACAAACCAAAACATTCAGCAAAGTCTGAAAATAGTTGAGGGGTAATTTACAATGTGGAAGGCAGGGTGCAAAGTGCAAAAAAGCAGGTTTAATCAGTCATGTGTTTGCACTTTGCACCACGCTACTGTATTTGAACCTGTCCTGTGGCCATCCCCATGAATACATAGCTGCCTGCATTTTTTATCTGGCTTCAGTTGTATAGGGCAGCATTGCTCCTATGGCATACTGGTAATAATTAAGAACTAATTAAGAACTGCACTAGTGGAGCCGAATTTCCAGGTTAAAACCTCTTAAAGTTACAAGAGGTGGTTTTTTGCCGCTCCTTGTAACCGGGCCGGAGCAGCCCTGGCTCCTGCAGTTGTGAAAGGGGCAGTAACAAATGAGGCATTTGAACTTTTACATTATAGGTTTATCTGTATGTATGTATCAATAAATAAATATGTTTGATCCTATAGTTAATGCACAACAGAATGCAAATGCTGAGGTACATGATCATGCTGTAAACCAACAGTACTGAAGGCTCATTCTGCAAAATAAACAGGCATAAGGGTTTCTCCACAGACATTTTGTTTTTAGCACTTTTTATGCAGTATTCATATTTACATGCACTTTCATGGATTTAAAAATAAAATGTGCACCCCCCAAATACACTTGCGTTCCTACAACCTCAAACAAATTCCGCAAGCACTATAACTTTTGGATTAGGATCATTTAAAATGCTTTGTATATTTGGAGTCTGATGTAAGTTTTTGTATGCATATGTGTCTGTGTTTAGAACTGTGTTTGGATTGTCTTTAAACTCAGTTGTCAAACTCTCAACCTAACTCTCAACCTAAAGATTTTGAGTGTATGCCAAAACACTTTTATAGACTACTGTATGTGAAAACATAATACATAATATTGAATGAGATCAAAATTTTTGAAATACAAAATACAATGATCCAAAAAAATACATACTGAAAATGACTTTAAAATACAAAATGGTGCAAAGGTACACAGAGCTTTGTTCATAATGGTTTACAGTAAATTAATAATCTTACTTTGCCTTCTGTACGAAAGATGGTTAATTGTGTATAACAAATTAAATGCCACAAGAAATATACACAATTGATAATATATATAACAACGGTATTACAAAAATAAAATTTCTTTGTGAACAAGATATTATAATTGTCCACTTCTAAGGTACAATACATAGTACAGTAGTTTTAGTGCAAAGTGTTGCTTTCTGCTTAGTGTCAAAATTTGCCATGACATCCCTGTGGCTTAATTGAGTACAGACAAAATGACGCCCATATATTTAAATGAAAATAATATTTACATGTAAAATAATAGAACAAGAATAATTGTAGACAATCTACTGAAAACACCATATAACTTTTCAAACATTTATAACTGTATACTTATTTTCCACCTATAGTTGCAATTACTAATTAATATCCTACTGCAACTTAACAATTTGTATTGTTCATTACAAGCAAAAACAAATGGTAGCATTGATCTTCAGAGAGGACAGATCATGGGCTCCCATGCACCAGGTGTTCCATGATAAAACTACTACTTACTTTGTAAAGTAACTGCATTCAATGCTATGGTTGCATTCATGTAGAATAGAAAAGACTGACTTCTAGAGAGACATGTAAGCCAAAAAGTATTGAACTTATTGAAAAGAAGTGTCTCAAAGAATGCACCAATGACTGCTTCTCAAATAATTATTTACAGATTTTGCTTCGAGGAAATTAGTTCAATAAAGTGTCAAAAATATACAGTTAGAGTTAGTATAGTAGCAGCAAAAACTAGAAAGATGTCAACTATCCTTTACACTTTTCTTAACTTTGGGTAGTTTTTATGTTTGCTCAATGTCTAAACAAGCCTACAGTCCTAACATCTAGTAGCAGGTCTCTAATGGCATTGGCAGAAATGTAGAATTTTATGTTGACATTTTACATAACAAGGGACATTATCTCACAAAGTTTTTTCTAGATATAAAAGTGTTAATGTTTTTATTTAAACAGCCAGCTCTATGGAGTCCCAGTATGAGAATATTGAGAAGTTTAACTTCTCCCGTGGGCAACATAATCTCCTGATTTGAATATAGAAACTTTTGTTGCTTTTGGCAATAAGATTGAGAAGATTCCCCCTGTCATCACTCAAATAACTGGAATCTGTCCTCCTGGAAGAATGAAACATTCCACTTAAAATATTTTAAGACTGATGAGTCAATTCCACATGGAATAAAGGGCTAATGATGGTACAATGTTTATTAATCATAAACAAATATTAACTTTATATTTTGCATAAATAATATATGAGTGATGCTGGTAATACTTTTATGCAAAAATAACTGACCACATGTTCTCATTTTACTGTTATAGCTTTCACTATTTGTCCAAGATCATGCTTTTCCTAGTGGTTCTCCTCTCTTCAAAACTATGTATTTATAATCATATTATATACTACTGATATGCTATATCAACAAGGGATGGCTCATTTACTATGCAACTTTAGTGCAAATCAAAAAATGTATGTTGCAACAACACCTGATTTGCTCTGTGCAAGTCAGTTGCAACACAACCTTCTAAGGGTTCCCTGGCATTAATGTCATGAGCCAATGGCCATACTTGCATGTAATTCTGTGGGTTTGATGGGAGCATTGGTGCTGTCACCAGTTATATTTGAATGCAGAACGTGTGTTCCTGTGTCTGGGACTTTGGTATTTAAAGTAGCAAAGAATGCTGTGTGGTCAATGGTACAGTCGGTACATCCCATGAAAACAATCACGCTTCAAGGCAGGTAGGGGTACTGTAAAAGTATATTTAGGAAACATCTGGGTTAGTATTTGGCTTCTACATGTTCCCAGGTTTTGTGTATCGAATACACTCCTTGTTTTATTCGTATGAATGTCTTCATAATATTTTTATTATGGAATTATATCAAGAGATAGATGACCAAATCACGGAGACTGCCTTCAATAATAGGTAAACAAACTTTTGATCTGCCCTTTGTATGCCTGGCATTTGGAATTTATGATTTGGCCTTTGTATCCATAGGGTTGCTCACAGACACAAAGGAAATAGTGTCCAGGAATACTGTTCAGGAATATTATGCCCAGCCAACTGTAATTCCCAGGGTCTACTTCTGCTTGCAATGTGACTTCATTCATGCTGCATGTGATCAGCCTCTACTATCAATTACCTTGTTGGATGTATTTGGCGGCTGCAGCTGCCAGGGGATGATGAAAAATCAGGTCACAGTTACTTGCTAATGAAGCAACTTCATATCATGGCTGTTATATAGTAACAGTTTATTATAAGTCAGTCCGTAAGCTCAGGTGACCAACAGCAGCACAAAGCATGTGCTGTGCACCAGCAGAAACAGGACTTGGGAAGCTATTAGAAGCAAATTCAGAGGTATAAATTTTCAGTTCAAAATCCCAAATCGTAGTGCACAGCATTTCTATCCTACTTCTTTGCTAAAGGAGAACTGACCCCCAATAAGAAAAGTCCCTTCCTACTACCCTAGATAGTTATGCTCCCTACTCACATAGTTGATTACCCTTGAAAGTGACCATAACACAGTCCTCATATCAGTGCAAAGTAAACGCAGCTCACGGGCGCCATCTTCAGAATCTTTCGTATTATTCCTTAAGTTAATGTCGTCTTCCAGTTTGTAGCAGGAAGGAAGAGGTCCTGAAGAATACAGAAGTGCCCATGTGCTCCACTGTGCTTACTCTGCACCAATATGTGAGGAGTGTTAGGGGCACTTTCAGGAGTAATCAACTATGCGGGGGGGAAGCCTGGAGGGGGGGGTGACTATCTAAGGTAGTAGGTAGGTGCTTTTCTTATTGGAGGGGTTAAGCATTAGTTCTCCATTAAGGTGTGCAACATCACAGCTCAAAGTTGGGCACCTCTGGGCAAAATCCATCAAGGAATGTTAGGGTATTCAGGTAATCAAGCAAGGCAATGAGTTCACAACAAAGGACTTATTTTTTCCTATAGAGAGAATAACTTGAAAGGATTGTCTTACTATTGTACCAGTTCCTTATGAAAAGCAGGAATGAGAAGTGTATTGTTCTTCCTGGTAAAAATACAGTTTGGAAATGGAGACCTGTACTTGATTTATAAGAAGTGAGTTGTTTTATATGGAGTCATACATAAGGTCTGTTTTACTTTCAGGTAATTGGATGCCCAGTATGGATGCAGAAAATATATCACTAAATCACTACATGCCTATTTATTTTCCATTTCACACAGTAAAAAAGCTACATTTTCAATTTACATTTCTACTTTTCAGTTGTCAACCACCGCAAGAATTTATTTCAAGATGCTCATAACACACTTAACACTGGCTTCAAAATTGGATCACAGATGGGCAATCATATCCTTGTGATGTAAAACAATACTTAAATCAACTAAATAAACTTCAGTTGAACCAGTATGAGTTCCATGGCTGGTGTCTGAACCAATCAAAGTATCAAATTGTTTCTTTCCAGTTTATTCTATTTTTGTGAGCAATGATAGACACATAAAACAAACTATAATTTTATCTCCTAAAGGCCAGAAAACATTGCCCACTCCAGTAAAAAATATTTTTGTGAGATCATCAAGATAGCATCTTTAGTTTCAAAAGAAGAATATAAACAACATAATAAAATAGAGTTACATAAGAATGAGTACAAGAATTCCTCCAATCAAGCATGGCTGGCTTTAGGCCAATTGCACTGATTGGGCCCCATAGGACCCCTCACCAGTGAAGCACAGATCCCTTTTTTTTTTACTTGCCCTTCCCCCAACCCTAATCGGCCCAGCCTGCCTCCATAGGACTGGCAAGAGAAAAAAGAAATTTTGGAAAGAATAGGTACAGAGCAGGATTAAAAGACTGGGAGAATATGGGTGATTGGGAGAAATAGATAGAAAATGTATGTAGAGAACAACAAAGATGTGAGAAAAAGTGAGTGAACCAATAGCAGAGGTTAGAGTGTGGGGGAAATGTGCACAAAGGAACTTTAAGGAAGAAAAAGAAATCTGAAAGAAAAGAAAGAGAAGCACATAGGATCTGATGTCATGGAAGAGGAGGAAAGCAGTAAAGAAAAACATCAGAAAATAGAAATAAAAAAGAAACTGTATCTTTTTTATCATCTGCCACCATTGAGTTGTCTGTGTGGCAGGAGCCATTTAGTGAGGGTCATTTCAGTTTCTTGTCTACACTGTATATAATATGTTACATGTGTCAGTGCCCAATGCCATGAAATGCTTGGGGGGCTATATAGTGCCATGAAATATGGGGGGGGGCAATTAAACAAGATAGAAAAGTAAAAAGTTAGGGCTACAGCAGGTCACATTGCGAGAGGTAGAGGTTGGAAGTGTTTGCCCAATCAGTCCTGGAACCCCTGCGCCAGCCATCAACATATCATCTAGGGGGCCCTGCCAAAATGATCCCTATTGGGCCCTGCAGTAGTTAAGATAGGCCCTACATTCAAGCATAACTAATTCCAATAACTTTTCAAGCAGTGTCGATTTTTCCCAAAATTACACTGCTTTACACAATAGTATATTATTTTCTGTTATTTTCAGTTAATTTCAGTTATAACACTATACTAACTATGAATAAAACAAACAGAAATAGTTGATGAGAAAAGGATCCTTTTTCAAAGAAAAGAAGCATGTCAGAGATATTAGCTGTATCTGTTGAATATCAATAAATATAAAGTCACTATTTGAACTTTTTTTGCTACAGAAACTAAATTATTGTATTTTACAGTCTGTTCTTAATTTACTGCATCGTATTCAAACCAGTCTCTGCATTTTAACAGAAGAATAGCATTTTAAGAACTAGGTTGTTCATTCCTCACTGCCTGTACAGTACATTCTTTAGCAAGCTGCAAACAGAATAGTTGTTGCCTCCTGCCAGCAAGGCATTTTGAATTTACGGCTAATGTTCCCCTCTATAAGTTTATGCTCAGTATAAATTAATTCCACACATAACACAGCATGGTCTGAACTTTTGGAAAATGTCATGCTGTCTGCATTGTTTCTAGCAGATGTAATGTTGCCCTTGATACATTTCTTCAGTACCCCTGTGTTGCCTTTGCGCTAATGCAGTTAAGCAGAAAAATGCATCTGCACAAATTTCTTTATAGTATTCCTGTAAACTACCTTGTTCCTCACAATTATTTGGGGAAATTGGTTAAAAAGGTAAAAAAGTCCATCAAGTTCAACCCCTCCAAATTAAAACCCAGCTTACACACACACACACACCCCTACACTTTTTCACACAAACCATATATGCCCATTGCTATACTAACTGTAGAGTTTAGTATCAAAATAGCCTTTGATATTATGTCTGTCCAAAAAATCATCCAAGCCCCTTTTGAAAGCAACACAATCAGCCATCACAACATCATCCGGCAGTGCATTCCACAACCTCACTGTCCTCACTGTGAAGAACCACCTACGCTGCTTCAAATGAAAGTCCTTTTCTTCTAGTCTGAAGGGGTGGCCTCTGGTGCGGTGATCCTCTTTATGGGTAAAAAGGTCCCCTGATATTTGTCTATAATGTCCTCTAATGTATTTGTAAAGTGTAATCATGTCCCCTCGCAAGCGCCTTTTTTCCAGAGAAAACAAACCCAACCTCGACAGTCTACCCTCATAATTTGTCTTCCATTCCTCTAACCACTTTAGTTGCACTTCCCTGCACTCTCTCCAACTCATTTACATCCCTCCTAAGGACTGGAGTCCAAAACTGCACTCATATTCCAGATGAGGTCTTACTAGGGATCTCTAAAGAGACATAATTATGTTTTCATCCCTTGAGTTCATGCACTTTTTTATGCAGAACAGAACCCTATTTGCTTTAGTAGCTACAGAATGACACTGCCCAGAATTAGACAACTTGTTATCTATAAAAACCCCAAGATCCTTCTCACTTAAGGAAACTACCAACACACTGCCAGTTAGTGAATAACTTTATATTATTTTTGCCAAAGTGCATAACCTTGCATTTATCAACATTGAAACTAATTTTCCAGTTTGCTGCTCAGTTTCCCAACTTAGACAAATCACTCTGCAAATCCTGCATGGAACCTATAGTTCTGCACAATTTAGTATCATCTGCAAAAATAGAAACCGTACTTTCAATACCCACATCCAGGTCATTAATAAACAAGTTGAAAAGCAAGGGACCCAGTACAGAGCCTTGCAGTACACCACTACCAACACTGGTCCAATTAGAAAATGTTCCATTTACCACCACTCTTTGTAGTCAATCTTTTAGCCAGATCTCTATCCAGATACAAATACTATGTTCCAGGCCAACATTCCTTAATTTAACCAGTAACCTTCTGTGTGGCAATGTATCAAATGTTTTAGAAGTCTAGGTAAATCACATACACAGCCATCCCAGAATCGAGGTCCCTGCTTACCTTCTCATAAAATGAAAATTAAGTTAGTCTGACGAGATCTATTACTAGTGATGGGTGAATTTATTCGCCAGGAGCGAATTCCCGTGATTCGCCGCTGGCGAATAAATTTGCGAATCACCAGAGAAATTTCGCCTGGCGAAAATTCGCCGAAAAAACGTGTCACGTATCGAAAACAACGCGATGCACCTAAAAAGACGCGATGCGCCAAAGTTAACGCGACGCACGTCAAAAGCGTCCCGCGACTCGTTTCGCGAATTTTTCGCAAATTCGCGAATTTCTCTGGAATTTTCTCGCAAATTTTTCGGCGAAGCGAATCTCAGGAGATTCGCCCATCACTATCTATTACGCGCACAAACAAATAGTATTGTTATTTGCTATGAAGTCCAGTATCCCATCCTTTATTAATCCTTCGAAAAGCTTTCCTACCACCGACGTCAGACTGACTGGCCTATATTTTTGAGGCAGAGAATGGGATCCCTTTTTGAATAGCGGCACCACATTAGCAATTCACCAGTCTCTCGGCACCATGACAGATCTCAATGAATCCTGAAAAATTAAGTCGAGAGGTTTCGGCAATCACAGAGCTACGCTTGTTAGTTACCCTGGGATGAATCCCATCTGGCCCTGGACCTTTGTTTATCTTAACATGTTCT
>CM044433.1:103784429-103794913 GCA_024363595.1 Xenopus borealis | reverse complement strand
TAAACACTCCTTCAACCTCTTGGCCATTCTTTCCCCTAGCACAGTGGACCCCCTTCCATTCTAGTGCAATCTGTCAAGGCTGTATAGGTTGTACCCCAAGGAAAAATCAGCCCAGTGTTCTAGGAACCCAAACTCTTCCTTCCTACACCAAGACTTGAGCCACTCATTTAACTCCCTAAGCTCCTGCTGTCTCCCTAAACTTGCACGTTGCACAGGTAAAATTTCTGAAATAATGACATTGGACGACCTTCCCTTAATCTTAGAGCCTAGATCCCTGAACTGAATCTTTAAGGTCTTCCATCTACCATTTATCTTGTCATTAGTACCGATATGTACGAAGACAGTTGGGTCATGCCCAGCCCCACCCAATAATTTGTCTACCCAATCAACCACATGCCAAACCCTGGCACCAGGTAGACAGCAAACTGTTTGGTTGTAGTGATCAGGACGACAGATTACCCTATCGACTTTCCTAATAATTGAATCCCCTACAACCACAATCTGTTTAGGCCTGACTCTGCTCTCCTCCCCACCGCTACTAGAAAAACTGGTCTCCCAGCTGTTAGAGAGGTCAGCCCCATCTAGAATTGCCAATCCAGAGTTCACACTCCCATCATCTTCATACATTCATTTATAATTGAATTAAAAATGTTCTCAGCAGTTATAATGTAACACATTAAGGTAACCTATTTATCTTTGCCTCCAGATAAAATTAGCCCTACTTTATGTGGATGTAATAGGGACCCTAGATTGTAAGCTCTGCTGGGGCAGGGACTGATATGAATAATGTACAACACACTGTAATGGGCTGTGTGTTATAGTGATGTGCTGGTTGAGAAATTTTCAAAACACACCAGACCCAAACCTGCCCCCTCCCAATCCACACCTTTTGCCCTCTATAGACCACGCCAGCCTGCAGTGATGTCCCAAAAGGGGCGACCATGGTCAAGTCTATAAATTTAGGCACCAGAAGCTGCCATTCAGTGAGTGCGACCCAAAGATTTGGTGCAGGAGTCGGACCGAACCTGCCCGACCAGTGGATCCCGCGGGTTTCAGCTGGCCTACATGTGTGTTGGTGCTTTATAAATACCAGGAAATAAAAAATGATGTAAAAAATTATGTGTGCCGGAAAAAATTTGTTAAAATCAATGTATGTACAGGTATGGGACCTTTTATCATGGGACCCCAAGTTTTTTCTGAATAAGAGATCTTTCTGTAATTTGGATATCCATGCCTAAAATCTGCTAAATATTTAAATATCAAATTTAACCAATTGTATCAAAAGGATTAATTATGTTTTAGTTGGGATGATGTACAAGGTACAGTCTTATTCAGTTAGGAACAGCCTACAGTCAAGGTACAGTCTTATTCAGTCAGGGGTATGGAGTGTAAATGGGTTCAAATACAGTATATCTAATTTGTCTTTATAAAGGTCCCGCTGTTAGACTAAAACTCTGATTCATAAATGAGTTTCTTGACAAGTCCTGTAAGTGCTCCATTACTATATAGTGTACAATGTAAATATTGGATCTATTATCCAGTGCTAGACCAAGCCAGAAAAAAAGATCATTGGTCAAAAATTGTGCTTAAAAGGGACTGGAAAGTGCATTAACATATTTCAAAACGTACTCGATAATGGGTTTTAAGGATAATCCAATTTCTGTATATTATCGCAAAGTATTATCTGTCTATATCTCTTTTATTTTGCTATGTATGACTTTTTTTAAGTGTACAGCATACAACAAGCATTACTACATACTGTAAATGCCATGACACACCATGTAAAACATTAATTTGTAGTGATGGGCGAATTTATTCGCCAGGGCCGAATTCGCGGCGAATTACCGCGATTCGCTGCTGTCGAATAAATTCGCGAATCACCTGCGAAATTTCGCCTGGTGAAAATTCTCCAAAAAACGAGTCGCGCGTCGTTTTTTGACGCGACGCGTCGTTTTTTGATGCGATGCGCGATGAAAACGACGCGACGAAAACAACGCGACGCGCGTAAAAGTTGACGCGACGCGCGTCAAACGCGTCCCGCGACTCGTTTTGCGAATTTTTCGGCGAAGCGAATCGCGGGAGATTCGCCCATCACTATTAATTTGTATAAACCTTTAAAGAAGAATATATATTTTTAATATTCTTTGTTTGTACAGCTCCTACATACTCTATTATTAACATTATTAACATGTATTTCTATAGCGCCAACATATTTCGTAACGCTGTACGGTGCTTTACAGAGATTATACACCATTCACAAAGGTCTCTGCCCCAGTGGAGCTTACAGTCTAAATCATATTCACACAGAATATGGTCAATTTCATCAGGAACAAATGATCTTGCTTCTATGTTCTTAGAGTGTGGGAAAAATGCAAACTTGAAACTAGGACCCCTGCGAGGTAAAGCATCAGTGCAAACCAATGCACCACCATGCTGCACACAACTTTTATTTTTGCTGTGTAAATTTGTCTCATTGACTTTAATTAGTTATGCTAGGTCTGAAGGGGTGTAAATTAATGGCTTAATTTTTAGCAACAGTCATCAGCTCATTATAATGTATTATTTTGTGATGCATGGGGGCTATTCACAAATTAGGAATGTAGCTCTAAAAATACTTTGTATGTTTCAATGCTTTTTATTAAAATTTCATGAATAGCATATAATAAAATAAGTTGACTACACAGTAATTGTGGTACTATATAAGCATACCCATAAGATAACAATGTTCAGTATAAAAAAATGTATCTTGGAGGTTATAAAATTCAGTCATGTGACTGGAAATACTGTATTGCTTTACAAAGGAAGCACGCTTGGTAAACTATATTGAAACATTTGTTCGACAGATGTTCCTAGTGCTGGCAATATAAGAGTCCTAATGCATCCAGACTTTGTTGAAATAATTTACTAATTACCTATAATCATAAAGATATTTCCTGAAATTGGTTGGCACTTTTTTTAGCTTTAAATATTTTTGTCACCACAGCCTCACACTAAATTGGGCACAATGCCAGTGCATCCAATGTGTTCTTGTTTCTTTTCAACATATGTTCTTCTCAAGTAAAGCAAAAATATTATATTGTTGGAATTCTATTGTAATGTTCCCAAAGCAAGTTTACCGCAAATGTTACAAAGTAAACAACCCTTTTTAAAAATAAAATAAATGTTTTGTCAATATGACAATTTTTGACCCTGAGCAATTCTTACCTTAGGTGAGATTCATTTTGGTGTAACCCTCAGTTTGGGATTTTGAATGAAACGTTTGTTTTACCTCAGATCAATGAATAGATGCACGAGTATGAAACAGCCAACATTAATTAGAATGCAGTCATGGAGTTCTGCTAAACACAATATATTTTTAGATTTATGTATAAGGCTACTAGATCATGCCTATAAAACTGTGCAAAGTACAGATTATTGTAATTGCACAAAATTGCAACATAAGAAAAAGTGTTGCATAAACATAGTTTATTCAAGGAGGACACAGAATTAAAAGTAGGCAAGCTTTATGGATTTTTTTATGGATTTTTTTATTAGGATGCACCAAATCCACTATTGTGGGATTCAGTCAAAACCCCAAACCCTTTGTGAAAAATTTGGAACAAATCTGAATTTACACATGCAAATTAGGGACAGGAAGGGAAAAAGGGAATTGTGCATCCTGCACATGATTGAAAATGTTTTACACGAATCCTAGATTCAGTGCATACCTACTTCTAGGGACCTACATTTTGACTGGGGATTGCTGGCTCTATAAGGTAATTTGTTTCTAGTACGATATTTATACAGTTTCATTTTTAAAGCTATTGTCATATAGTATGTTTTCCTAATTTGTCATTTATGAAAAAAATGTATTATATAGTTGTGATAGTATTGTGAAAGTACTTTTATTCGCCTAAGGGTATAACTCATTTAACCAGATTTTAATGGTTTTTTGAATTTATATTCTATGCCCATATTAAAAAAACACTGCAGGATTGACAGTAATGTAACAATGACTAGTTAAAAATGTCATTTTCATTAAGGTCATGAATAAAGGTTTGTAAAAAGAAATGAATCACTTACTTTAGATCAGTGGCAACTTCCTACTTCTGCCTTGAGGCTAATGCCAGACAAGGGTTGAAAATTGGCCAGCTGAAATACACAAGCCGAGTATCAGCCCCTTCGCTGTCATTAGCCTCCTGTACTGCCTACAGAACAGTAGTGTCGGGCCAGGTGCAGGCACCAGGAGGACACCTATGCCACTCCCACCTATCCCTCTTGAACTCAGCACATTGCTAAATTCACTGTGGACACAGGTCTCTGCATTTAATTTTATAGCACACAGAACAGTGGCAATTTTCCAGGGCACAAAGCACAAAAAAATTGAACATTAAAGGAGAAGGAAAATTGAATCAGACTTGGGGGTGCCAAATGTTAGGTACACCCAACCGTTTGTATATGCTTATCTGAAACCCCAGGCCGGTGCTCCTATTACCAGAAAATGGCCTCTTATGGCATTTTCTTTCTTCTTGCAGCTGAAAGAATTAGAGTGAAAAGCCGAACTTTAACCTGACACCTTAGGCTGGTGCAGTTTTATGCTGATAGGAGCACTGGCCTGGGGTTTCAGGTCAATACAAAACAGTAACTGTAATACCGTGTTAGCCAGAAGCAAAAATAACAAATAAAAAAACAAACAACACGACTGAAGCGGCGCGCGACGCAAACGACGCAACGCGGAAAAAAAACGAGGCGCGCGGCAAAAAATGTGCTGCGACTCGTTTTGCTAATTTTTCGGCGAATCGAAACGGGATAGATTCACCCATCACTAATGTCAAATCAAAATACCACTATAACCATTATATTGGGTTAAAAACAGTCAAATATGTGTTGATTTAAAGGAAGCAATGCAATGCAAAGGAATAAGCAATGCAATGCTGCTATTTTGATGACCCAACCTTTAAAATAAGAAATGTTTTATCACTCGTATCTTTCTCATTTGAAATTATGCCACTTGGCTAAGATACAGCAAACATTCAGAGGAACATAGCATTCCACTATGAATAAAATATGTATTTCTTAAGAAAAGATTCACTATTGCTAGACTTGACTTGTGCTAGGCGTGTAAAGTTTTAATCAATGTTATATTTAAGTTTGTTGTAAAACTGAAATCAGATTATAGAAACACCTTGCACCATATAGGAACAGAAACACCCTACACAGTGTTATGGGCCATTGTAGCTACTTTTACTTAGATAGATGGAATGTTGGTGATGGTGACAATTTATGAATAGTGTGCCAGAAAGAATTATAGTCACTGGAGTGGTGTTTTTTGTTTTTTCAGTTATGGATGTTTCACCTCAGTTGTACTCAAAGCTGCATACCAGTTTTGTATATCCATGCCTATGGCAGTGAATGTGGGTTTTTTACTGATTTAGTCATTCTTTGGCAAGCTTCTGATACCATACAATTAGGCTCTTCAATTTCATGAAATTTAGACACTGAAGCATGATCTGTGTAACTTTAAAGGATGTCACTGAATACAGTTTTAGAATGAAATTATTCACTTTTAAGCTGAGGATCAGGTAAAGGTTTCCTGTTTGTGATTTTAAATGAAAAGCAGATTTTGAGAAATTGGTTGCCATGTTTTTAATAAACCTTGGCATGCAACATGCAATATTTGTAGAGGAATAAGTTTCCACTGATGATGGAATTTTTTTATATTGGGGAAATTCACTCAAATTGCAGAATTGCAGTAATACTTTTTCCAAAGTGAAAGACAGCAACACCCTCGGTAACGTCAGAAAATATTTCCTGTATTTATTCACACCAGGGCTTTCAGAATACATTCAATTGCATATAACATATACAACAAAATCAAATCTGAAAGCAGAACAGACTGGCTTGTTGGCAGGTTGCTTTAAAATCACCTAAACACTTGAGTATAGATATATTTATTTTCACATTTATGTAATAATAACTGTGTCATATGTGTAACAGAGCTTGTAGTGATGGTACGAATTCCCGCTATTAGCCGCAGGCGAATACATTCGCGAAACAGCAGGGAAAATTCGCCTGGCGAAAATTTGTTGGCGTAAAAAAAAAAAAGAGTTGCCCGAAAATTTGCTGGTGTAAAAAAAAAAAGAGTCGGCCGAAAATGACGTGCCGCGTCGAAAATGACGCCGCACGCATCAAAAAGTGCTGCGACTTCTTTCACAAATTTTTCGCCAAATTTGCGAATTTCACTGGAAATTCACAAATTTTTCGGCAAAGCGAAACGGGATAGATTCGCCCATCACTACTTGCCAGACTAACTTAATTTCTTTTTATGAGAAGGTAAGCAGGGACATCGATTCTGGGATGGCTGTGGATGTGATTTACTTAGACTTCGCATTTGATACAGTGCCACACAGAAGGTTACTGTTTAATTTAAGGAATGTTGGCCTGGAACATAATATTTGTAACTGGATAGAGGACTGGCTAAAAGATAGACTACAAAGAGTGGTGGTAAATGGAACATTTTCTAATTGGACCAGTGTTGTTAGTGGGGTACCACAGGGCTCTGTACTGGGTCCCTTGCTTTGTAACTTGTTTGTTAATGACCTGGATGTGGGCATTGAAAGTACGGTTTCTATTTTTGCAGATGATCCTAAATTGTGCAGAACTATAGGTTCCATGCAGGATGCTGCCACTTTGCAGAGTGATTTGTCTAAGTTGGGAAACTGGGCAGCATACTGGAAAATGAAGTTCAATGTTAATAAATGCAAGGTTATGCACTTTGGCAAAAATAATATAAATGCAAGTTTTACACTAAATGGCAGTGTATTGGGAGTTTCCTTAAGTGAGAAGGATCTTGGGGTTTTTATAGATAACAAGTTGTCTAATTCTGGGCAGTGTCATTCTGTAGCTACTAAAGCAAATAGGGTTCTGTCTTGCATAAAAAAGGCATAAACTCAAGGGATGAAAACATAATTATACCTCTTTATAGATCCCTAGTAAGACCTCATCTGGAGTATGCAGTGCAGTTTTGGACTCCAGTCCTTAGGAGGGATGTAAATGAGCTGGAGAGAGTGCAGAGACGTGCAACTAAACTGGTTAGAGGGATGGAAGACTTAAATTATGAAGGTAGACTGTGGAGGTTGGGGTTGTTTTCTCTGGAAAAAAGGCGCTTGCAAGGGGACATGATTACACTTTACAAATACATTAGAAGACATTTTAGACAAATATCAGGGGACCTTTTTACCCATAAAGAGGATCACCGCACCAGAGGCCCCCCCTTCAGACTAGAAGAAAAGGACTTTCATTTGAAGCAGCATAGGTGGTTCTTCACAGTGAGGACAGGGAGTTTGTGGAATGCACTGCCGGGTGATGTTGTGATGGCTAATTCTCATGATGCTTTTAAAAGGGGCTTGGATGATTTTTTGGACAGACATAATATCAAAGGCTATTTTGATACTAAACTCTACAGTTAGTATAGCTATGGGCATATATGATTTATGTGAAACAGTGGAGGGGTTCGTGTGTATGCTGGGTTTTTGGAGGGGTTGAACTTGATGGGCTTTGTATTTTTTCAACCCAATTTAACTATGTAACTATGTAACTGTACCTCCTGGTTGCATTTCTTCTTTGTAAAACACTGGCATACATACATATACTGTATACATATATAAATGCATACCTGCATGTTCATTTGTATGCAAGAATAGACCACACCAACACAAGCTTCCATTTGGATATGAGTATATGTTCACAACTGAGTACCACAAAATACAATCTGAACTGCTTCTACCTCTCATCTACAAGTAACAGGCTGTTTTACAAAATAATTTGTCAATTAGTTGTGAATAAATCTTTACTAAAAAGATCACTCTTTCCATTGTCTATCATTTAAAACATGCTAGCACTGCTAGTTTGGCATGCTTGTAGAGCAGGCTTGAGTGTACAATTTTGGCAACACTTAACAAGTGTATTGCTCAAACGTTGGACTTTTGCAGCTGATTTACATGTAAATGTCATATCACTAATAGTTCCTTGACATACAGCATTTTTTAACAGTGTTGACAGGTTGCTCATTGGAAGATTTTTGTAATCATAAAAAGGTCAACAAATAGGAATAATCAGTAATAGGAATAATTAATAGGTTGGATTACATTTTATCCAAGCATAATATACGATCTGAAATGTAAAATGTTATATCCTTCTTACAAATCTACAACTGTGTTAAACATAAGATCAGTATTTTGGGGATTTAAAGGGGTTTGTTTGCTTCAGGTCATTCTAACTATGTGCTCAAAAGGCCATAACAATCAGCACAGAGTTCATTTTCATAGACAGAGGTTTGAGAAAGTGATTATATGCTCCGTTAAAAACTACTAATAACCTGTTCGAAAATATTGATTGAAAATACTATCATGCATATATTGACATATTTTTTGTTCCTGTTACTGATGTTTATCCTAGGTAACAGAAGTTACACAGTTAAGTTTGGTTGAAAAAAAGACCAAAGATCAAACACCAGTGGACATATACAGATGCAGTCACTTTGGATTGTGTGTTAAATGCGTTGTGACTTAACTCATCTATCTCATTTATCCCACTTAGCACAGAATATTGTGTCACAGCATCCCATCCAATTAAAGAGTTCACCATTGAAAACAATGGTGCTTTGGTATGCTAATGAAAAGGTTAAATGCAATAAATGAGTTAAGATAACTTTAGATAACAGTTTCTTCAATTAGCCCTGAGTCACGACGCATTTAACTTACAAATCCAAGTGACTGCATCTGTATACACATACAGACCTAATTATACACTCACATGTGGTGCTTCTCCCTCCATACAGTGCTTGCTCTGTCTCCTATCTGAATATTTCATAAGAAGTAGTAAAAATATTTGGTTGAATTCAGTGATGCCCTTTAAAGGATGAGCCAAAGTTCTTCCAATAGCATGACAGCAAGGCCCACCTACACTGCCACAGTAACCTTTTAAATCTCTGGAAGCTGTCGCTTTCTGTTCACCTAAATAGTAAACACTCTGAATGTGGCATACACTAGACTAGAAAACACTAGAACTGTGACACTTGCAAAGCAATACATCTAATCACAATACAATACATCTAATTACACTAAAATATGTCACAAACAGCTCATTTCTATAAGATTAAAGTGAATAGGAAACAGCTGTTTGCTTGACACTTTGTTAAACATTTTTAAATGAGGTGCTATCTGAAGGGATCACAATTTTCACATTTGCCTTTGGGTTATAATTACGTGTCTAATTAATCTCTGGCAATTGCCAATGTACATTGTCTCTGAGGAATACAGGTGTAGGAGACTGGTAAATAGTTTCCCATTTTATATTGGAGTGGCCCCATTAATTATAGAGGAGATAGTCTCCTCTTCCTGGGTCAAATGATGACCTCTAGAATTGCCTAGTTTAGCCACAAAGTCTCTAAAAGTGTTCTGGGAAATATATATGTTAGCTCCCATAAGGATTTAGGGTCTTTTTGGCCATGGACCTAATGAATGGATGGGAGTCAAGAGTGGAACCCCAGACAAATGCAAGTGGTGAATACTTTCCTACACACCTAGGAGTGTTAGAAGGATAAGTCCCTGGTGGCCCAGAATAGTGGAATCAGAGTGTAAAGTTAGGGATTAGATAACCTACCAGGGTTCCACTCTGAGAGGAGCTCCAAGAGAAGGAAAGATAACTTTTATGGGCAGATTTATTAAGGGTTGAATTGTAAATACAAACTCAAATTTTAGAAAAAAAATTTTGGTCAAAACACTCAAGTTCAAATTGTGAATTAATTTTAATTAGAATTTCGAGATTTATCAAACCTATACCCTGGGAATAATTCAAATTCAACTATTCACCACCTTAAATCTACTGAGTTCATGTATAAGTCAATGGGACATTCAAGTTTTTTTTTGGAGAAAAAACTAAATTTGTGTTCAGTTCGAGTTTTCACGTCATAATATTCGTTCGAGTTTGAGATATTCTATTTCTTTCTTAAATATCCTCCCAGTGGAATTTCGAGTATATTTGACCTTTAATAAATGTGCCTCTAAGTGAATTGATTGGTTCCTTTTTACATGTTCTGTAGAGGAGAATGTTCTTTTTACAGTTGTTGTGTTGATAATATCTATGGATAGTACAGTATTGTCAACCTTGTTATTCTGTGACCCTCCTTCATGGATTGTTTCTTAATAAACCTGGTTAAGTTATAAGAACCACTGGTGCCCATTTCTACTAAATACCAGATTATATCTACCTAACATCATCCTGTCTCCAACACAATGAGGCTCATGCCAGGGACAGAAAGTTTAATTCAGGAATTTATCTGTAAAGTTCATGGTAATTTGGGAGCCCTGGTAGCCTCCTGTATTATAGTGTCACACAGGTAATTGCACAATGTGGTTTATGAAATCATGTGGCTTATCATGGAATTCAAAAGTAAAACTCCCAATCATGGATGCCCTTTTATTAGACACCAGTGGGATCACCTG
>CM044433.1:103759392-103779882 GCA_024363595.1 Xenopus borealis | reverse complement strand
TTTGTATTTATATATATATATATATATATATATATATATATAGTTAATCATGTTAATAACATAAATAATATGCACTGGATGTGACAAACACTCAATAAAATTGAGCAAATTGTTGTGACAGGGTGTTTGGAAAACACCACTGTCTTGCAGGAAAGTACATTGAAAAGAGTCCATTTAAATTGTATTATATATATGTGTTGCGGAGGACTACCTAGCTCAGGTAGGGTTAATTTTCCCTCTCAACCAGGTAATTACAGTAGGTGGCAGCTAAGAGAGGAGCTACCTGAAAACCTAAAAAAACTTTGTTCCCACAGTTTAGAGTTTCTCCAAACACCTCCTAGGGCATGACTACATGGACGATTGACGTCCATTTTTGGCAAATGCTACAGGAACAAAGTAAGTAATAGAAAAGTCGGATGGTGTCGCAGGGTGGATGCGACGGGACACAACTGTCGGATGAAGATATAGCTTGCAGCATTTTCATCCGATCATGTCACGTCGCATCAACCCTGCGACACCATCCGAGTTTCTCATACTTACCTTGTTCCTGTCGCATCCAACTCGTCACATCCGGTTTCGTGCTGAGCATCTCATCTGCCGAAAATGGACGTCAATCGTCCATGTAGTCCTGCCCCTAGAGTGGAGGGAAGTGTGGTGCTATTGGGAGAGACAGTGCCTGGCAAAAGGTGTCTTGCTGCCAGCTAGAGTGATGCAGAGGTTGGTGAACCTAAATCTTAAAATGTTTTGCAGTGAAGTTGTTGAACTGTAACCTGAACATTTTCTGTTGCCTTTTGTTGGGAATTCCCAGGGCTTAATAACCTGTGTTTTGTCCTAAGCCTTGGTGTCCCTATCTCTAAGCTTCAAATCATACGATACTTACCTAACGCTAATGCCCCCAAAATTGCATGTGCCGGCCAATGGCATGTCACAATATAAAATAAATAAAATAATACTGAGAACATTTAATTGATGTAATCAGACACCACACACTGATTGGTTAATTAAAACACAAGGGTATGTATTGAAATTGTTATGTAACATCCTTGAGAAAGGTCCTAATAAGGACCCAAACTTTGGACCAAGATACAATAAAATAACATCTTTTTTACATTCTTGTATGGGAGTGCCGGTTCCCTTGTAATACGTGGATATATATTTTTAACCGTGCACCCCTCTATATATATATATATATATAGTTTTGCACAATTATATTCTTTATAATGATAACATTCTTTATAATGTAATACTAAAAAATGGCAAAAAATGTTGGCCTGCCAAGGACAAATAATAGCTAACAATATAAATTTCCAACATGAATTTCTCTCACATATTGAGATACTCTTTCTATGTACTTCTTTAATTAAAGGAGCTTAAGTTAACACTTTTCTAGCACACAGTAATGAACTTGTTTGTACTCAATAACATGCATCTCCTTATTTATTAGAGGAGTGGAAGCCATTAGGTGATGTGCTATCTCACAAGAAATATGAAGCTGCAGCATATGTGAGCTATAGCAATAACTGGCACTCAACCTGCTTAGCACTTCCAAGTTTCTTAGAATTCAGTGTTCACATGTTTTGCATGCATCTACTCCTAGAAGCAATTTTCCTGTTGAAACTTCACTTTCTCACCAGGAGGCTACTAAATGTGCATGTGTTCAGAAAAAGTGCAAATAAAAAAGTAATTCAACAGTCTCCATAAAGTGTACCTTAGTTTCAGCAATATTTATACAATATTTACTTTCATATCTATAATATATATATATGTAGAAACTCTGAGTAGCATTTATTATATTATACTGTAATTTATTCTACTATAAAGCCATCTGAAGAAACAGCAGAATTTGCAGTTGTGGTAGGTCCCTGGAATATTAGATTTTGGGGTAACCCTGGAGTGTTAGAGCCTGTCAATTATACATATTTACACAAATGTACACAAATTAGAAAAACTGTGTATGGACCGATATCAAAAAAGAATAAGTTAGCTATATCTATATCACAGTCTATTCTGTAAAACATGACCAGGCTTAGTCAGGCTAAACAATTTATTTAATAGAGATGTGCCGAATCAAGGATTCGGTCTTTTTCAGCAGGATTTCAGCAGAATCCTTCTGCCCAGCCAAACCGAATCTGAATCCTAATTTGCACATGCAAATTGGGGGCAGGGAGGGAAATCGCGTGACTTTTTGTCATAAAACAAGGAAGTAAAAAATGTTTTCCCCTTCCCATCTGTAATTTGCATTTGAAAATAAGGATTTGGATTAGGTTTGGTATTCGGCTGAATCTTTCACAAAGGATTCTGGGGTTCAACTGAATCCAGAATAATGTATTCAGTGCATCCCTAAT
Source organism: Xenopus borealis (assembly GCA_024363595.1). NCBI lineage: Eukaryota > Metazoa > Chordata > Amphibia > Anura > Pipidae > Xenopus > Xenopus borealis. Next base: position 103,777,537 of record CM044433.1, on the reverse strand, counting down.
ATTTAATAACTTCTAGTTGAACCTCTGAAATCCAAGCAGACCAGTTTTCAATATTTATGTGTTCAGGATAAGCTAGCTCAATCACTGTATATCAGGGGATGCTGTGATTTGTTGTTCTAACTAGAGTGCCACAATTGGTTTTTTCTCCCTTATGTCAAATATGCTTTGAACATAGCAAATCTATTTTTTTTTTTGCTTTTTCTTACTTGGCAAACAATATTAAGCACATTTCACAAAAAAAAAAAACAGCAGTCATTTCATTACAGAGATGAGAGCATTTTGAAGGCAGATCATAGTCTGGAAAACAGTGAAAAATATTGGTTGCACCGCAACGGAACTTGTGGAAATGTTAACACCGCACCAGCAATGAATCCTCTCAGTTGTGGTTGCTCTATATGAAAAAAACATCCATAGAGCAATGTATGGGGATATGCCAGCATGTGAAAATAATGTTTAGCACGTGCAGCTGGAAATAATGTAAGTATAACATTACAGTATAAATGAAGGCAGATTCTATGTGCACCATAGAATAAAAGTTATACTTTTTAAGGCATGCATATCTCAACACAGTCCCTACTGATCTTCTATGTTTTGGTTAAATGACAAGTATGATGCATCTGTTCCAATTATAGAATATGCAGAGCAGTGTAAGCTCTCCAGAATGTCACTGAGACCTAGATGATGCCCTCTTTCGCACTCTGTTTATGAGTGCAGACTTAAACATGTCAGCTTAGATAACTGTAAGGTAAAGGGAAGGAACATTTTTTCTGTTGTTGAGTGGAAACAAGTGATATTATACTCCATTCTTTCAACAAATTTTTAGCTATAATATAGTTTACTTTCATTATGGCAGACCGAGCACATCTACCAAAAAGGATGCAAATCGTACAATTCTAAGAATATGCTTGACTAAAAATTAGAATTATAACATTAAGGGGCAAATTTACTAATATTCCCAGAAAAAAGCTGGACCAAATTCGCAATTCGATAAGTATTCCACTATCAAATGCTTATCGAATTGTTTTAGGCTATCATTTTTCTCGATATCCGATTTCTCTATGAATTTGTACGATTCGGATACCGATCATTTGATTTCATGAAAAAAACGTGAAATTTAATTTGAGCGTCCGAAAAATTTGTACGACTTGAAAGATCGAACGCTCCGATCGTACAAATGGTATTCTGGCAGGACTTAGTCTCTGAAGCCTATGTGGAGCTTCCCATAGGCTTCTATTGCAAATTGGTAGGTTCAATTTGGCGAAGTAGGCAGTCGAATAACTTTAAAATTTTAATTCCTTCGATCATCGAATGATCGAATATCCGATCATTCGATCTATTCGATATTCGATGATCGAATAGGCCAAAATTCACTTTACAATTTCACGAAAAATTCGTACGATTGTTATTCGATCTAATTTGATCAAACTTCAATCATTTCACGTGAATTTCGTAAATCTTGTGATTTTCCTAAATCATTTTTGTATTCAAATTGGTTTTTATTTAGTTTTGTAGCTTTTACTTTCACATTAATCATAAACATTTTAATTATTTAAATTTCCACATGTTATCGCTGAGAATAGTCTTATTTTATGGCGTTAATAATGGCAATTTTTACTGTGACATTTATAGTCAGAAATTCATCTTCAAAACTCATAAATTTATTGACTGATGATTATCAGTGATGGGCGAATTTATTCGCCAGAGGCGAATTCGCAGCGAATTCCCGCGATTCGCCGCTGGCGAATAAATTCGCGAAACGCCAGTGAAAATTCGGCAAAAAAATTCGCTGAAAAAAACGAGTCGCGCGCCGAAAATGACGCGATGAAAACGACGCAACGAAACGACGCGATGCGCGTCAAAAACGCGACTCGTTTTGCTTAGTGTATTTTTTCGCCAATTTTTCGACGAAGCGAAACGGGGGAGATTCGCCCATCACTAATGATTATACTAACCAACAATATTACCAGAGTGACACCAATCAAACGTATGCCAGAGGTGGGCCTAGACGGAAGGGCGGCCAAGGCAGCCCAGCCAGGCAGCTCGACCAATCCCTGTTTTTTGCGCATGCATGTCACTGGTGCTCACATGTGCATGCGCGTCACTGCCGCTCACGTGCACGTCACCGGCACTTTCATGCACATCAGCGGCGTCAGCAGCATCTGTGCGCATGCACGCCAAGGCTGTTCGTGTGCATGCGCACCAACGGCGTCTGTATGCAAATATGTGCTGGATACAATTGCAGGAGTAAGTCAAGTGCCAGGCCTGGTCTAGAGTTAGGCAGAAGAGGTAGCTGCCTAGTGCCCCCCAATCTTTGCGCCCTAGGCAGCTGCCTCTTCTGCCTACCCCTAGTTCTGGCCCTTATGTATGCATCATATAAACCCATACTTCATCCATCCACGCACACACCCCTCTGCCAATAGAATCATATGAACAAGAAATCATACCAGTTATCTCTTTGCATCATTTAAATGCACAGTTTAATGAGAATTTAACTCCCACTGAGAATTTTCTGGCCAAAAAACAAGTTAACGCCACTATATAGATGACGGTAAAATGTTGGCGAATATTCTGGTGTTAATTTTGTCTTTCACACATTTCGCTGTTTAGTAAACCAGGGGTTAATGTGTACGTAGCGTTATTTCCAGCGAATGCAGTAACTGGCGAAAACATATTCTTGCGCAAAAATATTTGCAAATTTATATTTACCACAGATTAATAAACTTGTGAAAACATATTCTGTTAAATTTGTCTATATTTTGTACACACACTTTTACCGCTTTTTCATAAATGGACCGCAGAATAACCAAACCTTGTTTACAACAGGACTATAAGAAAGCATTGGAGAAACACATTTTAATGTTGCCAAAATCTATTTCAGCAACAATCCGCTCTCCCCCCCCCCCCCCCCCCCCCACAACCTGGCAACAGTTGTACTTTACTCTACCAACTCCTAACACAAATGAATTACATAAGGAAGTCACTGATAATGAGATACTGGTTTGAGATAACAATTAATTATAAAAAAAAAGCTCTAGATCATAAAGAAATCAATAACCCTGGAATTGTTCAGTATAAAAATAAAAACTGGGTAACTAGATAGGCAGTGCAAAATAATTTTTTTTTTAATATAGTTAGTTAGCCAAAAATTTTATTTATTAAGGCTGGAGTTGATGGATGTCTAATATAATAGCCAGAATGCAACTTTTTGCTTTTCAGCTCTCTTGGGCTGGTTACCCTGGTGACCAGGCAGTAACCAATCAGTGACTTGAGGGAGGGCCACACGAACCATAACTGTTGCTTTTGAATCTGAGCTGAATGCTGAGGATCAATTGCAGATTCACTGAACAGTTATGTCCCATGTGGCCCCCCTTCAAGTCGCTGACTAACTCAAAGTTAAAGAGCTGAAAAGCAGGAAGTTGGATTCTGGCTGTTATATTAGACATCCAGTCACTCCAGCCTTTATAGTTTGCATTTTACCTGACTAACTATATTGGAAACATTTTTTATTTTGCACAGCCTATCTATTTATCCAGTTTTTATTTTTACACTGAACTATTTATTTAAGGTACAGAAGGCATTGTCTGTATTGCATTTCATCAGATATTACATAACTTTTGTGCATTCAAACCCCAAAATGCAGTCCACATCCATGGAAATACAGTGTCATGAAATAAGATTTGGAAATGTGACTAGGATGAATTGTTCTGCCTTGTCACATTCTTCTAGCTGCATTGTATTCTACCCATCCTTCCTGCCCATGTAATGTTAATAAAATGCTTTTTGCCATGTTTGAATTTGCTCTTTTGTTATCCTCACAGCTGTATAAATCAGTTGTAGCACTAGCCAAGGTGTAGTTTATAAACATGGCTGGTAATGCAGTTTACAGACTTTAACATTGTGTCATTATTTATAGGTATGGTACTGTATATTCTCCAAAGAAGGGGCCCCCTGCTCATCCAGCCACTCAGAAGTCAAGTCCTTGATGTTCAAATGAAACACATATGCCTTGTACTAATGTAACTTGTATGTTGGCAATTATGTTAGTAAATAGCCAGTTAAATGCTGTTTTAAAACATGGAAGTACAGATACAACTCAAGACATTAACAACTGAAAGTGTGAATCCACTAAGGGTAAATTCTTCCCATTCAGAACAAGAAAGTAAAAATCATGTCTGAGAAAGCTTCAGCAGCACCAGCAAATCCTGATCTGCAATGAAAGACAAAATTCAGCTGCAAACACAGCTGCAGGTGTCAGACTTGATATTATTTATAGCTAGGTGGTGAAAAAAATCTTCTTTAATGGTTTTCATCTGTGCAAAACTGAATTTTTTATACACCACCTTCATTATATTAACAATATTAGGTCAAGCACAAGCCGCAGGAATGACATATGAACAAGATCTACTTCTCTGTAGAATATATCCCACCCTGTGTTTTTATGGGGACATTTGAAAGTGGAATAAATACGTAGCTAACAAAAAAAAGAATTCGAGAAAAGTAATTTATGAGGCAGAAAATTGTAAGAGAGATAAGCAAATGTTTGTTTTGTGAGAGCACAGCAAATTATGTACAGAAGATATTGATAGAAATTACTCATGAATTAGAAATAAAATAAAACGTTATATTATCCAAATTAGTGTAGGAGATGGGAAGGAAGAGCAACAGTAGCTCAATTATTATTCATTACAGATATTAATTTTATTATCCCAAGGATACATGTTGAAGAGTTCCTCTATCATAGTTATATAGTTAAATTGGGTTGAAAAAAAGACAAAGTCTATCAAGTTCAACCCCTCCAAATTAAAACCCAGCATACACAAACACACACACACACCCCTACACTCTTTCACACAAACTATATATGCCCATAGCTATACTAACTGTAGAGTTTAGTATCAAAATGGCCTTTGAGATTATGTCTGTCCAAAAAATCATCCAAGCCCCTTTTAAAAGCGTCAACAGAATTAGCCATCAAAACATCACCAGGCAGTGCATTCCACAACCTCACTGTCCTCACTGTGAAGAACCACCTACATTGCTTCAAATGAAAGTCGTTTATACTAGTCTGAAGGGGTGGCCTCTGGTGCGGTGATCCTCTTTATGGGTAAAAAGGTCCCCTGATATTTGTCCTTGTATGCTGGGTTTTAATTTGGAGGGGTTGAACTTGATGGACTTTGTCTTTTTTCAACTCAATGTAACTATATAACATAGGAGCACTTACAAGGATAGCAAAAAGCAGTGTAGAAAAAAACAATATCCACAATCTCCAGAAAAAAGAGGTTCACTCTGTGGAAAAGTGTAAAATCAAATCTGTAAATGTAACACTGTATGTTCTCTGTACATGAACATTTTCTTTTGTTATGCCTTAAAGGTGTTTCTGTAACTTCTGATTGCATGTTGTGCTCCATGAATCCAAAAATTCTTGGATTAAAGCTTCCCCAAGTACAGATGAAACAACTTTGGATTGTGTGTTTGACACAAAATAACTTAACTCAGATATCCCAATGTAACGGTCGGCACCCTAAACTCAGAACCAGTGTCAAGCACCCTGGTCTCGGCTCGTGCTTCTGACTATAACAGCCGCCTTTCACCTCGGGAGGAGCCCTTGGCTAATAGGATGCCGCCAGGTCTTAAAACGAGAGGTGCAAGACAAAAGGTTCTGAGCAGGCAAAGGGGCACTACTGTAAGCAAAAGTCTTTGGGCAGAAGGTCGAAGTACAGAGGCGTGAGACAAAATCGTAATCGAAGACAGGCTGAGTCGAGGCAGGTGGATAGTAAGCGTAGTCAGTCAGGCAAAGGGTCAAAACCTAGTAATCAATCTGAAGATGATGAGACAGAATCAGTAGTCGGATAACAGGCACGGATCAGGATACAGGAGTCAGGAGTAGTCAAAGCCAGACGGGGGTCAAACACAGGAGTCAGCACAAACAGAAACCAGAATCAAACAAAGGCACCAGGAACTAAACCTATAACGGGCAATAACCTAAAGCCGAACCGGCCTTTTAACTATTCAAATTTCGCGCCAATGCGCGCTGACGTCATACATCAGCGCGCCTGCGCCTTTAAGATCAACCCGGAAGTGCGCGCGCACATAGGAGCCAGCTGCAGTGGATGAACAGCACGGACGTCTCCGCTTCGGGGGCAGCAGGCGTCCCTGCTCTCCCCCACTAGACCACCAGGTAAAGCTTTTATTACACCCATTTTTCCCACTTAACACAAAATATTGTATTTTAAATCACTTTGCTGCTTCATAGGTTTGCCGCAAGTTGAATTGAATTGAAATTGAACTTGCAGTATAAAGAATTGCCAAAAGTTAGGAAAGTTCTAATAGTCATAACAAAGTTTTAAATGTATACTCAAGTGGGTTTATTGATACCAAAATTAGCTAAAATAACCTAACATTTTCTCAGCTCATAGGTATTTACATGCATAGCCATCATGCTCAGCCAGCAGAGTCCTGCAGCATGTCGGGTACCCGTGGGTTACCCGCAAAAACCTGCAGTACCCTGCAGGTTTTGGGTAGAAGTTCCAGGTGCGGGTATAGTCGCGGGTCGCAGTTCTGCAGGTTTGCTGGTCGAGGGTCGGCCGTGGGTCTTCTCAATAGCGATTTTTACTAATTTGTTCAAAGTGAAAAACAAGTATAGCTCACCAAATGTTCTTAATGGCTTGTCCCAGCAGTTTTACTGCTGAAGGTGTAACTTTATTGCAATTCATCTTGCATCACAGGCTCTTTCTCAAGTGTGCCAGGCCTGTGTGCACTGCAATAACTTTGCACCTTCAGCAGTGAATCTGCAATATAAAACTCATCCAGTTCTCAAGATGAAATCCGCCTAATTTATTTCCTGGAAGAGTATGTGGTGCCAAGGATGGAGCTTCAAGACTTTAGAATATACCCCACTCTGCTCAGCTATCACTGTGTACATGAGCAGATTTTGTGTGTGCATTTTTAACAACGGCAGATGGGTGCTGTCTGCAGACAAAGGGCAGAGTTGGGATGAATAGACATATTCTCCACCAGGTGTGACATAACACTAAGATGGATATATACATAAAGGATGAGTGGGTGGCCAAATCAGATTGATTCAGTCATTTGGACCTTAGGTTCATGATCAAATGATACAATCATACTATAGGTCTATGTATACCCATCATGGGAAGACCATGTTTAATGGCCAGTGCAGTTCTCACCACATGATATCTTCCAAGCTACCATATACATGGAAAGAAAGCCTGGAAGGGCAAATGCACAGGTAATTAAGCTACTTAATTATTTTAAGTAGCTTTACTTGTTGAAAAATGAAAGAAAGAAAAGTAGAGTACACGATCTGATGGTACCCATAATGCCAACAACCATGACATTATATGGGCTCTGCTGCCATGAGGAGAGTTGAGAAACTTCCCACAGGCGACAGCAGCCCGACAGTTACCAGGGGTGGAAAAAAGATGCCCATGGTAACTTAAAGGGATGAAATTTAGTGATGGGCGAATTTATTCGCCAGGGTCGAATTCGCGGCGAATTCCCATGATTCGCCGCTGGCGAATAAATGCGCGAATCACCAGCGAAATTTCGGCGAGCGAAATGTCTCCGAAAAAACGAGTCACGCGTCGTTTTTGACGCGACGTGCCGAAAAGCGTCCCGCGACTCGTTTCACGAATTTTTTGCCGATTCGTGAATTTCTCTAGAAATTCGCGAATTTTTCGGCGAAGCGAATCGCGGGAGATTCGCCCATCACTAATGAAATTCCAATTATTAAACTGGAAAAAATCAGCTCTCCACTAGCAATGCTGCCCATTTGAACCCACTGCTCAGAAAACATGCTGAGTAGTGAGGTGGGGCAGTATCCAGGAGCCACCTCAGGCAGAACGTAGGACAGTATGCTTTTAGAAGAAACCAATAAAGCATTTTTGGAACATTTTGTGATTCTGTAATCAAAACATCTTTGTGTTACACCCATACAGATACAGTACAATTCTACTTATATTTCTTATGTATTGGTTGCCTCCTAGCTGTAACTATGATTTTCATGCTATTTTTTATTATTCAGACCTGCCCCCTCCTTATTTGCTATTAGATATTTAGATTATGAAAACACTACGAAATATGTTGGCGCAACAGAAAAACATGTCAATAATAATAATTATGAAAACAGTCATCATGGAGAAGAAAATAGATATATTGGAAGAGAAAATTGTATTGACCACTATATGAAAGCTACTAGAAATTGCAATTACAATTAAAGTAAATTTTCTATAGAAAGATGTAAAATGTTGGAAAATGTATGGGGGAAACCAGGTGCCCAAAAATATTTATGCCTTTTTGCAGCCTAACACCCTGAAAAAATTTAAATAAGCCAGCGGTTTTTGGACTTTTCCACTTATTATGTAAGTAACTAAAGATTGAGGATGTTCTATGCACTACATCACACTTCGACTGGTCTGAGTTGGCGAAGGCAAGTCTGGCAAAAGAGATAACATTCAGTAAAATCCGCATCTTTGTGAATTTGCGGAGTTAAGTCCATTTGCCAGAGAGAACATTTGCCTGGCGATCAATGCTAGTGTCCATCTCATTAGCAAGCAAAGTGATGCCTGCGCCTGTTAGTAAGTCCCTGAATTAATTGCGTCGCCCTTTAGTAAATCTGCACCTTAAACTAGTTTTTAGATATTATCATATAGATATTATTTAGATATTATTGTGGGGTGAAACTTCCGCTTATACAGCTGATATATGTGAGACAGCATCTGTTAAAACGTAGCAAACATGAGTGCACATGGAGCTGTGCTCAATAATATCTGGCTAGAGGCAAAGTTATCTGAGTAATGTGTTGGATACGCCCCTGGCACCAAAGAGATTAATGTTACAGATTAACTTGCTTCGAAATGCACACTAACTAGAGTCCAAATCTGACATATGGTATCTGACAAGTGGGTTCTGGCACCTTTTGCATAAATGTTTATAGAAAGGACAAATGAGCCTGTACAAGGATTCCCCCAAATTACCAAATTAGAAACAACATGTACCATGCTTGCAACATCAGAATCAAGGCTTTCTCATTTGAAAAAAAGTGTACAGTCAGTATGGTTACAGATAATTTCCAAGTAACAAGAAAGTGAATAAAAAACATCTGCATAGTTTGGGAAACCATGCTGATTTAACTTCCAAAAATGACAAACTTCTGGGCTGTCCATTATATCCTTTGTCTTGGGTTGTCTTGCTTAATCAAATTGCAGTTGAAAATAGACTAAAGAGTGGGTCAAAGTCCTTTTTCTGTATCTATCTGTTTGGTTGAACATGTTAAGGGGCAAAATTGATTGTTTATAAATTCAAATGTTCTAGATTTATGAATCCAAAAGATTTTAATTGTTGTGATCAATTCTTCATGGTCAAAATGAGAGCACATTTCTATGATTTGTTTTTACAAAAATTTGTTAGTGATCGAGAAAGAAACCCTGAATAAAAAAAATACTAAACAGCAGAGATTTTCACATACCATACACAGTCAATTTCCCTGAAATTGTGTTTATATAATAATAATAATAATAATATAAGATTAATATACCAGAATCCTGATGATGCTAGCTGATAACAAACCATTGACATGGGAAATGGGACATATGAATGTCAGACTTAACTATGAAGATGGTGTGTGGTGGCCATAACTTTAATATCAAACCTGTAAAAAACATTTAGCATGGTAGCAGTAGAACAACTGTTTGCATTTGGTATGTTTCTTGGAAATGTGCCTCAAATTTTAAGAAAGAAGTAACCATCCTAGGTGAAAAGAGGAATGGTATTTCTTTGATACAGATGCAACCAGATGCAAATCAGAGAATTGTAGGTTAGACGTGGGAATATTACTGAGTGTATTAAATCCTTGGATAAAATAGAAGCCTGTGACTGAGATTGAAAGTAATCTGCATAGTATATGCAACTTTATGTCAAAGTACTCCCAGATCCAGTAAGTCATCTGCACTTAGCTTTTAATAGTCTAATACAAAGCTGTAAACTGGAGGGTAGATGAACTTTTATAAGGCATTTTCAAAAGCCCCTAGCCTCCCCTTGGGCTTAGCAGAATTCACAGATTTCTTGGTATGACATCATCAGTTCAACAAGTCAGACAGCAAACATGTTGTATGTCAGATAATTGTCCCTTGAAATAGAAAAGTTGGACAGCAATTCTTTAGTGCATTAGAATAATGAAAACAACATAATTGGTTGCTCTGGGTTAATGGTTAAAATAAAAGTTGGAATTATTACTATAACAATGTTTATTATGCCCATTTTATATACCATTCAGGTTGACAGGCTGTTCCTGCTGTAAAATAAATCTCCAGAGGACAGCAGAGAAGCTGGGTAATGTTATATTTCCAAACACTTTTATCACTACCCTGAGCATTTCCTTCAATTTCTGTTCTGTCAGACTTCCAATGAATGAGTTAACAATGAGGAAAAAAGGCTATCCTTTTTTCATGATTACCAGTTTGCTTCCAATGTTAACAATATGACAATTTTACTGTGGTGCAATGCACCCCACCCCCCACCTCCTTCTGTTATTCTGTGTGCAAAGTTTACTCTCTCAAAGTTCTTTATTGACTTTGCTCAGCTTTCATTTTTTCAGTCACAAAATTCCTACTTCTTATGTTTGCAAAAAGAAACACTTAATAATGTACTTAATGTCAGAGGAGGTAGGATGTTAACAATGTATCCCTAAGTGCACTATTTTGGAATTAGTTCAATAATGGCAAACCATCTGTTTGCTAATCCTTTTCACATTGTGTCATTGCCCTGCATGCCAGGGTAAGGGATGTGAGGATACATATGAAATGTGTCCCTCTATGAAAAGCAATGACATAAACCAGCCATTGACCCTTTGAGCTCTTACTGAACTACAAATAGCAGCATAGGAGACTGTTTCCCAGGGCCGCCATCAGGGGGTCACAGGGGTGATGGATGTCCCGGGCCCCGCAGGGTTTTGTGTGTAAGGGGGGGGCCTGGCCATGCTTTCACTTACTTGATTAGCCGGCCCCCCTCCTTTCAGCGTGATGTCAGCTTAACAGCACACAGCAGGAGCTTTTCTACTATTTAGATTATCTCTCTAGCCTCATTGGTCCTTTAAGAATCAGTCACTGTAAATCTGCATTGGGATTGGATCCCCTTATCCAATCCCTGTACAGCTTTACCGGGACTTATTCTTAAAGGACCATGAGGGTACAGATAATCTAAATAGGAGACAAGCTTCCATGCACTGCTGTGTCCTATTAAGCTGGCAGCACGCTGAAAGCAGGGGCGGCGCCTAATCAAGTAAGTGAGCACATGGCCAGGCACCCCCTTACACACAAAACCCTGACAAGCAATTTTAAAAAATTTTTCTGGGGACTGGTAATTTTATTTTTACTTCCGGGGGGCCTGATCACCAATGGCTTTTTTTAACTTGTAAGGGGGGCCCTCTCACCAATTTTTTTTTTTTTTATATTTTTTGGGGCCCAAGTTTTTTTTTAACTTGTAAAGGGGGCCCTGGTGCCAATGCTTTTTTTTTTTTAAATATTTTTGGGCCCCAATTTTTTTTTAACTTGTAAGGGGAACCCTGTCACCAATGTTTTTTAAACATACAAGTTTTTTGGTCCCAATTTCTTTTCAACTTGTAAAGGAGGCCCTGGTGTCAATGTTTTTTTTAAATATCTTTTGGGGCCCCAATTTTTTTTAACTTGTAAGTGGGGCCCTGACCATCAATAGCTTTTTATAACGTGTGTATGGGTGGTTACTTTTTTAGCACTGATGTCTGTGTGGTCTTTTAAAAGAACAGTAACACCAAAAAATGGAAGTGTTTTAAAGTAAAGAAAATATTATATAGTGTTGCCCTGCGCTGTTAAAACTGATCTGTTTGCTTCAGAAACACTACTAGAGTTCATATAAACAAGCTGCTAAGTAGCAATGGCGGAAATTGAAAAATAGCTATATGGCACAGGATAAGTAATGGATAACAGATAACATTATGTTCTAAAGAGCTTATCTGCTATCTGCTGTGTAACTTGAGCCTTTTCTCCTTTAAATGGCTTCCCCCATGGCTACACAACAGCTTATTTATATAAACAATAGTAGTGCTTCTGAAGCAAACACTGCAGTTTTACCAGTGCAGGGCAACACTGCATTATATTTTTATTACTTTAAAACAATTACATTTTTTGATGTTACTGGTCCTTTAACTGTGATGTGGAGTGGGCGGGGTCTGGGTGGGGCTTTGATGCCAGGGTGGGCGGGGCCCAGGGGGTCCTGGGTGGGCAGGGCCCAGGGGGTCCTGAAAATTTTGTTGTACAGGGCCCCATGATTTCTAATGGTGGCCCTGCTGTTTCCATATAACATTTGGTGGGACCCACATTTGACATCTTTGATTTAAATATTCATAACATCTAACAGTTCCCACCAAATGAAATAACATGTAATTTAGCAAGGACATTTGATATTAAAGCCTCACACCCAGAGGCTGGAACCCACAACTCGTTGTCTCACTCACATTCCATATAACCTTGATTAAATAGGACCACATTTAAAGGGACATTTTTTAAATGTATAAAGGTCTGTCAAATTTCTAAAACATAACCAAAAGTAACTGCCATGGCTGCTATTGGAAAAAAACAAAAATCACTATCAGGTTGTGAAAGTAAATACACGCCAGCTTTTTTTTAAAATCCAAACATCTGTAGATCCAAAAATATTTGAATGTGACAACAGCTGCTAGAAAAGCAGATCAGTGATATGCCAGAACAAAATTATTTCGAATGATGAGCCCAGTGAGGAAAGGGGGAGTGTCTGTGTTCTGCAAAATTTTTTTTTTTCCGTGAACACTGTACTGCAACAGGCACATATACCATATTGTTAAGCTGAAAGGCATGCATGCAAGATATGCATGTTGAAAACATGTTGCTGTTAGAATAAATTACTTTTAAAACTCGGTGAAAAATGTTAATTAAAAAAATTACAAATAGGCATTCTGCCAAGAAAGCTTTATCAGAGTTGGAACAAATCCTGCCTTGCCCACATACACACTACCCAAAAACAAGCCCTATCATATCCACTCATTTAAAATAATTAAATTGCAGGAAATCAGCTTTGAAATGTGCTGGAGCTAAGCTCATACAGAAAAAAATGCTACTTGCCTTTTGTCGATTTCTGCGAACTTGCAAAGTGTTCTGAAATAATCCCACAGAAGAGCAGAAGCCAGATTGTTGATATCATGATTGCACTGCCCCAGCACAATGAGAGATGCGAGGATGTAACACACTGCAAGGTATCTCGACTTTGTAGTTCTGCTCTTGCACTGACAGAGGCTGCAACTTTGACATGAGCTTTAGTGGGAGGAGATATGAAGACATCCCACACTGTCTCTGAGTATGTTGCTTCTCATTTGCATATTTGTATTAATATCAGGTTGCTTATGTAATGATTCTCTGGTTGTTATTAGGTAGTGCTGAAAGGCAGAACAGAAAGAATACAGAGTGGTTTTTCTTATTACTTAGCTTTCCTAGGAAGTGCAATCCTCATAAAACAGAAGTATGTGACAAATTTGGAAAGGAGTGTGATGCAGACCTGTAAGCTTTTTTCAGTGCTGAGTTGTTTAGCATCTAACACTGGTTTTAATGAATGCTGGGTTCCAAGTTTCATTTTACAATCCCCCCATTAGTTTACAGATAAAAAAACATAGTCAGAACAGTCACCTTATTATATATTTGTAGAAGAATGCTGTTCACTTATATCAGCTGGTTGGATTGCAGCTCCACAGCCTGGAACCTTTTTGATTTAAGGCACTAAATCAAGTATAGGATCCGTTATCTGGAAGCCCATTATTCAGAAAGCTCCAAGTTACAGAAAGGCTGTCTCACATAGACTCCGTTTATCCAAATTATTCCAATTTTTAAAAATGATTTCCTTGCTTTCTGTAATAATAAAAGAGTCCCTAAGTTCTGTTCTACAAAACTGAGCTGTAATATGCCTTGCCCCATTGCCATCTGTGGTAGGTATGTCACTTTATAGTCATATAGCGCATATCTCGTGGGACAACAAGGCTTGGAGGAAAACAGAGCATCAAGCCTTTATATTTTGGCCATATCATCATCATCATCATTTACTTATATAGCACTGACAAGATACACAATGCTTTACCTTAAGTTAACAAACAGGGAATAAATTGTGGATAACAAACAAGGGTTTACAGAGTAAACTAGGATTAGGGACCCTACACATTTAAGTTTACAAACTAAAGGTTAGGGTACAATTGAGACATTAGGATTTTAGAAACAAATTTGTGATTTATGATACAGCAATGATTGATTTATTAAGGTACAGTACATTCAATAAGCTTCTTTAAATGGGTGGGTCTTTCAGGAGTGTTTGAAAGTTTGGACAAAGTCTGACAGCTCGAGGCAGAGAGTTCCAGAGAAAAGCAGTCTTGTAAAAAGGAGAGGAGAAGCAAGGTGAAGGTTTCGAAGGAGTGTATTTGGAGATCAGAAATTAAATATATTGTAGGGGGGAAGAGAAATCCTTCCCCTGTTTCTCTGTCTGTGACATCATTCTGCCTAGTAACAGGCTGGAGAGTGACCTGATTGACAGGACACTGCAATGCATACAGGGTGTACCAGACTGTGGAGCTGTGTGTGTGTGTAGGCCGTGAAGTGAAAGATTTATCCGGATTCAAGTCTGGTAAAGCTGTGGGATCTGTGGAAGTGCAGAAAGAGGGTTCTTGTTCCCTGCCATGCTGCTAAAGACTCAGAAGGAGAAAGTGCCATTGGTGAGAGTGATTCTGCAGCAGAGTTGCTTCTGATTTCCAGTGTGATCTGCCTCTGAGAGCACCCTGGTGAGTGAGCCACCCAAGGGGAGGATTGTGGCACAGATAAAATTGTGAGCCTACAGGAAGTCTGGTGAATATTTACCTGCTACTTGAGAGAGCTGCTAACTTCCAAAGGAGAGGTACTTTTGGGGAAGGTAGCGCTACCTGGGGGAATAAGAGCTCTGGGAAAGGGACATTGCAATTTGAACTGCATACTTATTAACCCTTACAGAGGATTGGGACTATGATATTAACCGGACTGTTGTTGGAGAACCAGTTAATAACCTGATATTGATTTTAGGTAGTGTCCCACATATCCCCGTGCAGGAGTGAACTTTGTATTAGTTGTTTATTACTGTTTTATATAAAGTTAATATTTGTTCATCTGCAAACTGTGTGTTTTATTTTTCCTAGGGGATTCCTCTGAGGTAAGTTCCTCAGTGCTCCCTAGGTGGAGGCACTGCACTGTAATTCCCAGTTCCCAGTACTTTTCATATTGCAAAAGGGACTCAGGGCCCCTGAATTGCCTAGGAAGATTCTATTTAAAGGGACAGTAGCCAAATTCGGGTTACAATATGAAGGGGCTTCATTGTTAAAGGCCTTGAATGTTAGTGTCAGTAATTTGAATTTGATTCTAGAGTAAATTAGGAACCAGTGAAGGGACATGCATATGGGAGCAGCTGAAACAGCATGTCACATCAGTGGTGTTCAATATGAATATAATGCATAAACTATATTTAGAAGGATGATAATCTTTGCAGAGTTCTTCATCATCGTCACCATCATCATCATCACTTAAAGAGTACCTGCAAATTAAGCAGCCCTTACTTTAATATGTAATAAACAGGAGTCTTACATTTAACAAACAAAGGTTATAGAAAAAGAATAGGATCACTAGGTTTACAATATAAAGGGTGAGGGCCTATTAGTATGAAAATGACCCTAGCAAGGTGAAATGTATTTAACTGTCGGCCCAGAGCAGAATTACTGTTTAAAGAGATGATTCCTATATATGAATGCTGGCACCCTATATTGCTTTGTTGACTCGGAGAGGAGCTGCCTCGCTGTTGGAACCCTTGCTAATGGATAGGTACTATACAGAGCATGCAGAAAGGACAGTGAGTAAAACTGGCTACTGGTGATAAAATCAAAATAGGGATAATGTTTCCAGCAGTGGCATAACTACTCCCTGGTGGGCCCCGGTACAGGATGGGCACCTGGGCCCCCCTGTCGGGCCCTTACCTCTATGAATCCCATGCTAGAGTGTTGATGGCATGAGTTATCTAGGGAGAGATTTTACAGAACACATGCCATCAACACTCCAGCATGGGATTCATAGAGGTAAGGGCCCGACAAGGGGGCCCAGGTGCCCATCCTGTACCGGGGCCCACCAGAGAGTAGTTATAACCATTATCATGGCTCCGACGGGCCCCAAGGGGGTGGGGGCCCTGGTGCAATTGCACCCTCTGCACCCCTGGTAGTTGCGCCACTGGCTTCCAGGTAGCAGTGTACATACAGTAGTGGAAAATGTCTTCAGCACTTAGCACTATGGTATATTGGAGTTTATGCTTGCAAAATGCAGGCTTTCATCTGCAATTTAAATTGTTACATAAAAACAGACAGAAATACAGTACACACCTTTTACTTTCCTCCACACAACAAAAACATTTAGTAGATTTATCAAGGGTCGAAGTGAAAATTCAAATGAAAAAAATTTGAATTTTTAAGTAATTTTTGGGCTCTTCGACTATCGAATCGGCCAAAATTCGACTATTCGAATTTCAAAGAACTGTCTCTTTAAAAACTTTGACTTTGACTATTTGCCACCTTAAACCTGCTGCATTGCTGGTTTAGCCTATGGGGGACTTCCTATAAACTATATGGAGTCTTTTGGCTAAGTTTGAGAAGTGGAAGGTTTTTCGGAGGTAATCATTTGAACCGTTCAAAACAAATGATTAAATCATACGATTCGATCAATTCGAACAAAAATGGACCTGTTCTATCGAAAAAGTAGTGTTGCATTGTGAACAAGGTAATTAAAGGGATGGTTCACCTTTAAGTTATCTTTTAGTATGTTATACAATGGCCAATTGTACGTAACTTTTCAGTTGGGCTTCATTGTTTATTTTTTATAGTTTTTTAATTATTTGCCTATTTCTTTTGAATCTTTCCAGCTTTCAAATGGTGATGGCATCTATGACTGCTATGTATTTTTATTGCTACTTTTTATTTCTCATCTTTCTATTCAGGCTCTCTCCTACTGATATTCCAGTCTCTTATTGAAATCATTGCACTAGGTTGGGGACCACATTAGAGAAATCCTTGGTGAAGAAGGACCTCATGAATACTTATAAACGTGAGCCATAAATGTTTAGCAAGTATTGACAGTATGTATCTGTAAAATGTTGGCTTATATTAAATGATATTGGGATACTGTATGCATCATCAGAAAGCATTTACTGGTCACCTGCAAGACAACACCTGATTGGTTGTATGGTTTGAAAGACCATGTACAAGCTTAAATCATTAATCAATAAACTTGAAGGAAGTAAATGAAGTGTTACAAAACACTTCAAACACTCCCTCAGAGTACAGTTTATATCTAAAGCACACAAAAAGGGCATTCTAAGATCTTGTTGTTAAAATACATTGGCTGCATTGGTATTGTTTATTCTGGAGAAAAGGCACATAATGGGTGATTATGACCACTTTTTATAAATATACAAAGGGACCATGCAACAATATTTTTATTATGCCGATTTGCCAATCCATTTTGCCAGAGGACACAAAGGCATTCACTGAGATTAGAAGAAACATAAATAAAATATTGAAAATGTATTTTAAACTGAGAATTTGTAAAATTCTTTCTCTGAAGCAACTCCACAGGAAAATACTATAGACAGTCTAACCCTTTTTGTGTGCTAGACTGTACATTTTACTTAGGGAGTTGAGTGCCAACACCATATGTTTTTATGGCAATACCCAATTCAATAATATGGTTGGTACACAAAGGGTTAAACAAAAGTACAGGATGTCCTGCCAGCAAAAGAGACCGATAATAATACAGTTGGTCAAGACACTAGTCTACTTTGGGCTCAGAAAGGAATTCCAATTTAGATATAGTTTAAGATTTTTTCCCCGCATTCCTCTGAAACTGCTGGGTAGGAAAAAACTTTATGACTATTTGATATAATAAAATCACACGACAGAAGAACAGAAGCTATTACGAGGTCCCATATATATACAGTATATACAGTATATATATACATATATATATATATAGCAAATCCAAAAAATCCTCCCGCACTCCGTTCACCAGATTAAATT
>CM044433.1:103715093-103747428 GCA_024363595.1 Xenopus borealis | reverse complement strand
TGTAAGGCCAAAAGGCCTCAGAGGTAGTAAGGACCGAGGGAGGAGGTAGCAAAAGTCCAATTTCGCAGTACAGATAGGGATAAGACAGAAGAATGGTCAAACAGGCAGCAATATCAGTCCAGGCAGAAGAGGTTCAAAATCAAGTAATCCAGGCAAGAGGTCGGTACACAAATAATCAGAATATCAGTAGAACACACCCAGGAATAGCAAGCTAAGACCTATAATTGGGCAAAGATCAAGTGTCCAAATGTTCCTTAAATAGTTTGTAATTGGCGCCAAAAAGGTGATGTCATCAGTAGGCGTCAATTTCCTGCATCAGCGCGTCATTTCCGACGCTGGCGCGTCATTTCCGGCGCGAGCGCGTCGCTTCTGACGCGAGTGCGTCGCTTCTGACGGGGGTGCGTCGCTTCCGACGCGGGCGGCTATTCTGGCGCGCACTTCCGGCGCGACCATCCTCGTGGAAGCCGCCATCTTGGGAGGACCGGAGCCGAGGTAAGTAGAATTCCTGACAGGGACAAGACCGGAAGTTGCTGGGGTGGAGCAGGCAAGAGAGGTTGTTGGAAGCATGAAGAAGTATGGGATGGAACCCAGGTCTGGACTGAGCATTAAAATAGGCCCTGGCACTTCCAGAACACAGAGACCCAATCAGCCCACAAAGAGGCCCAAATAGCCCCCACCAGCCCACTAAATACTGACTTTCTATGGCAATTTATAGCAGCCCCTCTGGCATTTGCCAGAACTGACAGATTGCCAGTCCGGGCCTGATGGAACCTCTTGCTGCGTTCCTTGGTAATTTGAAGCTCTCTGAGATGTATATAAAGGTATATATATAGTTTATCTGAGTGTATAGAGGAGTTGTTTGATTGTGTGTATTTATGGGTGCTTGGATAGGTTGACCTTGATGGACTTTGGTCTTTTTTCAACTCAATTTAACTATATAACTATTTGTGTTGCGTTGGACGGAAATTTTTACATGTAGTTTACAAATCAGATTTTTATATCATTCCCATTATATTTTGACCCACGTTACTACATCCCACTTGTTGGATGCATTCTGTTGACCCGACACCATCTTGTAAATTTTCCAGTGGAATTTATGCCTTATGTTTACAAACCTTCATTTAATCATTTTAGTGATTTTGCCCTACATTCTTCTTTTAGTGCAAATTTGTTCTAAACCCATCATACTGTATAATAACTGAATTCTAACCATGTACATGTTGCTATATGAGTACATCTAACATGATCAGTGAACTAAACATTTCCAACATATAATCTTTTCCAGGATATAATACTGAGTTCTTTGTTTCAGCTGAATTCTAAGAATTTGTCTAAAACATAACATTGCAAAAAGTGACTTTGATTCAAACAAATCCTGAACTGAATCACATCTTTGATGCATGCACTGGCATAATCGGTTTCCTGTGTCTCCCTCTTCTGTTCCTCCCTGTGTTTTTCCATATGAGATTTCTAAATGGATGATGTATGATAGGTTTCAAACAATGCTCTTAAATTTTATGGCCCCTATGTGGCATCACGTGATTTGTCCAGGTGGTTGGAGAAGGGGGCTGCTGCCATGCATTTTTAAGTCGTCATGGGATACATAAACTGCTACTTTGTTCAATCAGCAGCTGCTTTTATATAAAAAAGAACAGTTGGTTGCTTTTAGAGTCCTGGTTGCCAAAATACAATGTGACTTTTTAATGTGCAGTGGAGATCGCTGACTCAGGTAAGAAAAATTAGCATAAACTGAACTCCAGTGTTAGGTTTCTCCAATCTAGTTAGGGTTCCTCTGCCTAGTTAAGGGTGCATGATTGCATAGATGGGGTAAATCCAGACTGGAATTTCAGAACAGAATTTAATAGAAGGGTTGTTATCAAAGTCAATATTAGGACTGGACTATATTCAATAAAGTATATTTCGATTTGGGAATCACACACTGAAGAAAGAATAACTGCAAATTAAATTTTTGTTTGGCATCCACACAACATGTTTCGGGCACCAAGGCATTTTTTCAAGTGTGTAAAAATCAGTGTATAACAAACAACTTTATATCACCACACAGAAAACTCCCCCCACCTAATTCCCGGTGAAGCCATTTAACTCTTTAGTCCTCGCTAATGGTTTAAAAGTCCTTTTAAAATTCTTTCCAATTTGTGATGAGCAATGTGCATAGTCCAATTATGAATTTGAAATGCATGTTCTCACTAAATAAAAACAATGCACAAAAGGTTACAAAAGTTACAAAAGTTAAAAGCAACATTGTATCTCCAATTTAATTACAAACAGGAACTGCTCTATTGAGAGCCCACCAGCAAAAAAACCCCTGGTGCTAAATATAAGTTTGATGCCCTTAATTTTAATTAAGATAATTTTAATTATATTTGTATTTAGCTCTATTAGCTGGATTCTACAGTGCAGATTGTGTAACAATATGCTATTCTAGAATGGGCAATTTTCAATATCTGTGAAAAATACAGAAGCAATTCACAATCATAAAAAGGGAATAAGGATCTCGGGGACATTTTTTTTAATCCATTAAACTTCCCTTTGTGAAAGGATTTGTCAAATGTCCCTAATATTACCACTATGTTACTTAATACGATTAGTGATGGGCGAATCTCCCCAGTTTCGCTTCGCCGAAAAAGAAATTCGCGAATTGGTGAAAAATTCACGAAATCGAGTTGCGGCACACTATTGACGCGCATCGTGTCAACTTCGTTGCGTCGTTTTTAGCGCGCGTCGCTTTCGGCGCACCGCATCATAAACGACGCGCGAATCATTTTTTCGTAGAATTTTCGCCAGACGAAATTTCGCTGGCGTTTCGCGAATTTATTCGACAGCGGCGAATCACAGGAATTCACCCCTGGCGAATAAATTCTCCCATCACTAAATACTATCTTTTGCTGCTCTAATTGTTTGTCCATTGTATGCCAAGCCACAAGGGCATTTTAACAGGTATATCACAGATTTTGTTTCACAAGTAGCATAATCGCTTAGTTTAATTTATGTTATGGATGAACAGCAAATGCAGTTTAAGCATGCAAAGGTGCCCTTCTTGGGCTGGCCCAGGAAAATTTTATCTTCTTCTTTCAATTTGACCAGAACAGATCAGAGGGCACAAGATATCCCTAAGTGTACGACCTCTAGTGTATCAAAATAGAGGGGGGTGTTGAACAAGTGTCCATATTTTGTATCTTGTTGTAAAATTGGCCTATACTGTTTTATGATCCCTTCAGTGGATTTGCTTTGCTTTCAAAATATGAACACTTGTTCAACACATTAGTAAAGTGTGAATGGAGGTGGGTGAGTGTACATCCATCATTGTAGTATTGCTTTTTTGGATGCTACTGAAATTATCATCAGGAGTTTTTTTACTCCCTCTAGCAAATGTTGCTTTGTATTGTGTGTGTAACTTGAATATTGCCCAATATTCAGAAGACAGTGGCACATAGTTCACTAAAACAGGTGTGGAACAATCTCTAATTTGCATCCAGAAGGTTTTTATGTGTGGGCAATTCCACAGACAGTGGAACAAGTCTGCTTGTGGTGTTGCACATTTGAGGGAAACAAATCTAAGAATAGGATTTATGAGGTATCTGCTGTCAGAAAAGAAGTTGTGTCTTGTGTGGTTTTCAGAATATCAGATATTGCTAGGGTTTGGACATTTTGTTTGCCATTGTTATACGCTTACAATGAACTTTGTGCATTATAGTGTACACTACTAACAATATTTAAAACATGTCGGGGGCTTTACAGTCTGTAGAGTACCATGCCTATAAAAGGTGCAGTATACCCTCTTGTTCAGCATAAAATGTATGAATGGGACTTGTACTGAAATTGTTTAAAAGGATCCTGTCATGGGAAAAAAAAATTTTTCCAAAATGCATCCGTTAATAGTGCTGTTCCAGAAGAATTCTGCAGATTTTTTTTATATTTCATTTTGAAATCTGACATGGGGCTAGACATATTCTCAATTTCCCAGCTGCCCCAAGTCATGTGACTTGTGCTCTGATAAACTTCAATCACTTTTTACTGCTGTACTGCAAGTTGGAGTGATATCACCCCTCCCTTTCCCCTTCCCAGCAGCCTAACAAAAGGACAATGAGAAGGTAACCAGATAACAGCTCCCTAACACAAGATAACAGCTGTCTGGTAGACCTAAGAACAGCACTCAATAGTAAAACCCATGTCCCACTGCGTACTATTCAGTTACATTGAGAAGGAAAAACAACAGCCTGCCAGAAAGCAGTTCCCTCCTAAAGTGCTGGCACAAGTCACATGACTGGGGCAGCTGGAAAATTGACAAAATGGCTAGCCCCATGTCAGATTTCAAAACTGAATATAAAAAATCTGTTTGCTCTTTTGAGAAATGGATTTCAGTGCAGAAGTCTACTGGAGTAGCACTATTAACTGATGCGTTTTTTTTTCTTTTAAATGCTTATTATCACAAAAAAAATCTAGTTTTTATTTCTTGAGCCATGCAAACAGGGGAACTGAAGGTATTCCATGTGTCCATCCAAGGTAAATAATTAGATTACCAGTTTACAACACCCTCAATTTTCCCCTTTGTTTTGTTAGCAAGTGTCCATTATGCAGGGTTATTGTCTGTGCCAGTATCTACTCTTTTTGAATACCCTTTAAATTCTATGAAAAAGGGGAAATGTAGATGGTAGAATCTGTGAATATATGCTTAAATTTTCTCATGGATTGCCCTCATTAGTGGAAAAATTTTACTTGACAAACTTGTTTCGATTGTACAACTCCTATTTTGAAAGTTTGGGATTAACTGTTCCAATGACAGACCGTTTCATTATGAAGCTCATAATGACACATTCCCTTGCCACCAGCTCCAGAGCTGATCATTGCAATACCTGTTATATTTCCAGATCTAACAATATTGCAGGATTAAAGGTTTAAAATTACCCATGCCCACCCATAATTAACACTTACCTCATACCTTCCTTGAAAACACAAAGTGAGAAGGGAAAAAGCTGACAGATGTTTTTGAAACATTGTTTTCAGTTCAGCAGAAAATGTTAAGTTCAAAGTCACTGCAATATTGCAAAATGTAGTGTCCTAAGTCATACGCAATAAAAGGAGGTTACAGTTACATGTTCAACATGCTGTTGCTTAACATGTGTTTGATGGCCCTGAGGTATGTTCTAAGCATATTTATTGATAAAATAAACGTTGTAATATAAATCTAGTTATGCTTAAGGATAATTTGACATTTAGCATGATGCAAACAGAATATTCTAAAACAAGTTAATTTGTTCAATTAAATTTTTAAAGGTAATCAGGAACTGCTTTTTTATTTTGTTTTTTGGTATGCAGAGCTATAATACAGTCTATTTTATATTTGCTAAATTACATTATATTCATATATAAATATACTTATGCAACTCTCCATAAACATTTTACAGCAAAGTGAGTCATGAATGTACTCCAAAGAGAAAGCAAATGTTTCCAAGAAAGACAGTGTGGAAAGATGAAAAACTGTTAAGCAAAGTGTTCTGCATCATGTTTATTTTAAAGTGGCGACACTAAGGGGCAGATTTACTATTGGCCGAATTTCAAATTGAAAAAAATTCGAAATTCGACCATGTGAATAGGTATGGAAGTAAAATCCTTCGAATTCGACAATCGAATTTACTAAATTCACTGGTCGAAGTGGTCTTCAAAAACATTTGAAAATTCAAATTCGAATGTTTTTGAAAATTCGATCCTTCATGTGAATTTAGTAAATCTGCCCCTAAAAGTTTGCATGAATGATGATTGGAAATAGATGCAAACCACCTTTGCCAATCTTGATTTGTGACATATAACCAGGCTCAGTGGTGTAACTATCTGGGGAGCAGGGAGATCAGCCCCAACTCCAGTTGGCTGCAGTGGCATAGAACTTCCGCACGGATTAGGGTGGGGGGGACCCGGCT
This sequence comes from Xenopus borealis, assembly GCA_024363595.1. Classification (NCBI taxonomy): domain Eukaryota; kingdom Metazoa; phylum Chordata; class Amphibia; order Anura; family Pipidae; genus Xenopus; species Xenopus borealis. The sequence continues at coordinate 103,741,492 of CM044433.1, read as the reverse complement.
TCAAGGCCCGCACCAGAGCCCGCCCCCACCTAGTTCCATTACTGACCAGGCTTTTTGTTCAAAAGCTCTTTTTGAAGGTCAGAGTGTCATCTATCCTATGCATTTACCATATACTTCCTCTATAGTCAGTTAACTTCTAATAGCTTTGTAAATGTTAAAATTAGAAATAGGAAATGAATGTAAATTGTAAAAGTTCTCTGAATAAGTTCACATCAATTCGTTTTTGGGGTTTAATCAAAAGATGGAGGAGGTGTAGATCAAAGTGTATGTGTGCCCTGTGAGTGGGTTAAGGGATGTCAGGTGTCTTTTCATAGCAATAGGCATTTTCAAGTTCTTGGCCTCTGTTAGTAAAGTAGTATGGAATGGTGCCGGGAGTCTAAGAGACAAGGTGACCTCATCCTTACTGTTCTGAACATATTTTATGAAAGAGGATATGTCAAATACTTTATTAAAGGTTAACTATCACAAAAATTAAAATGTAATATAAGCTGTATCTCATGGAAAAAAATTCTAAATATGGTCAATCAAAAATTGTGTACTGTTTTTGAAATATTTATTTTACTCTGACCTATCTCCCACTCAGCAACGTGTCTCTCTACATGCAGCTCAATAATTGTGAAACAGTTAATACTCTAATACATTGCCTAGTAAAAGAAAGCACATGCAAATGTATCTGACCTAACTGTCTGTCAAAAGCTGACTGCATAGAGGCAGATTGCTGAGAGGGATAGTAACTTGATTATTCAGGAACAATACACAATATTTAAGTGATCATATATAGAAAGTTTATTATTGCCATTTTTGTGACAATTCATCTTTAAGAATTTCTTCAGAATATTAACTAATGCTTTTAACTGCATACTTGTTCATGGTTTGTTGCAGTTTTGATGTTAGGAGCTACTTACCTGAAGTATCTATGAAGTATTTTAATCCTGTCAACTGCCCATTTACAGTGTATAATTCTTGTGTACATCAGATCAGCATTTTGAACTATGGATTTATAGTGCACCAGGCAGGACACCAACCTTTTTTTCATGCATGAAGCACATATTCACTCCATATATAAAAAACAAAACCGTATGTTCAGCATATGCTGGCTAATTCTTCCCAGCACAATGATTCATACTGAAGAACAGAGACAACTACCCCCCACAACTTATTTTAAATGTAAATATCCATCACAAAACATTGTCAGTATCTTGTTTTCTGTCCATGTTATGGACCTGTGAAGTGAGTGAAGCATCCACACAGAGATAGAGAATTACACATAAATTATACAAAGGAATGGTGTTTTGCAATTTTTCCAAGTGAATGGAAAAAATATATTATAAAATAATCACAGACAAAAACCTTTTGTTAAGAACAGTGTCCGGCTTAGTTGACAGATGACCAAGAGGGCAATCAATCCATCAGTTTATTAACACTATGGTGTCAAACAATAGTTTATGGGTTGATTCTTTAAAGAGACTTACCAATTGCAATATTTTATGCATAACAGCATGTCCATGTAAGTTGATTGTTATGGTATGTGAGGAGTCAAAACTTTAGGGTTCATTTGCACTAAGGGGTTGCAAGGTGCAAAGTGCCATGTTTTCCATCCACAATATACTGTGTCAAAACCAAGTTAATCCCAAATTCACAGCTCTCTCTTTATATGTGATTCTGACTGCTTCTGATACTTCAGTACAACAGTGTGTTGTAGGCATCCACAACAAGCTAATCATTTGAGCCACAGTTCACTGAATAATGTTTCTGCATAAAAGTAACCATGGCTGCTCCCAGTCATTTAAATGATTGAATTATAGCTCCCCTTTGCTATAAAATCATTGCACCTACGAGCAAGATTACTAGTGATTGTAAGAAAGTTATATTTGCCAAATATAAAGGCAACTCTACTTTGAGAATGAATTCTGTACACAGTTAGGAATAGTCAAGAATATAATTGTGCCTACAGTTAGAGTCCTGCGCAGGTCCATTTTTTGGGACCCGTACCCGACCCGTACCCGCAAACCGCCACCCGGACCCGCGACCCGCATTCTTACCTGCTTGGACCCGCGACCAGAACCGTACCTGCAACCCGCGATCCGCAACCCGGACCCGCGACCCGCATTCTTACCCGCTTGGACCCGCGACCCGAACCGTACCTGCAACCCGCGATCCGCAACCCGGACCCGCGACCCGCTGACCATCAAGAATCAGGAAGTGCTCTCATTGTTAACCTGGAAGTGAAATTATCGGAAGTAGCCAAGATCAGGAAAAAAACGGAGTAAAACAGGAAGTGCTGTCATTGTAAACCGGATGTGACATCATCAGTAGTAGAAATACTCAGAAAAAGGAGTAAAAATTGCTATAGTGAGGATCCGCGACCCGACCCTTAACCCGCCAACCTGCAGAACCACCGGCCTGCTTCTATACCCGCACCCAGAAATTCTACGAGCAACCCGCAGGGTACCGCGGGATTTTGCGGGTAACCCGACCCGTTCTAGGACTCTACCTACAGTAGCTAGTGCTCTAATGTCTGAATCTGCCACTGTTGATTCAGATTCATATCAATGGGGAACATAGGAAAGCACTGATACAATACCTCCAAAAACTAATTCTCAGGTGAAAAGCTCAATTACCACCAAGATTTCCCTTTCATCTAAATGCATTGTGTAACTGGTGGTTCATAACACTTCTCTGCAATATGATATACATTAGTGTGTGTTGTAGCCCTGTGGCTAGGGCCAGATGGGGCTGAAATCAGCCTGCTGAAAACTGCAGGCTGATTTCAAACCTCCACCATAAGCAGTATCCTCTTCTTTGGTTGTGTCAGCTCCAAGATTTTCTATTTTGTTCTGAAATATGCCAAAAGTGTTTGAGCCTGAACCAACACAAGGGTTCTAGATGCGAAAGAAGAAGAGTGTACTACTCGCGGTGAGATGAAATCAGATAGACAAATACAAGAGGTTCTCTGCAATCAACCCATTATCAATATTTTTAAGACATTGAGACATTTTGTGCACACAGCTACTAAAAAATGCCTTACCCAAAACAGGGATTGTTTGTCAATATATTGCAATATATTTAAGCTGGCCAACTACGTCAAAGTCATTCCATATCTGGCTAATTCTACTCTCAAATTTTATCTCATTCATTAAGAATTCTGTTGCTTCATTATAAATTTTACAAAGGGGCTAAGGTTTACCTGCAACTTACTTGCTGCTTTCAAAGTAAAACTCTCAAACTTTGTTGCCCTTTTATTAGACGCCAGTGGGATCTCCTGGCTATAGCTGGAAGGGGTGGGAGCTACAACAGAGAGCTGGTTACTACTCCAATAATAACTATAACTAACAAGTAGTGATGGGCGAATTTATTCACCAGGGGCGAATTCGCGGCAAATTCCAACGATTCGCAGATGGCAAATAAATTTGCGAAACACAGGCAAAAATTCAGCAGTGAAAATTCGCCCCAAAAAAACGAGTTGCGCGTCGTTTTTGACGCGACGCGTTAAAACCATTAGGCAGGGGTGTAATGAGGCTGTGACCACAAAACACATAGACAAATACAAGAGGTCCACTGCACTCATCAATATATTTAAGACATTGAGACATTTTGTGCATACAGCTACTAAAAATGCCTTGAGATGAAAATCAGACCCATCTGGCCCAAGCCTAAAAGACTTGACATTTATAGTAGAATAAGCCCTTGAAATATCATACTGTAATTTTTTTTAAAGGTGTAATGGAAGTATAACCCTAAATGTGACCTAATACAAGCAAAAAGCTGCTTGAAGAAGCCAGTGACACATGCAACAGGAAAAGGCCCCTTTTTTTTCTTTAAAAAAAAAGGGGCCCCCTCCCCCCGGGCAAATGCACCTAAGTTGCTACTTACCCCCTCAGCGCAGGTCCTCAGCATGGAGTTTGCAGGCGCCATCTTCTCCCCAGCCGTCTTCTTCCAGGATCCATCGGCGTTTGGCTGTGCATGCACAGTAGGAGCATTTGCTGGTTCAGATCTACTGCGCATGTGCTGAAAATCAAAAAGTTTGTTTGTGACTTTCGGCGCATGCGCTAAATATTTCGATATCCATGGGACACTGGAATATTATTGCACTGTGAAGTTGCAGTACTATTTGCTCTTTGCAGGGCCATTGGATTGCTATTTCAGTTCTGTGGGGAATTGCAGAACTGCAATTTGTTGCCAGAAGTAGTAGGCAGACTATTGTGCCTGGTGGAGAGGAACCACTGTACTAGTCCTTCTCCTTGCATTGAATATGGAAAATTAAACCTAGCCTAATTAACTGCCCTGTGACTCTTGTGTACGCCTCACAACTACTCTCTGCTGTAGGTTAATTACACACTGATCTGTTCCTCAGCCTGTGCTCTGCTCACATCTGCTCTTTACTGTGTCTGTACTCAGAGGCCCTATGTCTGCCTGTGTGCAGACACATGGGGCAGATTTACTAATAGGCACAGGTGTCACTTTGCTAGCAAAGCACAGTGCCTCCAGGTACAGACACAGAAGAGAGCTAATATGAGTGTAAGGGCTGGGTTTTGGCCAGCACTTACTATATGCAGGCAGAGAAATAGCCCTGTGTGGCATGAGCCTTGGGTCATTTGTAAATTCTGAGAAAGGAATGGGGATGGCTTGGATGGAAAACTGAAGGTGAAATTTTTTCTTGAGAAACACAATGGTTCAGAAGTACAATGATCTGAGGGAAAACATCTCTAAATAAATGTGTTTTAAGTAGGGATGGGTGAATCTCATGCATTTCGCTTCGCCGAAAAATTCGAATTGGCGAAAAAATTAGCGAAACGAGTCGCGCATCGTTTTTGACGCGCGTCGCGTCAGACTCGTCGCGTCACGTCAGACTCGTCGCGTCGTTTCCGACGTGCGGCGCGTCGTTTCGTTTTTGGTGCTTTGCGTCAAAAACCACGCGCGACTCGTTTTTTGGGGCGAATTTTTGCTGGCGTTTCGCAAATTTATTCGCCGCAAATTCGACCATCACTAGTTTTAAGAGATCTTTTAAAAGCGTAAAGATTGGAAGAAAGTCAGGCAGACCATTGGAGAGAATTCCAGAGAAGGGGTGCAGCCCTTGTAAAGTCTTGAATGCAAGCGTGTGAGGCGGTAATGAGAGAAGAATTGAGGAGAAAGTCAGTAAAGTAGCATAGTATATTGTTGGGTGAACATCTAGAGATACGTTTACAGTAGGGTAGGGCAAATTTATGAACTGCTTTGAATGTCAGGGTCATTAGCTTGAATTTTATTCTGAAAGGTAGTGGAAGCCAGTGCAGGGAATGGCAGAGTGGCTGAGGTGTATGAGTCTGACAGCAAGATTGAGTATGGACTGGAAAGGTGACATTCTCTGGAGGAGAAATCCAATTAATAGAGAATTACTGTAGTCCAGGTGTGATATGATGAATAAGAATTTTGGTAGCACCTTGAGAGATAAATTATTGTATTTTAGAAAGTAACATGATTTAAAAAGTGACTGGATATTGTAGGACAGGGCAGAATCTAGGAGAACCAGAAGAGAAGTTACCAGGCTTGGGGAGATGCAGAGCTAGTGGAATTGTTAAATATGATAGATACTTCTGGGATGTTATGGGTGTTAGTTGGGGGAAAGAGTACCATTTCAGTTTTAAAGAGGTTTAACTTATGGTAGCATTTTGACACACAAGATTGCGATTGTAGATCAGGAGAGATCTGAGTATCATCAACATATAGGTGGTATTGGAAAACATATGAGTTAATTAGTTTGCCAAGGGAAGAAGTATAGAGAGAAAATAATAAATGGCTCAGGATAGAGCCTGAACAGTGAAGCCCCTCCTTATATTGCAGGTCTAATCTCAAATTACACTCCTACATGCAACCTTCAATCTGATTCTAACCTTTGCCTCTCTTCTCCTCTCATCCCTTCAGCTCATTCCTGTCTACAATGCTTCTATTGGGCTTCTGCTTTCTCTGGAACACTCTACATCAAGCTGTCAGACTTTCCTTTCAAACGCTCCCTAAAGAACAACCTGTTTAGGGAAGCTTATTCCATTAATCAGACATAAACGAATTATAACATGTTATATCACAAATTTGCTTTCATAATCCTTATGTATCAATTGTACCCTAACCCTTTAGTTTGTAAGTTTTTTTGAGTAGTGCCCTCAAATACTATCGTACTCTGCAAACCCTTGTTTGTTATTTGTTGTATGTTCCATATTTGTTATAAACTAATGTAAAGCTCCATGTAGTTTGTTGGTTCTAGATAAATAAATGATGATGATCCCTCCTTCCCATCATGGAGGTCCCATTGGTGGTTGACAGGGAAGTGGTTCCTCACAAAAAGAAGCTTTGGTTTTTTTTGGACAAGAAAGTGACGGATCTGTGACAAACACTCAGGGGTGCTCCACTAATAAGGCAAGTTGAGAAACTCACCTCAGGCAGCAGTACCCCACCTGTTTGCCAGGGGCTGCTAAAATGCTGTTCCTGGTAACTTTAGGAGCCAACTCTCCATTTTTCAATGCAAAAATTTGGCTCTCTGCACTGTTGATATGGACCCCCTGACCCCCTCTGGTGCTGAAAAGGTGAGTGCTGTGGGGAGGGGGCAGCAGAAGAAAGGCTCCCTCTGGTGGCAAAATGGCCAGAATTGCCCCTGCAATATTGATTTGTTTTCTTTCTAAGACCTAAAAGGGATTAAGACATTCAAGGTTCCAACAAGTCCATGCTGACAGTAGGAGGAGGTAGCACCAACAGTTGGACATAATCCAGTCACCCAGGTTCCAGGTCTCCACACACCTGCACAAGAACAATAAGGACTTGCTGGGGCATAAAAAGAGCCACCCAGAGAGACTTGGAGTTAGTTTTCAAAGAGATAGGAAAGGACTCGTGTATATCAGATCTTCGGCTTCAGTTACTTTTCTGCCATTATTTACTCTGGACATTTATACATGCTTGGGCCTTTGGAACTGACTTTCATAGAAGAATTTGTTGCAGTGTGATGCTATTGGACTTTTAACAATGAAGTGAAAAATGCTGTGTTGATTTCTTTTCCCCCCCCCCAAAAAAACTGAAAAGAGGCTTGTTTTTCAGACAAGAAAGTGATCCCTCCAATGCATCAGTGACTGACAGGGAAGTGGTTCCTCATAAATGGATGCTTCATTTTCAGACAAGAAAGTGATTGATCCCTCTCACATCATGGAGGTCCCACTGGCAGCTGAGAGAGAAGAGGTTCTCCCCAAAAAAAGGCTCTATCTTCAGACAAGAAAATAAAGGCATTATAGAAAGATAGCAGGGGACATTTATTTTCATAAAAAGGATCACCACACCTGAGGCCACCCCTTTAGACTAGAGTAACAGAACTTTCATTTGACGCAGCGTAGGTGGTTCTTCACAGTGAGGACAGTGAGGTTGTGGAATGCACTGCCGGGTGATGTTGTGATGGGGCGTGGATGTTTTCTTGGACAAACATAATATCAAAAGCTATTGTGATATTAAACTCTACAATTGTAGGCACATTTATCAAAGGTTGAATTTCAAATTCATGTGAGTTTTTAAAAACTTCCATAAACTCCCATAAATTTTAAATTCGAACAATTGTAATTTAATCAAATCAAATTTTTAAAACTCGGATGATTTAAATCGACCTGAAAAAACCGAATTGAATTTGAATAGAGTCTGATTTGAATGAAAAAAAATTTGATTCAAGTTTTTGCTCCGAAAAAAACTGGAGTGTCAGAAAGGCTGGAAACAAATTCAAATTTATCCCTGGACCTCTCCCATTGACTCAAACAGAATTCAGCATGTTTTCATTTTTTTTTTGTCACTCAAAATTTTTTATTTAACGAATAAACAAAAGTTTAACATACTATGTATGGGGGGTATCGAGATTTCCATCTAGCCGCAAGGGCTAGTCTTGCTGCTGTGACTATATAGTTAATCAGTTTTTGGGCTGGGCGTTTAATCTGTGGGATGGGTTGTGCCAATAGTAAATGCGTCGGTTTAATAACCAGGGGTGTAGCTAGTATGGATTGTATTAGTTCGATAACCTCCTTCCAGAATGGTTCTATTAGGGGGGCATAACCAGAATATATGGTGAACAGACCCTGTTTCTCTGCAACCTCTCGAACACAATGTGGATGAGGTAGGGTATATCTTGCCCAGTCGGTCCAGGGTCAAATACCATCACATTAGGACCTTGTATACGTTTTCTTTTCCATGAGTAAAAACCACCATTCTGTGAGTATTGTCCCAGATTATGGCCCACATTGTCATTGGCATTTCCTCCCCTAGGGCGTCCTCCTAGTATTGCATGTATTTATGCTTGGGGAAGGGGTCTCAGGTAGCTCCACAATCATCTTGTATAGGTCTGAAATCAAACCCTTGTATGGGTATGGCGATCTTAAGATATTTTCGTATGGAGTTAGGGGAACCTTCATTGGAATCTCCAACACAAACGTTATAAAATGTTTAACCAGGAGGTATTCCATAGTTCTGTCTCCTTGCCATTGAGCTTTGTCTTGTAGTTTGGTGTAGGGGTAGAGGTTTTTGGTCAGGGGATCTTTAAAATCAATAAGTCTGCTCATTTTCATTGGGGTCCAAATTTCTTTGTGTCTCTGGGTTAGCCCTGGGGGAAATGTAGGATTGGCTAATTCTGGAGTCAGCGGAGAAGGGGTCCCACATATTCTGTATTTCTTGTTACATTTATTCCAAACATTCATTGTGAACTTTAGTGTGTTGGGTGTGGCAAAGTGCAAAGGTACCCTATTGTCTCACCTGAGTAATAAGTTAATGATGTGGTAAGGGTAAATGTAACTTGCTTTTATCTTGGCCCACCTGTTGGGGGGTGATATTTGTATCAAGGCTAAGGCCTTCCATATGAACTTGTGGATTTCTTTCTGGATGTCTTTCAAGGTACTTGTAGGGATGCATACAGGCAAGGTCTCAAACAGATATAGTATCTTAAGTAGTAAGTTAATTTTGACTGCGGCAATTCTGCCAAACCAGGATAGGCTTTTTTTATGCCAGTCTTTCAACTCTTGAGTTAATTGCCTGAATAAAGGGGTACAGTTGGCTTTATATAGGTCTCTGTATTTGGGGGTAATATTAACTCCTAGGTACTTTATGTGGGTCGTTTTCCATTTGTATTTAAAGCTAAGTTTTTTTCTAGATTCAATGGAAAGTGTAATATGGGGCATGGTTTGACCACATTATCGTTTGTATGGAGGTTTCAATGGGATATTTCAGGCATTTGTGGGTCACAAAAAAATAGTCCAGTCTAGTGGATAAGTTATGAGGACTGCAGTAAAATGTGTACTGTTTTTCTTTAGGGTGATTAATACACCATATGTCTAGTAGTGATTGCTCCCTAAGCAAAGTTCTGAATTGTTTTGATTGTTAAGGTGATCTCGTTTTAGGTTCAGGAGGGCGGTCTCTATCTAGTATTTCAGAAAATACCAGGTTAAAATCCCCTCCTGCTATTGTTATAGGGGTAGCAACCTCGAATAGTTTAGATTTCTGAGCATAGTAACTTGATTAACATTAGAAGAATACACATTCATTAATGTAACTGATTGATTATGAATAAAAGGGCAGGCAATTGTTATAGCCTATAGAGTTAACCATATTGCCGTACTAGTGTTGGTAATCCCGTTTAAGGGAGGATTAAAGTCTTTAGAAGATGTGAGTCCTAGGAAGCTGTCCTCCATTAAGGCTTCTATCTGAAAATCTGGGCACAGAGTGGAGAACATTGTTCTGAGATATTGTTTTAGATCATTTGGCTGGATACTCTTGGTAATTCTGCCTGTGATTTCTTTTCTCCAAGTCTTCACAGTGATCCTTTAATGTGGTTAACTCGTCCCTCAGAGTCATAAGGTCATCGTCCAAGGTGTTTTGGCGCAGGATTAGGTTGTCTGAAACAGTCTCTAAGTGACTGACTCTTTGGCCCAAGGATGCAATATCAGTCTTGATCTCCCGTACTGCTGATTTTTACTGATGCAGTGATTGCCTGGGAGATGGAGTCGCGCAATTCAGAAAGCTGCGTAATCAGTATAGCTGTGGTAACTGGCTGCCTAGTAGGGGAGTCTGTACCTTCAGAGTGTCTTGTTGACATGCTTGGTGATCTCTCCGGTGTGTGCGGAGCACATACAGCGCTTGAGTTGAGGTCAAGTCATCTTGGAATTGGCGGTGTTTCTCGAAGGCTGCGGTTTTGTAAGAAGGGGGATAAAGTACTGGAGTTGTCCAGATTTTTCCTTCTCCCCATTCTCCTTTTATCCTACGCACGATTATACAATACCCATAGTACTTATCAGCTATTTGTTGCTTATGTTGGGGTTGTTTGATGCCTCGTGGTGTGGAGCTCCTTACTCTCTACTCTACTTTTCCATGTCGCGCATGCGCCCCAGAATTCGGCATATTTGAGGTGGTGAATTGTCAAATTCGAATTCTTTAACGGCCAGAGTATGATAAATCAGAGTATGATAAATCACGAAAAAGTAAATTGATTTAAAAACTCAAATTGAATTTGAATAACTCCCTAATTTTTAATTCTAATTTTCAATTCGACACTTGATAAATCTGCCCCTTAGTTTATTGGTACATATGGCTTATTTGAGTGCATGGATGGATCTGTGTGAGCACGTGTATGTACAGTATGGGGTTGGAGGGGTTGAACTTGATTAACTTTTGTCTTTTTTCAACCCAGTTTAACTATGTAACTATATGTAAATAATTAATGATTTGTTTTTAAGCTGTGTGGAGAATAATGAAAGCAAAAATTTGATTGGTTGACACAGTTTACAGCCCAGGTACAACTTTGTCCATTACTGGTAAATTTGGAACCTTATGTAGAACTGAATTAGGAAATGTGTTCTTCTCATTGGATTGAATCTGGACCATTATTATTCAATGCTGATTTCCTCTGTATATTTTATCACAGTTATGGGACCTTGGCACCTGGCGTTTTCTGGATAAGGGGTATTTCTGTAATTTGGTTCTCCATAGTTTAAGATTACTAGAAAATCACAGTGCTGCGAAATATGTTGGTGCTTTAAAAATATATGTTAATAAAATCATTTAATAATCTTAACAGGATGGTTTTCGCTTTAAACAAGGATTATTTCAATCTTAAATGTGATCAAGTACAAGGAACTGTTTTATTATTACTGGGAAAAAGGAAGTTTTTGAAAATTGTAATTATTTCATAAAAAATGTGTCTATGGGATATGGCCTTCCCATACTTTGGAGATTTCTGGATATCAGATACTATACCTGTAATACTATTATTATTAATAATAATAATAATGTCAATGTTAATCTGTGTGCCCAAGTACAGTGACAACTAGTGATGTTTTGCGAATTTCTCTAAAAATTTGCGAAAAATTTGGCGAGGCAAAATGCTGCCGATTCATCACAAGTGACAACCTTTTTTTGTACATCTTATAATATTTATAATGTGAACCTCTTACTAGCTGTAGCAATTCTTCAATCAATTCATATGCTGCAGGCTTTTGAGAAATGTCAGCATTTTCTACATGCCTTAGCCAGATGACATTATGTATATGGAGCCTTCTACTTTGGACATTAACCTTCATGTATTGCAAGCAGACACAAACTCATGTTCAGTCCATGACTACTTCATAGGGTCCAGTGATGATTTGAAAACTGCTGTTCAATATGTTTCATAAGACAAAACAAAAAAAATGCTTTTTTTACTTTTTGTCAATGCAGCTGTCTTACATTTTACCAAACAAACCATGAAATATGTTTGCTGTCCATCTTTACAAATTTAATGTTAGATATCATTAATGTTATGCAACTACTCCTATTTAATTTTCTTGCTTCTGCCAGCTCTCAATAGCACATAAGCTACAATGAAACTGATTGATGTAATTGTTTTATACTACAGTAATGTGTCGCAGATGTACATTTTGAGCAGATGCTTGTGCCACAATTTCATGGAAATATCTGAATCCTTTTATATTGTACTAAAACCAAGATCTTATCAATGGGAATAATGAGACATTCTCCATTACATTATCAATTGCTTTCTTACCTGATTTTTCTTTATCATATCCTTGATGATTGGATCCTAACCTTATCTGGGTATGTTGCCTAAGGGTAACAAAGTTATTAATTTTGCTACCTAAGATTTTTGAGCTACAGTAGTTCCTTGATGCTTGAGTTTTAAAATGCATTTCAAGCCACAATTCTTAAATAATAGAGAAACTTTTTTTTAATCATTGGCTTTACAGTTTTGTAAAGCCAATTTTTAACATGAGAGGTTGCATTGGTGGCTAGCTATTTTTGTTTTATTGTCGAAGCATATGCCAACAGATCAAATGCAAATTTACTTTTGTTTACATCCATGAATTTGTAAGTAATAAAATATATTGCTAGAAAAGGTTTTTTTAAAAAAAACACAACCTTCAAGTAGGTTGTTAAACTTTTTTTTGCTGTAAACAGTTTTACAATTGTGGTAACTTTTATTACATTCTACCTTTACTCATTTCGCACCATCAGGTGTATAATATGTAACAAACTTCAGGATTTTTTTTATCTGGGTGGTTGGTAGATAATGGAATAATCAATCTGGGAACTGGGAATAATCAATCCAATATATCAATACTATAAGTAGAAACAATCTCAGAATAACCAAGTGGATGATGAGGAAGCTGTATTCGTGTGAATGGCACCCTGATCTGAGCATACACTGGAAGGGTACCCTTGCCTGCTTCACTACTGAATTTAGCAGCAATTGTCTGGCACCTTGAGTTGGTTAATAGCATTATAAATAGTAGTTAGCATATCTGTTTGTGGGAAAGATCATGCCACATAAATATAAATTGTGTTTTATGATTGGATGATAGATAGTGGAGTTGTAGTAAATATGGCCTGTTTGGATTATGCCAAAATCCAAAAAGCTTTTAATACTATGCTATATAAGCATTTTTTTTTTTTTTTAAACGAAGATCTCTTGGTCTTGGTAACGATTGCTAATGAAATTTTGTAAAATGCCTTCTTTTTTAAGATTACTACAAAGTACCTTTACAATGTAGAAGCCTGCCCCCAATAATTCACCATGTACCTGTATGATAAATCTCACTACATAACACTGTGTTCTTTAGGGTGGGGGGGATAAAGTCAATGTATCAGATTTTATACACTGCTGCATCATTACCTGTCTGCCTGGACAAAATAAAGCAAATTGCTTACCTTGTCGTTGCTCAAGACCCCAATATAAGATTAACTTATTGGTCCAAAAATGGAAAGAAATATGGTAATGGCAAACTTTTTTACAGCTCTCTGACTATTATTGTTGTTACCTTCTTTTAGTCATGTTTCCATTCAGGGCCTTTCCTATTCATATCCCAGTCTCTTATTCAAATCAGATTGCTGACATTGCAAACTGGGCAGCTGAATAAAAAGCAAAATAACTAATAAAACACTAATAATATAGTAAAAACCAATTTCAAATTGTCTCAGAATATCACTCTCTACATCATGCAAAAAATTACTTCAAAGGTGAACAACCCCTTGAGTTGTTTAGTTTGAAGAAAAAAAAGGTAGGTGCTACTTGCAATATTACAATTTGCAGGAATGCAGGGTATCTTTAGCTACTGCAGACAGTAAGTGATAAGTGCCTTGAGAAATGTCTCTTCCACAGTAGCATTTATTTTTTTCAAATACAGAGCAGCAATATTTTTAAGCTTTTGTGTCACTAATTCCTTTTCTGACTTTCAGTAATGCCTGAAGCTAATAATGATTTATTCTTTTGGCATAAAAAAATTGTGCTTGTAATACATGAGGTGTCTCCTGCTTGTAAATCTACAAAGAGCAAAACCTCATATGACCCTGCTAGGAAATACTAATGAAAGAGAACACATTTCTTTCCTTGTATAGTGTGCTTTTTGATTCACAGTAATGCTGAAGTACATGAATTGCATAATATGCCACTCTGAAGAGAAAGATACACTGGTAACATGTGAAGGAAATTTTATTCATCATTATTCAGATCATTGTTCATAACTCCCAAACTGGGCAGCACCCTAAAGAGTAGCTAAGTAGGCAACTGGCAATAGTAGAGGATCATATACTGTATACAGTCAATGAATAAACAGAAAACATAATTACAATTAAGTTACAATTGTGTAACAAAAAGATGAGTGGACATTTCACCAATTGATAGCAAATTAATTTTTGTTCCTGTGGTGTTTATACAAATGGCCTGTGGGTGTCACTGTGCATACTCAGGACTTTCTGTACAGCTTGAGAATGAAAGTAAGAGTTACTGCTGTTATGTAATGGCTGCATGAACCTGCTAATAAAGCATTGTTATACTCTCCTCATCCTCGGCTACCGAACACAACACATGGCGACAAGGATTTCTTTTCTACCTCTGCAGCAGCCTGCATCTTTTCTACCAAACCCTAGTTAGCGTACCATACCTTTTACTGCTTGGATCCATATGTTTGATAATTACATTAATGCTGCTAACCAAGGGGAGGTTTCTGCTGCTAGAAAGCGTGCTTTACTTATTCAATGCCTGGGAGCAGAGTGACAGCGTATATTCTATACATTACCATTACCTGATGAGACTTATAAAACTTCTCTTACTGCTATAAAGAACTTTTTTGTGCCCAGAGTAAATGTGGTTGCTGAAAGATATGAATTCCGCCAATGTGGACAACATAATGGTGAATCCACAGAACAGTTTGTAGCAGCTTTGAGAGAGCTGGTTGTTACCTGTGAGTTTGGGAATCAAACAGATGAAATGCTAAGAGACCAAATAGTGGAAAAAACAAACTCATATTGCATTAGAGAGAGCTCCTGGAGGAGGATTTAACCCTTCCAAAAGCTATTAGAGTTGCTAGCCAAATTGAAAGAGCTGTGGCAGAGGCAAAAACTCTCAGTCAAGCAACTGCTGGGAATGTACAGACTGTGACTTCAGCACTGTGGCCTAATAATGCACAGTCACAGGCAAAATACAGTGCTAAGGAAAGGGATTCACTGCAAAACCGTGCAGCAAATACAAATAAAAAAATATTGCTTTCTCTGCTGTTCAACACTACACCTTGCAAACTATGCTAAATGTCCTGCAAAAGCTATACAGTGCCACAAATGTGTCAGGTCATTTTTTTAGTTCTACTAAAGATGTTCATGAACTCACTACTACAAATGTTACAGTATTCAGTGTGGATAAAGCTGGTTTACTTATTCCAGACAAGTTTATATGCACTGTCAATGTCAATACTGCTTCTGCTGACACTCCATTAACCTGATGCTTGATACAGGTTCAGCTGTTTCTATACTACCAAAGGATATTTTCTTGAAATACTTTGCAAAATATATGCTTGTTGCACCTGCCCTGAGACTGGTCAGTTACTTAAATGATCCAATCCCTGTGCTTGTTTGCTTGCCAGTGACTGTACAATTTGAATCAAATACTGCAAAATGTGACTTTTTACTCAGAAATTGAGGCGATTGCCCTACTCTATTAGGGAGACTGTCTCACAGGAACTAAAGAAACAATGTGATTGAAAAATCTGAATTCTCTGAATGGGTTTCACCAAAGAAAACTGGAGGTATTCGATTGTGTTTTGATCTCTGTGAACCTAATAAAGCAGTTGTTATGGATAATCATCCCTTGCCACACATAGAGGAAATATTTTCAGAACTCTGAGGAGCAAAATTCTTTTCAACCCTGGATCTTCAGAGCGCTTATCATCAAGTATTACTGCATGAGGAAAACCGAGACTGCACTGCATTTATCACACATGATGGTTTATTTTGGTTCAAGCGTGTACCTTATGGACTGGCTTCAGAACAAAGTTGTGTTCAAAGACTGATATCTTCTATACTCCATGACATACAGTACCTGGTGTACAATGCTACTTGTATTATATAATTGTCTACGCTCCAACTATGTATCTTAGTGACAAATACCTGGAAAAGGTTCTGAAATGCATTAATTCTGCAGGTCTCAAACTGAACCTTTCGAATGCCACTTCAGACAAACTCAGCTGTCATTTCTGGGTCATATAATTTCACAAGATGGATTACTGCCTGACCATGACCATGTCAACGTGGTTACACAAGCACCTATTCCATCTGATTTCCAGACCTTACGAGCTTTCTTAGGTCTTACTTCATGGTATTCTAAGTTTATTCCCAACTATGCTTCCGTTGTGGAGCCACTTCGAGCATTACTACATGGAACTTCAAGTCTGGTTTGGTCAGAGGCTGCTCAACATAGGTTTGAAATAGTGAAGCAGTTAATTGTAAACAGTCCAGCACTAGCTTAATTTGATCCTGTACTACCCACAATGGTTACTACAGATTCTTCAGACTATGGCATCGGTGCAGTTCTCACACAGATCCATGCTGATCATTAAGAGAAAACTGTTGCATTTGCAACCAGAACACTTAGAGAGACAGAGCGTAAGTATTCAACTTTTGAAAAAAGAGCTCTAGCATGTGTTTGGGCAACATAAAAATAGAGAACCTACCTATGGGGTAGAGAATTTACTTTATGCACTGATCATAGCCCTTTAACTACACTACTTACAACAAAGGGACTAAGAAGAGCTGGAATGCATATAGCTAGATGGTCAGCAAGGCTATTGAATTTCAACTACAAAATGCAATACAAAACAAGGTTTGAAAAATGTCACTGCCAAATGTTTGTCACATTTACCTTTACCTGCAGCTTCGAATACACTGGATAAGGACATAGAAATTGTAGCACCGACTGATGTATTATCATCTACAGTTACAGGTGCTGATTTTAAGCAAGCTTGCCTCACATGTCCAATTCAAGTAAAACTACAGGACATCTTACAAAACAAATGGCCAAATGCTGAGAAGAAACTCAGTCCTGATCTTCAACCTTACTACAGGATTAGACACAAACTGTCCTTAGTAGATGGCTATGTTGTCCGTGGAGCTCATCGTTTATTGGTACCAGAAACCTTGAGAGAAAAGTTCATACAACTTGCACATGAGAGTCAACAAGGAATTGTACGTACAAAACAAAGACTACGAGAACTGTACTGGTGGCCAGCCCTGGATGCAGATGTGGTAACTGCCATTCATTCTTGTGTTACTTGTCAGAATCATGACAAAACAGCCATCACACATACTCCACCACTTCAGCCAGTACCATTTTATGATTCAGCATGGGAAAAACTTGCTACTGATATTGTCGGTCCTTTTGCAGATGCTCTTATAGACTGCAGATTTGCTATAACCTTGATAGACTATTACAGTAAATGGCCTGAAATTGCATCTGTTTCTCATGTAACATCAGCTACAGTAATAACATTTCTGTCTACAGTCTTCAGCAGAGAAGGAAATACAAAGGAGTTAAAATCAGACAATGGACCACAGTTTGTCTCATATGAGTTTTAATCTTTTCTGAGAGAGAGGAATATTGTGCATAGGAAATCTTCAGTGTATTATCCACAAGCAAAAGCGATTCAACAGAAGTCTGAAAGAAGCACTACAGACAGCAAATCTTACTGGGAAATCTTGGAAAGTATTTACAACAGAGTTCTTACATAACTACAGAGCAACATATATATTATATAGAAATAATGAAAAAAGATATATTGGCTTTACAGTTTATCTTTGAAAACTCATTGATGAAATCCAATTCAAGGAGAAAACATTTTCTCAAAATTCAATTACAGTTTTTTCCCATAGATTTCAATAGAGATTTCAAGTGATAAACAGTGAGATAAGTTTTTCTGAATTGAATCTCAAATGGAATCTTGTCCATGTATTTTCAAGTGTTAAACATGCTGAAATTAATGGACATGTGTCTTTTTTTAATTTTAACTTACTATGTTACTATATCTAATGAAAAATAAATATATTTAGTTTGTTAAAATTATTGTAAGAAAGGGTCATGAGAACTCATGAAATAACACAAACCCCACATAAGTAAATTCCAGATATATAGCCATAGAAAAAACCCTGCAGATCTATTAACCAAGTTCCTTCACAGGGTTCTGAAGGTGGCCAAGGTGGCCTTTTCGTGCATGGTCTGTTATCATCCTACACTGCCAAATAAAAAACTGTGTGCATCATGCCTATCACTGGTGGCTGTGTCGTCGGACTCCTGCAGAGGTAACATCAAGGGATGGATCAAGGAGGCTGTTCAGTAGGAATTAAAATCATTTAAACAAGCATCATTTGTCATCAGGAGTCTGATGGGGAAGAAGAAGGTTCCAGTGACTTTGGTTGTTCCGGGGAGGAATGGGATGACAGTGAGGATGAATAATGTTCTTCCTTAGATGTTTCTCTCATTTCTTCCCTGATCAGGGCGGTCAGGGGTGACTTGACACTAGAGGAGCTGGAGATGTTAGTTCCAAAAGTCTCATTACTACCTTCTTCCAAAAAAGTGGTGGATTCTTTTCTTTAAAAGATACTGACACCTGAAATTAAACTCTTTTTTTACATCTGTTACAATATTGGCTTTGAAAGCTACTTCTAACTTTGCCATAAAGTATTTTCACAATGCTTTTACATTACCTGTCTGATCCCCCATGTTCCTGTATGAGGGGGGCTGCCATATTTGTGCAGCAGGAGTCCGTTAGCATTAGAAACTGTAACTAACAGGTTGAGATGGGACAGCCAGGTTCGCAAAGTCAGAGTTTCAGAGTCAGGCCTAGGAACTTCCACTAACAATTATATACAACAAACGTCTCAGCAAAAAATTATCAACATGGCCTAGTATCTATGCTTCAGCTCTAAATGATGCTATGTATAAATAGATGGAGACTGACCTTATAATGTTCTTTGAGAATACAGGAGAAATGTGTAAACTTGCCGTGGCCAGCATATCAGTGTCTAAGGCAATGGATGGGTCTGGATTGGAACAAGTCCTGAAAGCTGAGAGAGATAGACATCATTGATGGCCTAATGGAACTAAAATTGGTGGATACATTCCTGACTTATTATGCAGCAGTGGATATCACCCATCTGGCATCACAGTGTATAGCTCTTTCTGTGATGGTTTGCAGGGCCCTGTGGCTTAGATCATGGGAAGCTCCATCCAATGTTTTTTTGTGTTCTATATCCTTACATGGACAGTGCTTATTTTGCAAGAAATTAGAAGAAATAGTTTCAAAGGCTTCACAGTAAAAGTCAGTTTCTGCCTCAGTCAAAGAAAAGGAAGTATCCTTTCAAACAGTATAATAGAGGAAAGATGTCTTCAAGATGAAAGGAAGCAGATTTAGCAGTCATTCCTTTTGGAATAAAAAAGAAACCTAACATCAGTCCCAATGGAGAGGACGCCAGTTCGAATTTTTCAAGCAGGCAAAGGGGAAAACGTTGTATTTTCCTAAAAAGCAATTCTAAAGGTGTGCAGACCCAGAGGTCTTGGGTATTAGGCAGGTTGAGATATTCCAGAAACTCTGGGCAGAATTCATAACAGACTGGGGGGGAGGGTTATAGAAGTTTTAAAAGCAGGATGCAGATTGGAGTTCAAGGAAAATCAGGAAATCCAGGTACATTTTTAATGCAGTCCTCAATTACTCTTCTAAAAGAAAAGGCAGTGGCCTTTCAAGAATGTCTTCAAACCTTATTAGAACAGAGAATGATTGTTCCAGTGTTGGCAGTATAATTGTATAGAAAAGTTGTGTGTTCAATCTTTTTTCTGGTAAAAGTGAAGGCCTATGCAGGATTTGAAGGAGTTGAACCATCAGCCTATAGTAAGAAATTTAGGATGGAGTCTCTGTCATCCATCAAAAAGGCCCCATCTCCAGGGGACTGGATGGTCAGCATAGACATCCATAATGCATACCATCATGTTCCGGTTCATCCTCAACATAAATATCTCAGAATCGCAACTGTTCTAACTATGGCCAATAGTTTGTTTACCAAGAGTATGGTGTCCCTAGTGGCAGCCTTACATCTGAAGGGTCTGAGATTGTTCCAGTACATGGACGATCTGCTGATGGCCTCTTCTCAGGAAGAGTTAAAGATCCATCTGCATCCATTGATCAGTTGGAATCCCACAGCTGGTGCCTCCATCTCACAAATGACCAGATGGAGCCAACACAAGCTCTGCAGTATCTGGGAGTCATGATAAATGAAGAAGGAAAAATAAAGAAGGAAAGGTGAGCCTTTCCTCAGATCAGCAGAGGAGGATGGTATATCAAGTACACCAGTATCACAGGGCAGACCGGATTCCGGACCCTCAGGTCCTGGCTCTTTGGGGTCCATGGCAGATTCTATTGGTCTGGTAAAATGTGTAAAAATCTGGTAAAATGCACCTGAGCATGGTAAATGAGTATTACAGGTTTCTTTCCTCATACAGTGGAGGAAAGTCACCCAAAGAAGATCTGTGGTGACTGGTTCAGTGAAGACCCCAGGAGGGCAACCGGGGGGTAACACTTACTACAGACACCTCAGGGCTAGGCTGGGCAGTCATTCTAGGGGAGCAAGCAGCACAAGGAATATGGCCCGTTCCATCCTGCAATTAGCAATCAAATGTGTCAGTAAAAGGGCAAAAATGTGATTATTCAATCAGTTTCACCACAGTATGTTATCTATGAAAACAAGGAGGTACAAAGAGCCTAAGTCTTCTCAAAGCGAGTCTTATTGGGGTGGATGCCATTTCTCAGATATGGAATTTTCCACTTTCCTATATTTTCCCTTCAATCCCCCAAATGCCAAGAAGAGGACAAGGCCAAAGTAATATGTGTGGCACCTTCTTGGCCCAGACAGCCATGGTTCGTAACTCTTCAGAGATTAACTATCCAGCCTCCTTTGAGGCTTCTACATCTAAACAATCTTCTCCATCAGGGGTCCATACCTCATCTGAATCATTATCCTCTGGAGCTGGCAGCTTGGAGATTGAGCAGAAAAACCTGAAATCCTGGGGTTTGTCTGACTTGGTTATTGAAAGTCCAAAATATATATTGTTGAGTGGGAGCACTTACCGACATCCAATTCCAGCATGCTGCTACGTGCAGGCCGCAATCCCAAACAGCAAGAGGAGTCTAGTGAAACAATGTAACACGGAGCACCACTGGAGGAAGTAGTAAAAAATCAAGTCTTTATTAGATCCATTTTAAAAAGTCCATATCTAGGAGTGTGCAGAAAAACAATCCTAGATATGGACTTTTTAAAATGGATCTAATAAAGACTTGATTTTTTACTACTTCCTCCAGTGGTGCTGCGTGTTACATTGTTTCACTAGACTCCTCTTGCTGTTTGGGATCGCGGCCTGCACGTAGCAGCACGCGGGAATTGGATGTCGGTAAGTGCTCCCACTCAACAATATATATTTTGGTCTGTCCCTGATCCCATGTGGTGTAGCACCCGACAATTATATACTGTATATATATCTTCTATATATTTTTTCTGAGATAGATATATACATCGTTATTATTATTTTTTTATTTTTGGAGTGTGCAGTATTGGGATACATAGTTGCATAATGGCGGATCAATATAGACTGCGACAAGCCGAAATTGTGTTTGCAGAGACCGCCTCTAATAAGGGATTGATGGAAGGGGGATACTTCTCGGACCCTTTACTTTTACTCTGCACTTTAGAACACAATATGAAACGAGAAATTCGACTGTGGTGGGACATTTGTTCATTGGAGAATTATACTAAATGTGGCCGCGTCCCCCGTGGTCTCCGTATTAAAAAGTTTCCAACTTTTAAGGAAGTATCAACGGAGTTCGTATCCTCATGGAATAGCATATTAAGTGATTGCTCTATGAAATTGATGGAATTAATAGTCAGATATGATAAAGAGGAGCTGAATCGGATACAGCATGATATTACGGATATACGTGAGAACTTCAAGTCCGAGAGATATGTGGGCGTTGATATGACTTTATTGGATTCACTTACTAAACAGATGCAGCAGTTTGAATACATGGTTAAAATGAATAAACGTGATAAATTTCAAAGGGACAGACGTGATTATGAGAATGGCTCAGTTTATCAATGGAGAACTAATGATTACACTTATTCCCCCAGACGATATGACAGTAGGAGTCCTGGAGGTTGGAGACAGACCCCTCGGTCTATTCTCAAAGGGGGGAGATCCGTCCACTTCACTGAAAATGACGGATATGGGTGGACGAGTAGTCCAGTATCACCAACACCTGTCTCCTACCCCCCGCCATCTACTTCTATTTCCTCTGCTTTTTTAAGGTCAGGTCCCGAGCGAGATGGGGATTTGATCGAACCATTTCAAAGTCGGAATTGAAGGGACACTATGACAAGGAAGAGGGAGACGATCTATACCCGCAGTCACACAAGAGACGGAGGCGGGGAGGCCGCCGGTCTCAATTATCTACCAGCGGGTCGCAGAGGAAATCGGAGCAGGAGGTTTCGGAATTGGTAGCCATTCCTGCCCATGTGACTCCAGATCTTGATGAGAGGAGCCAGGTACAAACTCGGACTCCTGGGGGGGATCGAATAGGAGCTTCCATCCCTAATGACACGAGCAATGTAATTAACTTATCAGTACGATCTTTATCTCCAGAGGAACTTTCTCTCCTTTCTAAGGGACTTAATTATGTTCCAGAGACTAAATGTGACATTTTTTCTATGATTCTTGATTTGAATAAGTTTATATGCACCTTAACTTTAAAACATCATTTTGCATGTCTTGCAGGAGATTTAGAATCTAATCGAGAGCAGATACACATTGCAGAGAACAGTATAGCTAATGAGGAGAGTTCTGCTGAGCCAGTAGTGCATCATGCAGCTTTGGGTGACAATAGTGTAGGTCACCCACAGTTATTTGATTTTATGGATTTATGTGCATTGGATGACCTCCGGGACTTACTAAGTGAAAATATTGATTCTACCAAGATTGGTATTATACATTCGGGTATGAAAAATAAATCAGATTTCTACCCAGTTCAATCAACGAGTCCTCAGATAGTGATGTTCCATAAGTTGGTCCAGGCGGATATAGAGTAGATTGTTGAGAGGTCTTACAGAACCCCCCGTGATAATTTAACTAAGGGTGAACACAGGGCGTTGATGGCCCTGAGTAAAGATAGGAGTATAGTTATCAAACAGGCTGATAAGGGGGGGTCAGTGGTGATTTTGGATGCCCATAAATATGAGAATGAAGTTAAGCGTCAACTGAACGATATTACTACCTATACTCCCCTAAATAAAGATCCGACAGAAGTGTTTCGTAAACAATCGGATGAAATTATATTGGAAGGTTTGAACAATGGGGTCTTATCTACTAGCGAATATGAATGTATCAGATGTGTAGCTCCAGTTACTAGTGATGGGCGAATTTATTCGCCAGGGGCGAATTTGCGGCGAATTCCCGCGATTCGCCGCTGGCGAATAAATTCGCGAAACTACCAAAAAAATTCGCCCAAAAAAATTCACCGCGCAAAAACGAGTCGCGCGTCGTTTTTGACGCGACACGTCGAAAAAGACGCGACGTGCGCCAAAAATGACGCGACACGTCGGAAACGACGCGACGCGTCAAAACCGACGCGACGCGCGTCAAAACCAATGCGACGCGCGTCAAAAATGACGCGCGACTCGTTTCGCGAATCGGCGAAAAATTCGCGAATTTCTCTGGAAATTCGCGAATTTTTCGGCGAAGCGAAACGTGCCCGTTTCGCCCATCACTACCAGTTACCCCTATTTTTCATGTACTACCTAAAGTACACAAATCGGTGACGGATGTTAAAGGCAGGCCCATTGTGGCAGGCATAGGATCTTTAGGGGAGGGTTTGTCTGAATATATAGACAAAATCTTCCACCCTTTGGTGGAAAAATTACCCACATACCTGAGGGATACGACGATGTGTGTGAATAAAATGCAGGATGTTGAGTGTAAAGACAATTATAGATGGTTCACTATGGATGTGGTAGCTTTATATTCATCAATTGAACATAGAAATGGCCTGGAAGCAATTCGCTATTGGCTAGATTTTAGACCAGATATAAGTCAACAGATAGATTTTCTGATTAAATGTATTGATTTTCTTTTGAGATCCAACTTTTTCTTGTTTGACGGGAGTTACTATCTTCAAACACGTGGAGCAGCGATGGGGGCATCCTTTGTACATGGGTTGGTTTGAACGTCTCCATGTGTTTGCGAATACTAACCCGTTTCGGAGTAACATTATACGATTTTTTCGCTATATCGACAACTGTATAGGAATATGGGAAGGGGATGTTACCTCTTTGGAGGATATAGAAAATATATAGAAAACCCATTACACGCAACACTTTGCTCCATGCTGAGAGTGCCCATCCCAGGAATTGTGTGAGAGGGATTCCGGTGGGCCAGTTCATGTGCCTTCAACGGATTTGCTCCTCTTGGGATTCGTTCCAATATCAAGCCATGCTATTATTGGATAGGTTTGTTGATTGGGGCTATACAGTGGACCAAATTAAACCTGCGTATGAAAAAGCTGTGGCCAGACATAGGTTGGCCCTATTAAAGGATAAAGTAAGTTCAGAGAAAGGGTATGAGAAAAAAGCACCCTCAATTCGTTTTTGTATGACATATAGTAAAGATACCCATTTGATTCAGAACTCGGTAAGGAAGTATTGGGGGGCTTGGTTACAGGATCCACTTTTGGCCAAAACCTTGGATATACATCCATCATTTGTATTCAAGAAGAATAGGAGCACAGCGTCTTGGGTTTCCAGGAGTCTCTATAGCTCAGCTAAAAATAAAAATAAGGACCAAAGTTCTTGGCTCAATTTAAAAGGTAACTATAAATTTGGCCAGTTGAGGTGTAAATCATGTAATCTTTTGAGAACATCAAAAACCTTTGTGTCCACTAGTACAGGGAAGAGCTACGAAATAAATAAATACTTTAACTGCACCTCGAAAGGTGTGGTGTATCTAATATCATGTGGCTGTGGTTCGCAGTATGTTGGCAAAACGACAAGGATTTTGGATAGGATAAACATGATGGTCAGATTTTCTTTCAAATAATTGATCAACCTAAATTTGATATACGTAAAGGGGATTTTGACCGTAAATTATTGATGAGAGAGGCGTATTGGATTTACCATCTAAAAACGACAGAAGTGTATGGGGGAATGAATAAGGAATGGGAGATTTGTGTTTCATTTGACCTTTAATAGCAGGTTTCATATAGTTTTCTGTGGCAGACTTCTATCAGGTATACACACATAGGTTGTGTTTTTACATTTTATATTTTCTTTCCTCCCTTCATTTTTTGTAGGGTTTATGTTTTTATTGCATCTTTATATATTTATGTATTTTTATTTATTATTTACAGTTCACTCTGTTTTATATTTATGTACTGGGTCGTGTATGCAATGTATGGTGTGGTTTTTACTTTGTTTTTTCTTTGTTTTCTCTTTGTTATTTACACATATGTATATATATATATATATATATATATATGTATATATATATCCCCTAGAAAAGGTCTGCACTCACAGGACTTAAAAATTAAATAATGTTTTATTAACAAACAAAGGACTAACGTTTCGGCCTCTCCGAGGCCTTTCTCAAAGTAAACACAAGCGTTAGAAAATGCATTAAATACTTGTGATGGCGGGAAAACTTGATTGGCTGACATCATCATAATCATCATCACAGTGCATTTAGCTATCTAGCTCACAAATTGCAATCTTTTAATGCAAAAAGTATAATACATACACAAAATTTTTAAAATACCCCTATTTAACTAAATGAGAAGTTTAAAAACAAACAAGGTAGCAGATATTGATCGTAATTGTTACTGTTTAAATATTGCATGATACCATGTTAAAAACTACTTATTTTGCTACAATGTATCGAATATGAGTATAGATGTAAGGTCTGCTATTATAAAACCAACATAATAGTAAAACCTATAGTCAAAAAGGCATTAAGGCACAGTACATATGGTGTTCTCAAATAATCCGTATAAATTGATAATAATCCCATAAAACCTCCCTATTGTAACCTCCCCAATATGGTAATAATTATCAGTTAAGTCATATTTATTTGTGTTCACGGGTGGGACATCGCTCAATTGGTAATAAAAACACTCCATCCTCCACATTAAGTATGTAAACGTATTACTTACAGCTTTAACTACTTATTAACCCTTGTGTATAATAGGAACTATTGATGTGAAGCCTCATGGGCGTGTACGTGTAGTTTTTCTCTATCATATAGAGACTATAGCACTAAATTAGTGCGTGTGTGAAAAAATTGTCACTAAAAAAACAACAACAAAAAAAGACCAATTGAAATAATACAAAATATCAACAGGAATATTGTAAAAAAGCATCACCAAATGTAAGATTAAAATGTCTGTTTGTCCGTATGAACACTCACTCCACATATCAAATAAAATCAGTCACCATGTGTTAGTTTAAGTGTCCAAACAAGCCGGCTAGCACCTCAAATTGTGGCTGCAGGTAACAGAGGCAAACATGGGAGTTATTGA
>CM044433.1:103638962-103713883 GCA_024363595.1 Xenopus borealis | reverse complement strand
AATAAAGGCTTGATTTTTTACTACTCCCTCCAGTGGTGCTCCGTGTTACATTGTTTCACTTGGTTATTGAAAGCCATATCAGACTTATCAGCAACTAGGTGGCCATTCCACCCTCTCATTGTCTGTTTCTTCAGGGCAATAAAAAGGTTGGTGCCTTCTAAGAGGAAGTCATGTCCCCAATTGGACTTGCATTTGTTCCTAGATGTCCTGACCAAGTATCTGTTTTATCCCTTGGATAATATCCCCTTTTGGAATTTGGCAATTGAAACCCTGGTTCTTGTGGCTATCACTTCAGCTAAAAGGGTCGGTGAGCTCCATGCTTTAATGTGTGATCATTCAAGTCAGATGTTCTTTCAGGATAGGGTGGTCATCAAGTTTGCTATGGACTTCTAACCTAAAGTTCTGTCATCTTTTAGCAAGGAAGAAATGTTTTCCCTCCTTTTCTATAGTCAGAGGGGGATGCTGCATTATCATGTCTGGACTTGGTCTTCAAAGTTATGTTCAGGCCACCAAAGAATTTAGGAAAGCTGACATTGTTTGTGGTGCCAGCAGGAAAGAGAAAAGTAGAAGCCACTTCCAAAAAGCATATGCCTTGAAAGTGGGACCAAGTTTTTCGTAAAATAAGGGCACTTTAAAACTTATAGATTCAATTAAAAGAGAACAACTATTTATCCTAATTCAGTTTTTTTTCTTTTAGACTTCAATAGACTTTTCACGTGATAAATGGTGAGATAAGTTGTTCTGTACTGAATAGTATCTCAAAATAAATCTGGTCCATGAGTTTGTACGTGATAAGCATTTTTTTCACACTGAATTGTATGTGACCCAGTTTATCACGTGAAGTCTATGGAAAAAAACTGGAACTGAAATTCTCCTCAAATTGATTCTCTGCTATGACTTTTTCATGTGATAAAACATGAGATTACTTTATCTCACTGAATTGAATCTGGCCCATTTTTTTGGGAATATAATACAGTACAGCAGAAAATAGATATGAGTAATTTATGATTTGCAAGACTGGGTTCAAAGTGCTAAATATGGGCACAGTCAGCCAAGTCCTCACACGTTGCATTCTGCCATGTAGGTTTAATGAATTGCTGCTGGTCTCAGCACTCAAATAGCACAGAGATCTGTGTCTGTCCCCATGAATAAATAGCTGTCTGTGTCTGTGCGAAATTGACACCAGAAATTAAACTTTTTTTTTATATCTGTCATAATATTGCCTTTGAAAGCTACTTATAACTTTGCCAAAAAGTATTTGCACAATGCTTTTACATTACCTGTCTGATGCCCCATTCTCCTGTATGAGGGGGCTGCCATATTTGTGCAACAGAAGTCCGTTAGTATTAGAAACTCTAACTGACAGGCTTACATGGGACAATCTGGTTGGCAAAACAGTCAGGTTTAGAAAGTCAACTAACAATTACTTACAAAAATAAACCTCTCAGCAAGCTATGATCAACATGACCTATATGGAACTTCTAATGTACTTTTCTAAAAAGTAGTTTTTCAGTGTCAGTATCACTTTAACCAGTTTTGTATTCATGAGGGACAGGCAGAGGCATATAGGTGTTCCCACTCCCATCCCACCATCTTCTGGTGTAAGAATCATTAAATCATTATTTGGTGTTAGGCATTAGCATTAAGGTATGAAAAACATTTATCTGGAAAACTGTTATAGACTGAAGGGATAATCTCAGAAATGCATGCAGATATTAAAGAATTTATGAAAGAGAGAGATGAGGAACAGAATGCCCAAACAGTTGAAAATTTTCACTATATCTCTTTTATCAAGAAACCGTACACATATCCAGTGAACTTTCCTTGTACAGATATAAAAGAAAACAAAATATATTTTCAAAAGTGCAGTAGAACAGAAAATAAAGTTAATACATAATAAGCTTGATTAAGGGGCCCATTTTTTTATGGTCGGGGGTTTTAGAGGGAAAACTAAAATTTTTTTAGAAATGTAACATATCCCAAAGCTGCTGAAAATACGCCATCTCAAACCTATAGGTCATGTAGAAGTCAATGGCAGACATCCCTGAAGTTGTTTCTTGACATTCAGTGGCGTTTCTGGGGCTGCCGCCACCTGAGGCAGCAGCCCCGATGCCGCCCCCTTCCTTCTCCGTGCTTAAAAATCAGTGTCGGAGCGGGTCAAAGGGGTTATAATACTTTGATTTTCAAAAAGTTCCAAAAACACTCAAAATAGCTGAAAATTACTGCAAGATTAGATTTTTTTTAAGTTTAATTTTTTCTTCCACAGTCCACTTAGTAAATCTGCTCCTAAGTAAAGCACAGGGGACCAAATGACCCAAATGTTGGCAAAGCCTTTACCCTCTTGCAGAAATAATTGTAATTTATTTTTAAATAATGTTTAAAAATCTGAATTATTTGATTAAAATTAGTTCATCATGTAATTCAGAGCTTTCTGAATAACAGGTCTCCAGATAATATATCCTATATCTGTACAACTTTATTGAATGTGGATGTATGGATCATTTAATTAAATTCTTGAAACTGCTGCCTGATACTGGTCTATTATATTTCCCTAGACCTTTTTCCATTACAAAGTAATGCGATTTTTTTAGGGTTGGACTGGGGGCTTCTCCCTCAGGGCACCCCTCTAGAAGAAGAAGAAACTGTGTTATCTAAACTAATTTAATGCATTTAACCTTTTCATTAGCACACCAAAGCACCATTGTTCACAATGATGAACACTTTAATTAGATGGGATGCTGTGACACAATTTTCTGTGTTAAATGAGACAAGTGTGAAGTCTGAGTTAAGTTTTTCTGTGTCAAACACACAATCCAAAGTGGCTTCATCTGTACATTTCATGTTAAAATTGTTCTATAGGGAAAATGTTAGTAGTTGGTGCTATAGTAATAATCTAAATGTACAGTATGAGACAAAAAACGTTTTGTTCTATTCTGCCCAGGGCCTGATTTACATAGTGGGCACCCCTAGGCCCACTGCTGTTCGTTGCCCCCATACTCTGCCCTTTATTCACAAATTTTTATCATCAGGACTGGAGCAATGGGGATTGGCGCACGGGAAATGTAAAAAACTATCATATCTCCTGTGTATCCCTAGTGTTTCTGAACCAATGTGGGTGTGGCAGGGCAGCATGCTGCCCCCTAAAATCCTGTCACCCTAGGCCGTGCCTAGGCAGCCTTTCCACAAATCTGCGCCTGATTCTGCCTCAGATCTGATTTTTAAGAACCCTTGTCAAAGAATGAATTCAGGTTGTGACAAATTGTTACATTCAGACTAGTTGCACCATTCAAGGGTTCATTAAACTTAGAAGTAAAAAAAATCCACAGGAATGCTATTCAAAGCCCGTGCCTTGGCAAAAAAAGTCAAAGCTGTATGAAAAGAGTTTAAAAGTTTTCTTCTCATGTAAAGAACATCTGCAGTCGTCAAACTGTACATAGTTCTTCTCACCCTTTTCTTTACAAAGTTCAGTTCTGACAGAAAAGCAAGAAGGATTTTATTGTCAAGGGGTATGTTGAATTTATGCATCCTTATATTTTTGGCACATTTTGTACATTTTCCTCTGTTATTGATCTACTATAACCTTATATAAATGATAAAACACTACAGTTTCATTTAGACAGGGCCTGAGGTTGGAGTGGTTGGGGAAAACGTTTTAAGAAATTCATATCAATCTTAAAATGTGTCAGCAGGAAAACAGAAACTATTCTTTTAATAGATTTGCAATTGATGTCACAGTTCTGCCCCATGCCAAGGTATATCCAGATGGATGGCAGACTACATTCCTGTTTCCCTTTCATCAGGCTCTACTCTTGAATTGGCATGGCTGAAGCAAGACAGAAGAGGATCAGTTGTATCTAAAGATTTATCAGCCATAAACAAACAAAAAATAATAGCAGAACATGTAGGTAACTTTGATAACACAGGTATCTTGCTTACTACAGGGGAGATTTGTGCTGCATTCTGTACATTCTATACACAGGATGTGATTATTCAAACGTTTTCGCTATAAATCTGTGAATTTCGAACACTTTCACAATAAATTTGTGAAGTTCAAACGTTTTCACTATAAATTCGTAAATTTCAAATGTTTTCACAAAAATTTCGTGAATTTCAAACGAAAAATTCATGAAAATTGGAAATTGATGACGACGAATTTTCTCTGATGAAATTTCACGGCCATTTTGCGAATTTATTCGCCGCAAATTCGAGCTAGACGAATAAATTCGCCTATCACTTGTCAATTCTATGCGTTGTTCACCTTTAAATTAACTGTTAGTATGATGTAGAGAGTGATACTCAATTTACAATTGGGTTTCATTTTTATTTGTGTTTTTTTGTTTAATTAGCTTTTTATTCAGCAGCTCTCCAGTTTGCAATTTTGGCAATCCGGCTGGTAGGGCCCAAATTACCTAGCAACCATGCATTCATTTGAATAAGCGACTGGAATATAAATAGAAGACCTGAACAGAACAATAAACAATAAAGAGTAGCAATAACTTTACACTTGTTGCTGTATAGAGCAATCACTTTTAGATGGGGTCAGTGACCCCCATTTGAAAGCTGGAAAAAGTTAGCAGACGAAAGCAAAACAATAAAAAATGAAGACATTAGAATTAGCCATGAAAAGTTGCTTAGAATAAGCCATTCTATAACATACTAGCTTAAAGTTAGCTTAAAGAAATATTGACACCAAAAATTAAACTTTTTTTATATCTGTCATAATAATGCCTTTGAAAGCTACTTATAATTTTGCCATAAAGTATTTGCACAATGCTTTTACATTACCTGTCTGATGCCCCATTCTCCTGTATGAGGGGGCTGCCATATTTGTGCAGCAGGAGTCTGTTAGTATTATAAATTCTAACTGACAGGCTTATATTGGACAGTTGGCAAAACAGTCAGGTTTAGAACTTCGACTAACAATTAGCAAAACCTCTCAGCGAAAAATGTTTAACATGACCTCAGGGGTGATCCAAGCTGCCCCCCCCCCCCTTCCCCATGGCACTTGCTTTTTCAGCGCCGGAAAGGGGTAGGGATTTCCATGACGCCAGTGCAGAGTGCACAAGTGCATGCTGTGCACTAGAAGTGCTCTTAGTTACCAGGAGCGGCATTTTTGTACATTCATATTTTAAAAAGTTGTTTTTTAGTGTCAGTATCAATTTAAAGGTGAACCACCCCTTTAATACATTTTTCTTCTAATAGTTCCATTAGATTATTGAAAATGGAATATAATCTATGAATACACATTGGCCCTTTTTTAATTCAGGCAATTTTATTGAAAGTCAGCACATATAAACCACAATTGCAAAATACAATCAGTAAAAAAAATGTCAAATTCACAATTCAGTAGGAGTGAGAGCAGGAATGCGAATTAAGTATACATATATTGCTACAAGTCACAATAAACATCTTCATAACAGCTATTAGACCTGTTATCGTTCATGGGCTACGTATTTTCCCTTATAATAAACATCAAAGATAACTACTCAATCCATCAAGACTTGCCACTGGTCCCAGATATTTTGAAATTTCTTGGTAGATCCTCTGGCTTCATATATTAAGCTTTCCGGTGTATTTAGGTGGTTAATCTCGAAAAAGCCATTGAGCATACATGGGCAGCAGTGAGTCTTTCCATTTCCTAGTAAGTAGTTTTTTCCCCAATAAATAAACATTCGCTGATTAGAGTATACTGGTATTTGGAAAGTGCTCCCCCAGACCAACATAAAACAGGCAAGCTTGGGGTGTACGTGGGATCACCCCATCTAGTACTGAGTCAAGCTTGTCAAGAATATTAGTCCAGTACTGAGTTAGGGCCGAGCAGTCCCAGACCATATGGAGCAATGACGCGTTCTCTGAATGGCACCTGGGGCACGCAGAGGAAGTATTGGGGAAAATCTGGTGCCGTTTAGCCGGTGTGTAGTATGCCATGTGCACAAAAAAAACTTGCAACATCCTATCTCTGTAACAGAGAAAGGCTCAAGAAGGGAAGTCAAGAAGTTCATCCAATTCATCATCTTCTATCGGTCCAAGAATTACGTTCCATTTCCCTCTTAGATTCTCCAGAACACATTGGCCCTTTAAGACTTCTTTGAATTTAAATAATTTAGGTTCCATAATTTGAATATTTTTTTTTTTGCTTAAGTGTTCAATCCTGCAATCTCTTTTCTAAACACATAAGGACTAGGTGAAGAAGTCAATGCACTGAAAGGTATACAGAGACATAGAAGTTCCATAATAGAATCAATGATCTTTGTGAAGGGGAAATAAGACACAAAAGCACAAAGCTTTTTAACATGGTGGTTTAGATTCACAGAACCATGCATAAGTAATACAGTATTTGGCAACAGAGGACCACCAAAAGAAACATCTTGCCGGACAGAGACACTCTTACAAAATTCATACTCTTGGTATGAGCCTTTGGCAAATTTCTCTTCCACTAATTCAGCAAATCAACAACTAAAATGAATAGGGCTAAACATGCCATGTTTTATATACTGAACTTATTGCACCAGCCTAAAGTTTTATCTTCTCAATAGCAGCAATGATCCACCATCTTGGAAAGTGTCTGCAACACTCACATGCTCTGTGGGCTTTGAGCAGCTGTTGCAAATTATCTAGCAGAAAATGAGGTTAGTCTGTAATATAAGCTGATGCTATGGGACTTGTGGTGTTTATACAAATGGCCTGTAGATGTCACTGTGCATACACAGTACTGTCTATACTACTTAATGTGCTAGAGTTTATGTTACTGTTGTGTAATGGCTGCATGACCTGCTAATAAAGCACTGTTATACTCTGCTCATCCTTGGCTGTCAAAACACAACAGGACTGATTATTAAATTCTGATGCTTATTTGCACTGGTTTCTGTGCTGCCATGAAGTAATTACTAATCAGCATTATATTGTGGCATTTATATTCTATGTGTACAGTATATTGTGAGTAGGTCCCTAAGTTCAGTAACTGACAGCAGCACAGAGCATGTGAATCAGTGAATCGACAGAAAAGAAGATGGGGAGCTACTCTGACATTTTGGATGCACAGATCTTTACTGCTAAAGGGGTGTGGTTGCCTTGGGCTCGTACATTTCTAGTCTACTTGCCCTTTATAGTAGGACAACAAAATCAGAGTTGAGAAACACACATATACACCACTTTTTGTAATTGTGATGCATTTATGTTTATCAGCACATGTTAGCAAAATGTTAACTCCTACTTCCAGGGCAAAGTTCTTTAATAAAGTATGGCATGACAATTCGTAACAGTCAAAAGTAAAACACAGAGGAGGCTTAGAATAACTAAACAGTAAAATGTGCAGTACTTCACAGAACTAGCATCACTGAAGAGTCATGAGTTAGGTTTCATGACCTTTATGTTCTGCCAGCACTTTCCAGCAGCTGCATGTGGGCACAGAGTAATTTATGATCTCTTCTTATAAAATTCTAGCAGATTTCTTGAAGATTTGCTAATTTGAAGCTTTCATATTATCTGGAAGAAAAGTAGAAATGCATAAATTACTCTGCCACTTCAGTTTTTATAAAAAGTTACCTAACATCTGACATTTATGATCTGTGGTTCACTTGTAGTCTAACTGCTCTGTGATTTAGATTTAAACTTAGGTACATGGTGTCATATCAGCATGTCTTGGTATACTTTTACATTTTCTTTATAGTTTCAGCCCACAATACTAGAGTGCCTTTATGAGCGATACCGTATGCTTCTGTGCTTTATGAACACTAGAATATACTGAATGGTAAGACATATACAGATTTGTGATATGATCACATAAATGAAAGATCAAAATTGTATCATTAGTGAAAAGCAATCATATTGTCCAGAAAAGTTGCTCTTTTTTGTAAGAGGAAAAATTATCAAAATATTTACCGATGTTAACAACTTCCTCTACATTGCACTGTGATAAATTTCACTTAGTGGAGAGAAAAAAACTCTAACACCTTTTCAACTCATTCAACTGAGAATATGAGGCAGTTTTTTCTGTTTCCAGAGTAGCAACCCAAATCTGTGCTAGAATTTCAACGTGTTTTGATGTGCCAAAAAATTGTTTATTTGCATGGGAAAATTGCGAAAAGAAAAAAAATGCCCATTGACTCCAGTGCATTTATCACACGTGATACACCATGAGATAAGTTTTTCTGAAATGAATTGCATCTCAAATTGAATCATATTACATGACTTTTCCCCTGATAAACCTTTGTCTCATTGAATTGAATCTGGGCCAAAGTCAAAATATATCTGGGCATATAATTAGAACCACATGGCATTATTTTTGGCTAAATTTGACAATACACTGGCAAATATTGTCCAATGAATAACTCTATACAAAGAATTTAATGGTATATGCAGCTAAAACAGCTTAACATGAAATGAGGCTGAGAAAGATTAGGCATTCTTAAAATGATAACAGTGGTTCCTAACTACAGTCACTGACAGGTTATTAGAGGCTAATTTTAAGCCGGGTTCGGTTACTTTATGAGTATTCTCAGAAATAATGCAGATGAGTTTGGAATATTTGAAGACTGGCTTACAGATGTTAATGATATACAACAGAAGTAACTCAAAACAACTGGACTTGCTGAGAAATTTTAATGAAGACGTTTCACTGGATAAATCTAACAACAAACATACTTGGTTAAGATTGAGCTTCGTTTTACTGCTAAGGTTGTTATCTTGCTGCAGTCGATTTCTTACAGTCTCAATTGTCTCTGTCGTAGGTATACATGTAAACAAAGATGTGACATTATAAGATACTAATGTTTCTTCTGCCTCTTGTGTAACGCCATGAATCTTGGTTACAAAATCTTTGGCATTCTGTATATGATGCTCTGTATTGCCTACCAACAGGGCTAAGATGTTAGCCAAGAATTTTGCAATGCTCTATGTCACTGAATTTATGCTGCTGACAATAGGCCTTAGTGAGGATCCTTCTTTGTGTATCTTGTGGAGACCATATAAGCATGGTGTGACTTCTCTGGGGTGCAAATGGCAGTATACAACTCGATCGATGGATTTTGCCTTTTCAAGTTGTTGTAAGCAACCTATCACCTTTTTCTTGAAACAGCTGGTTGGGTCTTTCCTTAAAGGTTTATATGTATTGCTATCACTGAGTAGTGTAGTTATCTTGCAGTGATAGTCAGGTGTGTTGAGCACAACTGTGCATCGCCCTTTATCTGCTGGCAGGATAGTGATGTTTGGGTCCTTACTCAGAGAACTGAGAGTTCTTTTGACACTTTTAGTTGGAGTTGTTCCACTTCTTCCTTTTTAATATGATGAGTGATGAGTTCAACTACTGAGATGTGTTGAGGTGTCTCTGCATAGTTCAACCCCTTGGATTGCACATCCTTTTATGGCTGAGATAGTACCCTATCTGATAGGTTCTTAACCCACATGTCTCTGGTGTACAAATAGTAGTGACAGTCTCCCAATGATATTATCAGATTAACATGGCACAAAAAATGTTGCCAAAAGCCACACATGGTCCAAAAATCATATTAATTTTGTACGATAGCAGCTTTGCGCCAAAGCCAAAACCTAAAAGTCACACATAATTGATCATTCAAGTAAATATTTATGTAAATTCATCTATCCCTGGCATATACAGTTGATCTGTATTATGTTGATTCTGTTTACAGATTGACCTTTAATATCCATGGTGAAGTCATTATTTCACCACTTCATTCACTACGTCACTACTTGTTTTTAAAGAAAAGATCTGAATGTGCTAGCAGTCATATTGTAGGTGGGGGATTAGGAAAACATTACAGAAAGAACACCTGCAATGAACAAAACATTTAATATCATTCATATGAAATGAATACTAACAAATTATATTACAGTATTTGTATAGGTTAGTTACTGCCTATATTTTTATTGTTATGTGCAGTTTAGTATAATATAACACTTAATAATTTAAAGCATATGTTCAGTTCTAATTGGTAAATTTGTTTGCCAGTGTCCTAAAATTGCATCAGGTGTTTATGTAGTCAAGTTTAATTGGATTCAGACTGTGTTTGCAATGAAGAAGTAAAATCCAGTTTTTAAAATGCCTTCGGCATGATGGCCTTTTCTACTTGAAGAGATATGATCCTGACTTTTTTACCCTAACCTCTTGTGTGTGTGTATGTGACCCTAACACCTTTTAACATTAAGCAGTATAATAAAGGGCTTTGAAAGCCAGTGCAGCTGCAGAATAGGTTCTGCTTTTGGTGATTGTTGTGCACATTTTTTTTAGTGCAATTGATGTGCACAATATCAATAACATGTGATTCACTAGACATAAATGGGTTCCTCTTTTATTCAAAGAACTGCACTTGTCGAGAGTACTTTACTTGTGAACACCTCACCATAATTTTTTCAGTGTCTCTAGCATCCCCTGCAATACTCCAGGAAAGTGCTTAACAACATTTCTCTTTGTTCTTCATCTGGACTGGCTAATTAATATTCATTCATTTTCTGCAACTGTTTGGCAACGTTTTGCTATCTGATATGATTTATAGATCATTTTAAACCTCAGACTATTTGTGACTACTAAAACCTAAAATATGGAGACCTTAGTACCAAAAATATCAAAGTGGGAGATAAATATGCACCATACCATTTGGTAATATTTCATATGTATTTCAATTCTGATGTAATTATAATTGCACAAATGAACCTTTGAAAAACTGACTGCCTACTGTCATCATTAACACAGTAAATCGGTATCACAATGTAACATAATGTTCTTTGTCTAATTATGTTTATTTTATCTCTTCCTTTGCATCATTTGTTTACTTTACTTGCATACACGATGGAATCATCATAGAAATTTGAAATTTCCAGATAAGGATCTTTGAGAAATAAGATCAATGAAAGTGACCAACCTGAAATATGTTTATATTTTGCTCCTATCCATTTGATGGCAATATTCTTCTAGTAAAAGCCAATAAGATACAAGGTGTTGGTCTATTCAAAAGAAGTGTTTCTTAGATTTCATGGTCAGACTGCATTTAAAATTAACATGGAGTATTTTTTTGTATTTTTCCTTGAAACTAATTACATCCAAATTTAAACCAGACGTTCAACATGAGTTGTTAACATGACATGAGAACAGAAATGTGTTTGAACAGATGTATCAAGAGAAAAGGGGCCTGGATATCACAATTCACTTCTACTGTAAGGCAATTTATGGACACACACAAAAAACACCTTCTGATTTTAATCTAAAAGAGACATCACATGCAATACATGTGTGAGGTAGTGTTTGTGCACATGCCATAACCAAAAGATTGTTTTTTAAATATAAAAAACACCTAGTGATACTTGTTAAGGTGTTAATCTGTTTTACAGTGTGCACTCATGAGTTGAAAGGAACCGTTCATATTTATATTTGGATGCTTGATATTTGTGGGCTATTTTTGTTTAATCCTCAACAGTCCTATATTTCTATTTTTTAGACAGTCCTTAGGAATGGAATCTTCACTTATTAGTATATTTTTCATATATGGGACCATAACCAGATTATGATATTTGTCATTTAGGTATTTTCAGCATTCTACAGTACTCCTGCTCTTTTTGATCTTTCCAGATCCAGCTCCCCCAACAAATGTCACAGTAGTCTACACTCTACAAATGTACAACTGAACATACATGATGAATTTATGGGTCAATCTTATAGCAGTAAATCTGGATTGAAAGGATATGAAGAGATAACGATATGTTTATATGATGATCTTGGCTGCTGTTATTTAAAATAAGGGCTGTATATAACAGTTAAGCAAAAACAAAATGAATATAGAGATATGGATGCAGAAAGTGGATGTAATAAGGTAACAAAAAGAGATGGGTATACAATGCAAATAAGGGGGGTCTGATTAAAGGAAGGCAATACAGGAGAAAAGAGAAATTTAAGCCTATGGGGCTAATTTATTATTATTCCCCAAAAATTATTAGTTCCTATTCGATATCCTTCGCTGATCGAATGATTGAATATTCGTCCATTCGAATCTATTCGAATGTATTCGATCGTTCGATCATACCCTATTCGATGATCGAATATGTTGAAATTCACATATTCGACCAAAAGAAGAAATCCTACGTTCGAACTTCGATCGAACTTCGAATCCTTCACGTGAATTTAGTACATCTGCCCCTATGTGTACCAGAGAATAAACCTATGAAAAGGGCTATACAAACTAAGTGCACATGAAAGTGCTTGGGAACAATGATATGTCTGGAAAAATGTGATATAACAGGATGTGAAAAGAAAAGAATTGTATTTTGACCTTTGAACTTTTGTGTAAAAAGATTTTTTAATTTTAAGTTGTCAACATGTGTTTTCCTTGCATTGTTTAATCCATTCCGTTATTGGTGAACAATAGAAAGATATCTTGCTTAATGGGATCAGGGTCACTATCCCGCAAGAAAGGCTCAGAGACATTTACTACACTGCTGTCTAGAATAATTGTGGTTTTTAAAAATACAGTATAACCACTTCATCATGAGTGAAATGAATATGGTTTGTGCTGAAAATGCTATTGCTTTTACCACAAACAATCTATGTTTTTTTTATTGAGCTAAACAACAGAAAGCAAACAGGGAAAAACGATGTATATACGTATATAGTATATAACTATAGTAATCTGGGGATATGACCTTTGTAAAAGCTGTAGAGAATTTAAAAGGGTCCTCTACCGAAATCTGCATAATGAAAAAAAATGTAACTTTATGCAATTCAATTTTGTACACTCATTAAACATTTTCACTTGTTATAAAGTCATTTGTAAATGTAATTGCTATTGAAAGCAGCAGAGACAGGAGAACAGAGAATTTCAACAGTCAGACAGAATAGTAAATAGTTACAAATAACTTTAACTCATCGTTTTTAATTAATGCATATTGGAAAGTGAGTTAAACATTTTTGTTAACTATGCAAAAAAAGGAACCTAAACCTAAAAACAGTCTTCTCCTGTGTTATTATATGCAAGCAGCAGTGAGGACAAATATTCTTTCTCTGAATGGCAAAGATCAATTAATGTATTACAATCTACAAATTCTTTTCTTTCCCAAAATAAAGAATATGTACAGTTTTAACTGTATGCTATCTTTTATAGTCCCCAAAATATCCAGAGGCTTCATGGGATCCCCTGTACCTCTTGGCCCCCCTGCAGCCACAGGGTCTGCTTCCTCTGTAGTTATTCCCCTGGATGATAAGTGAGGGGCAGTAATTTGAGCTCAGGGAGTGGTATGGCTTGGATTATCCATTAGAGAACATTCCAGTAAGAGGAGTGGAACTCATGGGGCTGTTCAGCACCATTATGCTCTTCAAAGTAGCCTTTGCCTACCAAGAAAGGTATATTACAGTATTTAGAATCAGTAAACACTACCTCATTGATCACCAAAGATAATTATTATCATATGAGATATTAGTATTCAGGGTTGCACTGGGGAGCCTGGGGCCCACCGGGGCTGCTGTCTCAGGGCCCCACCCAGGGCCCACTGACACAACTCTAAGTCCCCTGGTGTCTCCCCCCCTTCAATGTAGGTTATTCATCTGAGTAGTGTAAATTACATAACTCTTTTGCTCTTTACATTTGCTATACTCAATACCTAAATGTTGTATTAGGGGATCTGCATTACATGAAAAATGGGTTTTATAATATAAATTAATGCACCAATAAAAGAAGCAATTGTATGATTTCCAGCCTTTGTTCAGCTCAGTTTCATTACATTTTATTATGACAGGCATACTGTATGTACTTACGTAATTTGTGTAAAGCCATATATTTAGTGCAGCATTTATTCTCAGAAAATTCAATTGACGACATTATTTTTTTCAAAGGAATTTTTAGCATTGTTGGTCTGCTGTGAATATTCTATAGTTTTCTAATTCATTGCAGATGGAGGGTTTTCCTAGTAGCTAAGCTTAAAGGGGATAACGCATATCTTGCAATTATCTCCTCTTGAAGACAAATTGCCCATTTTACACAGTGCAGTCCCAATGAGGACCATTGTTGTTATTGCTGTTAGAAGTTAGTTTTATAATAAAGAGGTCTGGAACAAGATCCTTACAGATACATACTCAGTAAATTCAAAAAACATTCAGCAAAATACAAAGCAAATAACGTAATAATTGATCTTAGAATAATTGATCCCTTAAAAACTTAGAAACTAAGCAGCAGGTAGCATTTCTTTGTCATCTATTTGAAAACAAACACTTGTTCAGCACCATTAAGACTTTTTATTCCATTATCTCATTAGGGTTTACACCTAAAAGTTTGGGTGATATAAACTGATGCAGCTTTGTAAATCCAGCCTTGCCACTGTACCCTTTGGTATTCTGAAAGTATATTTCTATAATATGGCATTTTCTACATATAAGCTTAGCCCAAACTGTATACAAATTGCCTTGAAGGTTAGCAAATAATTTGCTACAGGTATAGGATCCGTTATCCAAAAAGCTCTGAATTACAAGAAGGCCATCTCCTATAGACATTATAATGTCAAATAACTCAAATATTTTAAAATTATTTCCCTTTTCTCTGTAAAATGAAACTGTAACTTGTACTTGATCCCAGCTTTAATTAATTTAATTTAATTAATTTAATTAATTTAAATTATCTGTAATTGTAAACAAGAGTTCTATGCATATGGCCAGTCCTCTTGTGTGCCCAACATTCTCTGCCCAACCCCTTCCCTGTATGTATCAAAAAACATAAAAAATAAAAATTATAATGAAAGAATACATATATTGCATCATTATAAAGTGGGTCTTACCTCTGCTGTACACTGTGTTGGGGACAGACTATCTTGGCCAGTCTGAAGTAAATGTTCCTTATTACCTGTAACTACCTATTCCTATGGTTGTTGATATTTCAGTTATAGACTGTGACAAGCACTTTAAGCACTTTTTTTCCTGCTTTTTTCCATTCCTTGTATAACTCCTTTGATTTTCGAATGTGGGCGCTATACATTACCAAGCCAAGGCAAAACAAATTACTTTTTTTAATGACTTTATGTCATGCAACTGCATGCATGGGTCATGGTTACTCTGTTGCACTGAGAAAGAAGAAAGATGATTAAAGAGGATTCAAGATTAAAGCAGCCTAAAGAAATATAAGTAAAAAAATGTAACATGGAACTACTTAACAGAAAAGGCAATGGCATTAGCAGAGTGATGAAAGAGAAATGGTGAGCAGAAAGACAAGGGCAGTAGAATTAGATAAGAGAAAAAGAATGCAAAAGAAAGTGCAAGGGGAAAATTTGGGAAAAGGGTAAATGAAGGTGAACAGAGTGAAAAAAATAGGGAAGGGGGAATATGAAAGGGAGGCTTACTGACAGGCTGGTGACTGGTGAAAGCTGAGCAATTAAATCAACAAAAAGGATAAGTATTTTTCATTATTAACTTTTAATTTTGGATGAAGGTTTTTGTACAGATAATGACTTTGGTTTAATTTTTGATAGCTTTTTTAGTCTTAAGTGCTAAATAGAAACGTTTGATGTGTGTTTGTGTTTTCATTACATTTAGCAGAAGCTGTTGCACCTGAACAGACTGTATAAATAGACCTCTCTAACAGCAGAGAGACCAGTTTCTCTAGTAGTGGTGTGGAGGAGAGCAGAACTAGGCCAAAAAAGATTGTGGTTAAAGGGGATTCAGTTATTAGGAAAGTGGATAGGTTAATTTGTCTTCCAGATCACTACAACTGAATATTTTGCTGTCTACCTGGTACCAGGGTTCGGCGTGTGGTTGATCGGGTAGACAAATTATTGGATGGGGCTGGGCATGACCCAGCTGTCTTAGTAAATATTGGTACTAATGACAAAATAAATGGTAGATGGAGGACCTTAAATAATGAGTGTAGGGTACTAGGCTCAAAGATTACGGGAAGGGGAAGGTCTTTCAATATAATTTTTTCAGGAAATTGTGCC
Source organism: Xenopus borealis (assembly GCA_024363595.1). Classification (NCBI taxonomy): domain Eukaryota; kingdom Metazoa; phylum Chordata; class Amphibia; order Anura; family Pipidae; genus Xenopus; species Xenopus borealis. The sequence continues at coordinate 103,697,962 of CM044433.1, read as the reverse complement.
AACATGCAACTTTAGGAAGACAGTGTGAGCTTAGGGAGTTAAACTCATGGCTAAAGTCTTGGTGTAGGAAGGAAGGGTTTGGGTTCCAATCTATATGTTGTGATTGCACCTCATAGGAAGGGGGTCTGCTGTGCTAGGGGAAAGAATGTTGAAGAGGTTGGATGAGTGTTTAAACTAGGCATGGGAGGTGGGTAAGCCAGAGTATTATGCTAGGGTAGACTGGGCACTTGGATTAGTAAGGGGTCATGGGGGAATAGTGAGGGGGGCAGGCTGTTTACCAGCTAGGGCTAAAAATAGCCTTATAGTAATTTTAAATCAAATTCTCCTTTAAATAATGTAAATATAAGAGGAAAAAGCAGTAGCAGAGTTTGTCAGGTAAAATGGAAGAGCTAGATTTAATTGCATGCACTAAAAACTATGGTATAATTGGAATCCCTGAGACCCGGTGGGATGAAACCTGTGACTGAGCTGTCAATTTAAATGGCTACAACCTTTTTTGAAGGGACAGAGGGATAAAAAAGGGTGGAGTTTGTCTGTATGTAAAACAATAAATAAATAAAGCAGTCCTCTGAAGAAAGAATCATGAATGGCACTGGGAAGGGTGAGGAATCCCTTTGGGTTGAGATTTTGACTAGGGAAAAAGCTACAAAGAAATGTATTATTAGCATATGCTACACACCACCTTGAATAAGTGACAAGAATGAGGCTGCTTTGCAACTAGGTCAAGTTATTATTATGGGGAACTTCAATTATCCAAACACTGACTGGGGTAATGAGGTTGCCAAGTCAGAAAAAGCTAATTCGTTTTTATTTCAGCTAGCTCAAGAACCTTATAGAAATTATAGTTTTTTGGATCTTCATCTCTAGCATTTTTGTGGGTGAGCATATAGGAAATAGTGATCATAACATGGTCTCCTTTGAGGTTATGTTGCAGAAACAACTCTGTTAGTGAGAAACTAAAACACTAAACTTTAGATGCGCAAACTTGGTCAGTATGAGGACATATCTGCAACATAAATCAGCAGTTTAGAGGAGAGCACTCAAATAGCAATTGCTGCAAAAAATTTTTTATTGACTACACATCACAAGACATGTTTACTTTTCTGAGGATGGAAGCACTGAGGAATTAACCCCTGCATGGCTGAGCGTAAGAACAAACTGTTTTTTGTCTATAAGATATATCTGCGAAACTTTGAAAGGGTTAAAGACAGAAGAAAATGGGATGTCTTTAAAATGCTGCTTAATAAATATACATGTCAGTATATTCCCCTTGTAAGCAGGATTGTTGGTGTTGAGGTTGGTAAGAATAGACATGTTTATGAGGCTTTTAAGTTAGCCTGGACTGCAGAAACAGGTATAAGGAGGCCAATAATCATGCAAAAAAGCCAAGCTAAAATCAGTATGGTAATGGCACATTAACAAGGTATAAAATTAACCCAAAATAATTTTTTAAATATCTTAAAAGTATAAAATTGAGCAGGATGATAATAGATATAAAGCAGAGATTCCAAACTGTTATTTTTCATCTGTCTACACAAATGGAACCAAGTAATGAAGGTTTCCTTCTAAATAGTCCCAATTCTATTAATTTAACAAATGATGCATGGTTCACGCAAGGGGAAATTCAAACAGACTAGAATATGTAAAGATAAATACATTTCCAGGGCCAGATGGTATTAATCCCAGGGTACTAAACAAGCTTAGCTCTATGATTGCCAAACTTAACTTTACGGTATTCCTTAAGGTCTGGCATGGTGCAAAGAGACTAGTGAATTGCTAATGTGGTGCCACTATTTGATGGAGAAGGAAACCCTAAAAATGAATATGACTAAAAATGCCATGTTTTATATAATGAACTTATCGCACTAGCCTAAAATGTCAGATTTTCAATAGCAGCAATGATCCAGGACTTAAAACTTGTCACAGGGGGTCACCATCTTGGAAAGTGTCTGTGACACTCACATGCTCAGTGGGCTCTGAGCAGCTGTTGAGAAGCTAAGCTTAGGGGTCATCACAAATTATCACGCAGAAAATGAGGTTTGTCTGTAATATAAGCTGATGCTACAGGGCTGATTATTCAATTCTGATGCTAGTTGCACTGGTCTCTTTGCTGTCATGTAGTAATTATCTCTATTAATGACTAATCAGTCTTATATTGGGACATTTCTATTCTATGTGTACTTTATATTTTGAGTCGGTCCCTAAGCTCAGTAACTGACATCAGCACAGAGCATGTGCAGTGACTCAGCAGAAAAGAAGATGGGGAGCTACTGGGGCATCTTTGGAGACACAGATATTTCCTGCTAAAGTGCTGTGGTTGCCTTGGGCTGGTACAGAAGCCCAAATCATAATGTACAACATTTCTAGCCTACTTCTTTAGTTTAACTTTCCTTGTCCTTTAAGAATGGATCCCATTCGCAGCCTCATAACTATAGGCCATTTAGTCTGACATTGGTGGTAGGAAAGTTTTTCGAAGGTGTATTACCCATATAAAGGGTAGTTGTTTTCTCTCGCACTTACTGGTCAACATATTGAATATTAAGGAGATTACATGCATAGGTAAAGTTTCAAAGGGCATGAGGGGTTGTCCCAGTTTGCTAGCGCCTCCCAGGTACCCAAAGAAATGCTTAAGATGATAGTGTTGGTAATTTTGTAAATCTGCAGTGGGCCTAGCCTGTCAAAGGAGTGCAACTAAATTATTGAGACAGTCACATGATGAAAATCAAGACTTCCAGATAATAGCCCTCTCTTGCTGAAAGGTTTCCCTCAAAAACAAAAGGAATACCCGCAATATTCTACAGGACATAAAAGCCCAGTGGGGAAAGAACCAAAATCCAGCAGCTGTTTAAACAAAAGCCCCTCTAGGTCATAACCAGAATGATGGCACAGACCTTCTCAGAAATTGAAATACCCTAGAAAATTCATGCATCTACCTCTAGTGCTGGAGATATATACCCTACCCTCAGCATTAGCCTGTGGCCCTAGAAAATAAAACTTGGCACTCACTAGGCTCTAGCCTTGAAGTATAATGAAAGCAGCTCACACCAATGCTGACAGCAGTCAGCACCACACCAGAGACGAGCCAAAGAGCCACCAACTCAATGCTGATAAACAAACAATGAAGACTTAAAAACCAGATGAAATCCAACTCTGGGATCCTCTAATCCATCATCCCACCAAAACCATTGTGGGACTATGCTGAGACAGCTCAGTAGCTCAAGCAACCAGAAACCCGAAATGGGTAACAGCATAAGGGTCAGCTACTGCACCAACCAACTGTGGCTTAAGACCATCTATGAGTCAAATATGCTGCTACCCAAGCAAACACATGGCACTCAAGCCACTTACAGCTCTAGATTACACCCACAAAACAAAGGCCACTACAGCTCAAGCTTTGCAATGCTATGGTGCTTCCAAGGACTGAACCAAACCTGCGACCACACATTGAAGCTACTGAACCAGCAAACTGCTGGTGTCTTGATCAGAAATTAAGCATGCAAAAAGCATACAGCCTGCAAACACTGGTGCCAAGCAGAAATAATGCACAAACTAATGGCAAATGAGCCAGCCAACTACAACATATGCCAACCACTGATGGACAAGCCAGCTGTGTATGCCAACACAGATGTGCCAGACAGCTGTGACACATGCAAACGCTGATACCAAAGCCACCAGAGTGGAAAGCAGCTACCACAAAAGCAGTAGCACACAAAAAAGCTATTATGAATGCAACCCTTTGGCACAAAGCTAGCAAATGTACTTCCACCTGACACACAAGTAAATATACACACATACAGCCACAGAGCACAAACCAGTTACTACACCTGCACCTAAACCCTAAAAGCCATATTTCCTGGATTTAACCCGGTAATTCTGCTCTGTTAGTGCAGAGAGCACAATTGCACTCAATGCACTAGCGATGCTGCCCCCCTTTGACCCACTCCAGTACTGATCTTTAAGTGCGGAGCAGGAGAGAGCGGTGGCATCTCACCTCCAGAATCGCTGCTGAAGCAGTGGCATACAAGACCAAAAGCAAAGCATGCAAGGCTGAAGCAATAGGCCAGATATAAAACCAACAACAGCTGCTGAATACCAATCAGCACCAGAACTAGCTACAGACTGTGAAACTCAAGGCAACATCAGCAAATCATGCCAAATGCTGACGCAATCAGCAACAGTGATTGCAAGGGTTGTAGACCAGACAAAACCAGTGGATGTTGTCCTGCCAAGGACAGCTGCAAGGTAAACAGCAGCCATGCCTACCATAGACCACCACACAACCAGTGGCCAAATGCACCAATGGTCACAGTAAATGTCAGCAGCCTCATGAAAGCCAGCAACAGCAAGCCCCCAGAACTATAATTAAAACTAGTAGCCATATTAGCAAAGGGCCAGGGACAAAAGGCCAGCAGCCTGAAGAGCCCTGGTAAAAGGCAAGCAAACACATGAACCAAGGGACCTGGTATAAGGGCTGCAGCTATACAAGCCCTGGTAAAGGCCACACAAGCTAAAGGGTTGTGGAAAAAGGTCACACAGGCCAAAGGTCATGGGAAAAACAGCCACACAAGGAAAGGGCCATGAATAAAAGCCACACAAGCCAATGGCCTTGTAAAAAAAAAAACAGCAGACACATGAGCCAAGCATCATGGTAAAAGGCCAGCAGATGCATGAGCCAAGGGCCATGGTAAAAAGCCACCAGCAGTGCAATCTGAAGACCATAGAGAAAGACAACAGCCACATGAAGGTCAGTATCATTGTGAGCCAAGCACCATAACAAGGGCCATAACCAAGGCTAGTGCCCGGGGAGCATCTGCACCTTACCAGATAGTAATGACTAGTGAGCAGGAGAGAAAACTCCAGCCAGAGCCCTGGCATAATTAGCATAATTAGCAAATTAACATGCAGACTTCCCAGTGCCCTGATCATTTCAAACACACAGTAGATACTGAGGAATCATACCCACCAGATTCAGGTACCACAGGTACCATACTGCCTCAGCAGAGCGTTCCACTAGCCAGTATTGAAATGTGTAATCAAGAGCAAATAAAACCACTGTGTCTGCACAGAGGACTCAGGCTCACAAATATAAGACTTCATATAACAAAATACAAAGAAGTCAAAGAGAAGGAAGGAGGTACCAAACTACCTCAGCAGTGCAAACCACCAGTCAATACCTTGTGTAATAAAGCAAATAAAACTTCAGTGTCTGCATAGAAGTTTCAGGTTCACCAATACAAAACTTAAAATATTAAACAGCAATAGCATTGTAGTGACTAATCAGTGGGATGGAAATGCCATCCAGTGTAATGATAGCTTTCAATTGAGGGACATAATTAGCTAATTAGCATACAGACTTGCCAGTGCACTGATCATTTCAAATACACAGTGAATACCGAGGAATCATACTCAACAGCTTCAGGCTTTGTTGTAACAAGCCCATATCCATACCCATGACTCTTTTTTTCTAAACATCTGCATATGTACATCCAATATCACAATCATTTAAGCAGAAGTTCCAGCAAAGCCTCACCAAACCCAAAAGAAAAGGAAGGCCAAACAAAACTCACAAGTAACAATGTGGGAAGCCCACACCTGTATCTCCTCCCAATAAGCACTAGACTGAATCTTGAGCATCTGTGGGCATATAGCAGGGGGCTATTTTTGCACAGGGCTAGGACCATGGGTATGCACAAACCTGTATTTATTTCCAATAACAATCGATGTGCATATTATGCATCTTGGGGCATCAGGTAAATTCTTCTCTATTACCTCGGAATCATCCCTTTGTGTCCACACAGAGGTGAAAAAGAACTGTTTGCATTTCTATCAAGATTCACCAAAAGATTGAGGAGGGAGATTCTACCCCGTCTAGTAGGACAAAAATAACAGTGATGAGGAGAAAGTCAGGCCTTACAGGTCATGATTTATTTTGATTGGATATGTTATAGGTCCTACCTCCTAGTCTGGGAGGGGCAATACTGCCGATTTCTACTAAGATGGAGGGACACAGAAGAAAATAGATATCAGTAGGGTATAGCAGAAATACAGTAGATGTTACCTTACATTAAATGCCACTTAGCTGTAACTAACAATAAATATGTAGGAGCTAATGAAGTTGCTACTTATTTTGTATGCACACTAGTGATGGGCGAATTTATTCGCCAGGGGCGAATTCGCGGTGAATTCCCGCGATTCGCCGCTGGCGAATAAATTCACGAAACACCAGCGAAATTTCGCCTGGTGAATATTCACCAAAAAAACGAGTTGCGTGCCGTTTTTGTGACGCGACGAAAACGACGCGGCGCGCGATGAAAACAACGCTATGCACGTCAAAAGCATGCCGCGACTCATTTCGCGAAGTTTTCGCCAATTCGCGAATTTCTCTGGAAATTCGCAAATTTTTCGGCGAAGCGAAACTGGGGAGATTCGCCCATCACTAATGCACACCTTTCAATGTATAGTACTCAAATTATTTTGAATTTTTATAAAAAAAATTGTTATTCATGAACATATATACAAAATTTTCTTTTCATTGGAGGAATTGAATCAAATTTTACACTCCTTTAATAACAGTGTACACTGGTCACTTAACAACAGGAGAAAATGAACATTGGTCGATGTTTCCTTCTTATTGTGGCAGAACGCCACTTTGTGAATCCAGGCCAGTTTATATTCTGTAGACATCTTTATACTGTTGTACTTCTCCTCTCCTTTCTTGGCAGATTCATATGTTTTTAAATAACTCCACAAAACCACTGCCAATCTTGACTTTTCCTCCACCATGGAAAAGAATAATAATAGCGGGCATCCTTAAATGTTTTGTCCTTCCAGTGCTAGCATCTGCTGTCTGACTTGCTTTCACATTCCATTTTATAATTACTGTACATTTAGTAAACTGAAAACAAGATTTAGGGTCTTGGCTTCATAAAAAAATTCTCTTTTATTCTGGATAAAGTGGTAAAAAACACATTTTCTTTTTTTATTTTAAAACAAAAGAGAATAGGCATCCCATAAAACACTGAAGTACCTGCCACACTCTTTTTCATAAAGTTAGTAGACATTCTTTTAAGTACTTGCACATTGGGAGGTATTTTATTCAAAAACTAAAACACTAATTTACAAAAAAGAAGTTGTGTTTGTGTTCACACAAAGTTCTCCATTCCATCCAGAGCGCATTCCTTTAGTGTTTCCTGAATGTCAAAAATGTAGCCTTGAGATAATGTGGTTCTTAACGTCTCACTGTCCAAAAACATTGTGACAGAAAATATAATTCTAAGCAACATCCAGTTGTAAAATAATGCAACATTTTAATAGTTTTAAAGTAATTTGTGAATGTATTGACTATTAAAACCAGTATCTCTGTGACTTTTATGTTGTCTGCACTCATGGGACTGACTACTGTAACATAGTTGATTAAAAGACATGGAGAAAAGTGTCCCAGAGAAGAGAAAGGAATAAACAAATACTGTTTTCAATTGCTATTATATTAGCAAATAACGTTACAACCACTGAAAAGGTGTAAGTAATGTATACATATTATATTTTGTTTCATTATGCAATAAAAAATTATTTCTACTTTAAGATCGTTATTGAGCACCACCAGACCTTTTAATTTGGGTATGGTTTCAAGGGGGCAGACAGATTTGCCTATACCCATGTCAGACACTTTGTACATTCAACAATACAAAGCATGATCTCTAAGGACCTAACAGTGTTTGAGACCATATTCACTAATTGCCCGCTTACCAAAGGAATGAACTCTCTACCTTATAACCAAATGTTACCTTCCAATCAAAGCCTGCGTATTGTGCAGCATGGGAACGGGATCTGCCAACGCCACTGCACCGAAATGGTTGGAATAAAATCTAGGCAACCACTAAAGGAGTCTCCGAAAATGTGGCTACTAAGGACCTATCGTACAAACTTCTTACCAGATGGTATATGAGTCCACAAAAGAAACATTAAATGTCTGCTGTACATTCACCCCAAGTGTTTCAGGGGATGCCATGATATTGGTACATTAGTACATATTTGGTGGGACTGCCGAATAGCACAACTTCATTAGGCCAAAGTACATTCACAGTTACAAGAGATTTTTTCTATATCTATGACCTGTTGTTTTCCAGATCTTTCTATAATGTTAATCTCCATACCTAAAGGCTACTAAAAAATCTGTGAAACGTTAAATAAACCCAACGGTATTATTTTGCCTCCAATAAGGATTCATTAGATCTTAACCGGGATAAAGTATACGGCACTGTTTTATTATTACAGTAAAATATTTTTTTTAAAATGTATTTATTTTGTTAAACTGGAGTTTATGGGAGATGACCATCCCATAATATGGAGATTTGTGGATAATTGGTTTCTGGATCTCCTACCTGTACTGTAACTGTGCACCCTTTTACGTGTGACATGAATTCACTGAGAGATAGGAAGCTCTCAGAGATTAATTAATGTACTCATTGTGTAGCATTGTTCTCAAAGAACATGAAGATGTGCTTTGTATGAGTCCAGTAGACAAGTTTTTCATTCAGTACTGCAGTGATCCACAAAAGATTTGGACAGATGCACTTTAGTTATAGTTCCTACTGACCTCTAGCATGAGCTGGGTTAAAAGTCGGAAAACACATCCGTCTCATCTTATGATTGGTGAATTCAACAGTCACTTAACACTTGTGAATCCTCTAACCTTCTAGGATTATTGACAAATGAGGTCCTTAATTTTGGTATTTGGTTGTTAACATTTCCAGATGTTTACCCATGATCTCTCAACTCCATCCTTCTACATTTTGCCCATATATTATCTTTGTTAAACATGTGCACAAGCTGGTATTTTACATGGTGTTATTAGTAATATGGTCAGGGTTGGGTTTGGTTAGAAATCCCCCCTGTAGATTATTTGTAGTCTGGTTCCTACCAGCTAAGAAGTTCAAGTTTGATGCAGGTTTAGCTTCAACAAGTAGATATGTATAGGACAGAATGTTTTAAAGCAGACAAACATACTGTGTGTGTATATTAAATAAATATATTTATATATATAGAATGTTTTCTGATGCATGTGCTTCTTCCTCAAATCTTAGCCTGATTAGTGATACGCCATATGAAAAAATCCAGGTTGCCTATGATATGTTTTTTCTTAAGTAATGGTATATTTAACTGAAGCAATGAAATTCCCAAACATGCATTAGCAAACTCTTACAGATCACTTTTTGCCCTTATGTACTGCCATAGATTGCTCATAGATGGCTGTAGCGTGTTTGCTAAAGTGAACATTACATTAAACCTCCAAAACAATGAAACTGAATCGCAGCATTCATTACTATTTTATATGTTGCAATTCTGTTCTTTCTATTCCTTATTAGGCTTTCTTACAGTGACAGAACTTAACCATACTGCATAAATAACAGTGAAAATTCTAACAAACCTTTTAGAAAAACTTAAATATTAAACTTAATACTCAAATATGTAAGTTCATATTATCAAGTATTCCTGGCCATAATTAATGTAGAAATGGAATTGTGCAATCTTTTGCACTCTTCAAAATGTCAAAAGAAAATATGGCATGTTTCTATTTAAACCAAGTAACAAATTAGTTATGTCTGTCGTAGTTAATAGTTAGCACATTTTCATTCATTACTATACATATATAATATATAACTTACTCATCAACTTTAACTTTTTTAAATAAGTATATAATCCATTACAAAGACACACCTTCAGCTGCTTGTATATTTACAACTGGCTGTAATCATTTAAGATCCATTTGCCTGAAAAAGTGGCTATATGCACAGGACCAAGTAGGGCATCACAATGGGTGGCTACCACACACACACACATAAGAAAACAACATTGCTGAGACACCCTCTTTGTTTGAGCAGCTGCCGAGCAGGACACAAAAAACAGGCATTTCTGCTCAACTGCAGCTTGTCATTTTACTGCAGACATTACCTAATAAAATAACATGGGTTGAGATCATTAAGTTAACAGGAAGCCACTTGAATAACTTCATAGAATGAAAGGGAAAATAGAGACTAGTAAATGGCTTACAGCACAGATATGTAGCTACACAATTGTACTTACTTTTTGCTAATATTATTTGCAATGCATATATGCATATGGGTAAGGGTTTGACAGATGGAGGTGTCTTTTCAATAACATTCTCAAACATCACATGCATTTTCTGTATGGCATATGGGTAGGATCTGGCATGCACATGAGGTAGATAAGATGACACCCATTGCTCATGAGACAGGGAATGGGTGGTCAAGCCACGACTTTCCAGGAGATTTATGGGGATTGTATAGTAGTTTTTACGTGTGAATTTATAGGTGCTATTTCACTTTACAGTGCTCCTGCAAGTGCCATTAACAGGTGATTGTCCATTGCTGTTTTTTTTTTTACCTTGCAGTGCGGGATGTGGCTCAACTTTGGATCCAAAAGCAAATTTTAAACCTGCCCAATATATCTGTACCCCTGTTATTGACATGAATGCAAACACGCAGGGGGTCATTTATCAAAATCAGTTTTTTCTGATTTTTTTTTAAGTGAAAAAATTCAGTCCAAACTAGAATCCAAAATTTGGCCTTATGTATCATTGAACAAAAGTTGATAAGATTGGTTTGGGGAAAAAAATTGGAAAATATGTGGTTTTGCTAAAAAAAAAACAATTTCTTTGAGATTTATGCCTGAAAAGCTTGAAACCCCCAATTTCTATAATTGATGGGATCTTTAGTATCAGAGGCAGGGGAATTGGTTGATGAGAGCAGGAATAAAAATTTTTTATACTGTCATATTTCTGTCTGTTTGCACAATTGAGGAAATTATAAATAAGGAAGCTAATACATTTTAATAGATCCTATTCTAAGAGTGTAACTATTGATGACGTCTTTTTACTCAGAAGAAAGTTTAAAACATGCAACAGTAAACAAGGGTACAGTGCCTGGTGGTATTCATGCCAGGATACTAAAAGCTCAGCTCTGTGATTTCGAAACCAGTTTTGCGTGATCCTTTGTTGTCTGGCATGGAGTGGAGATATTTGCAAATGGCTAGTGTGGTTTTTTTATTCAAAAAGTGATCCTAGTCTTGGTTTGAAAACTACAGACTCCATGTAGTGGTAATGTAAGGCTCCAGCGCGCCTAGTCGTGCGCCGAATTGACGCACGTGCCCAACTTCGCCTGCGTGCCGGAATGGACACGGGCGTCAAAACGTCCGCGACGTAACGTGCGCAACGGCGTTACACTGGATGCAGGCGCCTTCACGTTTGGCGCCAAAAGCCCTCCTTAAAAGGATGCACAGGGAATTGTTCTGTGCTTAGTTATAAAACTTGCTCCTGTGACTGGTATCCTGATTTCTTGTTCCTACTTGACCTTGGCTTGAACCCTCGACCACGTTTGATCTCTGCCTGCCTTTCGACCTTGGCCTGAAACCCCGACCATGTTTGATCTCTGCCTGCCTTTCGACCTCGGCCTGGACCCTCAACCTCGTTTGATCTCTGCCTGCCTTTCGACCTCGGCCTGAAACCTCGACCATGTTTGATCTCTGCCTGCCTTTGGACCTCGGCCTGGACCCTCAACCTCGTTTGATCTCTGCCTGCCTTCTGACCTCGGCCTGAATCCTCGACTATGTTTGATCTCCACCTGCACCAACCTAGGCCTACCTTCCGACCAGAATTTGTCTACCTGCATCCTCGGCCTCGACCTTTCAGTGTACTGTTTCCTGATCTGCTGTCTATCCTCACACTGGGGCTCCGAGCCAGAAGCCTGACAGGTATTAATGTAAAATGGATCATGCTCTCAATTTGAAAACAATTCTAATTGCTTTCTATAAGGAGGTCAGCAGAAAGCTTGACATTGCTGTGGCAGTTGCTGTGATCAACTTTGATTCTGCTAAAGCATTTCAAGCAGTACTAAATAAAAGGTTACTGATTCAATATGGCAAAATTGGTTTGGAACATAATATTTGTATTTGGATAGAGAACTGGTTGTCAGATAGATGATGAGAGTAGTGATAGATGGAGTAGAATAGGGGATGATGCAGAGATCTGTTATTGGTCCTTTGCTTTTAAAATAATTTTTGATAACCTTGAAGTTGGTATTGTAATTATTGTATGTATTTTTATAAATCTTTTCATACAGGATTTTGCTGTTTTGCAGAGACTTGACTAAACTGGAGAAATTGCAGCATATGGTCAAATAAATGTAATGTCAGTTAATGCAAGGTTATGTACTTTGGTAGAAATAACATAAATGCAAAATTTGCACTAAAATACAATGTGTTGAATGTTTACTTTAATGAGAACAATTTAACAATTACTTGAAACTTGAAAGACTGTCAAGATTGGGATTTCTGTGGAGAAAAGGTGCCTGTGAGGGAGTGCCTGTGGGGGGGACATGATTACTCTTAGCAAGTACTGTACATTAGGACATTTTAGACAGAAAACAGGAATCTTTTCCACATAAAATGATCAAAGAACCTGAGGCTACCCATATAGACTGAACTGAGCTTTTATTTGAAGCTGCAGAAATGTTTTTTCTCCATGAGGACATTGAGGAAGTGGAATGCCCTGCTGGGAGATGTTGTGATGCCATATTCTATTAATGCATGCATAATATCAATACATATGCAAGTATAATATCCATGGCAATAGTGATTGTATAGCTTTGTATTTGTATTTTTATATATATGTATATGAGTGCATTAATAGTCTGGTCTGGTCTGGTATGTGTATATAAATATATGTGCTTGGTTTTCAATCTGTAAACAAGAATTTGTCTTTCATTTTTCAAGAACAGACTGACACTTAGGTGCAGATTTACAAAATTTGTGTGAAGGTTTCGACTATTCGCGCGAATAGTCGCTAATAGCCCGCGAATAGTCTCAATTCGATCTTGCGACTATTCGAATATGCAAATTAAGTATTTTCGACCATCGAATATAGAATATTCTGGGGCATCGAATAGATCAAATAAATATATATTCGAGCACTCGACTATTCGCCAGTCGAAGTAGCTGCCCTTTAAATTTTTATTCGACTGCCTACTTCGCCAGATTGAACCTACCGAATTGCAATAGAAGCCTATGGGAATCCGAAGTCTTTTTCAATCAATCTTCAATTTCAATCATACGATCGAACACTTCGAACATTCGATTCGTACGATTTTGTCGAATATTCGAGTGTTTTTTCCTGCGACTATTCGATCGTACAATTCTGACAAAAAGTCGAATATACGCTCAAAACTGACGAATATTCCATTCGATTTTGGCGAATATTTATACGCCAGTCGAATTTGAGGGCTAATAGCCCTCGACAATTCGACCCTTAGTAAATCTGCCCCTTACTTAACCAATATTTAATGTAGCTATAGAAATGTGTGCCAAATTATGAGGTGTTTACTGCAAGTTACTTGGTAACTTTTGCTGACTTTCCATTTACTTCACATGTATTTAGAATAAAATGCACCATACACCACACCTTTTTATAGAAAAAGTAGAATATGCTGCTTACTTAACCTTAATGCACACTCACTGACTGAACTTCAAGGGAATTTTTACATCCCCCCATGCCTGTACATCTCTGTCCATATTTATTTTGATTTCACTATTTCTCTCAATAAATAATTCCATATCGACCAAAGTCAATATTTATTAGAGCCTATGAACTTTACTTGTATATTTACTATACAATCTTCAAACATATTTCAGTAATCAGGCATGTAATAATCTACAGGCCACTGTTTTACGAATAATATAAATTCACAGTCATGTTATGGTTTCAAAATAATACTACGCTGGCTGTGTTTATCCTCCTGCGATCTTCCAGCAAGAATGCTCCTGATCAAACTTATCAGACTGATTCTCTCCCTGTAACCACTGCCTTCTACATCTGCTATTCGTCTTACCCTTTTCCTCTGCTGGTGGTGCAAGAGAAGTGCAATTTCAGCCTGGATCTTTAGTCAGAAGAAACCAGGAATACTGAAACAAGGACAATCTAAATTTACTACAATTGAAGTGAGATGCCAGCAAGGACCATACACATATGAACTGTCAGATGGACGTATTTAGAATACAAGTCTTCTTGCTCCTGCTAGATATGACTTTGGAGAAGCTCCATTTGATGAAGGACATTTTCCTACTCCTGATTCCAATCGCAATAGGCCTGAAGAAAGTGAATCTATAAGGCATACTGAGAGAATCAGAAAATTACCTGCATGGACCAAGGACTATGTGATGTGAAGAATTTATATAATTGCTTTAAAATACATACGGTTTAATTGTTACTGTTTATTATATTTGTCCAAATGCTTTCTTACTATAAGGGGAATGTGGTCTTTATTCAAATGGCCTGCGGGTGTCACTGTGCAGTACTTGTACTATGCATATACACAGTACTTTCTGTACAGCTTGAGAGTGATAGAGTTGGAATTTACTGTTGTGTAATGGCTGCCTGAACGTGCTGTTATACTCTGCTCATCCTCGGCTATCAAACCACAACACCTCTATCTTAATCTGTTCCCCACTTCCTATATGAAGTGAACCAGTTGCTTCAGAAAATCTTTTGGTTTATGATTAGACAGACAAATGATCGGCAAGAAACTAATTTCAATTTTGTTATGCCAGCAAAAATTTGATACAGTACCATTTTTGGGTGTCATACCCTCCTGTTCTTTGCAGTTCCAATGTGTTTGCATGTAAGATAAAGTAAGACTACAATTTCTAACTGTATTATTATTATACAATTATTGTAAAGTCTGTTGATTTTATCAATATGTTATGCCTAAAGTTTCTGGAAGCGTAATATAGCTGCAGAGAAATGCCTATTGCAGGATATGAAAGAAGGAAACACTAATATAAGTTAGTTGTGCAAGACATGTTTCAGTAACAGCTAGCAGAAGAAAGAATTTGACATACATGTGTAATGAATTGCAGACATCATGTTGCAGATGTGAATTCCATAAGACACCAGAGACAAAACATCAGAAGTAAAATTAAAGGACAACTAAAGCTTAACCAAAGAAGTAGCTAGAAATGTTGTACATTATGTTTTGGGCTTCTGTACCTGCCCAAGGAAACCACAACCCTTTAGCAGTAAAGATCTGTGTCTCCAAAGATGCCCCAGTAGCTCCCAATCTTCTTTTCTGCTGATTCACTGAACATGCTCTGTGCTGCTGTCACTTACTGAGCTTAAGGACCCACTCACAATATACAGTACACATATAATAGAAATGTCACAATATAAGGATAATTAGTCATTAAAAAAGTTACATACTACATGGCAGCACAGAAACCAGTGCAACTAGCATTAGAATTTAATAATCTGCCCTTTAGTATCAGTTTATATTACAGACAAACCTCATTTTCTGCTGGATGATTAACGACCCCTAATCTTAGCGTCTCAACAGCTGCTCAGAGCCCACTGAGCATGTGTGTGTCACAGACACTTTCCAAGATGGTGACCCCCTGTGACAAGTTTAAAATCCTGGATCATTGCTGCTATTGACAAGCTGAATACAATAAGTTCAGTATTAAAAATGGCATTTTAAGCGATATTCATTTTTATGGTTTACTTCTCCTTTAAGGTATGACTATGAAGATTTTCATTCATCCAGGTCATGGTATATCTGATATAAGTAATTCTAAAACAACTGGACTGCTGAGTAATTTTTGAAGACATTTCACTACTCATCCACACAGCTTTTTCATACTCATTTTTCTATTCAGGCCCTCTCCTCCTTTTTATATTCCAGTCGTTCAAATCAATGAATGGTTGCTTGGTCAATTTTGACTTCAGCAACCAGCTTGCTGAATTTGATTCTGTGTAGTTACTGTGATGGGATTACCAATGTGTCATGCAGCTCCTAGACACAGGTGTTACTTGTGTGAGTTGGATGAATGGATGTGTGAAGTGTTCTGAAACTGCTTTGGTACTGATGTGAGAACAGTACACTTCATACATCCATTCATGCTAGGAGTTGCATGACACATTGGTAATCCCATCACAGTAACTACACAGAATCAAATTCAGATGTCACCTCTTTGAAGAGTTACAATGTGCCATTGTGATTGGATCAGTTGAACAGAAGAAGCTGCTCGGATGAGTAGTGGAACGTCTTCAATAATTACTCAGCAGTCCAGTTGTTTTAGAATTACTTATATCAGATATCTCCTTTAAGGTAAAATTACAATGCTAATTGGTTCTATAATGAAGACTAAGGTTTTGGCAGGAATGTGAACAGTAGACAGATGATTACAGAATCCATTATTTGGATGTTCAGGAGAAATGTCAGCTGTCTGTTAAAGGGGTTGTTCACCATTAAATAATGTTGGATTTCTAGGTTGACATTCTGAGACAAATTGCAATTACTTTTCATTTACTGTGTTATTTGTGGTCTCTAGGTTATTTAGCTTTTAATTCAACAGCTCTCCAGTTTGCAATTCCAGCAAGCTGGTTGCTGAAGTCAAAATTGGCCAAGCAACCATTCATTGATTTGAACGAAAGACTGGAATATAAAAAGGAGGAGAGAGCCTGAATAGAAAGATGAGTATGAAAAAGTAGCAATAATAATACATTTGTAGTCTTGCAGAGCATTTGTTTTTTAAATTAGGTCAATGACCCCCTAAGCTGGAAAGAGACTGAAGAAGAAGGCAAATATTTCAAAAACTATAAAAAGGGAAAATGAAGGACAATTTAAAAGTTTCTTATAATTAGTCATTCTATAACAATTAACTTATCTTATCAATATTTTTCTCTATTAATGGGGAATAAAAAAACAGTTGTGTTTAGAAACAGTACTAGTAGCAAATAGTGATGGGCGAATTTGTCCCGTTTCGTAAAAATTTGCAAAAAGTTCACGGGCATCAAATTGGACATGGGTGAAACGCTGGCAGCGAAACCCAGGAATTCCCCACGAATTTGCATCTGGTGAATAAATTCACTAATCACTGGTAGCAAATATTGGAATTTCAATGTGGGCTGAAGGGGTTGAATCTGGAACTTAAATCTGTCCTTGCATAAGAAGCTTAATTGTAGAATATGTGTTTGACATACTGTAACTACCTTTTGTGAAGGTATGCACAATTCCATTTGACCATTTGAGTATGGCCTCTAGGTATTTTTCTTCACATTTGTTAGAAGGTCACAAAAGCAAACTGCTGATCAACACATAGGGGCAGATTTACTGCAGTGCTAGCGTTGCCACCCGCAGGGACATCACCGATTTTCTAACAGGCGCTGATGCCAATTCACTAGCGGTGATTTGCACTCTATCGCCAGGCGACTCTGGAAAATGGTCATTACGCCGCTAATTCATAAAATACAGATTTTACTGAACGCCAGAGTTGATTTCATCACCTCAGATCAGGAGAAGTGCTAAAAAGAAGCTAGATCTTCCTCAATCTTCTTAATCACTTAAATCATATTCTGTGAGCCGAAAATTCAAGTCCAAAAAAAAGCTGGCAACTTTCCTTTTTTTTAGCGTGATTGCCTGCAAAACTCCTAATTTAAACTTTTTTGGGTAACTGGTTTTCCACATACATTTTCAAACATATAGGGGGGAATGTAATTAAATTCGCAAAGAGCAAAAGAATGCGCATCAATAAGATTAAAAATCCACATCTCGCAATGTAATATTGTTCCTTAAACTGTTATTTCATTTTTGAATTTTAATTGTGCGTTGCGAATTTTAATTGAGCACTGCGACTTTTCCTTTTCATTGCGCTTTGCGAATTTTAATTGCGCACTCTTAAGAAGTGCTTGAAGGTGTCGTTATCTTTAGGAGCAAACATAACGACTTTTTCAGTAAGAAGTTTTATTACATTGACTGCGCATTGGCGCAAGCTGTAAAATTCGCAAACTCTCTTCCACTGTCGGAAGTGGTCGCTAAACAAAAATTATTCGCACAGAAGCATAACTTTTCGCATTGCGAATAGTTTTTGCCTTACCGACTTATATTACATTCCCCTATAAGAACATTAATTTTACAGCAGGCTCATGTGTAGGACATAATAATAACTCTATTGACTTTATTAATTTTGGTAGGCAGAAATGAACGCAAGCACATCTTTGCTATGAAATACTTGCACTGCTGAAGTACAGCTAGTAAAAAATCGCCAACATTTACGCCCCGCAAATTAGTGAATTGGAGTAGTCTGAGCGCATTTGCTCCTGGCAAAGTGTTAGGCGATGGGTGTGAAGAGGACGCTGGCTAAAAATCTTCCCCATTACCTCTTCCCGATTATATCCCCTTAGGGAATGAGAAGAAGATTACATGGTGACAACAATGCCACAAACTACATTGGTCAACATGTCACTGGTGTCCTGTTAAAAATGTCTGAACTAAAGAATGGTGGGTGGCCACTGTTTGTGGAAATTTAAGATGTAATATTTTTCTCAATGAAATGTTCCCCAAACAGTTGTAACAGTACAAATAAGGTGCCATAAGGTTAAACATATTCAGTCAAACCAGCATGCAAAACCATAATGATCCCCCCCCCAAAAAAAAGCCAGGTTTAAAATGCAGCTTTATTTTAATGTTACATGTGAAAATTAATAGTTCTAGAAGGTCTAGAAGGTCATCACAAGCATTGCTTTGCGATTACATGTCTGTTATATATATATATATATATTTATTCAAGATTTATTGAAAAAATCCAACATTTCGAGCACCAACTAGGCTCTTTCTCAAGGATAACAAGTTCAGTTAATAAATAAATTGAGAAAGAGCACAGGGGGAGTTATCAAAGTCTGAATTTGTCTCAATATTTCCAGAAAAAAACTCTGATCAAATCTGCACAGGTGTTTTAGGTTTATTTATAAATCCATTTTGTTTGAAAATTTTGTTTGCAGGAAAAAATCTGATTTTTATGAATTGTTCGGATTTTCCAACTGAAAAATTTAAAGTTTTTTCAGAAAACCCGAATGTTCAGGTTATTGCATGAAACCCAGCGCAGAGGACTGTGGGACTTCTCCCATTGACTTATATGCAACCTTGGCAGGTCTGAGATTCCGGATTTTCAGATTTGGACTTTTTCCATCCTCTGGGTATAATACATTCCGGAAAAAAAATGTTTTCATTCCGATTTAATACCAAAAAACACAAAATATTTGGATTTTCTGCATTCCGAGTTTATTAAATAACCCTCTATGGGGGAAACATAATTAAAGTTGCAAAGAATAAAACATTGCTCACCAATAAGAGTAAAAATCCACATCTCGCAATGTAATATTGTTCCTTAAATGGTTATTGCATTGCGAATCATTATTGAGCATTGAGGATTATGATTGTGCATTATAATATAATAGAAGTGCTTGAAGGTGTCGTAATCTTTTGGAGCAAAAATTTCGACTTTTTCAGTAAGAAGTTTTATTACATTGACAGTGCATTAGTGCAAAGTATAAAATTGGAAAACGGCCTTCTGCTGGTGGAAGTGGTCGCTAAACAGTTTCTGGGTTCGCAAAAGGTATATTGCATTCGCGCAAAGGCTTAACTTTTCGCATTACAGTTTTTGCGTTACCGACGTATATTATGTTCCCCTATTAATGTTCAAAACATCAGATTTTTTTCAATAGATCTTGATTTTTTCACAAGTATGCCAATTGAATGCAATACTATGTTATTTTAATTACCTTATTTACCAGCACCTAGGCAAGTTGCCAAACAAGTTTAGGGTGTGCTCCGCCATGTTTTTATATACAGTATATATATATATATATATATATATATATATATATATATATATATATATAAAACAAACAAAGAAAAGTTGTGCTCACCACTGATTTTTAAAAACCATTAGGCGGGGGTGCAATGAGGCTGTGACCACAAAATATACACATTCAATAAGTCTCCATACATACATACTCAGATGGCTGGGCAGTATGGTCTAAATTAACCAAACAACCCTTACCAAATCTAGGCATGTTAGTGTTAGACCTTATACACACAAATACATTAAAATACTGGTAGATGGAGATGGGGAAGAAATAGAAATGGAAGGAAAAAAGTTGTTACATTTTATAATATTTTTTATTTAAGTTACAAATGGTTATTCCTCCAGTGGTGAGCAGAACTAGGATCTAAGAGCTGAAATACTCCTCATTAGATTGGAATGATTACTATTACAAATCGGGTGAGCTAGAAATTATGTTGACTCTTGAATTATTTTGCCTAATATTTGCTAATATTTGTGCCAGAAAGTTGTTTTCCAGCATTGATGTGGTCACTATATAGCTATGTTCAAGCCTAACTGATAAAAACAAGGAAGCAGTAACTGTATAATGAACAGCTCAGCAAGAACATACTTTAACATTCATGTGACATGTGACTAGTAAGCAAGTAAACACACATGTACTGATCTGTAGGGGGTAAAGGAGGAATCCTGGCTTGGACTATGACTCTTTCATATGGAAACTGTGCCTCAAAGAATATGAAATAAACAAGGAATTAGCAAATTCTTTAGTTAAAACTGGCACTGCTTTATGCAGAATCCATTGGCAGTTTTTATTCTCCTGTTATTTCACTTTGCTACTTTTGGCTTGCTGGACATCTGTTTTGGAATACTCTTATCATTAACTGATAAATGGTTTTTAAAAATGTGTGTGATTATGTCTATAGCCACAATTTACTGACAACATGAAGAACAACAAAATACATACTGTATATACCTGTTCAACTTACTTCTTTCTATTTTCTCTTAAACTGAGCGCATAAAGGAGACTATGGTGCTCGTTAAGACCACACTGATTGCAGTTGCGCATAAACGGATCAATGGTTGAGTGAATCAAAGCTATTCATTAAAGATACTTACTGTTCATCCAAATCAAGTCCTTGAACTTCTGCATAGTTGCGTTCAGCACCAATATATTCCACCTCCTGTGAAGAACTTGGTATGTGTTCCTATTATTGATGCCGCGGAAACTGGAGCCACTTGGTTGCAAATCACTATTTTTTCACCCAAAATGCAGCATTTCCTGTAACTGTTAGTACCAGGTGCAGTTGCAGATGAATCATTAAAATGTGAATTGAATACTGTTGTAAATGTATATATTTTATATAATATCTATTATATTAATAATAATAATAATAATATAATATCAACCCTCTCACTGGGGTTCTGGTTCTTTTGAGCAAGCAGACAAATAATCCACACCAATAAGCGGAAGTAAAGGAATTGTATTGTATAATAAATCAATAGACCATTACACATACATTTTCACACCTAGACTAAGACAATAATGACAATATTTACAGTTACAAACTATACAAGTCTACATTGTTGTTACCAAAATGGCATGGGAATAGAGGATCACTTGATCATGGCTTCCTCTCTGGCCTGTAGCCCTCACATCCTGTCTTGTCCCAAGTTCTTCCAGCTTCTCCAGCTGCCTCCTTCTTCCTCCCAGCTGCCTAGCTGAGGTCCTCTGTCTCCTTGGTCTCCTGTCCATGGTTCTTTTAACCTGGGGTTTCACCTGCCCCCACAGAAACACTCCCAACTGACAAGATGCCGAGATAAACCCCCAACTTGCCTACATGTGCAACCTCAACTGCAGAACTGCTACTACAGTATTGCTTCCTAAATGAGCCCTTCTAGCACTTTAAAAGTTTATTTCCATAAAGTTGAGCTAAAGGTTCTCAGAATGGCCTTTGGTAATACTTAGACCACCAGCCAATGGTACAGCAGTAGGTATGCTTGCTATTTCTTTGCTGCTCTTGGCAGCCATTCTAATAGTGCCAAGCAATATGATCATGCCCATCCTGACAGCAAGGGGAACACCAACCTAAAATAATTGGAGAGGTTGGAGAGATAAGCAAGTATTTCAAAAGATCAATGTTATTTGCACCAGAATAGCAATTTTCTAATGGCTGTACATGCATGTTATATCATGCTTAATTCGACAATGTGTTAATTTTTTTTGGCTTTCCCTACACATTAAGGAAGCATTTGTGATGTTATGCTAATCTGGATTGAAATTCAGATAAAACCGAAGAAATTTCAATATGCATTTTTAGAGCAGTTGTCATTTTATTACAGTTATTGACACTTCCCAGGCTATCAGGAACGGTTTCCTTAAAGCCAGCAAAGTAAACTGGCACATTTATCAAAACTTATGAACTTTATTATTTTGTTGTAATTTATTCATCCAGCACCAATATATATAAAAAAAAGTCACTTCCCTTTCAGCACAGATAATGTCACAATAGCTGTGACTTCATTCTGTTTAATTAGCAATGCTCTCTCGGGGGGGGAGGGGGTAATCAGAATGCTTTAGTGCGGATCAAGCCCAAAGAGGCAACTACCCAAACAGAGTGCTATTCATGTTTTGGTGTTTACAAAAGAATAGTTTATAATATTCAAAAACAAATGTATAAAGAGATTAATTTTGTCCAAATAATATGTTCGACAATATGAACATATGTGTTACCTAGAATAAAAAAAAAAAAAATATTACAAAGTCAAGGTTTGCTTTACCTTAGCCGCCAAACTCAAATTTTTGATGAAAACAAAGTCAACCAAACTCCCTTCCATGAATTGCACTCATTTATCAATGATTTGAGACAAAATGAGAGCCAAAAGTCAAGTCAAGCAAAGGTTTGCTTTACCTTAGCCGCCAACCTGTATAGACACAGGCACACTAGTGCCCTGTTTATTTGTTTTTGCCCCTTAATGGACTTTTATTGAAATAAAATGCTGCCAAGCTTTACATTTTCTTTTTTATTTTAGCAAAAGCTGCCAAGATAATCTCACGTGACGTTTCAATAATGAGCCTGAAGGCTTTCACAATAATAACTAGGGACCCCCTATAAGAACTAGGGGGTTAAACTCAAATTTTTGATGAAAACAAAGTCAACCAAACTCCCTTCCATGAATTGCACTCATTTATCAATGATTTGAGACAAAATGAGAGCCAAAACATTGTGACAAAATTGAGTGTCAATTTATATCATACTCTTGATGCTCCAAAAACTTGACCCTATTGAATTTTTGCTGCAAAACTCGACTTTTTTTAATTATCGGACAAAAAACTCTCTTGGATTATCCAGTGCAATGTCAAGAAATAACCTGCTATACCATCTGCTATTAACTTCTACATCACCTCCATAGGTTTAAAATTGAGTATTTTCAGATTCAGATTTTTAGCAGCTTTGGGGTATAATAAATATTTGAGGGTTTTTTTCTACAAAAAATCAAGTTTTCCCCATAAAAATATGATTAATTAATTAATGGGCCCATTAGTATTGTCTTTGTTAAGGTTCATAACTCATTCACATTTTCTGGGGTACCTCTCTGGTTTGATTAGGAGAGACTTCCAGCTGCAGGCCCTGCAGTAAGAAACCATATAAATGCTGCCAATGACTGGAAACCAAATTAAAATGTAGAATGAGTTACATTGCTGGTAGAAAAGGTTTACAGCCTGGGTATGGTTAAGGCAGGCCCTGAAATGATTATTTAAAAGATTTTTAAAAGAAACACACAAATATAATTTGAGGTGGAGTAACAAAGTAGGGTAATAAATAATAATCGTATGCCTCTAGTATTTTGGAAATCTTTGGGAGTTATAATTTATCTCCTGGCAGTCCTGAATCAGAACCATATGCTAGAGCAACTGTCTCTAGGTAGTTTGATTTCTATAGGTGGGTAGTGTTGTGCTAGAATAAACATAATTAAATAGAGTAGGGCTTATTCATTTTGCTTTCCCAATTTTTCTTTAGAGCATCATTAAGTGTGGATCACTTATTGCCATTTCTTAAATCCATCATCATTTCCCCACTCATTACATGTTTTTAAATGTTTCAGCTTTGAATATTCTTTCTATTACCTCACCAAGTGATTATGACAAAATTGTACTTCTGTCAAAACACATTGTGAAGTATAAAGAATGTTCATTTCTGCTGTTCCAGAGAGTTCCTATAACATTTTAAAAATATGATTTTTCAGTAAATATGGTTCATGTACATTAGTCTATGTAAAGTGTAAGTAGTGCAGCGTATTAAATGGAATCTAATGATTGCATAGGGATGGGCGAATTTGCGGCGAATTCCCACGATTCGCGGAACGCCAGCGAAAATTCATCTGCTGAAAATTCGCTGGCGTAAAAAAACGAGTCGCGCTGGAAATTTTCCAGCGAAACGGGATGGATTCGCCCATCACTACGATTGCATGACATGAGGAGTCTTATGCATACTGTTGCTCTGATTGTAACCAGTTTAGGAACCTTATTTACCCTGCTGTGGTTTGATAGCCTCGATTCCTTTAGTAGACAGACTACTCATCCAGTCCAGCAATGGTATTAACGTTATTTGTAAATGTAATTGAATTGCAAGTTTTGTACAGGGCTATCTGACTATTAGACTTCTTGCTAAAAAAATGTGCATTGGAGTATGTCCATTTATGCAAAGTGATTGCTGTTTTGCATACATGTATATTTACTGCTGGACAAGTCAGCTACATTGCACTCATTGATTTGGTGCTTAAAATGATCTCAGTGGTCGAAAGGGGGTATGATTTTAAAAACTAAATAAAATTAAATTCATAATTATAACTGTCAAATTCAATAGTAAACCACAAGAAAATATGATTGTTATGAGTTTCAAGTGACTAAAAGGAAAATGATTATTGCACATGTCGTTTGATAGATCAGTTGCTAACAATGCACACATAAAGCTTCCTTTCTTGTTATTGGCTCAGAATCCAAGAAGGTTTGGAAAATGGATTCACCATACTTCCTGAGATACATCTTGAAATTGTTTTGCTTCTTAAGTGTAGAGGTTGCTTATGGAAAAAATTGAAGTGGAATAAAGAGCAAAACATCTTAGCCTTTCACAGGGAACATCAGTTAAACTTTGTATTCCATTTACTTTTCTTTTGTTTGGTTTATATATATATATGCTTTTGCCGAGCTTAAGCAGAAACTTCCCAATCCCTCATTAACCTAGTATATATATATATATATATATATATATATATATATATATATATATATATATATATATATATATATATATATATATATATATATATATATATATATATACATGGAGAGAAAAAGAACCACTCATGGCAACTGTCTAATAAGAAAAAAGATCTCTTTATATTATAATAATGTAGACATCTACGTGTTTCGGTGAAGCAGGGACCGTCATCAGAATGTGCAAATACAACATTAAATTGACTTAAAGGAGAATTCAACCCCTCCTGTGCTAACCCCCAGCCCTCATTAAACAAACCAGCCCTCATTAGTCCATATTATTACAATTAGATACCAATGTGTAAATACTAAATAAAGTGACAGTGATAAAAAAAATGTGACACAAGTGATATTTAAAACACCAGACTACAATATTAATAATACAATGTAAAAATCGTTTAAAACACCTATTAGATTAATATATAAAATTATTTTTGACAATCTTACTTAAGGTTTATTCTAATAGTATTAAAGGGGTTGATAAAAAGAAAAAGAGAAAAAGAATACCCCACTTAAACTCTAATACATTAGTAGTTAATAGTTATATACCCTTATAGTAATCCGCTTGGCTAAAAGCTTTTATGCCAAATCTAATTGATTAAGTGCAGTTTTAACCGTTTCAGCCAGTAAAGGGTTTATTTGGCTGAATTCTAAAATCAATCAAAGGTAATAAAGTGCAGTGCCTAATTAATTATACTTGAAGTTTAACTGTTTCAGCCTAATTCATTAAAAATTCATCTGGCTGGAATCTAGAATCAATCAAAGATAATAAAGTGCAGTGCCTAATGAATTATACTTTAAATTAATAAAAATTAATTAATACGAGAGTGATTCTAAGTTAAAAAGTGTTAAAAAATTGCATCCATTATTGTCAATCAGATATCTGGGTGATAAATAAATACTCAAAGGTTTGTGCTGCCAAGTGTTAAAAATATCAATTTCAGGGTATATAAATTAATCCATTAAATACAATTAATTGGATAAAAATACAATAAATCAGTGCTCAAGTTCATACAGGATAGGAGGAAACGGAAGATAAGAGAGAGGTGGAGTTGTCCCTTTTGTCCCAAAAGCAAGTATTAAAGGGGTTGTCCACCTTTTCTCACTGCTACACAAAAAATGGTAGATTATGTTCCCCTGAGTATGAAAATATGTGTTATGTAATGATCATGTATTTAATTGGCTGAATATGCAGTTTAAAACTCACTGTAATAGCTGCAGCTTTCACAGAGAAATTCAGGAAAGTTTTCAGGGGGAGGAGTGTTTCTTCTCTCTGCAGGGTGTGTCACATGGGAGCATGCTGACATCATCAGCAACATTTTCCCTTACTCTTCACTTATTGGCTACCAGAAGAAACCTTCTCATTGGCTGTGTAAATGTGGCTTCTGAGGCTTCATTGAGGGGTCCTGTGACCATATATAGGCACAAGGCTGCTGGCTAAGTTATATAGTGAATTCTTAGTATCACCCATGTATTGTAAGGGTTAATGTACCCCCTACTGTTTTGACCATATAAAGCCACAAGAAAGCAGGCTGTTATATAGGGAACTCGAGTTATAACTGTAGTGCTGCATCTCCTGAAAAAATGCCTTTACTTCGCTGGATGACGAACAGCCAGAGGAACAGAAAGCGGTGCATAAATGCCTGAAGCCGCTCCAGCCTGAGGAGCGGTGATTACTGCGCATTCAATTCTTTAGCCGCTCCTGCCCGAGATTAAGCCACTCCTGCCCGAGATTATACTGCGCAAACACAAGTTAATAACTTTGAGGAGCAGAAGCGGTGTGCGCAGCAGGAGCGGTGTCGTCAGAATTTTATGCGCATGCGCATAATGTTATGAAGCCGCTCCTGCCCACACAGTGTCTGAGTGATGCGGCTGTGGAGGCGGGCTAAAGCTGTGTACAGGGGATTGCCGACACCATGCTGCACTTGCTGTCTGGAAGACTGGGGACTGGCTGAATACAAGCGTTCGTATGCTGATATCACTGAAACTGTACATTCTAGGTAATTAAAGTATATTGCATTTAAGTTCATTTAAGGTTGTTTAACACATCTAAGTGAACAACCCCTTTAACTAATTCATCTCAATGAAATTTAACAAATAATTTCTAAATATGTTTAGCAAGTAAATATTAATTTAATTTTGCTTATATCGATAAAAAATTTTTTTTTCTTATTTGCTACAATTTCCCAACTTGACATAGTTACTAAGGTGATTGATATTCTCATATTGAACACAAAAATAGTCAGTGTTCAAGGTTTCATCTAAGAGTCAAAAACAATTTTCAATAAAAGTGCAACTACTGATCTAGAAACACTATACAGCTGTTATATGTTACCTTTCAGATTCAGTGCTGTAAGCAAAAAAAGTTAAACAAATCAAATATAGCTTGTTAATGAACATATCTCGTTGAGTCCTCGGGGTGATAAAGTGTCTAATTTATGTATCCATTTGGCCTCTCATTGTAGTAAAAGTCTGTGTCTATCACCACCCCTCTTAGGAGGCGGAATGGTATAGATGAGCATACAGCGCAATGTTGGTAGACTGTGTTGCTTAGTGAGACAGTGTCTAGCCAGAGGTGTATCAGCTTTCCCAGAAGATAAAGTACACAACATAATCCGAAAGACATGTCTCTGTTTGATAGGAAACCTCTTCCCTGTTAAAGGATGTGGGAAAGATTGTTCTGTCAGCAGAAAACCACAAGTTTGGCACCCATTACATCGGTATGTATAATTCCAGTACTTGATACCAGCTACAACATACATTAATTAATTCTTATTGGAGAAAATAACTGTTCTATTGGGCTTAATCAATTATTTTTAGTAGACTTAAGGAAAGACCCCTTAACTGAAAAACCCCAGGTCCCAGCATTATGTATAACAGGTCCCTTACCAGTACATATACAATACAATTTTAAAAGTAAATAAATTAATACAAAATAAAAATGCCAAAGAACTTTCATAAAGTTAAAGAGCTAGGCCTGTTCCTTGTTAGTAAACATGCTATTCCCTGAAAATTTTATATGAACAGTTGGGCAAGGAGGATCAGTTTTAATTAGCTCTGGAATTCCAATCCTGAATTCCTCCATAAGAAAGTCTCTTTCAGTTTCTTCAAGAAAAAAATAAGAGTTTACCTTTTGGAGCAATAGAACATTAGCCTAGTATTCTGCCTACTGACTATGCCTTACCTTATGCACTTTTTCATCTCCAATATGTACCTGTATGTTAGCCTCCAATCCACTCCGATCGACTGTAAGATCTACAGGGCAGGGACCTCCTTCCCACTGTGTCTCTTACCACATAGCACTTTAACTCAATTACACCACCTATTATTGTTGCAAGACTGCATTCAGCCTGACACCTGTTTTCAATGTGGGGTGCATGTGGGTTACTATTATAGAGCAAAGGCTGCTTTCTCATTACAAAGAGTTTGCTTTATATTTCACTTTAGTAAAAAAAAAACTCCTTGTCTTTAAGCGCCCTACGATGTATACTATTTTTGCTCCAGCACAGTAGCTAATTTCAATCAACTAAAATATCACTTTATATACATATTGCTAAAGCATAAAAACACTTCAATATAGATATAAGGATTACTGAATTGGATTGAATTGACATAATTATGAAATATAAAGATATGACAGTCCATTTTGTATATAACACACTATGGGGTATATTTATCAAATAGTGAAGTTAAGAGTGAAGTTGCACCACTAGAGGGAAATTCTGCAGCTCTCTATTCATTTCTATGGGATTTTTAAAGGCGTATTTATCAAAGGGTGAAATTTCACTTCACCCATTGACAAATACACCTCTCAAAATCCCATAGAAATGAATTGAGAACTGCAGA
This sequence comes from Xenopus borealis, assembly GCA_024363595.1. Classification (NCBI taxonomy): domain Eukaryota; kingdom Metazoa; phylum Chordata; class Amphibia; order Anura; family Pipidae; genus Xenopus; species Xenopus borealis. The sequence goes on along the minus strand of CM044433.1, from coordinate 103,669,152 downwards.
ATTTCACTCTAGTGGCGGAACTTCACTCTTTGATAAATTTACCCTTATATATCCACTAGATAGGCCATACACTAGAAAGGACAAATAATGTGAAAAGTATTGAAAAACATCCATGGAGCTTCTAGACATTTTTGCTAGCCTCCTGTTGGGCAGCTCCACTTTATGTTATTATTATTAGAGGAGTATATGCTGAGATTATCACTATGTTCCCTTATCTATATGTATCTGAACTAAAATATACAGATTTCAGCTGTGTATTTCTGATGTCTAGAATATGATATATGAATATGATCTGTTTAAAACTGTTAAACTGCACAAGATGGATAAAAGTAAATCATGCAGTTTTTTTGTGTAAATGCCTCAAAAAATATATAGTATATACTGTAAATGGGACAGAGTAAGAATACATTTACAGTAGGTGAAAACATAATTTGGCTAAATTAAATTATAGGAGTAATTACACACTTAGCAAAAGGATTTAAGCATCACCCTCCCCTGAATCTTTGTAACACAAGTAAAGAGAATTTTGAAAGAAAGTAGCACAAAAAAAATGTATTTTACTCTTTTGGTTGCATTGCCAAGAGCTTTTACTTGAGCCTTTCTAGTTTATTACCTTTCCATTTGTCTTATTTCTTTCACAATGCTCACATTTTGTGGGCCCCATTTATAAGTTGGCAATGCAAAAGCTAGCATTTCTGCTAAAGCAATCAAACCAGTGGAGTATTATTGAGGTTGGACCCAATGCTGCTTTTTCATGAGTTTAAGTTAATTCTGCCACTAATGTTATTTAATGTATCATGTCTCATAGCCATGCCAGCCAACAGTGCTACACATAAATTCCAGGAACCCACAGTGCTGAGAGTTATTGCAATCCCTAATATGAACAACATATTTAGTTATTGCTGTCAAATGTTTTCAGCTCTTACGATATCCACAAGGTACTGATGATATCCACTTAGCCCTTTTATTTCACATCTTCTTGGCAAAGGCACAATGTATATGTTAACTCAGATTCTCTGCCAATATTCAAAGCAGGAAACTCTCCATTTAAATTTTCAGAAAAGCACACAGAACATGCACAAAGTTTGAGTTCAGAAAACTATTAAAAAATCCCAGTGGTTTTGCTGAAGGTTAGAACTAAGCCCCATCGTCTTTGGATGTTATTTTTTGTGCTTTCTTTCTGCATAACTCCTATTTTCACTGTTAGTGGCACCAGTAAAGTCAATGACATCACTACCTTGCTAATGGAATTCAAAGTTTACTCTGTGTAAATCACCAAATGCGGTTACAGGGAAACAAGAACTAAAGCCATTCCTATGAGAAAAAAATGTATATTTCAAAATCCCATTCAATTTGAGATCCTAAATATTCATATGAAAAAAATGTTTACAGTGAAATATGTTGTATCTTAATAAATACTTAGGGGCCTATTTACTAAATTCGTGTGAAGGATTCGAAATTCGATCTAATCGAATTCCGATCGTACGATTTTATCGAATATTCGAATATGCAAATTTGGGCACTTGGATCATCGAATATGCAAAATTCGATTGTATCGAATAGATGAATAGATTGAATGATCGAATATTCAATCATTCGATGATCGAAGTACTTCCCCATTAAAATTTTCTTCGACTGCCTACTTCGCCAGATTGAACCTACCGAATTGCAGTAGAAGCCTATGGGAACCCGCATAGGCTTTTCTAAGTTTTATGTTCAAATACCAATCTTATGATCGAACGCTTCGATCGTTCGATTCGTATGATTTTTTTCCAACAGTCAAACTGTTTTTTAACGATTTTTTCTTAAAATTGTTCGATCGTACTATTTTATCGAGAAATTAAATAGTGGCCAAAAACCATCGGATTTTACTACGATTTTATCGAATTTTCATTTTGAAAATTGTAGAAGGGTCGAATTTGAGGGCAAATAGCCCTCTGGAGTTCGACCCTTAGTAAATCTGCCCCTTAATAATAATAATAATAATAATAATAATAATAATAATTATATTGCATTGTTTTAAAAATAAATTAACATGGAAATTAAAAGAAGTGACAAGGAAAATATTCAAAATGTATAAGAGGCCTCTGTTTATCAAAATTCAGGTGTTTGCACTCAATATGTATTGAAAATGTTTTAAAACCTTTCTTCATGTACAAGATTTTTTGCTCTAAAAAGTTTGAATTAGTTGATTTTAAGGACATAATGTATACTGCAACAATATTATAGGGACCCATAGGTTGATTCCCCTATGGTCTGAACCACATGGTGTGGAAATCCCCTAATTTAAGATATGGTGTCTCTTGGGCCCAAATTCACTAAAGCATAAAGCGTCTAACGCTAGCGCTAATTTGCCAGCGTGACGTCATTTCGTAACTTCGGAAATTCACTAACACCGGCTCTGGCAAATTTTCGCTAGCGAAGTAGATAGACTTGCGCAACTTTGCACCCTTACGCCAGGCAAATTTGCGCACTGACGAAAGATCGGAATTTCGCAAATTCACTAAGATTAACATTTTAGTGAACGTTACCACTTACGTTAGACTTTACTTTGCCTGGTCAGACCAATACAATAGATAGGAGGTTGAAAAACAAAAAAAATAAAACATTTTCTAAGTCCCAAAAAAACTCTGGCGTGTTTTACCATTGGAGGGTGATAGTCTGAAAAACATCGATTTTTTGGGGGGGGGGTTACCCTCCTTCCCCTACATTTCCTAACATATGGTAATTCAACTATATAGGGGGGCACATGTAGGGCAATAGGACAACTTTATTTAATTTATTAAAGGTTACCTGGGCTTGTGTAGTGGAATGTAGTGGCTGTAACATATACTTCTATTATACGTTAAAGTTCCCACCGCATGCAAATTAGGCTTCGCTAGAGTAACTGTGCTCTGCCTAGCGAAGTAACACTAGCGCAACTACGGTACCGTAGAGCGTAAATTCGTACTTTATCGAATTTGCGTATCGCTGGCAAAAATTCGTCTGGCGAGTGCGGCTAACGCTAGCGAAGCCAATGCTGGCGAATTTTCGGATCTTAGTGAATTTGCCCCCTAGAGTCTTTGAAGGGGCAGGAGCCCTTGTGCTTGTGCAGTATGCCAGATACCGGAGGATGTCACTAGGTGTCGCTGCTGCACCACTTTTCTATGAAAAGGAGAGCCATGTGCTCACAGAGCCATTACTGTCTTCCTGCTGGGTACTACTTCCCAGAGGAGATATTGATTTCAGCTGCCAAGATGTAGAGGCAGGAGGCATTTGAGGCTGGGGTGGCTGCCCCATGCCTGGGAGCTTGACCAGGAGGGTCTGGAGCTCTGGATTTTCCAAAACTGGATTGTGTGCACTCGCGCTATAGACAGTGCTGAGAGCTCTAGTTCAGCAAGGGATCAAGCAAGTGGATACTTGGCTAGTATAGCTTAGGATTGTGCTATATGTTTTATTGGGGTAATTTAACACTGCACTTTGCCTTTCTAGATAAATGAATTTCTTTAGGTCTGTGCTCACAGCCCCATGAATCAGGCCCGGACTGGCAATCTGTGGGTTCTGGCAAATGCCAGAGGGGCTGCTATAAGGTCCCATAGAAAGTCAGTATTTAGTGGGCTGGTGGGGGCTGTTTGGGCCTCTATGTGGTCTTATTGGGCCTCTGTGTAACTGTAAAGCCAGGGCCTACTTTAATTCTCAGTCCGGAATTGCCATGAATACAGTACTGTCTGCATTTGGCAGCATTGTGTACATGACAGACCAGCAGCAGGAAGCCCATAGTCATACCCCTCCTATGACTTCTGATTATTTTTCCAGTGTTAGAGTCAAAGTACTGTGGAAATGCACTGGTTTTGTTTATTTAGTGGCTGAGTCTATATATACTGTACGCTGTCATTGGTACCAGAACAGTGATGAATTAAATATGAAATAAGAATATCTTGCATCAGTGTGTACAATGTGTCATGCATCATTGTTTAATATAGATTTGTCATAATTTAGCATTTGGTATTGTTACAAATGAACTCTGCATTTAAATGATTTTTTGTCAGGTCTGCTAGTATTTTCCCTACATATTTACAAAAATTACTTCCCAGCATTAATAAACTATTTTTAAAATAAAGCAGCAATTATTACCAGTCTCATGCCGAAAAAACTTATAGTGATGCATTGACCAAAGGTCGGCCCAGAGCTCTCTAAAACTATCCATTCCAGCTGTTCTGCACAAACACCTGGTGCATGAACAAACTAAAATTCCTTTTTTTCACTTTTCAAGACAATTGCTGAAAATAATAATTCATTGTCCTAAATGTCATACAAGTGTATATTTTCTTTGAAAAAACAGTATCTCCCATTTGTACTTAAATAAATCATAAACGTCTTTGAGTATATGACTATATAGGTCACAGCAATGTCACCAACAATACATAAGCTCTGTGCTTCACATGGAGCAATGTTCACATGATGCAATTTGCTACCACTGAGCCAGCTGCATGGAAATCATTGCAACCTGAGCCAAGCAGAAAGTCAGGGTTCTGTTTCAGCATTATTAATCAAAGTAGTTAAAAGATTGTCATTGATATAAAACTACACTCAAACTACAGGAGATGCTGAAAGCTACATCATTCTACAATGTAAAAATCCAAATGTGGATACAGATCAAAATGTCTATGGAACGCTGTGGTCAGGTCCTGCACACTCCCAAGAGTAATAACTAGATAACTAGAATAACTCAAATACCCAACATCTGGTGCTCAATGTGCTCTGTTGGTCTGTAGATTCCAGCTGCTGTAGTTCTAAGAACACAGCACTTTGGACAAAACTAAAAATTTTTTACCAAGAGGAATTTGGCCAAGTTCATACTCACAAATCAACCTTATACAGATAGAACAACCACTTTTGTATCTAATTATCTACATGATATATTCCATGCTAAAATGCCACATACAGTACATCATTTCTTTATTGCCAAGATTTTCTAGCAAGTTTTTCCCTCTATAACATACAGAATAAGGCAGTCCCTGGCTCACGTACGAGATAGGGTCTGTAGGTTTGTTCTTAAGTTGAATTTGTATCTAAGTTGAAACATATACATTTACTTAATAAATGCAACAAGACAGATGTTTATAACATAGTATTTATTTTAATTTTATTATGGAAGGAACTGACCAAATCAGAATGCTGTTGTTTTAGTCTAGCTGTATTAGTTTGAAGGAAAAAAAAGCAACAACCATAGCTGACAGTAGAGATCAGGTACTATAAATATATAACTCAAAATACTTATATTTAAATGACAAGAACAGGTTGGACAGGCTTATTGTGAACTTTATATTTAGGGGGTTATTTACTAAACCTTGAATTTTTCTGATCAAGCTTTTTTTTTTTGCCAAAAACGCAAGATTTATTATACCCTGATGCTGCAAAAATTCAGAATTCAAAAATCCACCATCTCAAGGTGCTGTATAAGTTATTGGGAGAGGCACCATTCCCAATTTGACATTATTGTGGTCTGTGCTGGGTTTAGCCAGAAAATGCAACTTTTTGGGGGGGTTGAGCAAAAACCTTGAAAAAAATCAAGCGATTTGGGGGAAAAAGCCAGAAAAATTGGAACAATTCACGTTTTCATTTGATTTTATCGAGTTTTTCACCCCCTGGTTAAACAGACTTTTTTTTTTATTAATTAATAAGCTAAAATCAGGGTTGAGAATTTGGTCTAGCTTTTTTAATTAATATTATAAAATAAATTATGATTTTACTAAATAACCCCTTAGTGCTTTGCACTTACAGTAGGCTTGTGATAGTAAATTAAGCTTACAATACACAAATTTGCATGTGTAAATGCATTGATGTCAATGCCATTTTATCTAAATATTTGGAATGTGCCTGTGCCCAATACTCTTTTTTTTTTTTATTTGTTGCACCATATTATTTATGGCACATGTGGCACAGAGCCTAAACAGTTCATATAAATCAATCAGTTTACATATAAATGTCTTTATGTTTAGTAGAAAAACTAACAAATGGATGTGTCTGGAATCTCAGAAGGTTAAATGGTTTAGCTAGTGACCTTAGCAGGCTAGGTAGCCTGGACTCAATCTACATTTTTTAAGAAGGGTCAGTTGGATAATCGGGAAGCTGATTTGTTCATATTGCTAAAGGCTAGGTTCCAGGCTAGCATAGTCTAGGTGTATCTATGCAGAGGCCAAAAGACATAAACATTTCATTTATTACAGTGAAAAATAACACTTTGCCTCATCTTTTTGGCATAACTGTCTCTTGTCTCAGTTATGCTCTTTTAATGTCAAATGCAAAAATAATTCTGGAGTGGAGCAAACTGCAGCTTTATCCATAAAATAAAGTATTATGAAAGAATAAATGTATGCTAATAAGCCTCTCTAAACAAAATAAAGGCATCAATAGCAGAGTGTGCTGATGTTTCAAGCGTAAATACTAACTAAAATGTTTACTGAAATATACTTAAAAGTAGCAGTATTAGAAGGAAATTTTTACTGATTACAGACTTCTTTGACATGTTTTCAAGATGAATAAAAAAACTTCTTTATTTGATTGCATATAATACTGGTATGTCACCTGTGGCTCAGTGCATTAAGCAACTACTACTACTGATGTGTTTTGTAGTTGTTTAATGCATATGTCCATAGTTTATATAGGAATAAACAAATCTTGTTTAAGATATTAAACTAGGTGGTACCACACACCCGCTAAGCTACAGCATATATATAAAACTTCAAATTACAGATATCAGCACTTAAACAGAGAAAAGGATACCATATATCATATCTTCTGGACATGCAACTCCATAAAAACTTTTTGGGATGAGGTGTGCTTGTTTTCTAGCCACATTCGTGGGGTTGACAAACCCACAGACCCAGCACTTGTCATGTTATTCCACGGTCCACAGCCAGTCTCAACTTGTATCCTCAGCCTTGATTATTGAATACAGCAAAACTCTTAATAGTACTAATTGGCATACCTCACAGCTGTCCTGTTTTTCATGGGAGTCCCCACAGTCCTGGGGTTTGTTATTGAAATGTCCTGGCTTTCTTTGATCTCCTGTACTGAACAGCCAGAAAAATATACAATGTTTTTAACTAGCAATGTAACAATTGTAACAATTGGTCATTTGGGGAAATTGTGACTTGCAACTTAAAGGGCAATTCACTTTCATTAGTAAAACTGTAATAACAGAAAAAAACCACAGAAATGTGTTCAAACACAAGTGTGTTCAAGTGTGTCATAACCTGAAAGATTTTCTAAAATGAACATGGTAATTAAGGGGTGTGACCAAAAATGGACGTGGTCATAAAACATTTCACCGTGTGTCAAATATTGTTGCCCCTCTTTTTATTTTCAAAATGTATGGAGGTATGCATTGGAAATCCACATATGTTTATATTAAGGCTTGGGTTCATAAAACTATAGAAATCTGCCAATTTCAGCTGCTACCTGCCTCTTCCCCAGACAAGTTTACCAAATAATCAGCCATATGACTAGGATGGTTGCTCTTCAAATAAACAGACTGTGTCAGAGCAAAACAATTGGCAAGACCGAGACCACCAATCCCCATCAGCATCTACTTTCTTCTCTCTTCCCCTTTTTCCCCCATATTCTATACCTAATCTTTCTTCCTCCTAACATATCCATAACCAATTAGAAACCTTTCATTAGCATTTTATGATCATATCCATCCAACAGAAGATTTTGTTTTATTGTTCTATTTAAATATGAACTTTGAATAAACTCACCATATGATGGGGTGGGATAAGCAAAAATACAAATGCAAGAACAGACCAGAATTTGGTACGGGCAAAGGAGTTTTATAGCGTGAACCACATGACACCACTAGTACTGGTGGTTCTTGCCCAAACATGCACCATGTTTGTTTCCAGGCTAAGAACAGCAAGTACATACAGGGGGTTGATTCAATGTTTCAATGATTCAATGTGACAGCTTCTCCATTTTAATGCAGTTTGCAAAAGCAGGGCCAATTTATTTAATTTAAATATATTTGATCACTTTAGTACAAAATTGTTTATAAAAAATTAACTAGTCCAGCAAGCTTTCTTGATGCTCTATCAGGAGTGCTACTGCCATGAGGTGAGTTGAGAAATTCCATACTTCTACTTGGGTCAAGGGATGGCTGCATTGCTAGTGAAGAGAGTGCATTGCCAATGCTGCGTCTTGACCTGTGCAGAAGCTCTGGAACAAACCAGCATTGGAAAGTCCAACTCAGACGCATAGAGGGGGCAAATTGGCCCTGTTCTTTATGAATGAATTTGAGGTTAGATGAGGTCTGGCATAATAATATATGCTTAGTTCAAACGTAAATTTAGACAAAATTTATTGAAACATAGTTTAAAGTTTAAATATACACAAAAACAAGGTTCAAACCACTATGTAACACTTTTGTTCTCCACAACAGTAGCAACCAGGGTTCTCTTCTTCCCTCAAAAAATTCTTAGACGAAATCCTGGAAAGGAATGTTGCTGACCGCACCTCCAAAGAAAGGGGGGGAAGAGAACAAAAAAACAAAAATAGAAATATAGTGTAGTATTCAAGTTAAATCAGATCCACCCAATGGTGTGAGAAAAATTAATTACACTCTCAGTGTGCTTATATCTGTCCCATATACCAATTCAATGTTTATGAGAGACAGAAAACGAAAAACCATTCATGTTCCACCACCATCAGTCAGTGTATGTGTTAATTAGCAAAAAAGTGGTTTTTAAGTGAAAAAAGAATTTTTCAAAACAATGATTGCGCAAACCTTCAGTGAAAGGAAGTGGCGCGTACAATATAGTGTTAATCGAAATTAAACCCGCATTCTCTCGGGTCTTATCCTGATTATACTCACAGACGTTAAAAATGATTGTAGCGTGTAATAACGTTAGAGGTGAGGGCAGCGTCTGTCTATAATTCGAAAAATCCCATCAACCTTCTAATCTGGGTAAACGAAAATAAGAGCGGCATGTGTGGAATCGGTATCTAAAAAAGGCTTTAATAATAATATCACACTCACAAAAGATTCTTGTTAAAAGCGCTTCCTTTCACTGAAGGTTTGCGCAATCATTGTTTTGAAAAATTCTTTTTTCACTTAAAAACCACTTTTTTGCTAATTAACACATACACTGACTGATGGTGGTGGAACATGAATGGTTTTTCGTTTTCTGTCTCTCATAAACATTGAATTGGTATATGGGACAGATATAAGCACACTGAGAGTGTAATTAATTTTTCTCACACCATTGGGTGGATCTGATTTAACTTGAATACTACACTATATTTCTATTTTTGTTTTTTTGTTCTCTCCCCCCCTTTCTTTGAAGGTGCGGTCAGCAACATTCCTTTCCAGGATTTCGTCTAAGAATAGTTTAAAGTTTATTAGATGAAGGCAAGTGTGACAACTAGGAATTTGAAGGTTTTGTCAGTGGTGAATTTCTCTCAGATGTGCCATAATATTTTCAGTTTTGCTGAGGAAAGAATAGTCTGTTGCAACAGAAAACACTATTAGGCAAACTGTTGTGATCTTTTATGTGAAGGAAAACATTGCAAGTTTCCTAATCACTAGTCGCAATGGTGATGGAACCCAGGAGAGTAAGTGTAGTGACAGGCTGATCCCATTCATATCTGTTAATGCACATGTGAAAGGCAGAGTGGGAAGCTATAGGTGAGGTGGAGATTCAGGTGGAAGTAGCATTGGTTTTTGGCAGGTATCTTCACCGTTTGGTGATGTCAAGTAAGAATTCAGCAGTCAAAACACCCTTAGTAGCCGTTAGCTGCCTACACCAGACATGGTGTGGAAGGCAGAGAACATCCAAATGCAAATTTCAAAGGACAAGGAAAGTTAAACTAAAGAAGTAGGCTAGAAATGTTTCTGTACCAGCCCCATTAAACCACAGCCCTTTAGCAGGGAAGATCTGTGTCCAAAGATGCCCCAGTAGCTCCCCATCTTCTTTTCTGTTGATTCACTGATTCACATGCTTTGTGCTGCTGTCACTTACTGAGCTTAGGGACCACTCACAATATATAGTACACATAGAATAGAAATGTTACAATATAAGGCTGATTAGTAATTACATGACAGCACAGAAACCAGTGCAATTAGCATCATAATTTAATAATCAGCACTTTAGCATCAGCTTATATTACAGTCCAAACTAATTTTCTGCTTGATAATTTGTGATGACCCCTAAGCTTAGCTTCTCAACAGCTGCTCAGAGCCCACTGATAATGTGAGTGTCACAGACACTTTCCAAGATGGTGACCCCCTGTGACAAGTTTGAAGTCCTGGATCATTGCTGCTTTTGAGAAGCTGAAACTTTAGGCTGGTGCAATAAGTTCAGTATATAAAACATGATAGTTTTAGTCATATTCATTTTTAGAGTTTAGTTCTCCTTTAACAGTGTGCACCATGGAGGTGTTTTCGTTTTGATTTGATTCAAATTTCCGAACATGATAACATGAAATTGTTATGTTACTTCTAGGCAAAAAAAACTTATTTGAGGCTTTCTCCATTTTGCCTTAGGAGAAAATAAACCTTGATGTCGTATTTAGGTGATATGTCACAACCAGCTGTTATATGAGGCCTAGGTAAAAAACAGAATCCCTGAAGGCTAATCAAAGCTGTTTAGTTGCTATGTTGTAACTATCCAAATGCCAAATATGCACTGAAAACCATCAGAATTAGCATATGGGTAGTTTTTTTTTTTAAACAACTAGAATAATCAAATCATTATAATTAAAATATTGCACTAGAGACTTAAAAAAAAAGAATATATCAGATGTTTTATTTAGTTTTGTCAAGTGATCAATTAAGAAATAACTTCATGAAGTGTATTATGGAATTGATTTAATTTGCTTTTGATCAAATGAGCTCTGTAGTTAATCCAAGATGCCTGCCAGACAAAAGAGCATGGATCGCCTCTAAATCTGGCTTATTCTGTGTCATTGCTAAATATGAAACACTGCGCATTGGGAGAATGCGTAAGACAATTTCACAGTAACGGTATAATGGTTGTTTATTAGTTGTGAATAAAATACATCCAAATGTAAAACTGTCAAATACACAAATATTATAATTAAAATTTTTATTGTACAAATAATTATGTTTATTTTACTATGTTTATACAGATCAGTTGATTAGGAGAAAAAACAGAGAAAAATAAAATAGAGAACAGATGTCTAACCCACCAAGGGGTGGGTCTCTTTTAAGACCTTTGAAGGTTTTAGCCTTAAAATCCTTTTAAAAATATAATTAAGGCAAAACCTTGGTTTCTGGAAATGTGAAATAATTATTTATTTAAAATGTCTAGCCTTGTTCCCATAAGACCTGCAATTACTATTGACTAGAATTGGTAACAACATGCAGTAATTGTTAGATGGATGCTTAAAAGGAGGAGAAACTACACAAGTAGTAGTTTTATTGTACTACCAACATGGTGATAAGCAAACATGTGCCTTAGTCAAATTAGTGTAATGCTAGTCTAACATGGATGGATATTGTTGTTCAGTTTAGAGGCTGAGCATATCATTGGTCCATTTGGACAGCCAAACAAGCCAGTCAACAAATGTCCAATTTGCTCATGTGTTTATACATTGACTGATGACCACTAACAGTAACCATTCCTTATTAATGTATTCATTTAAAATGTGCTGGTCACTTTACAACAAAACATTTTTTAATTTACTTACTGGATGTATTAACCATAGACTAATGGCACTGATTATCAACAACAAGTTGAGGAACATATCCTACTACAGACACACTCTGACAGTGCTTAATTTATAAAGCTTCAAAAACATTCTGTTGAGGTTGGATGAAATGGAAATATTTAATTTCACCAAAATCACATTATTTTACAGCCTAATGTATTGACAAAGATACATTTCACTGATTAACTTTTCATTTATTGTTTCCAAAGAAGTACATTGTCCTCCAATGGGATTTGCCAACTGAGTTGTAAAGCAAATGTATTTAACCACAAGCAATTGCAGCCACTTGTAGCTGCCCATTTTTACATGCATTTAAATGGAACCTAAAAATGTATAAGCTTCTTGACTGTAAGCACAGGGTATCCATATTATTTACTTTACCCATGATGAAAGTGTAGCAATTTTGTATTATTGGCCCCTGTGAAGTATAGGAATGTAATTAAAACACACATTTAAAAAGTCATAAAATGTGTATTTTTGCCTAAAGGTGACATTTCTTTGCTGAAATATAGTGACTTTCTAAGTGAAAAGTTATATTATATATATATATATATATATATATATATATATATATAGTGTACATACATATAGTGTACATACATTTAGGACCACATCTATAAAGCTACCTTTAGCAGAGCCAAAAGTAATTTTTTTGTATCCGTTTTGGTTAAATGCAGTTTAATAGACTTTAGTGTTTTTCCTGCACAGATTCTGGTTTGCAGCTTCAGGCGTTAGAAAATAAAGGACAAGTGTGGCAGGAGAAATGTACACCTATTTATTTAAGTTACGTTGGCCATGGAACACAACATTATTTCAGAGGTGTGTTCCACCAAGCAATAAATCATACATGTGACAAAACACCTGAAATCACATCATGTGCTTAAGCCCTTATTGCATTGATCATTCAAGTTCTTCATAAAAGGGGCAGTATATACAATGAATATGCACATAATTTTTATTTAACTTTATTTGTAAAGCGCTGTTACGGAGCTGCATCGCTGTACAGAGCATAAAAGTACAATATACATACATATATATATGTATACATTGGGGAGACAAATCATATTATAAATATATACAGAATCATAGGACAAAGAGCTTAAGAGCTATGTGGTAAGAGACAAGAGACATAGTGGAAAGGAGATCCCTGCCCCGTAGAGCTTACAGTCTAATTGGATGGGTGACTAACATACAGGTACAAATTGGATATGAAAAAGTGCACTGGGTAAGGCATAGTCAGTAGGCACAAACTAGGCTAATGTTTTAGTGCTTTAAAAGTTAGGCACTCAATTCCCTAAGGAGCAATTCAGGGATGGAATTGTAGAGGAAAGGAGCAGCAAGATAAAAGGGTTTGAGACGAGAGGTGGCAGTAGATGTGGATGGTGTGAAGAGAAGATGGATCTGAGAAGAGCGGAGAAGATGACCAGGAACATATAGCGAGACAAGAGTAGAGATGTAGTGAGGAGTAGAGGAGTGAAGGGCTTTGAATGTTAGTAGAAGGATTTCATATGCTATGCTATTTGTGGTTTTACAATATGCAACAATATGAAAAAGTCGCAATTTTAGCCACTTTTCTGCAAATTTTGCCATTTGCACTATTTTAGTTCAGATTTTATAATAGATTGCATGAAATTCGTGATTTTAGAGAAAGTGAGTTTAGTTGTGGTTTTAAAAATCTCTAAAATAACTAAAATTCGGCCAAATAAATAGGCCTCCAAATATCTAAGCCTTTATACATATACTTATACCTATGACATAGACTTTAGTGCTTGACATTGACAGCACATATAAGCCATATAAACAAAGGCTAGTTTACTACATTACAGTGGTACTACTTGATGTGAAGGATAGGCAATGCCATCTACTGGTCACAAGTCAGAACTCATTTGGACTGTTTTCAAAATAACATTTGAATACACTGGTTGCATAAAACCTGCATGCATGGGGTTTACTGTACTTTCCAACAAACAATTCATCATTATGTTATGATTTGGTGATCATTTTCTATTTTTCAAGGCTACTTATCAAGCAAAAGCTAAGCAATTGTTACTCATAACTTTGAATTGTTAATTTCAATGTCATCATAATGTAAAAATTAAGGGTGGTGACAGTTCCTGAAACTGGTGGTATCTTCTACCATCTACAATGTCACCAAATGAGCTTACAGCCAGAGATCAGCCAAACTGAACTGAAGTTTGGTTTTTTTTTTATGATGTTTTTCCATTTTGTATGTAGATTTTCATTTCTATTTTTCACACATGCAACAATCCCAAAGATTCACATGTTAGGAAGCAATTTTTTTTAAGAAAGGAAGCACATTTTTTTAAAGAAAACATTGAAAATTATGTTTTTCATTAAAACTATAAGCTTGAGTAGTTGTTGTTATCCCCTCTGTTATATCCTGTTCAAAATGACCAACTACAGATGCAGTCACTTTGGATTGTGTGTTAAATGCGTCATGACTTAACTCATCTATCTCATTTATCCCACTTATCACAGAATATTGTGTCACAGCATCCCATCCAATTAAAGAGTTCACCATTGAAAACAATGGTGCTTTGGTATGCTAATGAAAAGGTTAAATGCATTAAAGAGTTAAGATAACTTTAGATAACACAGTTTCTTCAATTAGCCCTGAGTCACCACACATTTAACTTACAAATCCAAGTGACTGCATCTGTACTTCGAGAACTTGTAACAATAAAATGCAGGGAATTTGAAATTATATATTGTATTCTTTTTGTTTTTACATTTTTTAAGGTTCTCTATGTTTTCTATGTTTTGGTTAAGATCAAAACAGCATGTAAAGACTTTATGCTCATTAAAATATTACATTACTGGCCTTTTTGGCTATTATATGCATAGCCATAGGGCACTTTACCAGAAAAATATGTATGTGTATACTGTATGAGTGGTGTTACATCCAGGTCCAAAATATTTTCATTGTGGATTTGTCCTAATATATACTTTGGCAGTTAAGCACAAACCAGTGTAAGAGCAAAGATATGTAGGAGAGGTTGACATTAATTTTAATATTTTTATTGTTTATTAACACACAGTAGTACCACTGTATAACACAGCATTGATTCCTACATAAAAAAAAGCTAAGAAGGGCTAAGGATAATTTTATGTTAGGAATCATCGTTATATCTCTTTTTTAATCTCAGTCAAACATATTATTCTTAATGCTGCTTCAGGCTAATTTGTGCAGAAGTGGTACTTGTATTAAGTAACTCTAACACATACAAAATATACAAATATTTTTGTCTTAAAGTATGTTTCATAAAAACTGAAACTGAAAACGTAAAACATTTTGGTTGCCAGTGTTCCTTTGGACATACTCTAGTGCAAGGATTCATGTTTTTTACCTGTCACATTCAATTGGAGAAAGAGTCTGGGCACAACATAAGCATGAAAAAAGTTCCTAGGGGAACAAATAATGGTTTTTATTGGCTACTTGGCTACTTATTGGCTACTTCGTAGCCCCTGTGGGGATTGGCAATATATAGGATGCTCTAATTGGCAGTTCAACTGGTTTTATTTAACCAAAGTTGAGTCAGGAATTCAAAACTGCTTTAAAGGAATTGTTCAGTATAAAAGTAAAAACTGGATAAATAGGCTGTGCAAAATAAAAAATATTTTCAATATAGTTAGTTAGGCAAAAATGTAATGTATAAAGGCTGGAGTGACTGTAACCTAACCTAACAGAACAGAACACTACTTCTTGCTTTTCAGCTCCCTTGGTTTACACTGACTGGTTTCCCTGGTTACCAGGCAGTAACCAATCAGTGACTTGAGGGAGGGCCACATTCGTCATAACTGTTGCTTTTGAATCTGAGCTGAATGCTGAGGATCAATTGCAAACTCACTGAACAGTTATGTACCATGTGGCCCCCCTTCAAGTCGCTGAGTTAAAAAGAGCTGAAAAGCAGGAACTTGGATTCTGGCTATTATATTAGACATCCAGTCACTCCAGCCTTTATTGTTTGCATTTTCCCCTGACTAACTATATTAGAAACATTTTTTATTTTGCATCTATTTACCTATTTTTTTATTTTACCCTGAACTGTTCCTTTAAACACCACTGGGAGCAACATCTCTAAAGTGAGAAACAAGCCTTGAACTGATAATAAAAAAATGTAAACAATACTGGTAAACCCAGAATCCCAACAGAATTCTATTTCAACAACAACATAATGCATCTTCCAGCCCTGGGTTTCAGCCTTCATGGTGAGAAAAGACTGCTTGCTATCCACAACATCTTTACACATGTAAATTCTACTCTATTTTATTGATTCTAGCAATTAGTTGTTAGATGTTTTAATGGGAAGATATTAAATGCAAGTGTCTGAGTACCTACTATAATCTCATAAAGCTTCAAAGCTGCATTGTTTTGGAATTATCTGTTCAAAAATTCCTGCAAAAAAAGTGCAGCAATATGGTTGTTTGAAAAAGCATATGATGAAAATGGACATTCGTTGTTGATGTCATGGAAAGATAAACTATGGGGCAGATTTACAAAATTCACATGAAGAATTCGAAGTTTGAATCTTCGAATATGCAAATTAGGCAAATACGGCCATCGAATAGTCGAATTCGAATAATTTGAATATTCAAATAAAATTTTATTCGAATATTCGACTATTCGATGGTCGAATTACTTCCCCTTTAAATTCCCTGTTAAATTTTTATTTGACCACCTACTTCGCCAGAACCAAGCTACCGAATTGGGAATCATTATTTTAGATCAAATTAAAAAAATTTCATTGATTGATTAAATCATTCGAATTGATCGATATTTCCTATTCGATCGCGTGATTGATCGAATTGCGGTAAAATCCTTCAATATTCGAATTCGAAGAATTTTACTTCACCCACTATTCCCATGGTCGAATTTTGAATTAAAAAAAAAAATTGTAAATCTGCCCCTTATATGTAAGTAGATAGTAGGAATAGCAGCTACTTATCCAGAACAAGAACACATTTTAAACCAAACGATTTGAATCTTTTTTACATAGTGCATAGAAAATGTAGCCAACTTGGAAACTCATTAAATAGCTATGTGCCAGGTCCTGTCAATGTACAGAAAAGTTTGCAATCAATAACAAAACTAGTCATCAAGGTACATTAATTCAATCCACCAAAGATATTGAAAGCCCAGAAGCATACTGAGAGCCTCAAGCCAACATAAAGAGACATATCCAGTGGTGCAGGAGAATAGGTGCAGGACACTGCAGATATAATGTATTTAGGACACAGAACAGAAGCACTAGTGGATAATTAGTCCTTCCTTGGAAGCCAACCCTATTATAAATAAA
Organism: Xenopus borealis; assembly: GCA_024363595.1. NCBI lineage: Eukaryota > Metazoa > Chordata > Amphibia > Anura > Pipidae > Xenopus > Xenopus borealis. The sequence continues at coordinate 103,652,125 of CM044433.1, read as the reverse complement.
TAAATATATATATATATATATATATATATATAGTATCAGTATATATCAGTATACCATCAGTATATATACATAATTAAACTGCTATCTGATTATTTAACCCAGATGGCCCAGTCTTTTACCATGTTACTCTACTTACATACAGAAGATCATTATCACCCTTTTCAATTTAATTAATGATGTGAGATCTTGTGTTGTGGACCACTGTGTGCAATGTATGTCTAAGTTATTAACTTATACCCAGTGATTTTAAACATAGGCAAGGGCATGTTTGTTTTTAGCATGACTGTTAGAGGGTGGGAGGCAGACCTGTGTATGAAGAATACATATCTACATTTTTCAGAAGACATTACAGCACCAGGTCTTCCACCTTGAGAGAATGAAAATGTTCTCCTGAAGTCAAGTCTTACAACATACTGCTGAGCAGGGGTGGGTACACTGATTAAGCATTGGGGTTCCCTACCAAAATGAAAAACAGTCTCTTTTGCAAGAAATACGTCTTAGCTGCATCTCTAGTTCTCTAAAGATAATTTGCTTATATGATTAGCAGGGGCATTTCATCTGGAAGTTATTAAAATATATTTTTTGTTTCTTCACACATGACAAAATTATAGATGGATTCAATCATAATAAATCCCTATCAAAAAGAACATCACAATCTATTTTCATCAGTATTTCCCTCTGTAAGAAAAACATTCTGAATAATGATGATGCTCTTGGAATTAAACAAGAAAGTTATTGTTTATAAGTCCTTCTCTATAAAATCAGTTTCGAAGGAATTGCTCTGGACAGTATAATATTACAACTGAGTGTTTTGACTAATAACAGAAGATTCAGGATATTGGCATGCATGTTTGATTGAGGCTGTAAAAATAAAACAATGATTAATGCTTCGGTTTCCTTCACATAATTTTATTTACTCCCACATACCAAACAGGCTGGTATACTGGCTCTTGATAAAATGGTCCATAGAGTGTGTGTTTGGTGAAAATATGATGATTGTAAGCTCCACAGCCAGGAGTCTGATGTGAAGAGTGACCATTCTCTGTAAAGCACTGTAGAAATATGTACTATACTAATAGCTTGCGAGGGGACAGGATTACACTTTACAAATACATTAGAGGACATTATAGACAAATATCAGGGGACCTTTTTACCCATAAAGAGGATCACCGCACCAGAGGCCACCCCTTCAGACTAGAAGAAAAGTACTTTCATTTGAAGCAGCGTAGGTGGTTCTTCACAGTGAGGACAGTGAGGTTGTGGAATGCACTGCCGGGTGATTTGATGGCTGATTCTGTTAATGCTTTTAAGAGGGGCTTGGATGATTGGACATAATATCAAAGGCTATTGTGATTCTAAACTCTATAGTTAGTATATGCCCATATATAATTTATATGAAGGTATGGAGGGGTGTGTGTGTGGATGCTGGGTTTTCATTTGGAGAGGTTTAACTTGATGGACTATCTTTTATCAACCCAACTTAACCATGTAACTATGTTATATTATTAAAAAAAAGGCAGTTGGCATATCATTCTGCAAGTCAGCAATCGCCTTGTACCGCGACCTTCTGCCCAAAGTCTTTGCATTTACGTTCGTACCCCTATGCTTGTCCAGAACCTTTTGCTTTGCACCTCTCTTTTAAAGACCTGGTGGCATCCGATTAGCCTAGAGCTCCTCCCAAGGTGAAAGGCGGCTGTTATAGGCAGAAGTGAGAGCATAGAACAGGTTGCCAAGCACTGGTTCTGGATTAGGGTGCCACTCGTGACAGCAACATGGTGAGTTGGCGAGTCTCTAAACAAGCCTTGAACTGATAATAAAAAAAGTTAAACAATACTGATAAACCCAGAATCCCAACAGAATTCAGTTTCAACAACAACATAATGCATCTTCCAGCTCTGGCTTTCAGCCCTTATTAATGGGAACAATTTCAGCTTTCATGGTGAGCAGAGACTGCTTGCTATCCACAACATCTTTACTCATGTAAATTCTACTCTACTTTATTGATTCTAGCAAATAGTTGTTAGATGTTTTAATGGGAAGATATTAAATATACTGTAATCCCATAAAGCTTCAAAGCTGCATTGTTTTGGAATTATTAGCAGTTTAAAAAAACCTGCAAAAAAGTGCAGCAATATGGTTGTTCGAAAAAGTGATGAAAATGGACATTTGTTGATGTCATGGAGCAGATAAACTTATATGTAAGTAGATGATGCAATGTGTAAGGGAAAAAAGACATTAAACCTAATTTCAGAACAAGAACACATTTTACACCAAACAATTTGAATCTTTTGCATAGAAAATGTAGCCCACGTGTGAAGCACAGCAGAAATATGTATAATACTATTAATAATATTATAATAAAGGCAGTTGGTATATTGTTGTGCAGGTCAGCAATTAACTCATTGAGGCAGATTCACTAGAGGGCGAAGTGGCTAATGCTAGTGAATTTTTTTGCCAGCATTGCTACCCGCAGAGACATCGCCAATCCACTAACAGACGCAGGCACCAATTCGCTAGTGTGAATTTTACTGGACTTTACCTCTTTCGCCAGATGTGATTTCTCCACCTCAAAAAAGGCAAAGTGGGAAAAAGAAGCTAGATCTTCCTCAATCTTTTGTCACTTACATCATATCCTGTCTGTCTTAAAGTTTTTTAAGCAGGACTGCCTGCAAAAGTCCCAACTTAGACTTTTTTTTTTTGAGTAACAGGTTTTCTCCGCACATTTTATAACTTATGGAACAATAATTTTACAGTGGGTTCATATGTAGGGCATTATATTAACTCTTGTCTTTAATAAGGTTCCCTGAACATATGCAATACAAACCAGTAACTTAAACTATTTGCACCAACATTTATAATAAAGACGTTCATACAACTTTAAATTTCCCGCCCTATGCAAATTGACCTAAGCACAAGATCACTAGTGATTTTTTGCTAGACACATATGAACACTAGCGCATCTTCTCTTTGAAATGCTTGCACAGCCAAAGTAACGTATAATAGTGAATTAGCGTATTCGTAGCACATTTGTGCCTGGCAAAGTGGTGCGGGGGTATTCAGCTAACGCTGGTAAAATTTGGAAGAAAAGGGTCAGATTTACCAAATTCACATGAAGAATTCGAAGTTCGATCGAATTTCCAAAAAATGTTTTAATTTGAATCTTCAAATATGCAAATTGGGAATTCGACCATCGACTATTCGAATTCGAATAATTTGAATATTCAAATTTAATTTTATTCGAATATTCGACTATTTGATGGTCGAAGTACTTGCCCTTTCGCCAGATCAAAGCTACTGAATTGGGTACCATTATTTTTGACTGAATAAAAAAAATTTGATCGATCGAAAAAATCATTCAAATCGATTAATCGATCAGTCAAAATTTTCCTAATTGATCGTTCGACCAATTGAATAGCGGTAAAATCTTCACATACTGTTCCCATGGTCGAATTTTGAATTTATTTCAATTCAAAATTCGACCAATGATAAATCTGCCCCTAAATCTGAATGTTTGAGAAATGGATTTGGATTGAATTAATCCCTTTCTCTATAAATCTTTAACGAATTCAGCCAGATTTTCATTGTTCTAGAGTCCCAATCAATTGAAATCTATCATGATAATCCATAAGTTTATTTTTTTTAAATGCAGTAAAAACAGTGGAAAGAAATTAGCAAAAAAGATTTGTACTATGCATGCGGTTGTCAAAGAGTGGCTCAGGGTATGTCGAGAAAGCAACACAATTTGGGTTGGTCAGAGGGAATGCTGCTACCTTAAAGGGGTGGATCACCTTTACGTTAACATGTGGAGGCCCATTTATCAAAGGTTGCATTTTGAATTCATGTAAGGGGATATGATTGCGCTGCAGTTGCCGAAAAAACTGTGCATACAAAATAATTCATTGCTATTGCAAAAATGTTTATATTAACTCCCCAAAGCCAGAGGGGAATTAACATTTTTGAAAATGGATTCCCTTTAACATGTTCAAATGGGACACTGGACCTCTCCCATTGACTTATACATGAACTCAGTTGGTTTTAGGTGGCGAATAGTCAAATTGAATTTGATAAATCTTGATTTTCGAATTATTCCCAATTCAAATTTGAGAGTTTTGACCAAAAGAATTTGAAAATTCTAATTTATAATTCAACCTTTAATTAATCTGCCCCTAAGTATGTAAAAATTCTAAGAAACTTTTCAATTGAACTTCATTTTTCCTTTTTATCATTTTCAAATTATTTGCCCTTTTTTCTGACTATTTCCAGCTTTCAAAAGGGGGTCACTAACCCCCATATAAAATCAAATGCTCTGTAAGGCTACACATGTATAGTTATTGTTACTTTTTATTTCTCATCTTTTTATTTATAATCCAGTCTCTTATGCAAACCAATGAATAGTTGCTAGAGTAATTTGGACCCTAGCAACCAGATTGCTGAAATTGCAAACAGGAGAGCTTCTGAATTAAATGCTAAATAACTCAAAAACCAGCTGTAAATTGTCCAAGAATATCACTCTCTACATCAGTGGTTCCCAACCAGTAGCTCGTGAGCAACATGTTGCTCTCCAACCATTTGGATGTTGCTCCCAGTGGCCTCAAAGCAAGTGCTTATTTTTGAATTTCAGGCTTGGAGGCAAGTTTTGGTTGTATAAAAACCAAGTGCACTGCCATACAGAGCCTTAATGTAGGTTGACAATCCACACAGGGGCTACCAAATGGCCAATCACAGCACTTATTTGGCACCCCTAGAACATTATTCATGCTTGTGTTGCTCCCCAACTCCTTTTAGTCTTGAATGTTGCTCACAGGTTCAGAAGGTTGGGGATCCCTGCTCTACATCATACTAAAATGTATGTAATGGTGGACAACCCCTTTAAAAGATGAAAGCCAGCCCGCAGAGGAAATAAGTGACTGCAATAACCAAGGAATGCTTACAAACTTGACACCTCACCATAAATCTGCCTTTTTTCTCCTTTAAAAGTATAGACAACTATTTCTTTTAATTATCCGTTGTCAATGTGTTTCCAATCATGGTTCAGCTGCTTAAAAACATGCTAGCAGTACAAATAATATGCTTAAAATAATGCATGGGTCTGAATAAAGAGAAGAACAAGCATAAAAACAATTTTATTTTGAAATAGTTAATGTAACATGCCCACTCCTTCAATGCCACCATCTTTTATATGTCATTTCTAGCTTATGATTCAAGCAAGGAAGTTTTCATGGATTTTATCTAAACAGGGCAATCAGGGAAATGTAAGTTACTTCAGAAATGCCCTGCATAATGGACTTCTGCTTGTCTGTGCAGAATACTTTTTCCAGAGGCTTAACATGCACATGAAACAAAAAAATTAATTTTGAGCATTCAACCTTAAGTTGACCAGCTACTATCAATGATTTACAGGTATGTGGCCATTCCAGAATACGTGGGACCTGGGCCTTTCCATATAAGAAATATTTCCGTAGTTTGGATCACCTCACTACTAAAAAATTATTTAAACGCAACAGGCTGGTTTTACCTCCAAAAGGTATCAATTATATCCTAGTTGTGATCAAGTACAAGGCACTCTTTTGTTATTACAGAGAAAAAACAAAACGTTTTTTTTTTTATTTTAAGATATTTGATTAAAATGGAGCCTATGAGAAATGGCCTTACCATAATTTAGAGCTTTCTGGATGACGGGTTTCTCGATACTGGATCCCATACCTGTACAGCTATTTGCACACACAAAAGAGAGAGTAATATATCAAATTTCCACCAAGTTCAACCTCTTGAAAAAACTGAACACCTTGAATGACAGCAAGAAACTAATTTTGTTATAAGTATATTGATTCAATCTTATTGTACCTTTTACTGTAATAAACAATTTTCACTGGAGAGAGACTGTTTTTTCAACTAAGCTGCAGATATACACTGTTGGTGACTAACCCTTCAGATATAATCCTAAATCTCATCAGTCAGGTGCCAAATAATGATAATAGTGTCAGGATCGCGCCGCCCGGAGGCTTACCTTTAGCTCCGGGCGGCGCGTCCTCTTCATCCGGCAGCATATCCACAATGGCGGCGCCCATAGCCGCCACGTGGATATGCGGCGCCGGATAGTGACGTCATCGCGTCACGCTTGACGCGATGACGTCACCGCGCTCGTTTTGGCGCGAAATTTAAATATTTAAAGGGGTATTGAACGCCATTATGGCGCCCAATTATAGGACCATACTGATATTGTTCCTGGGTGTTGTTATTGATCCTGACATTGCTTTTGATCCTGTTTCCTGTGCTTTTGATCCTGTTTCCTGTACTTTTGTTCCTGTGTTCCTGTATTTTGCCTTGCCTGGACTTTGTTCTATTTTTGTTCCTGTAATACACCTTTTTGCTTGAACCTGCTGATTCCTGCCTGCTCCTTGCCTAAGCTACGTTATTGCACCCCTAAAAGCTTCCTCCTTGGTCCACTACTTCCCCTGGGCGCCTAACGAAGGCCAACCCGTGACAAATAGTTACACATTTGCACATAACTGTGATCCAAACCATGATGGTGTCATAGAAAAAAACGTTAGTGTAGAAAAATGAAAGTTAACATAAATTACAATACCTTAAATTCCATATGAAATGCCATACAGCCCTTCTGCCAAGCATATCAATTTTCCATATGTAATTTGGAAGAAAGAGCTAAGGTGCCATCGTCCTTTTTTCTCATAATGCAGTACACTCTTCATCTAAACATGTATAAGGGATAAATGTAGCTTATACAGAGCAAAGTGTCTTTTATAATCATCCTTTCATTATTTTTCTATTGTTTTATTTCAAACCATAAGCCTAAATAACACAGAAATTGTGTGTGTGGCTTGGAACAAAGCAAAGGGTGCCGGATGTTTTCAGCAGACTTGCTATGCTCTAGATTAATTATAGCTCTCCTGCGTGCCAGAAGCCTGTCATACAAAATAGTTGTGTTTTATTCAGAATATAAAACATAAAGATCCAATTGTGGGCAAACCTGACCTTGTGGGACAGTGTTTTCCAGATAATTAAGGGGAGCTGTGAGAAAATGCCATCCTGCTTTACTTGGAATTGGACTATGGATAAATACCGGGTTTCCTGTACAGTTTTGCACAATACTTCATGTGGAAACAATTATTCTGTACTTGCCATGGTCTCATATCCAACTAATGAATGGGGTAATGTAGGGAACTGGTTGACACTCTCCTTAACAAGAAATAGCTTTTAAAATAAAACAAAAAAAAAAGAAAAATAGACAATATATTACATGTTCTTTTGTGAAGGCTGTAAAGTGATTTTGAAGTTCTATTATACATTCATTTAGATGAGCAAAACGTGTTTTGGGTTGCAGGACAGTATTGCTATGAAAGCATCTAAAGCAATGGGTTTGTTAAAGACCTTTTCTATGACTCGAAAGATGTCCTTTCAATATTCAATATTCAATCACCAATATATGTATGATCTGTAGATCATATCTACAGTATGTTTCCTAGCTGAAGTGATAACTGTTGCTACTTTAAAATCAAATCTATAACATATGTCAAACACTGAATTTCCTTTGTCCAGGTTTGTATCTGAGAAGGTCATGTTCAACTGGATAAATCTGTTATTTGCTGCAGAAACTTTTACTCCAAAGACCTAAACAGGTGAGACCTCAGCGTTGACTATAATATTTCTTTGAAGCCTTTGTTAAAAAAATCTAATAACCGTTTGATTATTTAGGCAATATCAACAGTAGCATTTCCTTATGTTTAGCAGATAGTATTTAATTGGTTTAGCAATAAAATTTAATTGGTTAAGTCCAACTTCTTAACCATCTCACCAGTGCAGAGAAAGGAGCTACTCACACATGCACATATTTCTGCAGCAAGAGCACTTGCTACATTAGCAACCTTAATTTCTCTGGGTCCAGGACAGAAATTGAATAAGGTTTTGAGGAGCCCCTGTTTTGTCTTTTTTTAAATACAAACCAAGGTAACATATTCTGTCTTTTGAAGTGTATATGTTTGATGGAAAAAACAGCTTTCCTACCACTGTTAGCTTTCTCTCCTTATTATGTCAAGCATAATTTGTACTGTTCGGGACTGTAAAATAGTGCCCATTGCAGCCCTAGTTCATTAGATATGATCTGGGGATTACTGCCACATACTGTTTAGTATATATGCAGGCATGATTTCATTAGACATATCTCGTGCATGTGTGGTGAGATCTATATGGTGCAAACAAATAATGAATTTCAAATAACAAATACAAAGAAAGGAGAAATTTTAAATTATTTATTTCAAAATGTGCAAAGTCTATACAGTTGTATGTAACATAACAGTTAGGGTAGCAGTCAACAACATTACTAATTATCATATATCATATGGCTAAATGTAAGTGGCAGCTATCATTTCTGCTCAATAAGGCTTATGCCTAAAACAGAAAAATACATTGGCACAAACTTTCCCATTAAGAGCATACAGTGTGAGAAAGTAAGAAGTACAAAAACAGAAATGTTTATCTTTTGGTGCCAGAATGTTTTCTAGTTCATTTCTGTGCTAAGGAGGTTAAACAATAACAGCTGGGATATCCGTACAATATTCAAGAAGAGGTGTAACAGCTATCCACTCTAATCACCTACTAAAAGAAGACATGGGTAGAATGTATCAGGTTTAAAATTTTTAAAAAGCATATTTGTCCATGTTTTTGTACCTTGCACAAACGCTGAATTACATACTGTGGCTGCAGTTTTTATAATAATTATTTACAAGTAGTTTATTTGGCTCTTGCTTACTGAGCATAATTATGTATAGGGATAATTAATGGACAGGATTTGCACTAGTAAACCTTTAACTGAAGAAGGGACATGTTTAAATCTATCACTTGTAAGAATTACTCAAGCAAAGAAAAATATGCTACATAAACCTTAAACCAAAGGTTTAGGTTAACACAAGTAAACTAGTAAAAGGTAAACAGGGACATTGAAGATAATCCTTCTTTACATTAAAGAAAAGCAAGATGAAGATACAGTATTTTTAGATTTCATTGTTTTTTATTAGAGTGAAAGTTTTGCTTTCTTAGGAATTTTGGAATGCAATTACCTTAGCAAATAACTGTAGTTACATGAGTGTACCTTTGAGCTCTCTGAAACTCCTATAATTTTACAAATACAAAAGGCACACCTTCAAGGTAAATTTACTTGGATAGTAAAAAAAATACTAATACTAATATATTAGACATATGGGATGTGTAATACATTCTTAAGTAATAAAACAAAGTTAATTACACTGCAGTTTTATTTTTATTTTTTTCTGCAGATCTTGCAACATGTCATGTTTTAATAATGTTCTTCCAGAACTAAGTAAAGTGAATCACCAACAGATGGCAAGAGCCAGTTGGCTGCACCTGGGAATAACAAGTAAGGATGAGGTAGTCAGTCAGGGCCTTTATCACTGTATCAACCTGACTTCAGACACTTACAGATAGCATAAGTCACTTGGCTGCATTAATAAAACTGTTGTGTAAAGGGAGGACATAAATCATTCAGTTTCTCAAAAAATATAACATTAATAAAAAGATTATTAAACATGAATTGCAAAACTGAATCTTCCTGACTCCCATCTCTCTCCCCTCCAATCAATCTTAAACTCTGCTACAAGGATTCTTTTACTTTCTCCCAAAAGAGAATCTGCTCAACCCCAACTAAAATCCTTAGCATGGCTAAGGATAACATATAAAATCCTTCGACTAACATTCAAAGCCCTTCACTCCTCTGCTCCTCACTACATCTCTTCTCTTGTCTCGCTATACGTTCCTGGTCGTGTCCTCCGCTATTCTTAGAGCCACCTTCTCTTTACACCACCCACATCCACTGCCATCTCTCGTCTCAGACCCTTCTATCTTGCTGCTCCTTACCTCTGAAATTCCAACCCTGAATTCCTCCATAAGGAATCCTCTTCCAATCTCTTCAAAAATAAACTAAGAGCCTACCTTTTGGAGCACTAGAATAGTAGCCTAGTCATGTGCCTACTGTCTATGCCTTACATTGTGCACTTTTTCATCTCCAATTTGTACCTGTTTGTTAACCTCCCATCCACTTAGACTGTAAGCTCTATGGGGCAGGGACCTCCTTCCCACTATGTCTCTTACCACATAGCACTTAACCTCTTTGTCCCATGATTCTGTATATAGTTACTATGTGATTTGTCTACCTCGTGTATACTTTTATATATATTGTACTCTTATGCACTGTACAGCGCTGCGGCTCCTTAACAGCGCTTTACAAATAAAGTTATACATACATACATATTTCTGTGTAGATTGTTCCAGATCAAATTGAATTATGATAATAAAACACCAAATTGAAAACATGTTCTTGATTGTAATAAATTAGTTGTTGTATGGAATACACAAACATTATTTTGATAGTATAAGACATGTCATTTTGTGTGCTCTTTGGTGTTATATAAAAGTACCAAATGTGAATAACAAAATCAGCTTACTGTACTGAGTAGTTTTGCTACAAATACTTCTATTTCTGTAAATTCCTTATGTCTGTAAAGTATAGATACAACTATTTAATATCAAAGTAGACTTGCTTTACAGAAGGTAGGTATACATGAAGTCAACTTGTATGATAGGTCACTTTTCCACCAGCAGCTAAACAGACAGATAGGGGCCATACACTTACATGGACATTTTTCAATTGCTCCATTCATTAGGGTCACCTGAATGATTAGAACATCAGGAAGTGAAGGGGAGCCACAGAACTGCAAGATTAAATTGATGGGGAAGGCTGGAAATTCCTGTCAGAGAAGTGACACATTGAACTGTGAATGGATCTGCACCTTGCCAGATTAGCTTAATCCCATTTTTATCCTGATCATCCTGTTAAATATCACAGGGAGTTCTGAAACACCTTCTACAGGCTGTGTCTGGGTTAGGCCTATAATGTGCAGTCCTGCAGCCCTGCCTGTGTACTGCGCACATGACAGTATCAAACTAAGATTTTTTGACTCACACCATCATCCCCTACAAGTGCCTAAGTACCATGGCTATATTAAAATTCTGCTCTAAATTTGCAGATTATATGTGGGATTTCTCTTCACAGAGACTGAAAACATACTGTAGGTCATGTGCAGCTGTGCGCTTGGATGACATTTAAATAGTATATGCTCCCTTTAAGAACATTATTCTTGTATATCATAAACCTTCTTCTACTTAAATTTTCTCTAGCAACAACTATAAAGTTGCAACATTCTGTTTCACACTTGAGGAAAAGCTCTTTTGGCCATTTCCCAGTTATGACAGCAACAAAACATAGTTTCATCCATTTTTATGTACAGCTGCATATATTGTACAAAAAAAGTCCAGGAAGTCTAATATCATTGTAAAAAAAAAAAAAATAATGTACTACAATAAATTGCAATAATATTGCTATAACATACATCTGTCAAACATGAACCGTTACTTTATGAATCTGTTTTTTTAACAGCCTGTGTAAGATAGCATTCGTCAGCATATCAACTTATACACTTCAATACAGCCATACTAACATCATACACATTGAACACATGCACTTCACTTTAACACAGTGTAAGGTAATAGCTTCTCTACTCTACTTCTCTACTGTAATGGCAAGAGTCTGTTATTAATCAGATAATTTATAAAAAACAAAATAAAAATCCTTAAGACACCGGACAAAAATACTTTTTTTTGTTTGCTTGACTAAACAACCCATTTAGTTTTGACACTATACAAGAGAAGAAATGACAGCTCTATGTAACAGATGGGAACCTGGAGACAGTTTTTTAAGGTTTAATCTATGCAGTTAAGCTCTTTAGCGAGGTTTGTCATGGTGAGAGGAGACAGCCCATTTAAAGGTTGGGCACAGAGCACCTCCGGAATGGAAGCATCCTTTATTGGGACATCCATTGTTTTTGTTTACTCCATTTGTTCTCTTAATAGCTGCATTATTCATAAGAGGCCTCTCCACATTCCCAATTACAACATATCAAACTAAACACAAAGAGCTAAATCATGCTAAAAATGTTGATTGTCCCAGGCTACTCAGGGAAAACTGAAGCTATTTAAATGTTTGGGACCCCTTTCAAATGTTTCCCATTCAAGTGAGAAAGAAGACATAGGAACATACCCCATGTCTGAAATGGTGTAAATTAGGTGTCTGCCAATAGACATGCTTTTATAATTATGGCTAGCAATACTTTTCAATGGATATACCTTGCTGGTTTTCTTCAGTGACAATGAATGTTGTAAAATTAAATGGCAATGGAAATATACATCTTTGGGCCACAGTTATTGGTCCACTGGCTGCCTGGCCATGCCTCAATCTCCCCAGCCACATTCCATCCCATGCAAATCTAAAATATGCTTCTCTTAGTGCCGCCCCCCACTCTGCAATAGGACTTTTGGCTGGACTCCCCACGATGTCTACCCTGTTGATAATGTAAGTGACACTACAACTGGTGGGCCATTAGTATATGAACTCTCATGCCCTACTGGGAAGATGCAAAAACACCTGTTTGCAATGATATCTTGACTTTAAACAGCAAGGGCACTAGAAGGATGAAGACATCAGACAAAAGATTAGCTTAATGCCTAATGCTGAAGTGCTAAAAATGTCTATTTATGGCTTCTGATATAGAGATAGCAGTATTCTTGCACTTAGGATGTGAACTGCTGCTAGTTAAAGGGTGTCCCTAGCAGCTTGAAATCACTGTAATGGCATTATGAGCTCATGATCTTCCAAGAAGTTCTTTTGCACAAATGACTCTCTCTGATGTTTGTTACATCTGCAACAATATTTTGTTACCCTTACACCATCATTAATAAATGGTTGAAATGCTCCCTAACAAAATGTATCAAAATATAACAGAAATTGGCAACATGATGTCCTCCCACAGTTACTAAATCCTTAGCTTTATTTGACAACTGCATGCGCCCGAAAGTCACAAAATTTCCGAAAAAAAAGATCAGAAAGTTTGTGACTTTCGGAGCATGTGCAGTAGCTCTGCACTGGCAGATTCCTAGTACTTCGTACTACCGAAAACAATGGTCAGTCCAGGATGAAGAGCAATGTAGGCAAGATGGCACCTGTGAACTCCGCTGGACAGGACCTGGAAGGAGGGGCAAGTAACAAGTTAGGGGCATTTGCCCGGGGTGGGGGGGGG
>CM044433.1:103625670-103638640 GCA_024363595.1 Xenopus borealis | reverse complement strand
GGGGGGGGGGGGGGGAGTAGGCTGTGAGGAGGGTTTTTTCACATACAGGTTGAATTATCCTTTAACCATCTGTGTGGTCGCACCCAGGAGTTTATTAAAGCAAAGAAGTGGAATATTTTTGAATGGCCAAGTCAGTCACCTGATCTGAACCCAATTGATCATGCATTTCACTTGTTGTAGACTAAACTTCGGACAGAAAGGCCCACAAACAAACATCAACTGAAAGTTGCTGCAGTAACGGCCTCACAGAGCATTAAAAAGGAGGACCTGGTGATGTTCAAGACTTCAGGCTGTCATTACCAGCAAAGGGTTTTCAACCAAGTATTAGAAATGAACATTTTATTTTCAGTTTTTTAATTTGTCCAATTACTTTTGAGCCCCTGAAATGAAGTGATGGTGTTAAAAAAAAGCCTTTAGTTCCTCACAATTTTTATGCAATCTTTTTGTTCAAGTCTGCAGTTCAACTGCATGTGAGTTGTTTCATTTAAAGGGGTTGTCCACCTTCAAACAACTAGTTGTTTTCAGATAGATCACCATAAATAACGACTTTTTCCAATTACTGTCTATTTTCTATTATAATATAATTATTATATTTCCTAATATTGAAGTGTAACGTGTCATAGTGTAAAGTGACCCCCCCCCACTTGTTCTAAACTGATACATTTAATGGATACATTTCTTATCTTTGTCCCTGCTGAGCAGAATCTCTAGGTTTCATTACAGGCGGCTGTTAGAATTGATACAATAGTTGCTAATACTCTAGAGATGTTGCTGTGAAATGTATCAATTAAATGTTGCAAAATTGTATCAGTTTAGAGTCTGCACCTGAATTACTGAGCTGCCAGACTCAAGCACCAGAGACACCAACATTCAACTTTAAACTTTTTGGAAGAACAGTAAAAGATAAATAATTGAAAAAAGTCTTTATTTATAGAGAACAATCTGAAAACCACTGAACAGAAAAAGTGTTTGGAAGGTGAACAAACCCTTTAAAATTCATTGTGGTAATGTACAGAACCAAAATTAGAAAAAAGTTGTCTGTCAAAATATTTATGGACCTAACTGTATATAGAGGGACGTTAGAATATATATTGCAAATTTAGGGGCAATGTATGGTTAAATGTCCTCATGAGAAGATTAAACAGCCATACCTCGGTCAAATCATTTTTTTTTTGGAAAAGATACATTCTTCAGACCTATTGAGATTCATGGTGTTAGAAAATATACCTCCTTTAAAACTAGGGGGAGACAGGGAATTGAAGTTAAAGAAAAGAGAGGTTGGTGGATTAACAAACATAAATCATTATATCCCTCAGGTTTGAATAAGGATTATGACCTAGTCCTATTCTTATCATATTTAAATATTTTTGCATAGTCAGGTCAGTTGAGTAATGGGTGTGGATCAATCAATATGCTAATTCTGAGATAATTTCCTGTGTATTGCTTTTAAATTTCACTGTAATGCTGATACTTATATGGCTTGATAAAGGGCATATAGCTTGCCTGAAACATCGCTATGGTGATGTGTTGAACTTTTAATATAAATAATTTTGCATGATTCAAGTGCTGCTTCATTTTATTCTTTTTGTATGTCATGTGGAGAGGAGACAGCGTCACCCACAGGAACACACACAGAGACTTTCATTTTCTGTGCTGATAAGAGCACTGGGGCATCTTACTATTTTTTTCATATTAAAAATTATATTAAAGGAACAGTTCAGTGAGGAAATTAAAACTGGATAAATAGATAACCTGTGCAAAATATAAAAAATGTTTCTAATATAGTTAGTTGACCAAAAATATAATGTATTAAAGGAGAATTCAACCTGTAAGCAACCCCCCCCCCTCCCCTATGTAGGCCTCCCTCCCTCCCTCCTGGCCTACATACCCCTGACTTGTTACTTACCCTTCCTTCTAGCTCCTGTCCAGTGGAGTTCACAGGCGCCATCTTGTCTCGATTGCTCTTCATCCTGTACGGACAGGCGTTTTCTGAAACATGCGCAGTATGAGGAATCTGCCGGTGTGAAGCTACTGCGCCCAAAGTCACATACTTTATCATTTTTTTTTTCAGAAAGTTTGTGATTTTCGGTGCATGCGCAGTAGCTCTGCACCAGCAGCTGTTGTGTGAAGGGATAAGTCTATGATTCACAGGGAGGGAGGAGGGCTTCATTGAGTGTCTGTGTGTGAGGGAAAGTAAAGTCAGTACTGGGTGGAAGGAGGCCTGTCACTTGTGGGGAGAGAGAAGTCTGTGTGTGTGTGTATGGCTGGTGGGTGGCTGTGTTATAATGGGGTTTGTGAGGAGAAAACAGACTTGTACTTGGGGAGTGCTGTAGAATAGCCTTGTGTGGAGGGAGAGCTCAGTCACTTTCAGGCAAGGCTCAGCTGACATTTTTCATTGTTTGGGGGTAAGTTGCAAGTGGATGGACTGACATTTTCTAGAAGGGAATAAGTCTTTAGAGGGTGTGTTCATGTTGGTTCTGGAGTGTGTCTTTCAAATGATACTTCAAATGGTAAAAGTTCTGCACAACAAGCTGTACAAATAAATGAGCAATACAAGCACATCACCGTAGCAGTGTGTTCTTATTTTGTCTGTATTCTATACTGAAATGACGTGCATTGTACCTTTCCAAGCACAATGAAAAGGTTTATCAGAGCACAAGTCACATGACTTGGGGCAGCTGGGAAATTTACAATATGTCTAGCCCCATGTCAGATTTCAAAATGAAATATAAAAAAATTGGTTTGCTCTTTTGAGAAATGGATTTCAATGCAGAATTCTTCTGGAGTAGCACTATTAACTGATGCATTTTTCCCATGACAGGATCCCTTTAAATAAACCCAAGTACAAGCTACTGTTTCATTAGTACAGGTATCCAGAATGCTTGGGACCTGGAGGTTTCCAGATAACTGATCTTTCCATAATTTGGATCTTCATACCTTAAGTCTACAAGAAAATCATGTATTTATTAAACAAATCTAATAGGCTGGTTTTGCTTCCAATATGGATTAATTATAGCCTGCAGGCAAGGAGAAAAGTGTCTTGTAAGTCAATCAGACTGAAAACCCCAATAAGCATGCACATCCAAAATGGCTAATTCTAAGCAACTTTTCAATTGGTCTGCATTGCTTTATAGTATTTTACTTCTATGCCTTCTTCTTGTAACTCTATCTAGCTTTCCATCTAAAAAAACAGATACTCTGTAAGGCTACACATTTATTGTTATTGCCACCGTATTACTCATCTTTCTATTTAAGCGCTCTTCTATTCATATTCCAGTCTTTTATTCAAATCAATGCTTGGTTCCTAGGGTAATTTGGACCCTAGCAACCAAAAGTTGGAAAAAAATACTGGCCTTCCTATGTTTATATTTCTGCCCTTTTTATAATATTGGCAGCATGCATCACTTTTACTGGCTGGTGGGTAAAATAGCAGCAGGTGTGCACCCTATGTGCATGGCTGTGTGCTTGTTTGTCACAAGGTTGGGATGTTTGGGGACAGAGACTTTCAAATGGGGCCAAATACATAGAAAGATGTGCTTAATGTGTATGCTGATTTGTATAGTAAAAATGTGTTGGATTTGGGATATGCTGGGTCTTTATACCTATGTGAGACTCAAGTAACGCACACAAGATAGCAGCCAATGCAAGGGAAACATTCCACAACTGTAGTTTAGGAGAAATTAACCAATGGCCTTTGAATTTAAGTGACTGCTTACAAGTGCACTAGCAACCAATGAATTACATGGGGAGGGCAGTATCAATGTCCAATAGGAAACAAATAAGGGCGAAGCCTGGGAGTGATGTAAGCATATAGGAAGTGCAGGTATAAAACAGGCCACTCCCATCCTTCAGAAAACGGATCAGAGAGATAGCAGAATGACAGATTTAAATAGTATATAAACTAGCTTTCACAATGACCGATTTACTTTTTTTTATGGAAAATGGATTGTCTAACACATTGCTAGTGGTTTAATTAGATTTGGACATTGAAGTTGAACAACCCTTTTAAAGGGGGGCCACAGGGGACATAACTGTTCAGTGAGTTTGCAATTGCTCCTCAACATTCTGCTCAGATTCAAAAGCAACAGTTAGGAGCTATGTGTCTCCCCCTCAAGTCACTGATTGGTTATGGATAGGTAACCAGTCAGTGGAAACCAAGAGAGCTGAAAAGCAGGAAGTAGTATTCTGGCTATTATGTTACACATACAGTCACTCCAGCCTTTATAGAACACATTTTTTCTACAACTAGAAAAAGTTCTAGAATTCCTTGATTCTTCCTAAATCATGCCTGACTTTTCCTATGAAGCATAGATGTCTTCATAAGATTTAGTTTGATTTTTTTCAAGTTTCTTTGTCTAAATATATTTTCACTTTAAAAGATAAAATGTAGTCCCTGTGTAAGGGCCCTTACACACGGGTGTTTGTGACCTGCGCTCCCCTGCGTTCCGTTTGGCTGCGTTCAGCCGCAGGGGAGCGCAGGTCTAGACGCACTTCATTCTTTTCAAAGAGGTTGTACCCATGGGACACGTGTAAGTCACAAACGCAGGTTCAGACGCAGCATGTTGCTTACCTGCTTGTAAACGATTCTATAGACATCGTATGACTTTATCTGTTTTGATCTGCACTAAGCATCAGTCAGGAAATATAAATAATCAGTTTAAGTTAAAACAAGCAGATAGTTAAAAAAATGAAGTATTTTTGGGGGGGGATATAATCTGTAACCCCAGTATAAAAAAAAAATGATACACACTTAAATGGGAAGGATCATGAAAATGACAATTTCGTACAAGCTTTACCTCATGGAAATACAAAGCTTTCTAAAAACAATCAATTAAACATATTGTAGTGTTTCTTAAATAATTAATGTACACTTCCTTATCCACCTCTGAACAATATGTCTCTCTACATGCAGTTTGCTCTAGTCTAGGCAAAGGAAGTGTACACACACACCAATCAATTTTACATAACTGTCAATCAAAATTTGACAGCCACAGTAGAGAGACCTATTTCTGAGAAAAAATAGGAATAGTGAAGAACATTTTTTCAATTGTTTATATTTAGAATGTTTTTAAATTTCCACAAGAAGCAGCTTCTACTCCATTTTCAGAATAGCAAATAGCATGTGTGTTCTTTTTAAGGACAGATTCCAGAACAGCATTCCTCTCAACACCTATTATAAAGATCTTTTTTTTGAAAGCAAGATACTCAGACTTTAATAACAAATATCACAGCTTTTAATTTAAATTAAGTTTTTTGTATGTGGTATTTAAAATAATTACAAAACTTTTTTGTATCCTTTTACACAAACCATAAGGCAGACTGCATTCTAGTAATTTTGCACATTTATGTGATGAATCAACTGTTCCCATCTTGCTGTAAATGTAGTTTCAGGATCACGTCTCGAATTTCTTCTCTTTTGCTCTTTACTACAGTGAGGGGAAACCAGTCTTTTAAGTGTATTGGAGAATCAAAATTTTCAATAGGTTTCTATGAAATAAAATATGAAAAAAAAAAAAAGTGTTAGCAAAGTACTCACTATGCAAACCAGCCGAGTTTTTACTCACATAGTGAAAGGGTCATTTAGTCTGGAAATACATATAGCTACAACGTTATGCATACCTGAACAAAGCTCTCTACATACTGCAAAAGAAATAAGCCACAGTCTGTGCTGTTATTTTGCTTTGGAACTTTAGGAAACAACTCTCGAAAATTTGACCTGCTGAACTCGCGTGCAGTTTTTCGTTTAACTTCCCATTCCACCTTAAGATACCTACAAAAAAAGATCAAGAAAAAACAAGAAAACTAGAATGCAATAGAATATATAATAAAATGGAAGGAAACAATTTTTTGTTATATCATCTTTTATCAGACAGTATATTTTGAACAGGGATCCTTTTTAAACCAATTGGCCAATGCCAAGAGCATCGTCAAGGTTATGCAGCTAAGTGTATCCCGGTGTAAGATGATAATAAAAACAAACACTGAAGTATAACACCAACTGTATAGTGGAATAGACTGCAGTTACTTTCCATTCTGTGGACAATTGGAAACACCACAACTTCAGAACAGTCCCCTAAACACATGCATGTCCACATAATTAAGATGTAAATGATCTATTATATTATAAGATGCCAGTTACATAGGTAAGCCATATTTACAGTGATTCTAGCTCTCCACAATTAAATTTATCACCAGGACCAGAGACAAATTTGTTTTACTCTTACTAACATGCCGTTGCAAAGTAAATGGTTCAATATATATAATGTCTGTTTTATATGTTGTCTATACAAAGCCCCATCTACCATCAATTTTGTGTCATTTTCAGTGACTATGAAAGGTAAATCAAAAGTTTAGGCCAGTGGTTCTCAACCTGGAGGTCGAACAACCCTTTCACATGGGTCACTTAAGGGGTTCCAGGAGCAGGTTCATCTCTCTCCCCACTAGCCCTGGGGCAAGGTTGTAGCTCTCCGGCTGTTGATGCTGGGAGTTGTAGTACAGTAACCTGTGTAGGGAAGCCAGTTGCACTACAACTTTATATATCCCCTTAGTAGGGACTGCCATACAGCTCTCCCTGCGCATTTAAAATTTGTCAAATTAACATGGTAATTGGGGTGTGGCCACAAAATGGGTGTGGCAAAAAATAATGCAGCCACGCTGTCTCCTGTACTTTCCTAACAATCCGCTCTGGGCTGGCAACTAAAATATTTTTATATTTTATGGTTGGGGGTCACCACAACATGAGGAACTGTATTAAAGGGTCGCAGCATTAGGAAGGTTGGGAACCACTGGTTTAGGCACAGCAGCAGAAGCAGCTGCTGAATTCACTCATGGCAAGAATGAAAAGATACCTAATGTTGGACTAATAATCCTTTGAACTAATAATA
The DNA here is from genome assembly GCA_024363595.1 of Xenopus borealis. Taxonomy (NCBI): domain Eukaryota; kingdom Metazoa; phylum Chordata; class Amphibia; order Anura; family Pipidae; genus Xenopus; species Xenopus borealis. The sequence goes on along the minus strand of CM044433.1, from coordinate 103,631,756 downwards.
ATGTAGAAAATAGAGACAATACTGGCTTTGTCCGTGGTTAAGAGAAGCATATGTTTAGTACCAATATTACTCACTCTCTTAAAACTTGCACAGTAGTTTGAACAGATCCAGTTTTCAAAGAATCAAAGATCAGAAGGCATGGTCTGGAAAATACAAAATCACATAACACTTCTGTATGAATACAAAAATAGGCACAAGCGGACAGGAATGAATGCATTGTGCACTCATTCAAACCCAGTGTTCACTATGGGGACTTTACCGATGGAACCGTACAGAAAAACTAAACACAGTTCAATTTATCATGCACAATAACATCTGTGTTTAGTGTACTCATGTTGGCACAGCCCCCATAGCAAGGCATGGGGTTAATGAACTCTTGCACAGCGTGTGTAAATTCCTCCATTTCTCTCTTTGTGTTACACTGTATGTCATATATTAAGCTGAAGAGATGGCACTTGTTAAGAGAACAAATCTCTAGGCCCTCCCCACCAGCACAACTGGGGAGGTTTTACTTATAAAGTATTGTACAGAAATACATTGGCAAGTAAGTAGAAAGTTAAACTGGTAGCCAGCATCACATATTTGAGGGTGAAATCGGGCGATTACGTATACTACACACTTCAGAACATAATCCGCTGAAACTGTTTTCACCATATGGTAAAAGAGGATTAGTAGGGCAAAGAATCCTCTTCCATGTCTTAAATATTACACTAAAAGATAGGGGCCCACACAGAAGGATCTGTGAAGATAATCTGAGGACAGTTAAATTAACTTAGACACTTAAAAAAAAACATTAAAACATAACTGCATATTTTTGTCAAGAGACAAAAGAAGCAAGGGATAGGTACTTAAATGCATCCAGGAGTAACCTAGCACTTTTACTTCCACAGTATTGATTGATTCTTGCATATAAACAAGAGATGATTAATTTGGGGGGGGGAAACAAATTATTGGTTTATAAGTATATTTGTTACTGGATCAGTACAGAGCACAGTTCCATTCAACTGTAGAAAAGAAAATGATTTTACCTCTTACAGACTTTCCTACATGGGTTTCTTTTTGGTTCCTGTAAAATACCGGCCTGTTAGTAAATTAGCAGATTTTTCCGTAGATAATACAAAAGACAATACTGATCAATTGTTTTATGGTTTGTAAAAATATAGGTAGAAAAGCATGCATTAAAGGAAAACTAAACCCTAAAAACAAATGTGGCTAAAAATGCCATGTTTTATATACTGAACTTATTGCACCAGTTTAAAGTTTCAGCTTCTCAATAGCAGCAATAATCCAGGACATCAAACTTGTCACAGGGGGTCACCATCTTGGAAAGTGTCTGTGACACTCACATACTCAGTGGGCTCCGAGCAGCTGTTGAGAAGCTAAATTTAGGGGTTGTCACAAATTATGAAGCTGAAAATGAGGTTGGTCTGTAGTTACACTGGTATTATCTGTATTAATTACTAATCAGCCTTATTGTGACATTTCTATTCTGTGTACTGTATATTGTGAGTGGGTCCCTAAGCTCAGTAAGTGACAGCAGCACAGAGCATGTGAATCAGTGAATCAGCAGAAAAGAAAGATGGGGAGCTACTAGGGCATCTTTGGAGACACAGATCTTTACTGCTAAAGGGCTGTGGTTGCCTTGGGCTGGTACACTACAAAATCATAATGTACAACATTTCTAGCTACTTCTTTAGCTATGTTTTAGATCTCCTTTAAGGCCCTGTGTTGCGGCATACAGGCATAGGAACTATTATCCGGAATGATAAGGACCTGAGGTTTTCGAGATGAGAAATCTTTTCACAATATGGTCTACTAAAAACCATTTACACATTAAATAGATTGTTTTGCCACCAATGCAGATTCATGCAGATACCCTGAAGTAGAAGGTGCTACTTCAGTATTAGAGAGTAAAATGAAATGATTTCTTTAAAAAATGCATAAAGGGGTTGTTCATCTTTAATTTAACATTTAGCATGATGAAAGAATAACATTTTGATCAATTTGCAATTTGTTTCATTTTTTATTTTTGTTTTGTGGAGTTATTTAGCATTGTATTCAGCAGCTCTCGAGTTTGCAATTTCAGCAATCGGGTTGCTATGGTCCAAATTACCCTAGGAACCATGCAATGTCTTCAATGAAAGACTGGAATATGAATAGGAGAGGTCCTGAATAGAAAGATGAGTAATAAGTAGCAATAACAATACATTTGTAGACTTACAGAGCATTTGTTTTTAGATGGGGTCGGTGACCCCCATTTGAAAGCTGGAAAGAGTCAAAAGAAAAATGCAAATAAAAAAAACTATAACAAAAATAAATATTAAAGACCAATAGCAAATTTGCTTGGAATCGGTCATTCTTAAAAATGAACCACCCCTTTAAGATGGAAATGGTAGGTGGCTTTTAAGTAATTATTTAAAATTCAAATTCAGATTTTATTAGTCATATACACAGTATGCCATGCAATGAAATGCTTGCTGTTGTGCAATTAGGAGCTTTATAGATAACATGTTTCCGAATAAGGGCTCCCATACCTGTACAAGGAGTGTTAACTCTGCAACATCTCGGGAACTGGTGTTAAGAAACAAGCTTTTACCATAAAGCACAGTGGTTGAAATCTATATGACATACATAAAACTGTAGATCAACTTTTAAAGCAGTCAGACATAATGCACTTTGTATTGACACGCCCCCCCCCCACACACTTTTTTTTTTTGGAGGCAAAGGCTGCATATTTTTTTTTTTAAACTTTTGCCATTCTGCTCTGCGGTGATGGATTTGGTCAAACAAACAATCTAATAAATAATGCAGTATCTCACTTTCCCTGTCAAGCCTTCCTGCCCTGGCAAATGCATTTTTTATCTTTCATTTCCAACTTACCTGACTTTTATGATTTTGATTTGATCCTGAATGAGGAGACAGTCTATTAGAATCTACAAAAGAAAGAAAGCATACAGTTTATCATTCTACCGTCTTAGAAAAATAAGAACAATCATTTATCTTTCTTGCACACATAGGAATTTATAAACTCAGTCAGTCGGCATGATGCAAGGATATATTTTAAATTATTTTTTCTCTCTCTCTCTCTCTCTCTGAATAATGCAATATGCATATTATGTAATATAGTTCTCAAAAACGTAATGAACAAATAAGTTGTGTAGATTCTTATAGAAGTTATAAACCATTTTTAAACCATATTCACCATTTTGGGGCACATTTTCTTTCATAAAAACAAGAATGGTATATCTGCTAGGACAAAGACAGAAAGCTGCAAGAATAAACAGTCATGTCTGGGATAAGCTACATTTCAGTAGAGCTTTAACCAACAAGCAAAAGTCATGCCAACAAAACATACCATCAGAACTGCTGTCATCAAATTTAGTATCCTCTTCTTTTTCAAGCATGTCATTAAATACGATAACTGAACCCCTATTTGAAGTCTCTTTGGGTGGTTTACAGTAAAGGGAAGTAGAATGAAGCTCCTTTCTTTCTTCATATTCAGCACTTTCTAACCAAGGGAAGCATATTACTGCAAGGTACCAGTGGGAACTGCAAAACAAAATATAAAATGAAAACAAATGTAAAAAAGAAAGTTACAGATATAGGAGTCAGTTATTAAATATATATATATACGAAAGCAATACAAAGTAGTATTAGCCAATAACTCGCACACACTCCCTTGAGTGTGCAAATTGATTTATAATATATAAAGTATCTAGTGGAGGGAAATCTAAAGCAACTGAACTTTTTGAGTATTTGTAAGTCCTGTTGCGGCAGACTTATTTCCACTAGATACTGTATATAATGACCTGGATTAATGAAAATCTTCATCATTTTTAGACTAGGTTTGTGCTCTACTTCAGCATACGTTCCTTTAGGTGTTACAATTGTCTTCTTATGACTAAATGCATAAAGACACTTGCACCACAAACTGCCAGGCACCAAGGCCCACAAGTAAAATATTTGCTCATCAACGTAGCTGGTCAGACACTTGTCTGTAATCTTCAGTCACCTAAAATGAATTATTGGGCTCTGGGCCAAATCTGCGCCTTAAAGAGATACTTTGCCATAAAGTAATTGCATGATGCTTTTAAATTACCGGTCTGTTGCCCCATGTTCCTGTATGAGGGGTCTGCCATATTTGTGCAGCAGGAGTCCGTTAGCATAAGAAACTGTAACTAACAGGCTGAGATGGGACAGCCTAGGTGGAGTGTCCACAAATCCGGGCCTGTTCCTGGGGTGTTTAGACTGCCTGCATAATTTAAAGTTAATAACCAGCCTCATTGTCAAATACTACTGTCAGATACTATTCTTGACTTGCCTACTTCACCATGGAGACAGTTTCAGAGAACATGCTGTAACAATGTCCCGACAGTTGTTCCGCTTACCCTTCCACTTACTAACTAATGACATCTTGCTCAGGGAATGTGCCACCCCATCTCTATAGCACCTAAATTCCTGTGACTACTCACATAATTATAACCAAACCACATGCTGAGGTGCATACTTAAAACTTTATGAAATACCATTCCTTCTTTTTGTATCAGTTGTAAAGCATTCTATTTCATTATACTGCCTGCACTCTATAAAAATGAAAACAAAGAATGGTCTCACTTCTATTGAAATAAAAGATTTTAATTTCAGGGTAATGTTATAATGAGACCCTGTTGATTATCACTGGGTGGGCCACTTATAGCTTCTCAAAGCCATTGTTCCAGGTCACTCAGGAGCTCACAGACTGCTAGAACTGCTTCAAGAAAACCAAAATATTTTGATGATAATAGAGTACCTGTCATAGTTGTCTGTTGTCTAAAATCATACTTACTTCTCGTTAACTGGAACAAAGATGAAATCCTTTGTAAATATGTCGACATGACGAGTCCAAGTCTTTACTCGCTGATGACGCCGTTGAGCTGCTCTGGAATCGAGATAAAAAAAGTGTAAAGCATTACAATGTGCATTGAGACCTTATAAATAAGAGCAGTCTGTTTCTGCATATTTTATAATGTTTTTAAAGATCTCATAATAAAAGTGTGTTTTTCTGAATGACTAATGGAACTTTCGTGTTATATTTACAGGTTTTCATCTGCATACAAATTATTTCTATTTCATATCTTGTTCTTATCATTCAATTATATCTAAGTTTTATTGCAAGCTTTAACTGAGAAACCTTAAATACAATTTTATGTATAGGGATTTATCTTTCCAAGTACTATAATTAGGTGGCTACACAAGTTTAAAGGAGACCGAAACCTATACTTAAAAAAAAAAAACCTCTCCCCAGCCTACTTGCTACCCCGGGCAAATGCCCCTAACTTTTTACTCACCCCTCACGACAGATTCAGGTGTTGGAGTTCACGGCAGCCATCTTCTTCGGTAAGCTTTGTGTCTTCTGGTGACTCTTCGGCATTTCCTGTGAATTTTGGCACATGGGCAGTTGTCCAGAACCGGGAATTTGATCCAACTGCACAAGCGCCGAGACGCTGTTCAATACACGAAGATTACTGAAGAAGAAGATCGCTGCTGTGAACTCCGACACCTGAATCAGCCGCAAGGGGCGAGTAAAAAATTGGGGCACTTGCCCGATGTAGCAAGTAAGTTGGGGGAGCGGGGTATGGGCTTGGTTCTCCTTTAAGTACTGTGCAGCACCTGAGAGAGGCCATTTGTTTATGACAATGTTATAGTACTCCAAGGATATGGTAAAAGAGTACCTGACCAAGAACATACAAAGAATACAGTACAATAATTTTATAATTCTAGTATTGAATAGCTACAACTCTTTACACACCCACCTCTCATACCATCAAATTCACACCGAGAGAAAGGCCCCGGAGGGGGCTGAAACATCAGTCTGTGTTTGTATACATATACACAAGCCCATAAATGCTCGCACTCAAATCCAGTCTTGATATTCCTACAGGTGCTGGGTCAAATATCATGTATAACATTTCCAAAGGACCCACACTCCAATCTGAGTGAAATTTTAGCTTTTATTAATTCTTGTGCATCCAATGTGTTGGGGTCTTTATCAAGGATCATATATATATATATGTATATATATATATATATATATATATATATATATG
>CM044433.1:103575238-103608629 GCA_024363595.1 Xenopus borealis | reverse complement strand
TTTTTTAAATCTAATTTGATTTTCAGGCTTTATCGTACTCTGGCCCTTTAAGAACTCAAATTCCATTATTCACCACCTAAAACCCACCAAATTTCTGTTTAAGTCAATGGAAGAGGTCTGGGGATCAATCTGAGTTGTTTGCAGCCTTCCTCACATTCAAGTTTTTTTCAGAGAAAAAACTCTAAATCAAGTTTTTAAAATTCTAGTCGAATTTGATTAATGCATTCAAGTTTAAAATATTCAATTTTATTGATACATTTTCATTGGTTGAGTTTTGAATTTATGGGAGTTTAGGCGAGTTTATAAAAACTATTTTAGGAAGCCACATGGGCTACTGTATCAGACTTCCTGTTTTCAGCATAAACCTCCAGGGCTAGGACTTGAGCATGCTCAGTTTGCTCCTCTCCCCCTCCCCCCCTCCTGCAATCTGAGCACAGAGCTATGAGTGAGCAGGGAAAGTCTCAGGTAGGAAGTGATGTCACACCAAGCAAATATGGCAGCTTCTAGAGCTGTTTATGTGTATGGTAAACCATTCTACAGAATATAGTGCTTTAGCTTGCACTATTGTAGCTGTTCTATTGGCAATAAACTGGTTTATGTAAAAGTTCTTACCTCTTAGTGGTATAGTAATAGATTTAGCAGTAAACTTGAGAAGAGAGGAGAAAAGAAATACAGAGTTAATTCAGGGTTATCAAACAAATGTATTGGCTTAGAAAGGAAATTACCTAATCAACTCACACATTTACATACTAATAAGCAATATCTACTCTGAAGTTAATTAATCAGAGATATTGCCATCCAGGGTGTCCCTCGTACATAAAAAAAATTTAAACAATAAAAAATATACAATATATATGTATATGTTGCTACTGAAAGCAAATGTTTGTCCGTCACTTTCTACTCTCTTATCTGATGGCTCAGACTGATGAAAGACAAGGCAGCTGAATAACAGTCCTGTCTTTGCAGGGGAACAAAAGGCACAACTACACAGCAGACTTCCGTGCGTTTCCGTGACATGAACAAGGTAAAGTAGGAAGTCGGACAGTGTTGATTTGATGCGACACGACTGTCACATGAAAATGCTGCAAGCTGCATCTTCATCCGACAGCCGTGTCGCGTTGGATCAACCCTGCAACACCGTTCGGCTTCCTATTACTTTACCTTGTTCCGTCGGATCCGACTTGACGAGGGCGTTTCCTCACCCAGCATCGGATCCAACAGAGACGCCCGGAAGTCTGCTGTGTAGTTCTGCCCTACGACTTTTGCAACACTGTTTAAAAAGTAACAACCAGTTAAGCAAATACTGCTTTCAACAGCAATTATTTTTACAAATAACCTTAAAAGCACTAAAATGCTTAATAAATGTATATTGGAAAATTGATTAAAATGAAAAAGTTTTCTTTTATTAGACATATTTTTATTTTGGGGTGGCCAATAAAAGGATCAGTACTAATCATATGTATGAAAAAAGGAAATATTTATTAACATGTCTGCCAGCAAATATTTAACAATCTAACTGATCAAATCAATTACAGAGCCCCGCCCAAAAGCAGGTGGATTAAACAAATCCTTATGTAACATCTACTACATAACATGAAAAATCTGCCATTTATGCAAAAACAATCATAAATTCTACCCCCCCCCCCCCCAAAAGAAAAAGCTCTTATGGCCAGGTTTCATGATTCCAATAAGCAGAAAATGGTGCTATTAGATTACACATTTGCTTGCCTAGTTCCCCAATAAGAAGAATTTGCATTTGTTAATAAGTAATCACTGAACTGAATGCACACCACAGTAGTGGATAAGGGCAGCCAATACCCAAAGTTTATATCACTTCATCATCATGCTGTAAAAACAATATCTCACAATTCACTTGCACAATTTTCAGGAGGACAGAACATTTCCATTAATTAGTGCACATTGGATGGCAAGGGACAACGGCAGAAAGTCTCTAAGGAGCGTGTTGCACAAACAGCTCTGTTTTTGCATAGAAATTGAACTTCTCTGTTGATTATTGTGCATTGTGGCAAAAAGTAAAGGCACTACGGCTCCTATGTAGAGTGATACTTATCATCCGGACGACACGTTATGTTAGTTACATACATTTGATGTTAAAGGGATCCTATCATGGGAATTTTTTTTTTCAAAATGCATCATTTAATAGTGCTGTTCCAGAAGAATTCTGCATTGAAATCCATTTCTCAAAAGTGAAAACAGATTTTTTTATATTTCATTTTGACATCTGACATGGGGCTAGACATATTGTCAATTTCCCAGCTGCCCCAAGTCATGTGACTTGTGCTGTGATAAACTTCAATCACTCTTTACTGCTGTACTGCAAGTTGGAGTGATATCACCCCTCCCTTTCCCCACCCAGCAGCCTAACAACAGAACAATGGGAAGGTAACCAGATAACAGCTCCCTAACATAAGATAACAACTGCCTGGTAGATCTAAGAACAGCACTCAATAGTAAAACCCATGTCCCACTGCATACTATTCAGTTACACTGAGAAGGTAAAATAGCCTGCCAGAAAGCAGTTCCCTCCTAAAGTGCTGGCACATGACATGGGGCAGCTGGGAAATTGACAAAATGGCTAGCCCCATATCAGATTTCAAAACTGAATATAAAAATATCTGTTTGCTCTTTTGAAAAATGAATTTCAGTGCAGAAGTCTACTGGAGCAGCACTATTAACTGATGCGTTTAAAAAAAAAAACAAAAAAAAAAAAACATGGTTTTCCCATGAGTTTCCCTTTAAATTCCAGGGACTCAAGGGAGAAAAGTAAGGCAGCCACATCTAGCTGAATATCATCCGCTTGCTTGGATACCAGTCACTGCAACAGAGAGGGGGGGACCCAACTCTAAGCAGCAGCACCATACACCTTGACAACCGTTTCACTACATAACATAATTTTATCAAGAGGATAAAGCTTTGGTTTGCAGTGGAACAGTCATCACGACTCAACATAGATTTTGCCTGGTGTTTCAATTATGAATGGTTTTTGTTATTTCCTATACTTAAAGCTCAAAATTGAAACTAGTCACATTTTACTTCCTGTTTCCTTTGTGGTACAAGCTGGGGAAAGAAAGTTGTTTATTCAAAGGGCTTTTCAGTGAACTGACATATACAAAAACAATCTAAACAAATCAGCAGTTCACTGAAAAGCCCTTCGAATAAATAACACCTGTCTTTCCCCACCTTGTACAAGAAAGGAAATAGAATGTGAAAAGGTTTCATTTGATACTTTTTAAATGTATTGGAATAAACAGTACAAATCCCCCCATTTAGAGCACATTAGAAGATTTACATAGTTTAGACCTACTTTCCTTACTTATCAAGCAATGCATAGGGGACATATTTACGGATGTAGAGTTCAGTTGGTTTCTCTACACTGGAAGTTTCTTGATTTTCTTTGCAATGTAAAGTAGACAGACATGTTTTTCCTCTACGCTCATACTCATTCCCGGGTGTGGAGTAGGGTGGGCCATTAGCCATAGACTTAAAATGCTTATTTAAATTATTTTAAATGGTAAAATTAATTATACAAATGTACAGTACTTACTTTAGCGGGGCCAGTTGCTCGCCCCTTCCTTTTGCCAATGTACGCATTCATAAATTCTAATTCTAAGACTTGACTTTCTTTCTGACGACTAAACGAGGTTTCTTTTCCAGCAGGATCAAAATGTGTCTAAAACCAAAAATCATACAGAACAAAAGATACTGGATACATTGAGAAGGTATATTTTGTCAGGCACATCACATTTAACAGATATGAGGCTAAACAGATAATGTCCCTAATACATTAAACGGGTAGCTCACCTTTAAATGAACTTTTAGTATGATATAGAGAATGATATTCTGAGAAAATCTGCAATTGCTTTTCATTTTTTTTATCATTGTGGTTTTGAGTTATTTAGCTTTTATTCATCAGCTCTCCAATTTGCAATTTCAGCAATCCAGTTGCTAGGGCGTAAATTACCCTAGTAACCACACATTGAATTGACTAGGAGACTGTAATATGAACAGGAGAGGGCTTGACTAGAAAGAGGAGTAATAAAAAAGTAGCAGTAAATGTGTAGCCTTATAGCATTTGTTTTTTTTAAATGGGGCCCAGTGACCCATCTGAAAGCTGGAAAGAGTCAGAGGAAGAAGACAAATAGTTCATCTTTGTATTCAGGTCCTGTCCTCCTTTTATATTCCAGTCTCTTATTCAGATCAATGCATGGTTGCTAGGGTAATTTGGACCCTCACAACCATATTGCTGAAATTCCAAATTGGAGTGCTGCCGAGCAAAAAGGTAAATAATCATAAATAAATAAAACAAATAGCTAATTGTATTCAAATATCATTCTCTATCTACATCATACAAAAAAGTAGCTAGCTCAAAGGTGAACAACCCATGAAACTTAAAAAAAATTACTTTTAAAAATATTAAAGTACATTAAAAGTTACCTATACGTCATGTTGATCATTTTTCTCTGATAGGGCTGCTTTTGTAATTGTCAATTTAAGTTTCTAAAACTGACTTTTTTTTGCATGACTGTCTTTTCTCAACCTGTCAGAGTTTTTAACATTAACAGACTACTGACGGCAGCCCCCTCATAGAGAAATATGGGGGATCAGATAAAGGAATTGCCTTATGCTTTTGAAGGCAAATTATAAATAGCATGCAAATACAATGTTATAACAGATATTAAAAAGAAAGTTTAAGACAATATCCATCTCTAATGAAGATTGATTGATTGATATTGACTTTTTTTTTTTGCAGTGAAAACTCTATCCAGCAGCTTTTTCCACTTTCTCACTACGTTCATTTAGCAAACTGCTCTGTCTAATTTTATATTATATTGTGTGAGACCCAAACACTTAGTTTTTATTTTGCAAAAGGTGTCGCTCTCTGTTGCCAATGAAAGAAATGTCCCTGATCACTGCAAACCTAAGCTAAAGGTGAGAAAATCTATTTGAATAATGATATCACCAAAGAGGATGTTTGGCAAATATACAGCTCCTTTAAATGGGACAGGAATAACCCAAAACATAATATACAATAGTAAAATTTAATAGTAGACTAGTGTCAAATTAAAAACATATCTGAAAAACAGTTATCATATAAATAAAAAGCAACACGCAGCTACATGGAGCCATTTACAAAGTAATGGGCAGGGGTACGTCCGCTGAATCCCTTCCACATGCCTACCTCCTATAACTGGCAGCTCACTATATTAGCCCTCTTATTTGTGTTTTGTTGGTTACAACTGAGAGTAGTGCCCCTGCTGTATCAAGCTACATGCCTTATGCACCCCCCAATTAACTGCTCTTGATACTCTGCCCCACTTACGACACACCCCTTCATCTGACCTCTTTCTTATGCCTTCATTTAAATCCATTTACTTATGCATGGGTTCATCAGTCACACAGAAAGCGTACAATTACATACCAAAAGCTTTGAAGCCTCATCTCGTTCAGTGCCTTCATTCACGTCAATCGATTCAGTAAAGGGTTTTTCAATAACAGAAACATTGACAGCTTCAGTAGTTTCTCCATTGTTCCTTTCTTCTTCATCACTTGAAAGCACAACTTCAAGAATTGAGGTTATAAAAAAAAAAAAAAAAATTACTCTAACAAGAAAAACAAACTTTTTCTTTCAAAGTAAATGGCACCTGTGAACCTGGCTGGAGGGGACCTGCACAGAGGGGTAAGTAGCAACTTAGGGGCTTTTGCCCAGGGAGAGAGGTAGGCCGGGGGGGTGGAAGAGGGAGGGGGGCCTACAGGGGAGGGGTTAGCGCGGGAGGGGTTGAATTCCCCTTTAAAGAAGAATTCAACCCTACATTTAAAAAAAAAAAAAAAAACCCTACCACCCATCCCCACTAAGAGCCCCCTCCCCCCCCAACCCTAACATTTTTGGTGCATGCGCAGTTGGGGCAATCTTCCACTTCTGAAACTCATGAAAATTGCTGGAGCACCGGTCTAATTCCAAAGCAGCTGAAGATGACACCGTTACGTCCGATGCCTGCATCTGCAAGGTGGGGTAAGTAATGGGTAAATGTTAGGCTAGGGAGAGGAGGCAGTGGGGTCTTGATGGGGATGGAGGGTAGGGTTGAATTCTCCTTTAAGTGACAGTTTTATGTTCCAGTGAGAGGCTCAACCAAGATAGGGTGGTACAATACATTCCCAAGCAAATTCTGTCCCTGCATGGAAAGAGTTTTCTTACAGATTGGTGTGAACCTAGAATAAAAACAAGTGGCTAATCCTTCAAAACTTTTTTTATGCTAAAGTATCTCATTATAAGGCAAGTTTAAACTAATAACTAATGTATACATGACAGTTGTGTGTTAAATGTGCACTACCTCTTGCATTTCATAAAGGCTAAGGCTAAACAAATTACATATTCTGCATATAAATGTAACAGATAACTTGCAATGGTTTATTAACGCCGTTAAAGGCATTGTTCAGTATAAAAATAAAAACAGGGTAAATAGAGAGGCAGTGCAAAATAAAAAATGTTTCTAATATAGTTAGCCAAAAATTTAATGTATAAAGGCTTGAGTGACTGGATGTCTAACATAATAGCCAGAACCCAACTTCCTGCTTTTCAGCTCTCTTGTTTTCCACTGACTGGTTACCCTGGTGACCAGGTAGTAACCAATCAGTGACTTGAGGGGGGCCACAAGGGCCCTAACTGTTGCTTTTAAATCTGAGCGAAATGCAGAGGATTAATTGCAAACTCACTGAACATTTCTGTCCCATTTGGTCCCCCCTTCAAGTCGCTGACTAACAAAGTTAAAGAGTTGAAAATCAGAAAGTTGGATTCTGGCTATTATATAAGACATCCAGTCACTCCAGCCTTTATAGTTTGCATTTTTCCAGACTAACCATATTAGAAACATTTTTTTATTTTGCACAGCCTATCTACTTATCCGGTTTTTATTTTATACTGAACAGTTACTTTAACACAAGATTAAGGTTAGCATAATTGTTACTTGGATCCAATGACGATGGAGTTTCTTTATGGGAAGGAGGTGTTTTCACATTTCTTTTGCTCAACAATTGCAGGCTATTTGATGTATGCTCATCAAAATTATGGCTGTCAGAAATATCATTAGTTAATGTGGTGTCATTCTTGCTTTTCGATGAAGAACTCCTTTCATTGTCAGTTGTATTTGTAGATAAGTGCAAGTTTTCTTCCAGAGAAGAGGCATTTATACAGATAGAATCTTCTTGTTGCAGTAAACATGTTTTGCTTTGCATCTGTTCTGCACGCTTTTGACAGTATGTTCTATCACGTTTGCTTTTACTTGTAGAGGAAATCATATTCACAGGACTTTTCTACAGATAAAAACATTAAACAATTCACTTGTGCTGAATGTTATATAGTTCAACTTTCATAAAATAGTCAGTTACTGTGTGCAGGACAAATAATTTTCTTCTTCAGAAGTAGGGAGTATAATAACAGAGCTAAATCATGTACAGAATATAAAACTTATTCAAGGGGTTTTAAGGGGGTTGTTCACCTTCCAAACACTTTTTTCAGTTCAGTTGGTTTCAGATTTTTCAACAGAAATAAAGACTTTTTTCAATTACTTTCAATTATTTATTTTTTAAGGTTTTTACAAAATCCAAGTTTAAAGTCGAATGTTGGTGTCTCTGGTGCTCGAGTCTGGCAGCTCAGTAATTCAGATGCAGACTCTAAACTGTTACAATTTTGCAACTCTTAATTGATACATTTCTCAGCAGTATCTCTGGAGTATTAGCAACTATTATATCAGTTCTAACAGCTGCCTTTAAAGGGCACCTATTGGGGTAAAATGATACCCCCAACCAAAAGTGCGGGCTGATAGAGCCCGCATTCCGGTTGGGGGTTTCACTGTTTTTTTAAAAAAAATATGCCCCTCGCAAGCACTAGCGGCCCCGCTCCGGGAGGGAGCTCCCGGAGCGAGCAGCCGTATCTCCATAGGCGCGCACGCGCAGAATGAAAAAGCAGCCTCAATTCTGGCATCTTTTCATTCTGCGCATGCGCGTGACGTCATTAAGACGCGCGCCTATGGAGATACGGCTGCTCGCTCGGGGAGCTCCCTCCCGGAGCGGGGCCGCTAGCGCTTGCGAGGGGCATATTTGTTTTTTAAACACAGTGAAACCCCCAACCGGAATGCGGGCTCTATCAGCCCGCACTTTTGGTTGGGGGTATCATTTTAACCCAAAAGGTGTCCTTTAATAAAACCCAGGGATTATGCTCAGCGGGGACAAAAATAAGAAATTTATCCATTAAATGTATCAATTTAAACCAGTTAGGAGGGGGGTCCTTCCAGAGCTGCTTTAGAAGGTGAAAATTACACTTTAAACTTGAATATTAGAAAAACGGTCACAAATAAAAAATAGAAAGTAATTGGAAAAAGTTGTTATTTCTGGTTATCTATCTGAAAATAACTAGTTGTTTGAAGTTGAACAAGACTTTTTGGGTCAACCCAAAAAAACATTTGATGTTACCCAAGTCTCCCTGAAATATGCAGGGCATTCGTATTTGCAGTTATGAATGCTCCAAAGTTAAAAAATTACACTAAATGCTTTTTTTGGCAAAAGTATTCTACTCTTACCTTTTGTTGTTCGCCTTCCTTTTGAGAACTCTCACTTTGTTCCCAATAACTCTTTCTTCTGTTGCTCATATTAGCTTCTTTTTGGGATGAATTGCTTGTGTTACGGATATCTCTGTATGCTTTACTTTGCAGAATTGGCTCTTGAATTCCTTTTGAAAAAAAAAAGCATTCTTTACAGCAACAGTAACATCCTTCACTCTTGTGATTCATATACACACACACACACACACACACACACTCAAATATCTTAATGTGGAACTGTGTTTCAATTCCTACACAATGCCCCCTTTTATAATTCTAGAATTAGATTTCCTTGCACACTTGGACCTCCTCAGGTCCCAGATGTAGCTGCTACTTAAAAATTTAGCAAATAGGGTCGCGTAAAAGAAAAACATAACCATATATATATTTCCCTTTTAACTGAACATTTACTTGGGTGTGTACAACAATTTTTAGAGCATTTTTGTTTCAACTTACGTATCAGTTCCACTGAACACCTTCTTGCTTTAAAGATGTCACAGGGAACTTCTTCACTTGGTGACTTTGCCTCATTATGAACCCCCCTAAGTTCACTCCTTAAAATAAAATTGGAAATACCAAAGTGGTCAGATTCATATATGATGATCACAGTTAATGAAAAACAAAATCTTAAAGGACCAGTAACAACAAAAATTTAATTGTTTTAAAGTAATAAAAATATAAAGCAGTGTTGCCCTGCATTGGTAAAACTGCAGTGTTTGCTTCAGAAGTACTACTATTGTTTATATAAATAAGCTGTTGTGTAACCAAAGAAGAAAAGGCTCAAGTTACACAGCAGATAGCAGATAAGCTCTGTAGAACATAATGGTAACTGTTATCCATTACTTATCCTGTGCCATGTAGCTGTTTTTCAATTTCTGCCATTACTACACACAGATCAGTTTTAAGTGAAGTGCAACACTACATGATATTTTCTTTACTTTAAAACACTTTCATTTGTTGGTGTTACTGTTCCTTTAAATGTCAGTACCAATTTTGCTCCCTTAACAGACCGTACATTCCAAACTATCCTGCCCCACTACACACGCATGCACATTTACTCATGGTCCAGAAACAACTAACTGGATGATAACTACACCAAACGAGTAAGGTGCACATTACAGTAACTTCAACCAGAACTGAATCAACTAGTCAGATCCTTATGGAAGATAGCAGTGGTCCAGTGTACGCTATCAGACTGATCAGCCTGTATTAATGCACTGTTACTTTTTTTTCACTCTCTAAACATCAGTTGTTTATACACACGGCCAATTTTTAACCAGTTCAGTGGCCGGTGCAATACTCATAGAACAAGGCAGAGCCAGCAAATACATTGGTTCTGGCTTTCGGGTAATGGTTGTTAGTGTAAAAGCAGTTAAAGCAGCCATGATTATTTACAGTTACAGTGCTCACAGATCATGTCTGACACCCATTATGTACATCAGAGAAGCTTTAGGGCAAGGCCAGACGGGGAGATTCGGGGGAGATCTGTCGCCTGGCGACTTCTCGCCGCAACGAATCTCCCCCGAATAGCTAGTCAGCGCTGCACACTCGCTAGGCGTAAAGCCTCGTCAGGCAATTTTGAGCGACTTTTAAAATCGCGCTGCTGCGTGTGAACAAGCGCAGGCGACTTTAAGCCTAGCAGGTGCGCAGCGCTATCTAGCTATTTGGGGAGATTCGTCGCGGCGAGAAGTCGCCAGGCGACAGATCTCCCCCGAATCTCCCCGTCTGGCCTTGCCCTTAGAGAGTTTTATTGCTTCATTTTCAAAGGAAGACAAAAAGGAAAAGAAAATCAAAGCAATTGTAATTTTTAAAATGTGTAACTTTATGAAACTGGGTTACTTAGTAATTGAAAAAAAGGCACAGAGCAAATTTATAGTGCATCATAAAAGTAAAAGTTACATTGACAAAGGAGATATAAAATTATATTGTTTCCTTTAACAAGATATCCTGATCTCAAAACTAGCAGGAAAGAAATGCCCCATGATGCCGCCAAGTTATACAAAAAGCATTACGATTACTATTACGGAAGATAATTTAAAGATCAAATAATTAATAATTAGAGTTTACCTACTACGCTGGAATGAAGGACATTTTGACTGGTAATAGGCATTTGAGTCCTTATTTCGAGTTTTATTGAAAGAGTCATAAGAGGAATCCCAGGGTCGCTGCAATAACAATAACAGTTTTAATGACTAAGATTTGCTAATTAGCTATAAGTCAAAAAAAAAAAAACTTTAAAGTTTGCCAATACAAATATAGCTCTCTAGCTGTATATACCTCAAAACATGACTGATGGCTTCATAAACTCTACACTTTATCTCACACTATGGATATAGAAGTTACTACGTTGCAGAGTATTTAACTACAGATAAATATAGATTGGACACATTTAAAGACAGGCCTTCCAGGGGCTGCTGCCGTAAGGCAGTAGCCCTGGTGCCGCCCCCCAACTTTTAGCGTCAGAGTGGGTCAAGAAGGGGCTGCATCGCTAGTGCAGTGAGCGATTTCTGCCGCACCTGGTAACTGGCCGCTCCGTGCCGCCTGAGGCAAGATTCTCACCTTGCCTCATGGCCAGAGCAGCCCTGTTTAAAGGAGACATAAAGCTAAACTAAGGAAAAATCCAAATTTGTGGGCAATACTGTATACTAAATGGGGCTAATTTTACTTTTGGCAAAATATTACCATTAACTTTAAAAATAGGCCCTTTGTTGAAGTTACCTGTAGATCTGCTGTGGTCCCTGTCTGTGTTTCAAATAAAGAATGGGAGTCTCTTAACTGTCCCCGCCAGAAGGACAGTAGGAGAGGGCAAGCCAAGGCCCCCCTGGCAGCTTGTGCGCCGCTGAATCAGGCCGAATAATAGCATACAGAGGAGGGCCCGTCTGCACGTCCCGCACCAGGGCCCGCCCCCTCTAGTTACGTTACTGGCAATGACCCAGGACTTCAAACTTGTCACACGGGGTCACCATCTTGGAAAGTATTTTGTGACATGCTCAGTGTGCTCTGAGCAGATATTGAGAAGCTAAACTTGGTGGTCACCACAAATTATCAAGCAGAAAATGTGGTTGGCCTGTAATATAAGCTGCAATAGTCAAGAGAAACATGGTGCCCCAGAATAATTGGTAGGCAACGCATCAAATAGTACATGTAGTACGGGTGCTCCGGCCCCAGACCCCTAGCTTTAGCGAGCAACATGACAAAGGGTAAGTAGAATGGCCCAATTTTCTCTGGTCCTCAGGATCAGTCTGACTGTTGGCTGGCCCTGCTTCTACTTACCCTCTGTAATATAAGCTGATGCTACAAGAATGATTATTAAAGGGGTTGTTCACCTTCCAAACACTTTTTTCTGTTTCTGTTTCAGTTGTTTTCAGAATGTTCTCCATAAATAACTTTTTTCAATGACTTTCCATTATTTATTTTTTACTGTTTTTCCAAAGTCTAAGTGTAAAGTTGAATGTTGGTGTCTCTGGTGTTTGAGTCTGGCAGCTCAGTAATTCAGGCGCAGACTCAACTTTTTGCAACATTTAATTGATACATTTCACAGCAAAATCTCTGGAGTATTAGCAACTATTGTATTAATTCTAACAGCCGCCTGTAATGAAACCCAGAGATTCTGCTCAGCAGGGACAAAGATAAGAAATGTATCTATTAAATTTATCAGTTTAGAACAGTTGGGGGGGTCTGCAACCCCTCCTCCCAGAGCTGCTTTAGAAGGTGAAAAATTACACTTTACACTTCAATATTAGAAAAACGGTTACAAATAGAAAATAGACAGTAATTGGAAAAAGTCGTTATTTCTGGTGATCTATCTGAAAACAACTAGTTGTTTGAAGGTGGACAACAAGTTCCGGTGCTGCCATGTAGTAATTATCCATATTAATTACTAAACAGACATACTGCGACATTTATATTCTATGTGCACCATATATTTTAAGTCTGTCCCTAAGTTCAATAATGGACAGCAGTTCAGAACATGTGCATGTGTATCAGCAGGAAAGAAAATGGGGAGCTACTGGGGCATCTTTTTAGACAGAGATTTTCCTTGCTAAAGGACTGTGGGTGCCTAGGGCTGGTACAGAAACTGAAAACATAATGTATATTTCTAGCCTACTTCTTTAGTTTAACTTTCTTTAAAGGAATTCTTCAGTATAAAAATAAAAACTGGGTAAATAGAGAGGCAGTGCAAAATAAAAAATGTTTCTAATAGTTAGTTAGCCAAAAATGTAATGTATAAAGGCTGGAGTAACTGGATGTCTCACATAATAGCCAGAACACTACGGGGCAAATTTACTATTATTCCCTAAAAATCCTATTAATTTATTCGAAATTCGATAAGCATTCAACTATTCATTGCTTATCGAATAGTTTTAGGCTATCATTTTGCTCGATATTCGATTTCTCGATGAAATCGTACGATCAAATACCAATCGTTCAATTTCAAGAAAAAAAATCGTGAAATTTACTTTGAACCTCCGAAAAAATTGTACGATTCGAACACTTTGATTGCAATTCGGTAGGTTCAATCTGGCGAAGCAGGCATTCGAAGGTTTTTAAAATTTTGATTCCTTCGATCATCGAATGATCGAATTATCGAATATCCGATCATTCGATCTATTCGATAATTCGAAGAGGCCAAATTTAAATATTCGAATATCCGATTAAATCGTACGATCGTAATTCGATCATATTCGATCGAACTACAATCTATTTAAGTGAATTTTGTAAATTTGCCCCTACTTCTTGCTTTTCAGCTCTCTTGTTTTCCACTGGCTGGTTACCCTGAAGACCATGTAGTAACCAATGAGTGGCTTGAGAGGGGGGCCACACGGCCATAACTGTTGCTTTTAAATCTGTGCTGAATGCTGAGAATCAATTGCAAACCCACTGAACAGTTATGTCCCATGTGGTCCCCCTTCAAGTCGCTGACTAACTCAAAGTTAAAGAGCTGAAAAGCAGGAAGTTGGATTCTGGCTTTTATATAAGACATTCCGTTACTCAGCCTTTATACATTACATTTTTGGCTAACTAACTATATTAGAAAAATTTTTTATTTTGCACAGCCTATTTATCCAGTTTTCATTTTTACACTAAACTGTTCCTTTAATCGCATTCCATCTATATTTAAAAGAGTAGAATATACTGGTGCATTCCTGTTTTTCTCACAATATGGCTCCTTTTAAAATGATTTTTCTCTTGAGGATCATGATTGTGTCTGGTCAATGTTTTCTTTGTTTGAAAAAATATAGGAATTAAGTATCTTTTTTCCTACAATGAAGGTAATGTGCATCAGAGGGATAAATATCCTGTTGATAACTGCTGCTAAAATTTGCTCCGGACTTTATCCATTGCCTCCCACCTGAGCTTTCCAATTTCAGATCAAAGAAGGAGAAATATACCTTTTCAGAAGCCTAGTTGCTGTCAAGCGTAGTTTTTTTTAAGGCTTGGACTGGTCCTTGACAGAGCATCTTCTGAACGCATTTATCTACTACCATACCAGTTACATTCATGGGCCACAATATTTAAACAATATATAGTTGCCTCTATGATTGCCTCTATGATAATCTTGTTCAGTATACTAAATTGTCAGTTTACCAGAAAAGGGGAACATAACAAATGCTGCCCATGCACAAGCTTATAGAATCTGCAGACACAGGCCCTCCAGAATAAACAAACAGTTTATTGGCCCCTAGATGTGGCCCATGGAAAAGCCTGCCCAATTTACAACCGGCTCAATAAAAGCAAATGAATGAATTAATGATCTGCTTAAAATTGTATCAGATGCTTATAAAGATACCATTACATGAAGGACTATTATTAGCAAATTTGACTAACAAAGTAAAACAGCCCAGTTACCTTTCGGACAGTTACATTTTTGTAGATAGGCTCATTTAATCTTGATAACGGAGAGCTCAAATGAACATCTTCTGACCAATCATCTGCTTTTTTCTTTGGTATACGAAACTTTAAAAACAAAACAAGAAAACTACACTAATGATTACAATGAAAAATGCTACTTTTACAAATAGAAGCGGCTTCACAACAAGGTCAAGTTATTATTATGGGCGACTTCAATTATCGGGACTCTGACTGGGGTAATGGGGTTGCCAAAATAGAGAAAGCTAGTAGGTTTGTAAATATGCTAAATGACAACTTTTTATCCCAGCTCGTTCAAGAACCGACTAGGAATAACTCTCTTTTGGATCTTGTAATAACTAATAATACTGAACTCATCTCTAACATTTGTGTGGGTGAGCATTTGGGGAATAGCGATCATAACATGGTCTCCTTTGAGATTCTGTTGCAGAGGCAACTCTATAAGGGAGTGACTAAAACATTGAATTTCAGGCGTGCAAACTTTGACAGTATAAGGGCATCTCTGCAACATATTAAGTGGGAAATGCTTTTCACAGGGCTAAACACTGAACAAAAATGGGAATTCTTTAAAATGCTGCTTAATAAATATACATGTCAGTATATTCCGCTTGTAAGCAAGGAACGTTGTTACAAAACAAAACCTTTTTGGTTCAATAGGAGTGTTGGTGTAGAGGTGGGTAAGAAAAGACTTGCTTTTAAGGCTTTCAAGTTAGCTGGGACAGCCGAATCATTTATAAGGTACAAGGAGGTCAATAAGTCATGCAAAAAAACAATCAGGCAAACTAAAATCGACAGGAAGAGGTAAAAACAGGAAGAGGTAGGAACTTTATTATCAGAGGGGGTTAGTTGGTTGATGAGAACAAGCAAAAAGCTCAGATTCTGAATGAATACTTTTCATCAGTATACACAAATGAGGAACCAGCTAATGAAGGTTTCCTTGTTAATAGCCCCAATTCTAAAGCTGGCCATAGACGCAAAGATCCGATCGTAAGATGATTCCAACGATCGGATCTTTGCATCTCCCGACCTACCACTAACCTTCAGATCAACTAAAGTAGTAAAAAGCACAGATAGCTGACGTTCTGCCCCTGACAAGGATCGTACAAAAGTTGTACGATTAAAAACCTAGTGACGGTCTCCCACTGAAAATCGTACGATCTGAAATAGACGCAAAGATATGATCGCCAGCCGACAGAAATTTTCTAACCTGGCCGATCGACCAAACGACCGATCATACATGGCACGCAACACTCCACACACGATCCGAAAATCGTACGAATCGAGGATTCGTATGATCGGATCGTTGCGTCTATGGCCAACTTAATACATCCAATGATGCATGGTTGACACATGAGGAAATTCAAAAGAGACTAGAAAATGTTAAGATAAACAAAGGTCCAGGCCCAGATGGGATTAACCCCAGGGTACTTAGTGAACTTAGCTCGGTGATTGCCAAACCTCTATACTTAATTTTCCAGGATTCATTGAGGTCTGGCATGGTGCCGAGAGACTGGCGAATTGCTAATGTGGTGTCGCTATTCAAAAAGGGATCCCATTCTCAGCCTCAAAACTATAGGCCAGTTAGTCTGACATCGGTGGTAGGAAAGCTTTTTGAAGGATTAATAAAGGATAGGATACTGGACTTCATAGCAAATAACAATACTATGAATTTGTGCCAGCATGGTTTTATGCGTAATAGATCTTGCCAGACTAACTTAATTTCTTTTCATGAGAAGGTAAGCAGGGACCTCGATTCTGGGGTGGCAGTAGATGCGATTTACTTAGACTTTGCTAAAGCATTCGATACAGTGCCACACAGAAGGTTACTGCTTAAATTAAGGAATGTTGGCCTGGAACATAGTATTTGTACCTGGATAGAGAACTGGTTAAAAGATAGACTTCAAAGAGTGGTGGTGAATGGAACATTTTCTAATTGAACCAGTGTTGTTAGTGGGGTACCGCAGGGCTCTGTACTGGGTCCCTTGCTCTTCAACTTGTTTATTAATGACCTGGATGTGGGCATTGAAAGTACGGTTTCTATTTTTGCAGATGATACTAAATTGTGCAGAACTATAGGTTCCATGCAGGATGCTGCCACTTTGCAGAGTGATTTGTCTAAGTTGAGAAACTGGGCAGCAATCTGGAAAATGAGGTTCAATGTTGATAAATGCAAGGTTATGCACTTTGGCAAAAATAATATAAATGCAAGTTATACACTAAATGGCAGTGTGTTGGGAGTTTCCTTAAGTGAGAAGGATCTTGGGGTTTTTATAGATAACAAGTTGTCTAATTCTGGGCAGTGTCATTCTGTAGCTACTAAAGAAAATAAAGTTCTGTCTTGCATAATAAAGGGCATAAACTCAAGGGATGAAAACATAATTATACCTCTTTATAGATCCCTAGTAAGGCCTCATCTGGAGTATGCAGTGCAGTTTTGGACTCCAGTCCTTAGGAGGGATGTAAATGAGCTGGAGAGAGTGCAGAGACGTGCAACTAAGCTGGTTAGAGGGATGGAAGACTTAAATTATGAGTGGAGACTGTCCAGGTTGGGGTTGTTTTCTCTGGAAAAAAGGTGCTTGCAAGGGGACATGATTACACTTTACAAATATATTCAAGGACATTATAGACATATATCAGGGGACCTTTTTACCCATAAAGAGGATCACCGCACCAGAGGCCACCGCTTCAGACTAGAAGAAAAGGACTTTCATTTGAAGCAGCATAGGTGGTTCTTCACAGTCAGGACGGTGAGGTTGTGGAATGCACTGCCAGGTGATGTTGTGATGGCTGATTCTGTTGATGCTTTCAAAAGGGGCTTTGGACAGACATAATATCAAAGGCTATTTTGATACTAAACTCTACAGTTAGTATAGCTATGGGCATATATGGTTTGTGTGAAAGAGTGGAGATGTGTGTGTGTGTGTGTATGCTGGATTTTTAATTTGGAGGGGTTGAACTTGATGGACTCTGTTTTTTTCAACCTAATTTAACTATGTAACCAACTATGTAACTATGCTGGTTTATACTGAATTTCATAGTTTGTACTTTTGTATGTGTTTTTCTTGAAACAATTAAACAATCTTCTGCTTCTATGAATTCCCTAAAGTTTTAACAGTCACCCAGTACCATTTAAAACGTAACAATAGATGGAAAGATTTAACTGTTCGACTTAACAGCAGTACAACATGACTGGATAATGAAGTCACATTACAGAGGACCTTTTCTGTACAGTAAAAGACAACTATTTTATTGCCTGCTGCTCTCTTGTGTTATCAGCTCTTTTAGACACAGGGCATCTCATTTCAGTGCCATTCAACTGACTTAAGTCGGTGGCCTGTATTTCTCATAGAAATGCTTAATGTTTGACAACCTTGTGTGCATGCTTGGGGCACTGATGTGACACCCGAAAATGACGCAGGCCAAGACAGAAGTCTATCAATGCTGTCAATCTCTAGGTTCCTTGCTGTGTACAGCCAGAATAACAGTACAAGTTATTAAAGGACACCTATTGGGGTAAAATGATACCCCCAACCAAAAGTGCGGGCTGATAGAGCCCGCATTCTGGTTGGGGGTTTCACTGGTTTTTTTTTTTTAAATCTGCCCCTCACAAGCGCTAGCGGCCCCGCTCCGGGAGGGAGCTCCCGGAGCGAGCAGCCGTCTCTCCATAGGCGCGCGTCTTAATGACGTCACGCGCATGCGCAGAATGAAAAGCTGCCAGAATTCAGGCCGCTTTTTCATTCTGCGCATGCGCGCCTATGGAGAGACGGCTTCTCGCTCCAGGAGCTCCCTCCCGGAGCGGGGCCGCTAGCGCTTGCGAGGGGCAGATTTTTTTTAAAAAAACAGTAAACCCCCAACCGGAATGCGGGCTCTATCAGCCCGCACTTTTAGTTGGGGGTATCATTTTACCCCAATAGTTGCCCTTTAATGATGTAGTTAGACAGGGGACATAGAGATCAATGTCATTTAGAAAACATATATGGAGGGTTTAGACTTTGTTATATTTATAGTTGTTCATAAAAACTGGCAAATAGATAGACTATGAAAAATAAAACATGTTTTCAATATAATTAGTTAGCCAAAACTGTAATGTATAAAGGCTACAGTGACTGGAGACTGGATGCTTAACATAATAGCCAGAACACTACTTCCTGCTTTTCAGTTATCTAGGTTTCCACTGATTGGTTACCAGACAGTAACCAATCAGTAACTTTACGGGGGGGGGGGCACATGGGTAATAACTGTTTACTTCTGAATCGGACCTGCATTCTAAGGTTCAATTGCAAAATCACTGAACGTTTATGTCACGTGTGACCCACCTTCAAGTTGCTGACTAACTCAGAGTTAGAGAGCTGAAAAGCAGGAAGTTGGGTTCTCTTCTGTTATGTTAGACATCCAGTCATTCAGTCTTTATACATTACAGTTTTGGCTCACTAACTATATTAGAAAGATTTCTTATTTTACATAGCCTATCTAGTTACATAGTTTTTTTTTTTTACACTGAACTGTTACTTTAAGTCTTCTTCTAATGGGGACAGCTGCTCTATAAAAAACAACTCCTGGTAGTTTCCAATAAGAACAAAGGGCTACTTTAGAGCATTGGGAAAAGTGCAATCGTGAGGGAACTTTGGGTGACTTTGGAAAACGAATCGCCGCATGTCATGCCGCAGCCCACTTTTCATTAAAGCCGGCGCAAGACAGGGTGAAGCGGTTCGGAGAGATTAGTCTCACTTAAGAAGAGGCGATTAGTCGACCAGCGATAAATCTCCCTGAATCATGTGGACCAACCCTTAGGTCTCATTATAGAATGTCCTACTTATACTGTGCACTTCCTGTTCTGCATAGCACTACTTATGTTATAAGTAGACAGTAGGAGGTAAAGATCAATGAATACATGTCCAGTTATTTAATTTTCTGTTATCAGTATTAGTCTAGTTGCCTCAAGGACAAAAGATGCACCCAGTTTTATAAAATGTACAGAAACGGCATACATCTGCATAAACTATTCATTGATAAATAACTGCTATCCACAGCTCATTTCAAACAAAAGTTAAAATAGTAAACATTACAAACAAACATCAGCCTAAATATAGAACTTATTATACAGACAAAATTATGTGGTTTTTGGTATGCTGTTTTGGGACAGTGATTGCAATCAGGAACAATTGAATCTGAGCAACAAAACGGTAGTTGTAATAAAAGATCATGTCACAGAGTATTCCAAAAGAATAATTACATTAATTATGTTGCAGCCCTACATACCTCAGAATTTCTATCACTTGACTGTGTTAAAGGTGGAGAATCCTGATTCAGTTTTTCCATAATAAAGTTGACTCCTGATAATTAAAAGAAATGTAATTAAAGAATGAAAATAACTCAAGACATATGATTAATAGGACAATAGGACTCATTAACTTTCTAGCTTTATAATGTTTGGCTTAAAGTGGCCATACACGGAGCGATCCAGTAGTTTGGCAATGTCGCCAAATGAGTGGATCTCTCCCTGGTATGGCCACCTTGATGTGGGTGATATCGGGCTGATCCGATCGTGGGCCCCAGCGCCCAATGATCAGATCATAATGATGGATAAAAGGGCGGTCGGATAGTGGGACCACAACAATAAACAGATGTTATCCGTGATCCAATGAGATTTTTAGTCCTACCCAAAAGACACCTGGCTGACTTTCGGTCAGGTGTAGATCAGGGAAGCCCGATGGAGGGCCCCATACACAGGCCAATAAGTTGCCGGAAGCTTTTATCAGTCCGTGTATGGCCACCGTTACTCTACCTTTCTTTCCCCACAAATGCTTAATTCATAAGGGTTGTTCACTTTTGAGTTGATTTGTATGCAACAGAATGACCAATTCTTAGCAACAATTCAATTGGACTTCCTTTGCAATATACTTTGCATTATTTGCCTCTCTCTTCTGATGCATTCCATCTTTCACATGGAGGTCACTGAACCCTAGCAGCCAAAAAAACTACTGCTGTGAGGCTACAATATAGCCGTTTTTTATTACTGATCTTTAATTTGGGCCCTGTCTTATTCAAATTTTGGCCTCTCACACTGCCTGGTTGCTAGTATACTTTGGTCCCTGGCAACCAGACAGCTGCTGAAATTTCAAACTAGAGCGCTGCTGAACCAAAAGCAAAATATTTAAAAAAATGAATATAAAAAGTGAAGTCCAAATGCATAGTCAGAATTTTAACCTCTACATCAAAAAATGCAAGGTGTCAAAACTCATTGACAATGCAGAAGCATACTGTGTAATCTCTTTGGGAACCTAACAATGGATGTGCATCAATACAATCGAAATCAATGTTAGTTTGGAGTTGTTTTTGCCATCTACACCGATATTCCAAACAGAAATTGAAAGACACCTCTTTGCAGGAAGCTGCTCTGTGTTTTTGCATGGTTTCAGTGCGCAACAGATGTAGGGACCCATACAGTAGATGTAATCGAGCTCACCTTCATATGTTGCTTTACTGAGGCATTAAGACATCAGCCGTTCATTTCGATGTCTTCCGGGACCAGGATTAGCATCATAGCACATACATCTTCACGACAGTCAGCAGCTGATACACAAGCATGCGTTTTTTACACCCAACGGAGACAGAATAGAGATAAGGCTAAACTCTCAAATAGCACACATTGTCTACTTCAGCTCGTAGCCTGCGTACCCCAAAATATAACGTTCTGTTTTCTTATTTTTTTTTAGCCACGGATGTGACGCAATATGCTTGGGTGGGTTTGTTGAGACGCTAAAACGTCACGTGAGTAAATGTCACCAGCTGGAGTTGTCACGTGGCTGCAAGTTCTGTGGAGGCGGAAGTGACTTGGGTTAGTTTTGTGCTGCGTGTAACTGTATTATGTATGTGGCATGGAACAGTGAAAAGCTCTGCATGCTGCTTTAGTGGCTGTTGCTTTATATTTATTGAAGAAACAGGGGGTTTTCGTTAATAGTGTTATGTTCTCAAAAATCAGAGGGCACAGGCAAAGGGATGCTATATTCTATTCACATTCGCATATGTAACTTTAGTAAGGAAGCCTTAATTTTCTCACTTGTATTTTACTGACTGCAATGAAGGAAATCTCTTAAATTGCCAGGAACTATGCTGTCTTTTAAAGTCGATGTATACACTACAGTGGTGTACATATCAGAATGTATAAATGTGTAGGAGCTGTAGATAAAAGGAATGTATGCATTCTTAATGCAACACTACTGTGAGTCCTTTAATTGTTACTGAAATTGGAGCTTAACTGTTAAACGAGTGGTTAACCCTTTCATTGACTTTTAGTGTGATGGATTCATTCTCATTTGTTTTTGTTTATTAATAAGCTTTTTGTTCTGCAGCTCTACATTGTGGAAGATCAGCAACTATCTGGTTGCTAGGGCCTAATTTAAAAGACCAGTAACATAAAAAAAAAATTGTACTGAATGAAACTGAAAAAATACCAGGCTTTTGAGAATCAACATTAGGGTTAATTAAATCCAGGAAGTGCACAGAAAATTCATAGATAGATAGTGTCGCTGACACTCCTGGCTTTGAGACAGCTGTTGAACTGAAGCCTGCATAACAGTATACTGCCAATATCTCTGAAACCCCCGTAGGCCCCCGCTCTGGCAAATGCCCCTAAGTTGCTACTTACCCCCTCAGCGCAGGTCCTGTCCATGGAGTTTGCAGGCCCCATTTTCTCTCGTGAAGTTTTCTTCCAGGATCCATCGGTGTTTGGCGGTGCATGTGCAGTAGGAGGTATTTGCGGTTCAGCTCTATTGTGCCAAGCGACGAATAATCCAGGAAGAAATGACGGCTGGGGAGAAGATGGCGCCTGCAAACTCCATGGACAGGACCTGCGCTGAGGGGTAAGTAGCAACTTAGGGGCATTTGCCCGAGGGGGGCCTACGGGGGTTTGAGATATTGGCAGTATACTGTTATGCAGGCTTCAGTTTAACAGCTGTCTCAAAGCCAGGAGTGTCAGCGACACTATCTATCTATGAATTTTCTGTGCACTTCCTGGATTTAATTAACCCTAATGTTGATTCTCAAAAGCCTGGTATTTTTTCAGTAAGTTCTGCTGCAGAAATGACGCCCAATAACTTCAATGGGAGAGGGAAAAAAAGGACGCGTCAAAGAAAATTTGATGCCCATAGACTTTATTGTGTTTGTCGAAGCAAAACGAGTCAAATTCGCCCATCCCTAATTAGGAGTCTAAACTGTGAATATCTCATACTGCTTAAAAAACAAACATTTACATGATTCATTTTATTGGTTAGGTCCCTTTAAAGGAGAAGGAAAGGTTGAAACTAAGTAAGCTTTATAAGAAAGGTCTATAGAAACACACCAGTAAACCCTCAAAGTAATGCTGCTCTGAGTCCTCTGTCAAAAGAAACACTGCATTTCTTTCCTTCTATTGTGTACACATGGGCTTCTGTATCAGACTTCCTGTTTTCAGCATAAACCTCCAGGGCTAGGGCTTGAGCATGCTCAGTTTGCTCCTCCCTTCCCTCTAAACTGTAATCTGAGCCCAGAGCTATGAGTGAGCAGGGAGAGGCAGGAAGTGATATCACACCAAGCTAATATGTCAGCTGTACCCTAAACAAACAGAGAAAGCTTCTAGAGCTGTTTACTTCGATATGGTAAAAGCATTCTACAGAATAAATATAGACTATAGCACTATTATGGCTAATCTGTTAGTAATAAACTGCCTTTGTAGGCAGTTTTCTTTCCTTCTTCTTTAAGTTCCCCTTCCTCTGCAACCAATAATAGACCACTCAATAAAGCATCTTCTTTGACGAACTACACTGTATGTGAAAACAATCCACAGATCCTATATCTGATCAACTCCTGAACAATCTCTAGTTTAATATAGATTTATAAAATAGCAATTATTCTCCCTTTTTTAGATTAAATGGCAAAGAAGCCCCTGTCATTATTTGCTCACTGTGTTATAGGCAGAACATTAAAAAACAAAGGAAAGGAAAATAGGATATGTTACATGATATGTGTACAGAGGATTCCAAGTTTCCCATGCATTTACAGTACATGTACTGTAAGATTTGGCAAATTAAATGCTTTTCATCATTTTAAAGGAGAACTAAACCCCCCCCCCATGTAAAAAGCCCCCTCTGTGCTTTCCCCCTGCATAGTGCGTTGGTGAAAAATGTGTCCCTAATTGTGAATCTCATTTATCAGTGCAAAGTAGAGCAGAGGAACTCAAGGGTGCAATTTACATTGTCTCCAAGCGTATGCGCAGTTGGATCAATCACCGGACTGACTCCAACAGCACATACACCATAAATATGCGTCGGCAGTCCCTTCCTGAAGAAACAATGAAGATGTGGAAGAAGGTGCCCTTGAGCTCCACTGTGCTACTCTACATGGATAGGTGAGATTCACCATTAGGGACAAATTTTCACTAATGAGGGGAAGAAGCAGGTTGGGTACACTAAAGAGGGTAGTGGATAGGGCTTTTCACATTAAGGGGGTTTTGCTCTCTTTTATATATATATATTAGCCAGTAGATACTGAGTAAATACTACTTGTTATTTGTACTAATGGTATATTGTAACATTTAGGTATAATGGAAGGACTGTTGAGGTTCAAAACACATCTTGAAAATTCCATAAATACTGAAGATCTGGAGTACTATTTCAATGAAAATGGTGAGCTGAGGCACATGCTTACAAAAAAACCATTTGTCTATAACTATTACAAGAAAGAATTTGAGAGGAACCACAAACGTTATAAAATGCTTGGAGATTTGCTAACCCTTTATGTCTATGAACTTCTTGAAAAAGAATGCAGTCTTGAAAGAATTCCCATTCCGATTGATGCTAAAGAAGAAGAACCAAAGTCATTTTTCTTTATGAGTAAGGAAGGCTTAAGTGTGCCGACAAGCCTACTTGTCCTTCTTCAAGACAAAGGTGTTATTCGAGCTGGACAGTGGGGGCAAAAGGTGATCTTCCACCATTCTCTAGAAAAAGGAACACAAATCCCATATATTAAAACTGCACTGAGGGAGTATGGGGCTTTGATTATCTTAAATCCAAATGACAATTTTGTTGAAATGAAAGAAGAACCTCACTTGATTATTAAAAAGGAAGAGGATATATCTATGCCTGTGCCCTATGATGGGAGTGATTTGCTAAGAACAGACAGAAAGCTGCTTATCCCTAAAAGATGTTGTAGTTCCCCAGAAGAGCATACTAGTTATGTTTGGGACCATTTCATTTCAACAAGTGCAGCAAAGAATGTGGCTTTTATTGCACATGGCTATGGGGGGCTAGTCTTCCTTGATCTTTTGTGCAAAAAAAGAAAAGAGGTTATGAGCAAGGTGTGTGCAGTAGCATTCATAGACTCAAGGCACCATTCTCAACATCAGGCAAGGACTGATCCTGAAATACAGAGCTGGATGCATACAAACTGCCGAAGCTGGGTGCTTAGCACCAAACCATTAGATAGACCTACTGGGTCCTTACTGAAACTTGACTGCCCCAAGGTGTCTGCTGGAACAGAAAACCATGAACTTGCACCCTATAAAAGCCTCTCATCTGTCTTCAGATTCCTTACCAGATCCTCAAAAAAACGAAGAAGTTCAACACTCCCATCACAAACAATCCTAACTAGAAGCACAAAAAGAAACTGATATGACAATGACAGAAACTGATATGACAATCCGCAAAATTAAAATCATTCCTGCAGGCATGGATTTAAGTGCTCTAAAAAGAAATTATTGTGCAAAATCCATAGAGGTCACATGAAATAGCAAAATCCATAGAGGGGTCACATGAAATAGCAAAATCCATAGAGGTCACATGAAATAGCAAAATCCATAGAGGTCACATGAAATTGCAAAATTTAAATAATGTAATTTGTAAATTGTTTTTGTGCTCTTTAGAAAATTAAAATGTATCTAAGCATAGATATGTCTTTGCTTTTGTCATTTCATTGTATATGGGTCATGAGTTTAAATTTGCTGCTTAATTTTAGCAGTATATGCCACTAAACCAGAAACACTGAAGGAATCATTTTGAATCCTAAAACAAGGGCATAATAAAGCCAGACTTTGGCAAGATACTGATTTGCAAAATCATTGAGGTTCCTTTAGTAAACATCAAGATGTGTGTTCATGTAGTCCAGGTACTAGTTTTGATCCCTGAGCATTCCTGAGAGATTGAGCTGACAAAAAAAAGTTTTACCTGCTGTATATGAGCATCGCTGACTTGTACAAATCTCTGAAGGTATTATTTAGGTGCTGGGCTGCTGGAAAGTTTCTAAATCAGGGATAGACACACTGGGGCAAATTTACTATTATTCCCGGAAATTTGCTCGACCGAATTTGCAATTCGATAAGCATTCGACCATCGAATGCTTATTGAATTGTTTTAGGCTATCATTTTGCTTGCAATACGATTTCTCGATAAATTCGTACGATCGGATGCCGATCGTTCGATTTCACAAAAAAACCGTGAAATTTCCTTTGTGCGTCCGAAAAATTTGTATGATTCAAACGATCGAATGATACGATCGTACGAATGGTATTCGAGCAGGACTTAGCCTCAGAAGCCTATGGGGAGCTTCCCATAGGCTTTTATTACAATTCGGTAGGTTCAATCTGGCGAAGTAGGCAGTCGAATAACTTTAAAATTTCTATTCCTTCAATCATCGAATATCCGATCATTCGATATATTCGATGATCGAAGAGGCCAAATTTGCATATCCGATTTCACAAAAAATTTGTACGATCGGTATTCAATCGAACTTCGATCATTTCACGTGAATTTCGTAAATCGGCCCCACTGTACCTGCAACTTTACAACAGATCATGTCTGAAATACTAAACTGTTAAGCCCCGATCTGTTGGATCAGATTGATTACCGTGAGGTTCGTGCATTTGTTCTCACTCTTTTACAAGGGTTAAGGAATAAGAAAATCATTTTCCTGGGCTGGTGTAAGTTTATGCATAACGGTGCACCAGCCCAATAAAAATTAAAAAGCATTTAAAATGTGTCTCGTACCATTGTGGTTATCTGTTGCTTAGCACAAGTAAACGTGATTATAATACCCTTGGTGCCAAGTTGCTGCCAGGTATATTGAGGATAAAACCTACAGACATTTGCTCATTGTGGACAGCATTACTTTACAACTGGATTTTGAGTTTCCAAAATATGATAAAGTACAAAATAAGCTCAAAATTCAACTGTGTAAGGATTCCTTGCTTCTGCTTCTAGTAAATATCTATGTGAAATAACAGATTGTTAAAAATAGTTAGAACTACAGGAAGTTAGAATGTGTCATAATTGACAATATTAATACATCCCTGGGAAAAACCCAGGGAATGGGTACTTTAATTCTGCAGAAGCAGATCAGGGATTTTTTTTTTTTAATTCTGCCCACACCATTCAATATGGATGAACTCTGATATGTAAATAAAACAACAAATTACCTGGGGAAAAAGTCTAAAATGTCACATAAAATGTTTCTTTCTCAGTAACTTTTATTTTTAAGCAACAACATACTCTAAACATTTTTTAACTAAAATAAATACTTTCTTAATTTTACAAAGTACATTACATCAACATGAGCAATTAGAAAAAAGTCTGATGCACTCACCAGAGCTTATATACTAAACACCCTGGTAGAGAAGATCATATTTTGGGAATCTATCTGACTTTGCACAATAAGCTTTCCTCGCATTGCTCCCTGGTAGATTACTTTAATTAGATCAATAAAATCCAGTTTCTTCTTAAAACATCCTACAAACTTTGTGTGATACCAAATATCCTGGTAGAGAAGATAATATTTTGGGGGTCTATCTGACTTTGCACAATAAGCTTTCCTTGCAATGCTCCCCGGTAGATTACTTCAATGAGATCAATAAAATCCTGTTTCTTCTTAATCAAGGGGACAGATAGCATACATTTTCACAATGCATCAAATGATGTAAAATAATGTAAAAGAGAAGAAATTGTTTATATTTTAATACCTTTTGGATCAAAAAAGTCTGTATTAGCTTAAACCGTTCAAGGCCCTCCCCCTTTGCAACTTCCTGTCCCAGGCTCTCAAGTATCTGAGACACAGCCTCCATTTTTAGCTCCTCCTCCTAAAATTGTGGAATTGTAGGAAACTGTGACTCTCTGTCTGGAATATCAACAGTAAATAATAATGTATACTGTTTGTATGAATTTTATACAGAGCTGGGCTGTGACACACAGACACCCTAAGTAAGCCGGCTTACGCTCATGTGCATATTGGCGTTCAGGAGCAAAAAAGAAATAGAAAGTGCAGAGAGTTGGTTAGAGAGGAGACCGAACTGGGGGGTAGGTGACAGAGGAGGTAAGTACCTGGCACCCCCCAGCTTTTCCCCCCTAGGCACGTGCCTACTCCTTGGCCTGGCCCTGCTTGCATAATGTAATAGAGGCAGTTAGTTGCCAGTGTATAACAATGTATTATGGACTATAGATTATATCCATTTGGGCAGGTACATTTCTGACTGATGCCTATTTGCTGTGCGACACAGGAGCATACTGTTGTACTTTAAATGAAAGAGAATGCTACTATTACAGATTGTATTAACACATCTATTGCTTTATGTTGAGCATGTAAGGTATATTGTTATAAGTGAATGATCAGGCAGCAATATAACAGCTAAGTGCAGGCTGTAATAAATACACAGGACAGAGGGGAGGAGTTTGGATGCTACAGCTACAGATTCCGCCTGTCAGTCAGTGCTGTGACCACTTCCTGTGAGAGGATGAACAGACACTCCCACTCTTCATTTCAGCCTAGAGGTTCTCTCTGCAGCTCTGATATAATGACAGTTTTAGGAGGTAAAATGCTTTCAAACCGTTTTTCTTTCTGCATCATTACATGTTTTGAGGAAGGATGTGTAACATATCTGATTATGAATGTTATATGAAATGTCCCCTTTAAAACGTCCTACAAACTTTGCATGGTCTGGAGACCTTAAGAAGAAAAAGAATGTCATTTGTGACCAGAGCCGGGCCATACCGGCCAGGCGCCCTAGGCAACCTGGCCAGCCTCGGTGCCAGATGAGTGCAGGTGACGCCGGCATGCATGTGCGAGGTGATGCCAAATGATGCAGAAGCGCAAGAAGAAGACGGGGAGTGAGGGGACCAGACATGGGGTAGGCGACAGATCAGGTACATGCCTGGCACTCCCAGCTTTGTGCCCTAGGCACATACCTACTCTGCCTACCTCTTGGCCTGGCCCTGATTGTGACTTGGAAAACACGAAAGTCTTCTCTGATTCAAAACCTTTAATACCTTGCATATTTCACAGCATTAATTTCTGAGCAGGGATTGTGATTCTGTATGCAATGACACATAGTTTTAGTGGCCCTCCAGCAGATTTTGATTTTATACCCTTAAAGCTAACGAGGATACAAATATTCATCATAGTAATAATTCAAAAGTAACTTATTTGACCAGATATGTTAAATGCAGTAACAAACAACACAATATAGACTGTTAAAAATTATATGTCCAGCATCTGTAAAAATATTTTGAGGCAGCAATGGTCGTTTTGTACAAGTGTTTTCATCTGCCCCATTTCAAAACTTAATGTGGCCCACATTTGGGCCCTTCAGACTGATTTGGCAGGTTCTGCCAGTGTATGGGGCACTCTGATACCCATAGTTACTCCCATAGTTCAAGGTAGAGAAGCACTGATGTAGTTCTGAGACTTGTTTGATGCTGACTTTTCAATGTATGTATATTTGTATGCATAGTTTTAATTTTATAGCACTAATGTGCACTGTAAAGCAGAATGGCTACAGGTAGGACACAAGTGGGTAGCAAACATTCATAGTCATTTAAAAGCTACAGGAGACATAAATCTGTTGACCTCCCTCAAAGAATGATTTAAGAAATAAATTTAAAAGGGGAAGCTGTGGCAATTCTGGATCTACAGGATCAGTGGTACCATATATGTTGAATAACACATTCTGTTAAGAATATACCCACTGCTGCAGCAAAATGTGCTATGTTTTTACAGTTTCAATAAAGGTTATAAAAGGGTACCTGTCATACCCATATTTATTCCCCCACAGGATATGTGAGCTAATACAGCAGGTTGGGGGAACCAAGGTTAAAAAACAAAACATAAAAAAAAGAACTGGCACCTACAAGTGTGAGCCACCCACACCAATGCATTTATGCCACAACTTTCACTCACGTGCATAAATTTAATGTCTCGGTGCAGATGGCCTAGCGCTCACAGAGGCCATGTTTTTAAGAAAACCTGTTTCCTCCAACTGGAGCGCAGGCTCTATTAGCCCGCAACTCCGGTGGGAAAAACAATTTGGGGGTGACAGGTACCCTTTAAGTTTTAATCAATCCTGGTTGGAGGTACCATTAGATGTATGTTATTTTACTCCTCTTTACTGTGAATCCAATTAGTTTAACAAACTAGGTATATGTAAGGGATAGTGTCTAGGTTTTCATTTTCTAAAGGATCGTCCTCCCTACTTACAGGAAAACTATACCTTCAGAATAAATACTTAAACAAAAATGATTTCTATCATAAGGGACCTATAAAACATTTAAATAAAAACTCCAAAAAGGCAAGTGCACACCAGGTACTTTTCTTTCAAAAAATATAAAAATACTTCTTTATTAGATACATTTAAAAAGATTGTATCAGGCTAACGTTTCACTCTCCAACTTAATACCGTTATCAAGACCATAAAATTCATTGAAAAACACTGAATAAATAGATAACTCACCCAACAAAGTCAAATCTTTCCAATCATGTGACAAAGAAAAGGAACCTTGCACCAAGCAGAAAGAATACATTAATTTGCACTTATATTCAGGTTTAAAAACATATTACAAATAATGTTACAGACATTAGATGCATCAAATTAACTGAATGTTTAAAAAAGTATCAACATATTACCAAGTACTCAAACAAATGTGGAAACAAGAACAGTGCTCATTCATCCCTTTCGGGGCTAATGTGTTTAATTTCTTTATCCCTTTGGAGTAAAATCTTGATCTGTCCCCACCCCTTCTCAACCGTGGCCAAATTCAAGATAATGTTTGGCTACTGGTGTGGTCGTAATGCCATTTCTAAATGCAGTACTTATCGCTGAGCTAGCCAACGCGCTGCGCAAAAACACAGGCTGCACACTGTGTCTGCATCCGACAGTCGTGTCACATCGGATCAACGCTGTGACTTCATCCAACATTTCCATCTCTTACCATATTTCTGTTGCATCTAGTGGATCGTGACGATTTTGCCCCTGGAGTTCTACCCATATAAAGGAAAAAAGTTACTAAATGATCCATTATTCAGAAACCTATTCTCCAGAAAGCTCCTAATTAAAGAATGGCCATCACCCATAGACTCCGTTTTAATACAATAATTCACATTTTCTAAATTATTTCCTTATTCTCTGTAATGATAAAATTGTACCTTGAACTTGATCCTAACTTATATATACAGAATTATAATTTATTTATTGTTTAACTGATTTTTCCCTGCCTATTTCCTATAGAGGCGCTGCAGGTTAGATCGTTGCCATGTCGCCATATCGCCATCTGAGAAGGGGAGCGCATGCAGAGAATCGGAAAGTAATTTCTTATTAAAAACATACCAATTTTAAAGATATATTTCTGTTTTCTTTATTTTTGTTAAAAAAAAAGAATTAAAAAAAAATTGATGTTAGTGTTAAGTCACTACCCAGTGAAATTTAAACAATTTCAAGAAACAATAGCCAATCACTTCACACCATAGTTCAACCAATCAATGAAAAGTAATGTTCAAAAATATTTTATTGGCTATTCTACTGCAGCCTATGGAAAGGGTAGCCATTTTTGAAACCAGTGCTAACTGGTACTACAAGTATAGGATTTGTTATCCAGAAACCCATTTTCCAGAAAGCTCCGAATTACCGAAAGGCCGTCTGCTATAGACTCCATTATATAGTGAATAAAGTATCCCCTCTTGTAAATTATAAAGATGTTACAAGTTACCAAGGAGTTTCATGACCAAATAAAAAGCCGAATGTTTTTATACAGTCATGGAACTCCGAGGTAATTTCTAATATCCTCATATTTTGCAACTAAGGATACTTTATTTATTATAATACACACTTTTCAGTGAGTCATAGATAGTAACATAGTAAGTTAGGCTGAAATAAGTCTCACGTCCATCAAGTTCAACCTTTTTAACTTTTTTTTTTTTTTAACCGCCTAACTGCTAGTTGATATAGAGGAAGGCAAAAACCCCATCTGAAGCCTCTTCAATTCCTTCCTGACTCCAAAAAGGCAATCGGACTAGTCCCTGGATCAACTTGTATAATGAGCTATCTTCCATAACCCTGTATTCCCTCACTTGCTAAAAAGCCATCCAACCCCTTCTTAAAGCTATCTAATGTATCAGCCTGTACAACAGTTTCAGGGAGAGAATTCCACATCTTCACAGCTCTCACTGTAAAAAAAAACCCTTCTGAATATTTAGGTGGAACCTCTATTCTTCTAAACAGAATGGGTGACCTTGTGTCAGCTGGAAAGACCTAATGGTGAATAAAGCATAAGAGAGTGGTCCTAGACAATGATTGCAAATATTTTTCTCTTGAAAATCAAGCTTTTCTTGAATTTTTTGTTTTGTTCTGATTCAGCTAATCCAATCCATTCCCTTCTACATTATGCCTGCGCAGGATGCAAGATTTCTGCCCAAAATCATCTGAGCCGTAGAGACTGTCTCCTGGGTACACTGCTGGGTAGAAAGGGCCAGATTTCCATAGTGGACGCCCCTAGGCCCGTTGCCGTTTATGGCCCCGTCCCCTCCCCTTTATTTGCGCACATTTTCATCATTGGGACCAGAGCAATGGGGATTTGTGCACAGGAATTTTCAAAAACTATTGTATCTCATGTGCATCCCCAGTGTTTCTGAACCAATGTGGGTGTAATCAGGCAGCATTCCACCCCCTAAAATCCTGCCGCCCCAGGCCCGGGCCTGTGGGTAGAGCCTGGGATCATACATTCCCAAGTTAGCCCAACATACCAATTTGGTCGGACAACTAGGCAAACTACGCTTATCAATGAAACAGAAGGGACAAACTAGAGTATGAAAATAAATAAATACATGTATATGGATTTGTTGGACACCCTGACGCTTTGGCCTGGTATTACTATTGGGATGTTTTATGACAATCTAAGGTAACTCCTAAACTTCATACCTCACAACTGTCCCTTTTTTGACAGCTCAACAAGCAGTCCCTCAGTTGTACTGGAAACATTTGTACTGGCATTGAACAGTGTCACGGAAATGCTTCACTCCACCACACTTAACTCTTGGGTTTGGCTACAAGGGGTTACAATCAGTCTCTCAATCACCTTACACACAGGTTAGACCAACATCAGACACCCCAAAAACACACCAACACCCACAAAGTTCATTCGCTGCCACCATCTATCATTAACAGGCGATAGAAACCTAATGTGACTATTCCCCGGCCTCTATAACAGGTAATAACTCACACTACACAATACATCAAACACTCTCTCCTATGGTAGTTAGTCAGGGTAAGATCCTACTAGTCTAACAAGCACTCCAGCAGCCAAAGGGTTAATTCACATTCAAACACACTTTCCTGCTAGCCGTACTAGTTATCAAACATACAAATAGGCAACTTTCCCTTTCCACACCTACAAAGAGTTCTTACACTTAGGCACAAGCATTCATATGGGCAATGAGTTCATAGAGCACAAGGACTAACGTATTAAATTATATTTAATATTAAAAGAAATAGTGCATATATATAAAAATATTACAAAGATGATATATAGTTGCAAATATAGTAAATAAAATAAAAGGGGGTAAAAACACAAAGAAAACCCTTACTTTACCAAGTTTGGAAGTTATCAATGTATCCTCTG
>CM044433.1:103559758-103572966 GCA_024363595.1 Xenopus borealis | reverse complement strand
CAACTATCAAAAATACCGGCCAGGCCGGTAAAATACCGGCCAGGTGGCAACCCTATTTATGACACAGTTTCTAACTTAATTGGCTTTTTGCAGAGAGCCCAGAACAGCTAACAGGTGCAAATAAAATACTCTGTAAAACTTTTGAGATAAGAAAATAAGTAATTGTAACAGGGAAAATATTTTCAAACTTTCAAATCTGCCAAATTTTGTAAAAATTTACGTGGTAATTAGGGGTGTGGCAACAAATGGGCGTGGTCAAAACACTTTAGCGGCGCTACTTGCGAAATAAAAATGTACCTCTTTTTACTTCCAAAATGTTGGGAGGTATGCCTAAACATTTGGTAGCTGGTGGATTTGTATGGCACGCAGTTTTATAAGCGATATTTTGAAATGCAACCAATTTCCCATGTAAACTTTCTGGTGGAAGTATGACATGCAATTCTGAATCCTAGATAAACACCGACTATTGTGTCAGCAATATTGTAACCTAGAAGCCGCTCCTCCGTAAAGGGATTTACTGATTATAAAAAGAATGACATATGCAGCAACCCGGCCGCAGTTGCCGCAAAACTACATACATCAGCCTAAACGTTTTAATTACACCTCTTGCTCAAAACAAAATGTGGGTAGAACGTTATATTCTTTAGAAATGAATTTTAAACACCTAGCTATCTCTCGTCCAATTGAAAAATGAACAGCCTGCATGAAA
Source organism: Xenopus borealis (assembly GCA_024363595.1). Lineage (NCBI taxonomy): Eukaryota > Metazoa > Chordata > Amphibia > Anura > Pipidae > Xenopus > Xenopus borealis. Next base: position 103,572,257 of record CM044433.1, on the reverse strand, counting down.
ATCTACTTCCAGGTTATCGCTATACCTTAGGAACAGGAACTGGTCGGGATTACATTTACTCGCACATGTTGGAACGCTAGCCTACCGGAAGCGGAAGTGAATGCACTGCTCCAGTAGTTTCCCCTTTGCGGCATGGATCTTGGTACATGACATGCAGTAGGCTAGTTCTTTTCACCTTGGCAAGGTTGGTGAGAATTCCTGACGATGTCATTTGCGATGTCTGGGTGCCCCTGTTGCAGCTTGCAGGCAGCGCCTATGGCATGCGGGAACTTATGTTTTACTAGGAGTACTGTTTTCTACTTCAAACTTTCATGGCTTGATTTATAAGACCCAGTTTTAGATTGCAAGCTCCTGCAGGCTACCAATGAATTGCGCTCTACTAAGAGACGCAAGCGATTATTTTGAATTAAGAGTCACAGAGTCACATCTGTTTATGTATGAACCTGTAGCGTCGGTTTTGCACAGTATTCCTCTTGCTGTCTGTTTGTAAAAGGACAGTATACGCCACTTTTCATTATTAGCTGAAAGAATGGGTCTTGCGCTGAACATGCTTTTTGCCTATTGTTTTAATTAAATATATATCTGGCACTGAACAAGAATATGATGGCAATTTCACTTTAGTACTTCCTGACACTTCTAGAAGAAGAGTTTATTTATTTAAAAGTAGGTGGGAAGTTCTGAAGAAGTTGCCCTGTTTATATGGGCCATGGACTACCAGCAAGCAATACAGCTCCTCTTCTGCAGGTGACTAATCTCCTGTAGATGCTTTCCCACCAGAGGTAAAATATACGCAGTACTCGTACTCGTTGCCTGACGTTTCCTCAAAAAAAGCGATACATATGTTTTACTACCGGCGATTCACTGTATCGTCGGCAGGAAAGCATTTACAGGAGATTAGTCAGCTTAAGTATATATATTAAAGTTTTTCAGTGGAGGTCACCCGGCTGTTAGTGCTTCTCTCCGCTCCTGGGGGCTGCTCTCGCGGGAAGTCAGCAACTCCTTACCGGTCAGTCAATTCCTCCATATGCCTGCTCACTAGCGCTCGACGGAGTCACGGAAAGGCACAGTAGTATTAAAATTAATGCGGCTTTATTATACACACCAACAGCATGACAGACAGTGGGATGGGGAGAGTGCTACGCGTTTCGTGCCCTTCGCTCTCCTGGCACTTCGTCAGGGTCATGTCACCTGGAAAAGAGGAGATTTATCATGAGCGACTAATCTGCTGGTGTGCCATTATCCTAAAGGAAGGGTGAGGAGAATTCAGTGAACTTGCAGATGAGTGCTTTAAAATGGCAAGAAGATAGGAAAGTATGGTGTTTTTAAATAAAAACAATAGGCAGAATGTAATGTCAACACAAGTCCTATTTAATGTGCAAATTTTTTTTACAGGAAAACTGTCATGGGAATTTTTTTTTTCTAAATGCATCAGTTAATAGTGCTGCTCCAGAAGAATTCTGCACTGAAATCCATTTCTCAAAAGAGCAAACAGATTTTTTTTATCTTTCGTTTTGAAATCTGATATGGGTCTAGACATATTGTCAATTTCCCAGCTGCCCCAAGTCATGTGACTTGTGCTCTGATAAACTTCAATCACTCTTTACTGCTGTATTGCAAGTTGGAGTGATATCACCCTCTCCCTTTCCCCCAGCAGCCTAACAGAGCAATGGGAAGGTAACCAGATAACAGCTCCCTAACACAAGATAACAGCTGCCTGGTAGATCTAAGAACAGCACTCAATAGTAAAAACAGACATCCCACTCAGTTACATTGAGAAGGAAAACAGCCTGCCAGAAAGCAGCTCCCTCCTCATGTGCTGGCACAAGTCACATGACATGGGGCAGCTGGGAAATTGACAAAATGTCTACCTTCATGTGAGATTTCAAAATTGAATATAAAAAAAATCTGTTTGCTCTTTTGAGAAATGGATTTCAGTGCAGAAGTCTGCTGGAGTAAGACTATTAACTGATGTGTTTTGAAAAAAACATGTTTTTCCATGACCGTATCCAACAATGGTGGTTAGGTGTATACTGTCCTGTTAAGTCATGGTGTGGCTGGCTTATGAACTGCATGGAGTACCTGTATTATTTGGTGGCACTATCCATTTTTTTCCTTTTGCAATTCCACAATATGTGACAGGTAGGGCTTTGTATGTTTATTTATTGGTAAGTAAATAAATGTGTGGTGTATCAATTTTTTAATGTTATTATATGGTGCTGAAAATGAGACTGAACACTTTTGTCATACTAGTTATATAGTTAAAAAATTGAATCACTCACAGACTTATTTTTATAGGGTTCAGTGACATCCATGTATGTATAGAAATAACTTTCATGGCCACATTTGACCATTACTGATATATATGCATATTCTTTTAAAGGTTTTGTATCATCTACTAGTTTTGGAAAATGGCATTCGTGAATACGCTCTTGCGAACCATTCGATGTTCTTCTGTCCGTTCTTTGGTGCTGGAAGGTGGAAGTTGGTCATTGTTAAAAGTTTCACGTCAACTCACTCAGTCTAAACCTATAATGTTATCCCACCATTTGTGGAAGGAAGATGCCAAGTCAGAATCTAATGAAACATTAGATCTGGAAGAGTGGAAAAGCATCTTGAAATCAGGCATAGAAAGTCCTGAAACAGAAAAAACACAGACACATGAAGATCCTTCTCTAAATGCAATGCGGGAGCTTGTGGAAATGTGGAGACTGGCCGGTAGGGCAGTGCCTCAGTCAATTACAACAGAGCAGTTGCAAGTCCTCATGGAGCTTCCAACAAAAACAGCTAGAAAAAAGTACTTAAAATACCTGTCTGTTAGAGAGATTATTAAAACAAACCAGAAGGAGAAGAAAAAAGAACTCAAGGAAAGTAGTAAATCCACGATGGAAAGCTTGGATCCGTTAGAAACAAAAGAAAGTAACCCTGAAAAGAAGAATACTTTTTTATTACATGTATGGGATAGGTCTATAGATACAATGCAGCGGTGGAAATCTGCCCAAGCAATGAAATTTGGACAACCATTAGTGTTTGATATGGTATATGAAAAGTATATGTCACGGTATGAGTTAGAGAACACTGTTTGTCAACTTATGGAATCTGAAGGCTGGAACAGAAGAAATGCTGATCCATTCCATATATATTTCTGCAACCTGCAGTCTGGTGGCCCATACCATAAAGAATTGGTAAAGCGCTATATGGGAGCTTGGGATAACATGTTTATAACAGCCACAGATAAACCTCATGTTGAAATTTTTCCTAAAGAACAGCTTGTGTACTTAACAGCAGACTCCCCAAATGAGTTAACACACTTTGACCCTACTAAAATATATATCATTGGTTCATTAGTTGACAAGTGCCAACAAACAGGATTATCTTTAGCAAATGCCAAAAGGCTTAATCTAGCCACTGCAAGACTTCCGTTAGACAGATACTTGAAATGGGATGTTGGTGCGAAAAATCTAACCCTCGACCAAATGATTCGCATTTTGCTGTGTTTAAAGGACACCGGTGACTGGAAAAAAGCTTTGTCGTTTGTTCCAACCAGAAAGCATGATGGTTTTGTGGAACGTGCTGCCTCTAAGAAAAGGAACTTTAAAAATGATGGTGCTGTGGAACATGCTCCTTCCATGAAAGGAAACTTGCAGAAAGATTCTAAAATAATCGAGTTTGGTAAAAGTAAATCATTTATCAAACCAGAAAGGACTCAAGATAGTTCCATAAGCTCAACAAGGAAAAGATGGTGGGAGTAGGATTTTTTTTTTTTTTATTAAATTAATATTGGTTTTACTTTCACAAGTAGGACAGTTAAGGATTCTGTCTGTAATTAAAGTGTAATAAATCACAAACCGACATTTATGTTGTTGCACAAGAAGTCACAAGTAAGGGTTCTGTTAAAGTGTAATTAATCACAAACCAACATTTCTGTTGTAGCACATAATAAAACATTTTCAAGGTTGTAATACCTCCATCTTAAGATTTGTTTTTCCATCCCCTACTTTATTCAACATTGTTTTTGTAAAATCAGTGGGCAAGCTCCAATATTAAAATATATTATTTTAACAAGGTATATAGGACTGTTGGCTACACAGGTGACATGCAACCTGCAGTGACAGCTTTGTACCTCTTCATGCTTTCCAAAATAAAATGTAAATCGCCTTATACATTGAGTCAACTCCTCTAACAACCAGTTTTCAAGTTTGCATCCTTTATAGAATACATAATGAATAAATGAATGAAGACCAAGTGAGTTTAAAGGGGTTGGTCACCTTTGAGATAATTGTTAGTATGACATAGAGAGGGATATTTTGAGATCATTTGCAATTGGTTTTCAATTTTTTATTATTTGTGTTTTTTGAGTTATTCCACTTTTTATTCAGCAGCTCTCCAGTTGGCAATTTCAGCTAGTTGGTTGCTAGGGTCCGAATTACCCTGATTTGAATAAGAGACTGGAATATGTATAGGGAAGTGATTAATAAAAAGTTGCAAGAACAATAATTTCTCAGTTTTATAGAGCATTGTTTTTTAGATTGGTCAGTGATGGGGGTCATTGACCCCATTTTGAATGCTTAAAAGAATTAAAAGAAGGCAAATAATTCAAAAACTATAAAAAAATAAAATACTTAATGAAGACCAATTAAACAATATTGTTAAAAATAAATTTGCTTTATAGATCATTTGTTTTAAGATGGGGTCAGTGACCCCTATTTGAAAACTGTAAATTGCTGGAAGAAAAAGGTAAAGTAAATAAGCTATAAAAAATAAATAATGAAAACCAACTGAGAAGTTACTTAAAACTGGGAATTCTAGAACATAACTTGAACCACCCCTTTAAAGAGAATCTAAAGTATTTTCGCTAAAATTTCCTAAAAAGAGCGCATACATTTGAAAATATACAGATAAGTAACTGTTGGCTATGCAGGATGTTAACAATCACAATGGGATATTATCTATTCTGGTTAAAGATAAACTTTTTGTTACATTACCCCAACAGTTAGTTTCTGTTGTTGATACTATGATGTGAAACCTATTCAGTCTCCCCTAACTATGGGTTCTATAATCGTAATACATATATGAATGTAATGTTATGCAAGCTCACAAATGGTTACTTTAGGTATTTTGACTTAAAGCATGACCGAAATCACCAAAGAGAATGTTGTGCCATTTGCTTCTGCTGGCATTTTCGAGAGATTTTTACCTAAAAAAAAAGAAGCCGTCTGTTTTCAGCAAAATGCAGAAACCAAGGGCCATACAGAATGGGAGTGCTTAAAGGAAAACTATACCCCCGGACATTTTTTTTTTTTTTTTTTAAGGCCCTGTGCTAATCTACCTGCACCAGAAGGAGCTCCAGGTGCGAGCAGCCATGCTGGTCACTCTCATGCGCATGATGAAAATCTGCCCCGAATTGCTAATTATGTGCATGCACGTTGTGCGCATGCAAGTGACACAAAATGGCTGCTTCCTCCTGGTGTGGGAAGTCTAGCACTGGCGGGGGGCATTTTTAAAAGAAATACTGTTAAGCCGCACCTTTGGTTGGCGATAACATTTTTACCCACCAGGTGCCCATGGAGAACTCCACAAAAACATAAATTAAGCTTTTTGAAAAGTAAACATAATTTCGAGCAATTTTGCAATATACACGGATTAGAAAATATGCAGACTTTTCATGATTCAAATGGTTTGGATCAGTTCCCTAAACCTAGCTCTCCTGCTGATCTTTCTGACTACATTGCTGAGCTGGCTGACTATTATTACTTTATATCAACAGCCAGCTGCCTTTAGCCTGCATCCTCCTAACCCCACAATTCCCTGCACACATGATTTTAATAAGGATAGGAACATCACAGTGCAATGCATTGTGGGTTATGTAGTTCCTGCATGCTGTCTGTAAGCTGTGGAGAAGTTGTTACAGTTTGTAACATCAGTGTTTTAGTCCCTCCTTCCCTGCCAGGATTTCAAATGATGTAGAAAGAGAAGAACTATTAGCTGGATTTCAGCATAGAAAATTGCATTATTCATACTTTTTGAAGAAACAGGTAATGGTGAGAGGTATATTAGTGGTTTCTGTCTCATGTGGTTTGGAAGCCGGAGTTCCCCTTTAAGATTCTTCTGTGTTTGTTATAACATACCTCCCAACATTCTTGAAACTGAAAGAGGGACAAAAAGATTTAGCTTGCAGAGCGTGGCAAATTTTTTTGGAACAAGCCCCTTTTCTGCAGCCATAATTACCATGTTCATTTTACAAAATTTGGCCAGTTATGAAAGTTTTAACACATTTCTGTAGTTTGTACATGTTATTACAGTTTTACTAATGAAGATAAATCTCCCTTTAAGCTGTGAGTGTAACTACTTTATCAAAAACTGTTACAAATGTATCTTAAAGGGTTTGTTCACCTTCAAACAACTAGTGGTTTGGTCAGATAGATCACCAGAAATAACAACTTTTTTCCAATTACTGTCTATTCTCTATTTGTAATTGTTTTTCTAATATTGAAGTGTAAAGTGTCATTTTTCACCTTCTAAAGCAGCTCTGGGAGGGTGGGGTTGCGGACCCCCCCAACTGTTCTAAACTGATACATTTAATGGATACATTTCTTATCTTTGTCCCTGCTGAGCAGAATCTCTGGGTTTCATTACAGGCAGCTTGTTGATACAATAGTTACTAATACTCTAGAGATGTTGCAGTGAAATGTATCAATTAAATGTTGCAAAATTGTATCAGTTTAGAGTCTGCACCTGAATTACTGAGCTTAGACTCAAACACCACAGACACAACATTCAACTTTACACTTAGATTTTGGAAAGACAGCAAAAGATAAATAATGGGAAGTAATTGAAAATAGTCTTTATTTCTTGAAAACAACTGAACAGAAAAAAGTGTTTGGAAGGTGAACAACACCTCTGGGCTCTCTGCCAAGAGTCAAACATTGAAACATTTTATCTTTTTTGGCTGGTCAGTGCAGAGAAATCGGGACTTTCCAGTACAAATGAGGGCTGAGTAGGGTTGCCACCTGTTCAGTTTTGACCCGAACAGTTCAGTTTTCCTAAGGCCTGTTCGGGTCTCAACTTTCTGTTCGGTTTTTAGCCTTGTGAAACCCGAACAATAATCTAGCCAATAAATAAAATACATTTAAATACAATGTTACTCACTTCAACATGGCTTAGGTATTATCAAGTGCAGTTAATGTCTTATTATTATAGAAACAACAAAGCAAATCAATAAAAAAGAAGAAATGTTATTTTCAAAATTGGCATTCTGTAAAAGTCGCCTGCGCTAAAGCACACAAAGTGCTTTGTTTTCTGAAGTTTCCTTGTGAGGCAATGCCGGGTGACTTTTCTGGACAGAAAATTTTAAAGTGAAAATCCTAGATATCCAGTTCAAAAGCACACATGTGGCAACTAGGGTTGCCACCTGGCCGGCATTTTACCGGCCTGGTTGGTATTTTTGATAGTTGATCCTAGGGTTGCCACCAGTCTGGTTTTGACCCGGACAACCCGGTATTTTGAAGGGCTGCCCGGGTTGCTACTTCCTGCCCGGTTTTCCAAATAAGGAAAACCGGGCGGGATTAGCTTGATTGACGCAGCGATCGGCCAATCGGCGATCACTGTGTCATAGCTCCGCCCCGTGATGGCACAGACCCGCCCCCTGACATCACGGGTCTGCCCACCAACTTAATAGGCCCCGCCCCTTGCCTGGGTTCGGCCACATCAAAAGGTGGCAACCCCCGGCTGAGCCAGCGAAAGAAGGACTGTCCCTCTCAAAACAGTAGGGAGGTAACCTGTCATTAAAGGCCAATATGCCGCCTGAGGATAGGGTTGCAACCCAGCCAGTATTTATCCTTGCCTAGCAGGTAAAATACTGGAAGGGCCGGGGCTGGTATTACAAATTTACAGGCAATGTAGTTGCCGGTAATTTGTAATACCCTTGCAAAAAGCCCCCGGCCCTTCTCACTAGATTTATTTGTTTGCAGACGTTGTGCTGGCTCCGCCCCTTTATAGTCACGGCCCTGCCCCTTTGCGTTTCATTTTAATGACCCCACCCCTTTTACGTCACTCCCTACCCCTTTTGTTCCCACCCCCAGCACTAGCCGGTAAAAAAAAATGTTTTAAAGGTGGCAAGTTGCCAGTTGGCAACCCTACCCGAGGATCAAAGATTGATTCAATGTGACGCATTACAGTGACAAGACACCTCATACTGGCGTACAACATTGTACGTCTATCTAAGCAGCACTAACGGAGAGCTCAGTGCCGTAGACATTCTAACGTTCCATCGCTCTACCCCACCTCCCGGTACTCTATGGTGGTTGGGAGGCTACATTTTGAAGGGAAGTGGCTACGTCACGTTGGTGTTGTAAGCGTCGGGGAAGATGGCGGAGAAGAAGGGGCGAATAGGAGGAGGTGATACGGAGAGTGCGTGATATTTTTGTGTTCTTCAGTATCCGCGTATTGCTGCCTTTATTGCATCTAAATCTGACAGTGTTTGCCGTTTTTTTTTCTATACAAATTTCTATTATTCTGTAGATGGGATCATGAGAACACGTATACTAGTATAATGGGAGAACTGAGCAGCAGCCTGTACCCAGCATCATTACATCAGTAATCGCTTGTTCTGTGCTCACATTAGAACACGAGTTATTTCCCAGTCCCAATGTTACCTTTTGTGTCTGTTAGTTAGCCATAATGAGTACACGAATTGATCTTTTGCTGGGAGAAGTAGACCCAGGTGTTGGTGTGTTTCATTTTTTGACTTTTTTTTAAAAAGGCAAATTGTTTTTGTCTTTAGAACTTCTAAACCATCTATAAAAAAATGTTTAGCTTATAAATGTGGGCTTCTTTTGAATATAAAGGGAGGGTCTTGCATAGGCTTATAATAAGGGCCCTCTTGATATTTTTTTTTTTTTGTTGTGGTTGCTGTTCCCATCATTTAGCTCAGTAAAAAATGCTCATCTTGGTAAGTTGTTTCAACTTCACCAGGACCAGATGAAGAGGCAGAAAAAGCAGTGAACTCTAAGACTGTTTCTTCCAGCAATGGAGGAGAGAACTCAAGCCGCAGCTCAGAGAAAAGGGCAGCTGAGGACTCCAAGAATGAGCCTTGTCCATCTAAGGTTTCGAAAATTGGGTTTGCAATAGGAAGTCGGAGCCTGAAGAAATCACAACCCATATCAATCAAACTTGGAGCCAGTGTATGTATACATGGTTTCTTCAGCTGTATTCCTACTCATTATGCATCTTCATCATCACTGTCGTATAATTATAACTCCTCTGCACAATAGTGTCATTTGAAGCTTGAAAGTTATTCTGTACTGTCTGAAAAAACGCATTAGATTTCCAAATGATTTCCTCTTCTGCATGTTTTACACTGTTCTCTTACATAAAAGTAACAGAACATAAAATAGTAGAGTGGTTTTGTTTGCTGTTGCTTTTGTCTCTCTGTTTTAGTTAAATTCTCAGTAAATCATGCATAATAGTATTTATAGCTGTAATATGTGAAGAAGCTGCTGTGTTTTTTTCCTCTATCTTAAAGGAGAAACAAACCTGTAATAAAAAAAAAAACCCTACCCTCCATAGACCTCCCTCCTTCCCCCAGCCTAACTGCTCTGTGCAGATTCTGTCCAGCGAAGTTCACAGGTTTCATCTTCAGCAGCTTTGGTAAACTTTGGAATGAGATGCATGTGCAGTGGTAGCGAAACAGAAAATTACTCCCGCAGCTAGGCGGGGGTCTATGTAGGGTAGGGATCTATTTTATTACTGTTTTGTTTCTCCTCTAAATCACCTATGCGTTTTCTCATGATATTAACATTGCGTGAATAGTTTCTTCTACCCAGATGCAGTGTATAGTCCACTAAACCCATTACAAAACAGAAATTCTTTCAGATGGTCATTGACTCCCATTTGTTTTCTTTTATTTTATTTTAGAAACCTAAAGAGGTAGCACCAGCCGTTGTTAAAAAAAAGAGTGTAGTGGCATCCGTATTTAATGATGACGATGATGTAAGTGATTGCTTTTTAATATTTTATTACAATTTTAAATCATGTGAAATTGCCTTAACCAGTGATGTATTTAGGTCCGATGCCACCCTAGGGCATTCTCTCAGTAGGAAGTCTCGCAGCAGCTGGGAAGATAATGTATTTTTCTTTAAAACAATTAAAATTTTTAAGTAGGCATCTGAGGGCCACCCCTTAAAGCTGCCACTCTAGCCACAGGCCCTTTGATGCCTATGTATAATTGCAGCCCTGACCGTAACATTTTACCTTGAGTAAACTGAAGACATTGTTATAGTAGTTACACAACAGCTTTTTATACATGCTTTAATATGCTAAAATGTATATTCATGCTAAATTTTTTTTTTATTTTTTTTTTTTGCCCCTAGTGTAATCGAAAGGTTCAGGAATATGCCAGCCATGATTAGACTTTTCCTGGGATGGAAGATAGTGAGACAGCTTATGGTAGTTATGCAAGGTTGTAGCATGTTTGAGAATGGCTCACATGATGGTCAGGCTCTGATGAGTGTACTGTATAGTAAATCCCCATTAGACCGCACCTTTGGCTGCATATGCCCCATTTAAAGGGGTTGTCCACTTTCAAACAACTAGTTGTTTTCAGATAGATCACCATAAATAATGACTTTTTCCAATTACTATCTATTTTCTATTTGTATCCGTTTTTCTAATATTGAAGTGTAAAGTGTAATTTTTCACCTTCTAAAGCAGCTCTGGGAGAGGGGATCGCCGACCCCCCCCCCCCAACTGTTCTAAACTGATACATTTAATGGATCCATTTCTTATCTTTGCCCCTGCTGAGCAGGGTTTCTCTGGGTTTCATCTCTGAGTTTCATTACAGGCAGCTGTTAGAATTGATACAATAGTTGCTAATACTCCAGAGATGCTGCTGAGAAATGGATCAATTAAATGTTGCAAAACTGTATCAGTTTAGAGTCTGCACCTGAATTACTTAGCTGCCAGACTCAAACGCCAGAGACACCAACATTCAACTTTACACCTAGATTTTGGAAAAGCAGTAAAAGATAAATAATGGAAAGTAATTGTAAAAAATGGAAACTGCCATGGGAAAACCTGTTTTTTTTTAAACACATCAGTTAATAGTGCTGCTCCAGTAGACTTCTCCACTGAAATCCATTTCTCAAAAGAGCAAACAGATTTTTTTTTTATATTCAGTTTCGAAATCTGACTTGGGGCTAGCCATTCTGTCAATTTCCCAGCTGCCCCTGGTCATTTAACTTGTGCCAGCACTTTAGGAGGGAACTGCTTTCTGGCAGGCTGTTGTTTTCCCTTCTCAATGTAACTGAATAGTACACAGTGGGACATGGTTTTTACTATTGAGTGCTGTTCTTAGATCTACCAGGCAGCTGTTATCTTGTGTCAGGGAGCTGTTATCTGGTTACCTTCCCATTGTTCTGTTGTTAGGCTGCTGGGTGGGGTAAAGGGAGGGGGTGATATCACTCCAACTTGCAGTAAAGAGTGATTGAAGTTTATCAGAGCACAAGTCACATAACTTGGGGCAGCTGGGAAATTGACAGTATGTCTAGCCCCATGTCAGATTTCAAAATGAAGTATAAAAAAAAAATCTGTTTGCTCTTTTGAGAAATGGATTTCAGTGCAGAATTGTTCTGGAACAGCACTATTAACTGATGCATTTTGAATTTTTTTTTCCCATGCCAGGATCCCTTTAAGGGAATCACAAAGTGCCTAGAAAATGTGTTGTTCAGATACATCAAAAGTTGCTAAAATTAATTTTTATTTGTGACTGTGTTTCTAAAATGGGTGTTTAAACCTTAAAGGGGAACTCTGGCTTCCAAACCAAAATTTGATAAAGAGGCCCACATAACACAGAAACCCCTAATATACCCATAAAAAGTTACCTGTTTCTTCAAAAAGTATGAATAAATGCCATTTCTATGCTGAAATCCAACTGTTTAACAGGTCTTTTCTTTCTGTATCATTTGAAATCCTGGCAGGGAAGGAGGGAGTAAACATTGGTGTTTCAAATTGTAACAACTTCTCCACAGCCTTCTGACAGCAAGCAGGAACTATATGATCCACAATGCATTGCACTGTGATGTTCTTATTGAAATAATGTGTGCAGGGAATTGTGAGGTTTGGAGGATACAAGCTGAGGACAGCTGGCTGCTAATACAAAGTAATAATAGTCAGCCAGCTCAGCGAAGTAGTCAGAAAATCATCGGGGCTAGGCTTAGGGAACACTCAGAAACCATTAAAAGTCTGCATATTTTTTTTAATTAATGTATATTGCAAGGTTGCTTACAATTATGTTTTTGTGGAGTTCCCCTTGTTCCTGGTGCAGCCTTCTACTGTTGATACTTTTTTTTCAGCAGCATCTTTGGAAGGTTTGCAACTATTGTATCAATTATAATAGTTGCCTTTAATGAAACTCAGGGATTATGTTTAAAAACACCAAAGATAAGAAATGGATTGACTAATGTATCAAATTAGAATAGTTCAGTCAGTGACCCCCCCCCCCCCC
>CM044433.1:103540324-103559656 GCA_024363595.1 Xenopus borealis | reverse complement strand
CCCCCCCCCCCCATCCAAATCTGCTCTAGGGAAATACAAGAAGGTAATAAAAACTGTAACGTTAAACTTCAATATTAGAAGGAAATATTGTGCATGTTTGCATGTGTAATACCAGAGCCACCTGGTTCATGTTAATGAGTAGAAGTATCTGCTGCTGTAGCAATAACCTTTTTCCCCAAGTGTGGGATTCATTACACAATAACACTTACAGTTGTGCTCATAAGTTTACATACTCTAGCAGAATGTATGATTTCTTAACCAATTTTCAGAGAACATGAATGATGACACAAACTTTTCTTTCACTCATGGTTAGTGGTTGGCTGAAAAGAAAATAGGCTCTCGCACACCCTCATGAAAAATAATCAAGTAATACCTGGTGCACAATGGTAGAGGTCCGGCAACCTCACAATAAATCCAATTTGCAAAGAAGATCCAAAGACATACAGATCGGCAACAAGCAAGGCGTACCTTGGACGTTTATTTGCGGGAATGCAGTGCAATGTTTCGGGGTCAAACCCCTGTCATTCATAGTGGTTGGTTGAAGCCATTTATTTTCAAACAACAGTGTTTATTCTTTTTAAATTATAATCACAACACAAACTACCCAAATGACCCTGTATGATCAAAAGTTTACATACCCGGGTGATTTGGCCTGATAACACAATTTAACACAAAAGGGTTAGAATGGCTATTACAGGTAACCACCTTCACCTCTGATCTGTTTGCTTGTAATTAGTGGGTGTTTATAAAAGGTCAATGACTTTCTGAACTCCTGACAGACCTTTGCATCTTTCATCCAGTGCTGCATTGATATTTTTTGAATTCTAAGTCATAGAGAAAGCAAAATAATTGTCAACGGATCTGCAGGAAAATGTAGTTGAAATCTATAAAACAGGAAAGGGATATAAAAAAAATATCAAAGGAACTGAGAATGCCAATCAGCAGTGTTCAATCTCGAATAAAGAAGTGTAAAATTAGGGGTTCTGTTGAAACCAAAGAAAACAAAAATTTCCCCCACAACTGCCAGACAAATTGTTCGGGATGCAAGGAAAAACCCACAAATAACTGCAGGTGAAATGCATGACTGGAAAAAATGTGGTGTGGCTGTTTCAAGATGCACAATAAGGAGGCACTTGAAGAAAGATGGGCTGCATGGTCAAGTTGCCAGAAGAAAGTCATTACTACACAAATGCCACAAAGTATCCCACTTACAATGTGCCAAACAGCACAGAGACCAGCCTCCAACCTTCTGGCACAAAGTCATTTGGAGTGATGAGACTAAAATGTAAATTTCTGGCCACTTGGAGACATTTGGAGAGGAGTCAACAAGGCCTATAACGAAAGGTACACCATTTGGCTAGTTTGTGTAGTGGTTATGATTTAAAAAGAGTAAACACAGTTGTTTTACAATAAATGGCTTCAGCCAACCACTAACCATGAGTGAAAGAAAAGTTTTTATCAATCATATTCTCTGAAATATGGTTAAGAAATCATAAATTCTGCCAGGGTGTGTAAACTTATGAGCACAACTGTATGTTGTAGCGGCTACCAATCTCCCTGTATGACAGCCATACAGAAACCAGATTTGACAAGCAGGTTTATGGCTATCACTTTTAGAGAAAAGAAATCATTTTATAAAAACTAGAATTATTTTCTTAAAATAGTGCCTATGGGAGATGATCTTTTCATAATTCAGAGCTTTCTAGATAATTGGTTTCCGGATAACCCATCCTATACCTGTGTATTGTTTGGAAATCCTCTACCTGTTCTATAGGCTTTGTGTTCATTGCATGTTCATGGTTCAGTGATAGCACCTGATGTTTCAGCAGGTATATGGGTTTCATTCTAAAAGTGCTTTGCCATAGTTTTGTGTTAATTGATGTGGTAAAGCTACACAAAATGTTGTTAATCAATTTATTCATATTACAGAGTGAGCCTGAAGAAATGCCCCCAGAGGCAAAAATGCGAATGAAAAATATTGGAAGGTAAGAAGTTATTTTTATGTATGAAAGCTCACTGTCAACATTTGTAAATGTCTATTTTATAAAGTTGTATCATGTATTCTGTTAATTGTAGTTGTAATTAATAGTTGTCCAAAATATTCTCCCATTATACTATGTTGGTAGGCAGAGCTGTAGGGTGAAGAAGACAAAATGTAATTGAACTAGTACTGCCTGATGCATATTAATCAGTGTTGTTTTGTGTGTTTTCTAATTACCACACTAGGGATACACCTACATCTGCAGGGCCAAACTCATTCAACAAAGGAAAGCATGGATTTTCAGACAGCCAGAAACTGTGGGAGCGAAATATCAAAACTCGGTTGGATCACATAACTGATAAATAAAATCTTTTTGTTTGTGTGTGGGGAGGGAAGACCGTAAACCAGTTTTAGGTGGGTAATTGTGATTTTTTTTTTTTTTAAATGGATGGATACATTTAAAATTGTTTTTTTTTTTTATTATATGTCACACAAATAAATATGTTAAAATGTTACCTTGTTTTAGAACACTTTTATTGGTAGTCGTGTGGGTTTTGCCTGCTGTTAATCCTTATTAAAAATCAGATTAGTTGACTGAGCATTTATTTATGTAAGGGATACACAAGATGCCAGTCTGGTCTTGTATAAAAGCACAGCCACACAGACTGTTGGTTGCTAGACATTTGTGACTTGCTTTGCCCGCATCCTTGAATTTCTTCCATATGTGCACATAGAGTTAAGCGAAGAAGCCATTTCCCAGTTTTTTTATGGAGCAAAAGGAAACTATTTTGGTTTATGGTTGTGTAGTAAAGAAAAATTGGCATTTACTGATTTCATCAAGTAAACAAACATATACTCCATTTTAACACAAATTCTGCATAGAGCATCAACAGTAAGTTTACTATAGGTATGTGTGTATATTCTATTTTTTGGCTTGCTGATAAGAGATCCCATACATAGATAATTGCCTTATAAACACTTTAGGTTCAAAAGGCTATGTTAATATAAAGTTCTTTGAGAACTCTTATCCCTCTTGTATCTTTTATCCCTGCAGCCAATGTCTTGCACTGTGAAATATTCAAACATGAGCATTTTTAATGGGCATTTCTGCCTGAAAACAATATGTAAAATTGTATACATTAGCGCAGTCTTGGAAAAAATGTTCTACTTTAGCATGCAATGGCATCAATTTAAATGCTGAGCCAGCAGAATTTACTTTCTGGTACTCAGGACTGTTTAGAATCCCTTTCTGGTATCAAAAAACAAGTAATTGCTTTATGGGAATATTGCATATACATTATAGTAAAACCATTTTTGGACAAAGTAAGTGCAGCAATTTTGAAGCTAATGTTATTAGAGCCAAAGGAGTTTCAGAAAATTTAGTGCTGCTTGTTTGGGGCCAGTTAAAGTCCCCATATCTCCTAGTGTGTCAGTGCTCCATGCTAGTAGAAATGTTGTTATACTAGTATTGTTGTCTGTAGTATTCACTGCCGTTGTCAAATATAAAGCTAATTTAGATCAAGTGGATTCCAAATGCATCTATTTGGTATAGAAACTACTAATGGAACAAAGTGATCTATCCTTTGGCACAAATACAGCTTTAATGCAATCTATAGTTGCTGGTATAACCCTAAATTAAAGGAAAACTATACCCCCCCCCAAACAATGTAGGTCCCTATAAAAAGATATTGCATAGAAAAACTCTGTAAAACCCTGCTTCATGTAAATAATTTTCATAGTAATATACTTTTTAGTAGCATGTGCCATTGGGTAATCATAAATAGAAAATTTCCATTTAAAAAAATAAGGACAGCCTCCTGGGATCGTATGATTCAACGGTGCACACAAACATACCAAACAAACTATAAAGTTAGGTCACATGAGCCAGTTAACAGACAGAGTTCTGTCTTTTGCTTCCACACTTCTTCCTGTTAGTTAAAATATTTCTGGTCAGGTGATCTGAGGCAACACACAGATCATCACAAAATGGTGGTTCAAGACATGAGATGTAAAAGCTCAAGACTTACAATATATATATCAGGTAGGTAAGATTCTTTAATGTGTCACTTAATTTGATATAAACAATCTGTTGCTAAAGTATTCTTTTTGGGGGGTATAGTTTTCCTTTAAGTAGATAGTGATCCTAAGTCTAAGTTTAAATACATTCATCTTGTGGAACTGCAAAAAAAAAAAAAAAAAAAGCTTTCACTTCATTATCTAGTCAGACCGCTCAGTTCATACAGGTATATTTTATAAGGGAATGTGAAGCAAATACAAGGTGCTGTAATAAGGATCTGTAGTATTTAAATATACACCCATGTGTCAGGTGGTTGTGACTAGGTATGCACGGAATCCACTATTTGGTATTCGGCCGAATCCCCACATACTTTGAAAATTCAGCCAAATAACAAACCAAATCTGGTAACAAACCAAAGGGTCAGGAAAGGAAAAAGTGAGAACTTTTCTATACTTCCTTGTTTTGAGATGAAAAGTACAATGAGTTTGCTCCCTGCCCCTAATTTACATATTCAAATTAGAATTTGGTTTGGCCAGACAAGGATTTGGCCCAATCCTGCTGAAAAAAGGCCAAATTCTGAACCAAATCCTGGTGTCTATAGTGTGTGATCCACGCAGTGCAAATCAGTTGTGGCTATTTATACAACCCATTAAGGCAGGGGTGTCCAAACTGCAGCCCAGGATGGATATGAATGCGGCCCAGTTTGAAACGCTCAGTTCTCGAGAAAACGTCATGTTGCAAAGGATATAGGAGGAGGGGGACTCTGCCCATTGCCCAGTTAGTAATAATATAATAAGTATTTAATATCCAGGTGTTCCTTATACCAGTGTATAGCTCAATCTGGTTATCCAACTGGTATTGAAGTTCCCTTTGTTTGTGTATTTTCTTTACTTTTACAAATTAAAAAGTGTTTGTGTATTTCATGTGTGGCCCCCAGACAATTTTTCGTCTTCCAATTTGGCCCTCAAAGCCAAATGTTTGGACACCCCTGCATTAAGGGAACCTTGGAATTACTGCCATATACTAGTTGGTGGCAATTCCAAGGCACATTATTATTTATAAGGGAAGGCTGGATGGGCACGCTGGGGCTTCCCCTTCAAGTCACAGTGACATGAATGGGCCCAAGTAGGTTTTGTGAATAGTGTTTTGCAATAAATTAGTGATTGTGTTAGTGCAGACTGTTGTTTAGCTCAGAAGCCTTAAATCATCACTATCACCATAAAGTAATTTTTTTATATTATAAGTTCATATATGTTCATCCAGCATCGAAATCCTCATAACAACTAGATGATTGTAGCCCAATGGGAAAAAGCCTGTCAGACTGACTGCTGCTTGCAACAAGAGTGCCATTTAAAGGACAAGGAAAACTAAATAAGTAGGTTATAATATTGTACATGATGTTTTGTGCTTGTGTACCAGCCCAAGGCAACCATAGCCCTTTAGCTGTAAAGATCTGCGTCTCCCCAGTAGCTCCCCATCTTCTTTTCTGCTGTTTCACTGCACATGCTCTGTGCAGTTGTCAGTTACTGAGCTTGGGGACCTACTCACAATATACAGTACACATAGAATAGAAATGTCACTGTATAAGGCTGATTAGTCATTAATACAGATAATTACTACATGGCAGCAAAGTGCAACTAGCATCATAATGTAATTAATTAATCAATTTAATCAGCCCTGTAGCATTATCTTAAATGAGACAAACCTAATTCTGCTTGACGATTTGTAACGACCCCTAAGCTTAGCTGCTCAGAGCCCACTGAGCATGTGAGTGTTGCAGACACTTTCCAAGATGGAATCCCCCTGTGACAGGTTTGCAGTTTTGGATCATTGGTGGCTATGGATAAGCTGAAACTTTAGGCTGGTGTAAAAAATTTAGTATATAAAACATGGCATTTTTAGCCCTATTAATTTTTAGGGCTTAGTTGTCCTTTAAGTCTATGGCAGGCAGCTCAATTGGTAACTCTTGGTTACTCTATCAAATATCTCGTATCACTGGTCTTCAATATTTCTTAGCAACAAAACCCTATCCTGCATTGAGTAGCACATAATCTAAAAGTCAGGAAAAGGAACCTGAATAAATAATCTATTTGGAAAATGTAAGATGTTAAAGGAATCGTTTAGTATAAAGTAAGAACTGGGTAAATAGATAGGCTGTGCAAAATAAAAAATGTTTTCAATATAGTTAGGCAAAAATGTAATGTATAAAGGCTGGAGTGACTAAGTTTAACATAACAGAACACTACTTCTTGCTTTTCAGCTCTCTTGTTTACACTGACTGGTTACCAGGCAGTAACCAACCAGTGAATTGAGGGACGGCCCTGTAGCTTTTGAATCTGAGATGAATACTGAGGATCAATTGCAGACTCACTGAACAGTTATGTCCCATGTGGCCTCCCTTCAAGTCGCTGACTAACTCAGATTTAGAGAGCTGAAAATCAGGATGTTGTGTTGTATTCTGTTATGTTAGACATCCAGTCACTCCAGCCTTTATACATTACATTTTTGGCTAACCCAACTATATTAGAAACATTTTTTATTTTACCCAGTTTTTATTTTTACCCTGAACTGTTCCTTTAATACTCCACACACGCCAACATACACTGGATAGTGCAGATCACTATCCAAGGGCGTAGCAAATTAAGGACAAGACACACACCAAAAACTGAAAGTAATTAAAAAGGAGATTTTGTGTACTTGCCATTAAATCTCTCTCTTCAGTCACTTGGGGGTCACAGCAACAATGGGGTATAGCTGGTACATCCAGGAGGCAGGACACAACTGATAAACTGGCTCCTTCTCCACTGGCTATACCCCCAGCAGGCAAAGCTTCACTCAGTTGGTAACAAAGTCAACAGGAATCAAATAATCCTTTATAACTTAACATGTAAGTAGTAATATACAAACAAGTAACATTTTTGATTAGAAAAATAGGAGAGTCTCAATCCAGGGCGGGACGTCCTGTGTCCCCCAAGCGACTAAGTACACAATCTCCTTTTCTGCTTGGGGGACACAAGGACAGTGGGGACGTACCAAAGATTTCCCCTAAAATCCCAGGTGGGAGAGTGAGGCCTATATATACCACTGCGGCTTGAAGCACCTTTCTGCCGACGTGAGTGTCAGAAGCTGCAAGGTGTCGAAATGGTAAAATTTGCAAAAGTAGTGGACCGAAATCCACGTATCTGCTTTGGATAGCTGTTCTGCCAAGGCCTGATTTCTTAAGGCCCAAGACGTACTCATCCCTCTGGTAGAGTGGGCAGTGATCCTATCTGTAGGCAATTGGCCTTGTGCGGTGTAGGCTCGCTGACTGGTTTTGCCCTTGGGACCTTTATGAGGTCCCAAGGGCAGGATAAGTACAGCATCAGTCCTGCGGATGTCCTGAACTCTATGAAGATAGAATTTTAAAGCTCTAACAGGATCCAGAAATTTTAGAGCCACCTCATTGGGATTGGATGGTGAAGGACAGAAAGTTGAAAGCGTTATTTACTGGTTCAAGTGAAATTCTGAAACCAATGTAGTCAGGAATGAAGGTATGTTTCAGATAACTGCTGTTGTGATGGAAAAACTATGAAGGGCAGCTTACAGGATAATGTGTTGAGTTCAGAAAACACGTTGCGCAAAAGGAAAAAAACAGTTCTCCAGGTGAGCCATTGCAGAGACACTGACCCCAGTGGTTCAAACGGCAGGTTTTGTAATGCTTGCAATACTAAGGTGAGGTCCCAGAGAGAAGCTGGTGGTCAGATGGGGGGAGCCACATGTACAACCCCCTGCATAAAAGTTTTGACATCAGGCAATAGTGCCAGGTGCTCCTTACAGATAAAAATGGAATTTGAGACTTAAGAGAACCAAAAGACAGACCCTTGGCTACCCCTTCCTGGAGGAAATCTAGGATATTAAGGACTGAGAAGACCTTGAATACAGAATTGTTTCGGTTGAGCCATTGATAGTACTTGATGGTGTGTCTTGGCTGAAACTGGCTTTCTGTCAATGCACCCAGTGCGTGCTATGGCCTTTGAAAACCCCTTTTGAGTCAGGATTTGCGTATCGAGAGCCATGCCGTCAAATTCAGGTATGATGGATTTGGATGTTGGATTGGACAATGCAATAGAAGGTCCGGCAGAGGCGGTATCATCCAGGTTTCTGCTACTGACCAATTGAGGTCTGTGAACCAGGTCCGTCGAGGCCACCTTGGTGCTATGAGAATAAGAGGTGTCTGCTCTGTCTGTAGCCGTCTGATTATCCTTGGGAGAAGTGGAAAGGCATACGCTTAGGTGAAAATGGCCTGGCCGCCATGAGAGCATTAATGTCGAAGGCTCTGTACCGAGCTAGAAAGCTTCCACTTTTCAATTGTGTCGAGTCGCCAGGAGGTCCACTTCCAGAATGCCCCGCCTCTGTGTTATCTCGTGGAACACTTTGTTGTTTAGAGACCACTTGTCTGGGTCTATGGACTGTCTGCTTAGAATGTCTGCTTCCCAGTTGAGGAGCCCTGGAATGTAGATGGCTGAAAGTATGGTCTGATGGCTTTCTGCCCATTGGAAAATGAGCTTGACCTTGTGTTTAAAGTCCCTCTGCTTCTTGTGCCCCCTTGGTGGTTGATGTAAGCAACTGTTGTGGCATTGTCTGTCTGTCTTAATCTTTGCCACCTGATCTATCAGAACTTGTTGCCAATGAAGGCCTAGATGGCATGCTCGAATCTCTAGAATATTGAACTGCAATTTCTTTTCCTCTGAATTTCAGAGTCCCTGTGCTGGCTTTCCCTCGAGGGCAGCTCCCCAACCTGACAGACTTGCATCTGTAGGGAGTACTCGCCATTGTAGGTCTAATAGCTATCAGCCTAGTGTCAGCTGGTTGGTCTCCAGCCACCAAGGCAGGAATAAGCTTGTCTAGTGAGATAGACCAATCTCTTGTAGCAGGGATCATCTTAACTACAATGTCACAATGTTCAATTGGAGCTCTTGAACATGGAATTGAGCAAATGGCACTGATTCTATGGCAAAGACCAGGACTCCCCAGCACTTTAAAGCAAAATTTGATAGTGTGTTGTTGTTCAGAATTATGTTCTATAACATGGATCACCAACCTTTTTGAACCTGTGAGCAACATTCAGAAGTAAAAGGAGTTGGGGGGCAAAGCTAGCATGAAAAATTGCTGTGATTGGCCATTTGGTAGTCCTAATGTGGACTGTCAACCTACATTGAGGCTCTGTTTGGAGGCGCACCTGGTTTTTATGCAACCAAAACTTGCCTCCAAGCCAAGAATTCAAAATTAAGCACCTGCTTTGAGACCACTGGGAGCAACATCCAAGGGGTTGGAGAGCAACATGTTGCTCACGAGAAACTGGTTAGGTATCACTGTTCTATAGGCATACATTTGTGCGAGCAAATGCTGTGGAATGCTGGGAAAATGGTAGCGTGACCTGTGCATCTGTAAAAGATGGCGACAGGACAAACTTTGCACAGGACCGCACACCACCCACCCAGGAAAAAACGGGTCAGAGAATAAATGATCTGTGCTGCAGGTGGCAACAGTGTTTGCAGAGTGAGGGAGAATGAAACTGAAACATTAAGAGCACATGGTGCCCCCTCCTGTGACCTGCCCGTGAACTCCCTGTGCTGTAAGGGAGAGAGCTGCACAATATCTCCAAACCAGGGATATACCAGTACAATAAGCGCTCACTGCCACATGTATAGTGGAGTAATCACTCCCCCCACTGTTCCACAGCAGAGGAGGGAGAAGGGGGAGAGAGAGAGCTGGAGAAAAGGCCCAGGGAAGCCCCTGTTCCAGGTTACCTGTCCCTGCTGCAGAGGGTGCCTCTCTCTTCCACTGCCTGCCAACTAGCCAGGTCTCCTGAGGGAAGGAGATATACAGTAGTGGCTAGGTGGTCTGTGCAAAGCACCCAGTGACCACAGTGGCAGATCCCACGTTGTAGGGTGCTACAGAGTCTTTACGCAGTGTAAAAAGACAAACACAACCCCAAATGCCAGCCAAAAGCTGAGCAGAGAATTTGTAGAAGTCCTAACCTCCTGATGACACAACTCAAATGGAGTGAAGCTCCGCCTGCTGGGGATATAGCCAGTGGAGGAGGAGCCAGTTTTTTATCGGTTGTGTCCTGCCTCCTGGATGTACCAGCTATACCCCATTGTCCCTGTGTCCCCCAAGCAGACTAGGAGAAATATAATGTACTGTTGAAGTGCACTAGTTAAAAGTTGTTTGTTTGCTTCAGAAAGACTACTATAGTTTATATAAATAAGCTGCTGTGTAGCCATGAGGGCAGCCATTCAAGCTGGGAACCAAGCTACAGGTTACACAGCAGATAAAAGATAAGACACCTTTATATTGGACAGGGTTCATTTGGTATGTGCTGTATAACCTGTGCCTTTTCTATTTTTTTTCAAACCTGAATGGCTGCCCCCATGGCTATACAGCAGCTTGTTTATATAAACTATAATAGTCTTTCTTAAGGAAACACTCAGCTTTTACCAATACAGGGAAACGGTATATTATTTATGAATTATTTTAAAACACAAATTATTTTTGGTGTTATGGCCCCTTTAAAAAGTAATCTGCTGTGTCACTTAATTACTTCTACTCGAAGGGCTAAACTCCACGGAACAATAAGTTAAGCGGTGACGAAATGCATACAGTATGTGTCGGATGTGCCAAATATAATGCAAGTGATCGAGAAAACGCAGGTAGAAACTACACACATTACAACTGTCGCACAGTCCAACAGTCTTATTGTGACAGATGCATGTAGTTTGTACATGCAATTTCTCAATCAGTCCCATTATTTGTGGCACAGCACATCCGTTTCATCGATGTGCAACAAATTGTTCTATGGAGTTCAGCCCTAAACCCACTCCCCCCCCTCATGGGTTTGGCTAGTGAGCTGCTCAGTTCTTTTCAACTCGGATTACTAAACATATAGCAGTATAGCAGCCAATGAAGATAGCATTACTGGTTTCCATAGAAACTCTGCTCTAGCTGTGTGCTATTTTTGTCCTGAGATCAACTTTGATTCGATTTCTGCCTGTGTATGCCTGTATTTCATTAACTCTATGGAGAACATGTGTCGTTTGTAGAAGTAAATGTCACTGATATGTCAGAGGGAAATGCTGCTTTTTATGTTTTTGGAAAATGTGATGGCGCTGACAAACAGAGGGGATATATGCAACACAAATAATGCCCTTCAGTGGGGGGAGATGTGACCAACATATACATGGCAGGAGAATGTAGGGTTTACAAGTCCTTTAACTTATTTGTCTGGTATCCACTTAAACAAAATTGAGACATGTATGGCAAATCAGTCCATAAATGCACAAGTGGGAGGGAAAAAATGTATACACAATAATATGCATCAGATGAAATTCTTCATTTTCTCAACTATGAGTCCATTCTTGTTCTCGGCACGTTCCTTCTTAATGCTTTATAACTTTAGCATGAATGTGATCAAATTGCTTGCATGAGGTAACTGGGACTGGGTGAGTGGGAATATGAACATATTGGGCAAGATCATGTATTTTTAAACACATATCTTAAATTACTCCGAAAAGAAATGTTGGTTTATTTCCACTTTCTAGCAAAAGCAGACAATCCAGAAGCACTGAGTGAACATTTTCACAGACAAAGACCATAGAAGAACAACTACTTGATGTTTTTTTGTAACACAAAAGCAATTAAAGTCAACTCCTAGAAATATTTATGGTGTTGATGTCAATGAGCAGGTATAGAAAGGGATTAGTGCTGATGCATCACAGCAAAAAGTCCTGGATAAGTGCTGAAGTTCAAACATTCTAAAGCAAAACATTTGTGGTCATACCACTTTTGATATTTGTCCAACCTCCACTTCTACAGTCTCTAACTCCTCAGACACATCAGTCCATTTTTGTCCCTGTTGCTGGGCAAGAACATAATTTACTACCTGCATGATGCTTTGGTCGGAAAGTGATGAAACAGCTGTGCCATTTGGTGGCTGTTCCATTGCTTCTTCAGCAATCTCAATCTCTTCAGTATTAATTTCTGCTTGTGGATCATCCAGCTCAGTGGACAATATGCTTACTGCATGCTCAACTTGGGTTCCTTGATTATGGAACTGAAGACCGTCCTTCTCCAGCATTATTTTACCAGGTACATAGTCCTTATGCGTTTTAGTCATATGCTTTCGTAATGTACGATCATCTATGTAGCCCTCAGTGCACAGTGGGCACACATAAGGTCGTTCTCTGGTGTGTGTCCTTACATGGCGTTTAAGGGAACGGGCATCAGCCCAAGCTACACCACAAGTACGGCATACAAATGGTTTTACCCCTGAGAGGGAAAAAAACGGGAGAATTTTAAACAATCATTTAGCTGCAATAATAAGACTGCCATTTTTTTTATATAAATTGGGGAATAACAACAACAATCACTAGTTACATACGTACCCAGCAGTACGTTTATAATAAGTACCTTGTAATTTGTTTGGAACTCTTAACTGTTGAAGTTCTTTCATTAGATAAATTGGCTTCCACTTTCACTACACAAAAATGCTGTGTGCCATTTTCTCACACCAAGATTTTCTCTAGTGCCATACACAGCATGGTCTGCTAGAATAATTCCATCTTTATAGACCAAAGACCATTTGTGGAGGCTGAGAGCATTTACTCATAGCAATCCCTCATTTCTGAATAATTCTTTTTTGCAGAATGGCCACTACTGTGCTGCACAACTTGAACTCGCATATCTTCGGCGCTAATGGAAGGAGAATCTTCACACTCTCTTCATTGCAAATTCTGTGGCTTTATTTAGATACACACATTGTGCCAACAGTGGGTAAAGCTACATAACTGACGCGTTTCTTGCCGCTGTGGTGCACAGAATTTGCAATGAAGAGAGTGTGAAGATTCTCCTTCCATTAGCGCCGAAGATATGCGAGTTCAAGTTGTGCAATACTGAACCGGCGTGAAGCAGCCGGCACCACACATTGGCAGCAAAGGAGGGGACACACTTCAATCGGGTGAGCTCGGCCCTGGACCGCTTCCATACATATACTTGCGCATTGGCCACTACTGTGCTCTATTCCTAGCAGCGAAATTCATAAAAATCACCTGTACCACATGTAAAATGAGGCACCATTATGTTTATTTCACACAACAGGTCTCCTTTAATGGAAACTGTCCATCAACACTTATGCTAGTGGCTTTCAGCTGAAAATGCATATTGCAGAAAAAAATTACATAGTCTGACAGCCTAAATGGGCTGAGAATTGGCAAAGGATAAAAAAAAAACTAGTTTGTTTTGTTCAAAGTAAATATTTTATTTTATGTATGTTCATAATCCATACTTCTAGAGGTGCATTTTCATCTGACGTTTGAATCTCCCTGCATAAAGAGTATATCAGTGCTGCATATCATACCTTCATGATTGTTTACATGTCTCCTGTATTCTCTAAACTGAGTGAATATTTTTCCACAGTGCTCACATGCTTTTTCAAAATTTAACTTTGTCCTTCCTTTCTTGCCATGGGTCGCCTTGTTTACGTGTCGTCTGTAAAGAGCTTTCTCATAGAACTCTTTGCCACATACACTGCACCTAAAACAGGAAGAAAAGTCTCTCATAACTCTCCAATAATTTGGGGTAAAAAATATTAAATATGACTGTACAACCTCTCCCACATACACATTTCAACAGCTGATAACTTCTGCATTGCAAGAGGAAACATTGCCTACTTTGCTGGTAACCTTTTCAAAATTCTGCATAAAATACTACAGAAAGGTAGCAAATGTGGAGGGGTCTGTCACATACAATATGTTAACGCATAACTGTTTACAGATAATGTTCAGAAAAAAGACAAAATTAGCCATAATCATTAAATATTGTAATATGTTTTGTGATAGTGCCCCTTTCAGTCACAAGTCCAGATTTCAATTATGTTTTGCTGCTTAAGCAATTGTTTTCATTTGTTTCAGTGAAGATTCTCTCTGCTTCTTCTGAATTCAACATAAGCCCAATTAGATTTATGCTGGATATGTTCTGCTTATTGGTGCCTGCACAAGCCACACAAGCAAAGTGTTTGCATATAAATGCTGCTTGGTATGTTTTCCCAATGACAACGATGGACACCAGCTAGTGAATTGCTGGCTTGCATTTTCCTGGTAATTCCATAATTATAGTTATGATTATCATCATCCCATGTTTATAAAGCGCTGTACAATTAAGGGTGCATTGAACATACAGATTTACATACAAAGCAACCAATAACGAAAGAAGTTACAGTCGAATATGTTCTATTCGGTTTCCAGATAATGAATTTCTATTTGTCCCAACTCAAGAATGGACTAAATGCCACCACATTGCATAGTATTGCACTGTGCTTTCCCAAAATGTGAACAATTCCCTTACTCCTACACTTACCTGTAGGGTTCTGTTACAGAATGAGATTTTACATGGGAATACCAGTCTTTTTTCCAGCTATAGCTTTTTCCACAAAACTCACACTCAAATGGTTTCACGCCAAGGTGCTTATTCATATGTTGCTGGAGATCCCGTAATTCAAAGAAACTTTTCTCACATCTACAAGAATTCAACATAACATCTAAGCGACAAAACAAAAGAAGCATTTCTGGGTGTAGAAAATGAGTGATTCAGGGATTTAGAATAGAACACCTTAAAGATGGTGCCAAATGTTTTTTTTTTCTCTAGGTTTAGGATGTGGAACCACATAATGCTTCTACCATATAGAGTACGCAAGTTGGAGTATGTATTTTGTTTTGATAATCATATATAAACTGCTTCCTTGAGGTTGGCCAGGTAACTTCTGCCTGGTCTTGAAAGTACCGGATTATGGGCGGAGTCCCTCATCTTTTGTGTTAGGTATCAATAAATCACTTAATCTGTATATATTATATTTATATATATATATTTATTTATTTAGCTTCTGCTGCACGCCATAAGCCCAACTGAAACAAACCCGGGTGCTAGTTCCCTGAAGAAAGTTCCAATAGGAACTGAAACGTCGGACACAATAAACCCACCGTTTATTTAAACCTTTTTGACTGGATATGAATCCCTGGAGTGCTGTTATCTATTACTTCTATTACTTATATATATACTGAAACAAGAGGTCAACTAATTAAAAGTGCTCAGTTTGGGGGAGTGAGAAGGGAATACTAAGCAATGACAGCAGACATGATATCACTAAAATAAAAATCTGTAAACCTTCTACTTTTTTTGTTCTATTGCCAATCCTCAACAAAGTGTCAGTTGAACTGTACCACAACCTCAACTAGTAGAACCTTTTGTTGATGCATCAAATGACTAGTGTACGCCAGCACAGAATTTGGATGCATTAGTTTCTCTTCTTATAAATACATGGCTGTCTGAACCGGACCTAAAAACAAATGTGGAATGGAATTGGAATATCAACTACAATCTAGGCCTGATCATCTAATATCAGTTCCCAGTGCCACTAATGGGGGCCTGTGCATAACTTGTATAAAATGCATCTTGCCAGGGACCCCCTTCCTTATTCATGCAATTACAACCTCTCCCGATACGTCCCCTGTTCTCCCAGGCCGCACTTCTGGATAGTCTGCCCCTTCTATAGTTACTCCACTAAATTAAACCAATTCCTAACAAAAACACTCCAGTAATTAGAGGCACATTTATTAAAGGCCAAATTTCGAATTAATGCAAATTTTTTTTAACTCTATAAAATTTGAATATACTCTAAATTCAATTGGGGGGTTATTTAATATAAAAATTGAAAATTATAAACTCGACTCAAATCAACTCAAATTGTTTTCTCAAAAAGAAACTTGAATGTCAGGAAGGCTACTAACATGTCCGAATTGGTCTCAGGACCTCTCCCATTTAATTATACATGAACTTGGCAGATTTTGGGAGGCGAATAGTAGAATTTTAGTTTTTAAAGTGCCAGAGTGTGATAAATCTCAAAATTCGAATTAAAACTCAAATCGAGTTTGGATAATTCACAAGTCAAATTTGAGTCTTTTGACCATTACAAAATTTCAAATTAAAATTTTCAATTTGACCCTTAATAAATCTGCCCCTTAGTGTTATAACACTAACTGAAGTGTTGTAAAGCAGGTGTACCAATACTTCTGGCCATACAGCCTATGTTCTATTCTTTAAATCTATAGTTTAGCTGCTGTAAAAAAATGTCTATATCCTCAGGTACTGAACTGGTAGTCACTGCTTCATCAGCAACAAAAGTGGACACTGTACAACTAGAACAATCATCAGACTCTTGGCATGACAATTATTTATAAAATGTTATGTTAATGTTTACTGTATCAACTTATGTGCATACAGTATTGTGGTTTGTTTATTCTTTTTTTTTTTTTATAGTTTTTATTGAAATTTTCAAATAGTACAGTACAGAAAAAAAAGGTACAGGTACAGATGAAAAGAAAATGTTTCAGAACTTTTAGGCAACAAGTCTGTATCACATTGTATATAGTACCAGAGGATGTTCTTTATGCAATAATCTCCTGCATATTTTTGTTTATCTTTTCTTTTAAGTGTTTTATTGATTTCCATAAAAGAAGATAATATAATAAACAACTATTGTTATTAACATCCTGGTACGAGTGGTCTTTTCTCATTGTCATTTCTTGCATCATAATTTTACACATTTAGAATTAAATGTTGTACCCATTGGCAATTAGTTGCTCTGAAATTAACTCTTTGGTCCATCATGAGAAAAAATAGGTAGGGTTTGGGGGTAGGTAGGGTTATGGGGGGTGGTGAACAGGATGGGGGGTTTTATACCAGCTCCATTTTACCTTTGAAAGGGGATACGTTCTTTCTTTATGGTAAGTCTCCTATGGTGGGTTATTGGTTCTTTGTTTCATGGTGTCCAGATATTGCGTCCTGTTTATTCTTTTTTAATGACTAATTCAACAGATTCTGAATGCTGGACAGAATGTAACGTAATTGTTCTCCAAAATGAAATGAGAGAATGTTCTGTTTTACATTGCAAAATAACAGTTATCCAGAATATATACCATACACATATAGCTACACTAAACTTGTGAACTTACTGTGTACAATGATATCCACGAGTCTCAACTTTTGGTTTGTGTTTCTTTAGGTGCTTACTTAGTCCGGATGCCCTGTGGAAAGCCTTTCCACATACAGAGCAAAGGTACTTGGATTCTCCTTCAGAAGATAAAAATATTTGTTTACATGAGAAGGCATACAGCTCTATGATCTAGTATCTTTAAAAGTGAATTGTAAAATGCCAGTACAGAGGAAAAGGTTTTCCTTAGCATTCTTGAAATAATGGGTGACACTGTGTAATGCAGACATGTAAGAAACGGTTTTATTTTCTCATAGTAGTGCGCAAACAAGTGGCATATACCTGACGCTTAGATAAGGTATTAGCCAAAAGTAGTCTGACAGTGCCAAAAGTGTCTCAGTCTGCAGAGATCAGTTATGCATTTTAACTAAAATAATTTCTTTCCAAGTGCCTTTGGCAACAAATCAAGCAGTTGTTGTAGAAATGCAATGGAGAAGACCTCCCTAAAAACTACAGCTAAAAATGCAAGCTGCATAGTGAAATAATTCAATACAACATAGAGATGCAGTAACCACACACCTCACAAAACCCAACAAACTCTTATCCTGGTGCCAAGTTATAGAGGACCAGCATCATGCTTGACAAAGGGGAGTGCCCTGAAACATTGCACTGTATTAATAAAATTGCAATGGCTTGCCCTGCTATCCTAAGTCCTGTGTGCCAGTGAATTCTTTTCGTACATGCCTACAATGCAAAATACTTTATTTTATGCAGTATGGGGATTCTGTCCTTTAACTAAAGCATAGCTTAAGATAATATATACTATACTTAAAGATTTATTTTGTATTACCATCGTGTCCATTGTACCTATAGTACCTTGCATAGGTATTAAAACTCTTCTCTCCTTGTCATAAGTAATAACTTTTACCCCCAATAAGGATTTTTTTATTAAATCTTAGCTGGGATGAAGTACAAGGTACCGTTTTATTATTACAGAGAAAAAAAGGAAATAATATTTTAAATGCAAGTTTTTTTAAAATGGAGTCTATGGGAGATGGCTGTCCAGTAATTCGGAGGTTTCTGGATAATGGGTTTCAGGATAATGGATAAGATAGCGGCCTTTCATTTACACTGAAACTAAACTATTCTGCACATCCTTCTGTATTAACAAGATGCACGGTTCTTGCTAATAAAAGCAGCCTCACAGCATGATGTATTTGACATTGCTGAAAAATAAATCAGTTTATTCAGGGAGGTTGTATTTGAAGTGATTGTTAATTAGCCTTTCAGGATCTTAATTTTACATATGTTTTAAAAATAGTTAATGCACAAAAATGGTTAATTAATTACCTGTGTGCTCACATGTTCCTGAAGACTGCGGTTGGTCACAAAAGACTTGTCACACATATGACATTTGAACTGTTTATGGGATTCATGCAAGGTTTGGTGCATTTTGAAACCATGTTTATGAGTAAAGGCTTTCCCACAGATCTAAGGAATAGAGAAAATGTGGAAGTATTTAAAAGCAGATTATTTTTTAACCAAGTACAAATAACCAACCATTCATACGAAGAAGTGAATTGTAGAACATGGGACAACTGCAGAGTGAACCCCAAATTCCAAACTGCACCATACAGATTACCAAACATAGTGCTGCTTCATCATGCCCCATGATAAATATGCAAAACTGCGCAGCAGGATTGAGGGGCTGCAAGGTCTGGTTAATTCAAATTTTCCAACCACCATTTGCTGACAAGAAAAATGCAAACTAGAAGTTAGGACCAGCTCAGTCTTCAGTTTGCATGTTAATAATTGGTGATCAGGGCCAGAGAGCGATATTTTTATGCAAGAGAAAAAGGAAAAACATAATTAAAGATTTTCTAGTTTGCAAATCTGATCACATAATTTTCCATGCAAATTCCACAGTTCCTTTTAACAGTAAATCAGCGCAGGTACAGAGAATGCTACACAAAATTGTCGATGTGATTACCTCACATGCATGTGGCTTCACACCCGTATGCTTCAACATGTGTATCCTCAGAGAATATAGCTTAGGGAGTGTCCTTCCACAAATACCACAAATAAATTGCCTTTTTGTTCCACACTTTACTGTATTCGCTTCTGTTTCAACAACGTTGACTTCTGCTTTGCCAGTTTTGGAGTGTCTGATTAGATGAGCACATAATGATGTGCTGTACTGGAACTCTTTTGTACATAGCTGTGGGGTAAAAACAAACATGTACAATAAGCTCATTTTCCTGGCCACTCTCCATATCAGCATTACAATCGGGGAGGATCCTCCCATCCCCGCCC
>CM044433.1:103507910-103538515 GCA_024363595.1 Xenopus borealis | reverse complement strand
TGGTCTCACGATAAACATTGGATTTTTCAAAAATCTTTACGTCTATGGCCAGCTTTAGTCAGGAGTTATTCTGGCCGTTATTTTCCTACATTACAAAACATAGAAGCACAAACAACTTTATCTTATTTACAATTTGTATACAATTGAGAGGTGTGGCATGGTAGAAGAAGATACAAATCTCTCCCTTGTTAGCACTTTGGGTTACAGCATATTAACAGTAAGGGGCAAATTTACAAAATTCAGGTGAAATGATCGAAGTTCGAATTTTTCATGAAATCGTATATGCAAATTTGGCCTCTTCGATCATCGATAATTTGATGATCGAAGGATTTAAAATTTTAAAAATGAAAAATTTTAAAGTTATTTGAACCTACGGAATTGTAATAGAGGCCTATGGGAAGCTGCCCATAGGCTTCTGAGGCTAAGTCCTGGTCGAATACCATTTGTACGATCGGAGCTTTCGAATCGTACAAATTTTTCGGACTCTCGAAGGAAATTTCACGAATTTTTCGTGAAATCGAACGATCGGTGTCCGATCATACGAATTCATCGAGAAATCGGATATCGAGCAAAATGATAAGTATTCAATGGTCGAATGCTTATCGAATTTCGAATTTGGTCGAATTTATTTTGGGGAAGAATAGTAAATTTGCCCCTAAATGTTGGATCTTTATCAATAAATTACATTTTAAGAATTGCCACAAATTAAGTTGGCAAAAAACAATGGGGAAGTGATACAAAAAATTTATAATAGACTCTGCCGCCAGGCTATGCATTCAGATGTTACTAAAAATTTGGAATTTTTTTTTACTTATTATTTGGATCCAAATGAATGTGCCTATATCTGTATTTGTTGTTATTCCATTCACACTGGGTGTACCATAGTGGATAATTGCCTATATTTCAAATTAATTTATTACAATATTTTCCTCAGTGACCATTTTCTTTTTTGGTGGCTGACACAGGTAAGGATGTGAGTTGAGGAGGAGTAACTATAAGTGCTTACACTTTAAAAAGATTATTGGCACTAATCTGAAGTGATATAAAAACCTGGAAAGGGAATATCACTTGTACAACCACAATCATCAAGCTAATCCATGGCTAGTTAAAGAGAAGTCACAAGAGCCTCCAAAAGCCAAAGCGAATGCTAGATCAGACAAAAAATAGACATCTTGTACTTCTGAATTGGTAACATTTATAAAAAAAATTCTTTTGACAAAAACGGTCAGCTGGTTTGCATACAACCTACCGGACATTTGAATTCTTTTGACATGTCATGTTTCACATTATGCATAAGCAGTGCATATCGGCGTTGAAACATCATTCCACAATCATTACACTCAAATTGTGCTTCTGCAGATTTTTTATTTGGTGCCACTAATCTCTTTTTCTTCCCTCTTTGAAGCAGTTTCATTGCAGCCTTGAGTTTACATGAAAGAGAATAGGGAAATAATGTCAGAAGAATGCAAACACATCCAACACACTCCCACCAAAGTTTTGTCTTAGCCCCTTAGTATTACAACTTACAAAACTACATGTGATGCCTGCATGTCAACCGCCCACAGGTAAATGACTGATAACTAATTTGAAAAAAAAAAAAAAAAAAAATTATATATATATATATATATATATATATATATATATATATATTTGTAAAATAGCTTGTAATAACAGCTTTTGAATACGAGTATGTTCTTTTAATATTTTTAGACATTTTAAAAGACTAGATTTGAAGGCCATGACCAGACAGGCAGCTTTATGGTGACATTGTTTTAACAAAAAATGTAGTAATGATGGTTTGCATGCATAATTCCTAGCTTATTTTATTGTTGGTAACTTCAGAGCAGATGCCCAGTGCATTTACCAGCCCTAAATTCCTGCATGGTCATTTAGCCTGTGCAACAAGCTTTCAAAAGAAGGACTAACGAGGGATGAAAAGCAATTAAGGCAGTCAGAACCAGGCCAACAGAATATGCACTCCATGCGATCTGCCCACAGGCAACATTGTACGACCTTCTAACTGTTCAGCAAGAAGTGAAGAGGAGCTATGGCTCCCCTCTTCATTTCATAATCGGTCTATGTGCCATGAATTGGCCCGCCTAGTACATCACAGGTGACATTTTCAAACCGGATTCCTCAACTAACATCCATAGTACATAATACTGGTGGGCCATCGTACACATGCCAATAATTATAAATATTTGTTGGTATGCTATGGCCAGCTTTACAATACTTTTTTTGCTGGGAGCCATTTGAACTGTGTGAAAATGTAAACAGAACAGATTACACAAGCCTTACCTGCTGAACTGCAGATTTAGGATTTGTCTTTTTCTTGAATGTCTTCCCTTGACCTTTGTGCAGCCTAATATATCCACCTTTTGCAATTAAGCAATCTCGCAATTTGCCTTTGTATATGCACTTATCATCTGAAGGAAGTATCTGTTTAGTTTTTTTATTGCTATTTTCTACATCTTCCAGTGACTTACGAGGTCTACCTCGCTTCCTTTTAGAGACTTCACCACTCTTTACTTCTTGTTCTGGGTCTTTATTCCCAATAACCACATCTTCAGCACAAGTTGTCTCCAGATTAGTGACGGAAATAGGAGATTCTTTAGCAACGGGCAAACTAATTTGTGGATGTCCATTTATGCTTGAATTAGCGAATTCTTTCAAACAAACACTGCTTGGCTGTGGTTCATCTGCAGGAAGCTTTTCTGCACTGGTAGTAAGTGTGACTGAATGTACTTCATCGGATGCAACCATATTGCCATCAGCAGTAGATTGCTGAGATTCAGAGTCCTCAGCAGGTGTACTGTCCTCTTGAGTATCACCTAACATTTGCTGATGTTCTTGAACATTTGATACATCTATTACTGCAGGAATGATGACAGCAGGCTGAAGCTCCGAAGACATGTCTGAAAGGTATATTGCTGTTGTTCCAGTCAATGAGCTGATGGGAACTTCAGGGCTAATGACAAGATGAACTGTGGGTTCCTCAGAAAACTGAGCTAACGCACCAGCAGTGGAATTTGTAACGGACTCAGTTGCTATGGGCTCAGATTCCACATTCTGATTATTTACAAGAGTAGTTTTATGGCTGGTTATCACCTCAGCCAATAATGGTGGTACATTAATCTCTACTGTTTGTAGCTTCTCAACATGGCCATTCAACAAACTGCTTTCAGATACTACATCGACTTTTTGGCACAAGTTGATTTGATTTGTCTCCATTCAGATTCACATATTTCTAGCACTTCATTCATAAAGAGATGCCGAGCCAGCATAGAAATTTCAGCAGAAGTCAAAAACAAGTTCTGTATGCAAACTCGAGCAGTGGAAGGAAACTGGACTTGCAGAACCCTGTAAGATATTTCACGGACAGTGGTACATAACCAAGGATGGTTTACACCATTCCTGCAGCCCTACCCTAGAACAAGCCTCTTATTTTTGGATTTCTTGCCGACATTTTATGTAACAAAAAAGCAAATCAAGAAGCGAAGTTACATTAAATTCCCCTTAAAGGAGCAGTATTCTGCCTTGTTCAACATGAGTTCAATTAATAAAACTTTGTGTTGAAAATACTTTTGCCTATTATTTTAAATATGAAAAGGTTATATTTTGTCATTTCTTGACCAAAAAAATGGCAAAACAGAGAAACTAAAGTGACTACCTGTTTGGGCCACGCGAGGAAGATAGATTATCAGTGTACAGAGAATTCAGGGACTCCTGCTAACAAAACTGTCAAAACAGAGGGTGAAGGGAGGAAGGCTGTATACTGAATTTAATTATCTACTTTGCAATAACCAAACATGAAGTAGCTCCAATTTCCCAGTTTGATTTTTTAAGCTCAAGAACTAATATTAAACATTTAATGATTAAAACTATAGGCACAAAGCATGTTTAGCGCAAGCCCTATTCATTGAACTCAAATGTATTGAAGTGGATATTCTGTCCCTTTAAATGCACAATGAGTATATATTTCAAAGTAAAAGAATGGCTCTAGCATTTTAAATATCATAGAAAAAAAATATCATAGCATCTTAGAAAGTTTAATGTTGTACACAACCATATTTATGCTAAGTTTTTGTTTAGGCTTCATGGCAATATTACAAGACCCGCTCTTATTGACGCTACTTGATCAAAACACCCCCTACCTGCTATTGGCTGCTTATAATGAACATCATGAAAAACATAGTGAGTCTGTTGTATGCAACTGTTGCTTTAAAATAAGTACGGTCATATTAATCAGTGTAAACCTTGGATATGAGCTGAACTGCAGCTCTTCCCACTCATGTCAGTGGGAAGCAAGTTTTGATGGATATTACAAGTCATAATGCAATGGTAATACTGCATGGGATACCTGTTGTGTTACATAATATGCATGTCAATGTGTTGAATTTCAGGCAACAGTCAAATACTATTACAAAATACTAATCTAATCACATTTTTAAAAAAAAATGTGTTTGCCTTGCTCCATGGAATGGTGCAATCAATCACAACATTTAAAAGTTTCATCAACAAAAAAGGAATGGTCATGAATGTGTGTACACAAAATATTGCTGATGCTTTAAATCAGGGGTGTCCAACCTTTTGGCATCCCTGGGCCACACTGGAAAAAGAAAATTTGTCTGGGGCCACGCATGAAATACACAAACACTTTTTATTTGTAAAAGTAAAGAAAATGCACAGAAAAGAACTACATAGTAGTTGTATAACAAGATGGAGCTATACACTGGAATTTGGGACACCTGGATATTAAATAGACATTATTATTACTACTAACTAGGCTCCTGCCTACTCCTATATCCTTAGCAACATGAAGTTTCCTCGGGAACCAAGGGTTTCAAGCTCGGCCGCATTCATATCCATCCTGGGCCATTGGGCCACAAGTTGGACACCCCTGCTGTAAATTATTTTTGACATTACAAAATGGTGTATTCTTGTGCTTCCTACTACAAACTAATCAGCGATGTGGTTTGTCAATACTGGCACTGCTGACACATAATGGAATCAGTCAGTAGAAATGGTCAGCAACTCACACAATAAGGGGTGTACTTATTAATTCTGTACGCAAACATGACCAGTGATGTTTTCCACAGTATGCAATCAGATCTTTTATTTTCTAACTTGTAGGTGATTGCTCAAATCTAATTACCCATTGGTTGCTATGAGCAAAAAAAAAAAATATGCCCCTAAGTATTTGTATCCAGAAAAATCTAGGGTTGAAGAACTAACAAATAAATAATTAAAAATATCTATATATAACATTAAATGGACTGTCAACCCAAAAAATATTTTTTCTAATAAGAAAATATATAATTCTAAGCAGCTTTGCAATATACATTCACTGCACGGTTTTGAAGTTATTTTTATAAGTATAGCTAATGAAAGCAGTGTGTCTGTCCGTTTCTATTCTCTGCTCTGATGGCTCAGCCTACTGATACAATGTAAGGCAAGGCGGCTGATAAACAGAGTTGTCTTTGATGGGGAACTCAGACTTTTGCAACATTGTTTAAAAAGTAAAAGCCAGGACTTAAAGGGCACCAATCACAGAAAAAATTAAACACATTAACAATCTGACCAGTACAACCTAAACACGTTTAATCAAACTACATATAGTTTTGTTTTTTAGAAAAAAAACAGTTTTTAAATAATCCTATATTTTGTCAAATGGGTTCTCACTGAGGGAGTCCATACTGTGACTATTATTAACATGTATTTCTATAGCGCCAACTTGTTGCGTAGCGCTGTGACTATAACATGCAAATGAGTTTACAAGCATGCTTAGATTGTAGCACTGCCCTGTGTATTCTTCCCAGGATGCCTAGCTTTAGTAAACTCCTCCACTAGAAGTATCATGAGATTTCTCTATCTTATCCCCTGCTGGTGATGTCATTATAGAAATGAAGGGCACACACTAACTTCCAGAAGGCGACAGTACTACTGAACAGCAGCTAACACAGAAGTTTGGCAGATTTGAAACTAGCTTAGAAGGTTTATTAGGCAACCAAGAAATTTCAACTGATCATGTGCGAGATTTCAGAGCTGCAGTTGGCTGTGAAGATATAGGTAGGAGGAGTCAGTGAAATCCAAGATGCCTGCGTCAACTAAAACTGCAGTGGAGATAGGGGAGATTTTGCAGATGGTATAGTGAGCTGATGATTTACATTATACAACAATTAGAACTGTTTTCAAAATTGGATTTCTTGAACTTTCACATAGTGTATTTACTTAATAAATGATTTTAGTTATGATTGGTGCCCTTTAAGCAAATGCTGCTTTCAGTAGTACAGGTATAGTACTTGTTATCCAGAATGCTCGGGACCTGGGGTTTTCTGGATAGCGAATCTTTCCATAATTTGGATCCTCATATCTCAAGTCTACTAGAAAATCATGAAAAAAAAACACATTAAATAAACCCAATAGGCTGGTTTTGCTTCCAACAAGGATTACCTATATCTGAGTTAGGATCAAGTACAAGCTTCTGTTTTATTATTAAAGAAAAAAAGGAAATTATTTTTTAAAACATTGTATTTGTATAAAATGGAGGCTATGGGATATGGCCTTTCCGTAATTTGGAGCTTTCTGGATAATGGGTTTCCAGATAATGGATCCCATACCTGTAATTGTTTTATAAATAACTTTAAAAGCACTAAAAGTTTTAATACATGTATATTGGAAAGTCTCTTAGACTTAGGTTTTATTAGGCAAAGTTTTTTTTGGTGTTGACCTGACCTTTACAAAAAAAAACACACAGAAGAGAAATATGTGAGATGATTTAGGAGGAGGGGAAAACTTGAAATGGTATGTTCTGTACTTCTCCTTACCTGAAAGATCAACAAAAGCTTCATGACTCGAAACAGCTCCTTTTTCAATGAAAAGCTCCCTAAAGTACTCACTGCTGGCTGCCAGGACAGCTTTGTGGGCTTTAAATTCTTGTCCTTCAATAAGAAGCGTTACATCACAAAACTGATTATTTAGTCGTTGCTGGTCTAACTGGTCCAAGGTTGTCTGTCCGTGTTTAGAAGATGTCTGCTTAACACTGCCTTTACTATCAACCTTAAACAATAAAAAAAAAACATATTGAAGTAAATATTATACCAGGTCCATCATTAAATGCTTTCACTTTTTTGTAGCCATGGTCAAGCAACCCAGACTGTTTTTCCATCCATAATAAGTTAATTTATATTTAAGCTTATGCATATGCTGTATTACTAAAACCAAAACAAAGGGCAAGAAAATGCTTATAAAAAAGGTACAATGCATGGATCCATATAAAAATTTCTACAAATAAAATTAGTTGCCATGCTTTCCACATTTTCTGTAAGCAAATAGCGCCTTCTTTTTTTGTTTTAGACTACAGGCATGAGATCCCTTAACTGGAAATGCATTAAACAAATCCATTATTCTCTATAATAATAATAATAATAATACAGGTATGGTACCAGTTATCCATAATGCTTGGGACCTGGGGTTTTCCAGAAACGCATCTTTCCATAATTTGGATCTTCATACCTTACCTCTGCTAGAAAATCACGTTAACATTAAATAAACCCAATAAGGTTTAATTGTATCTTAATTTAATAAAAATCTGATTTGTGTATTTAATGTAATTATTCTTAGCAGACTTATTCCCGGCCTACAAACCATTCAGTTGGGTAATTAGAAAGAAGCAATTGAATTAGACTACATACAAACACGAGTTCATGTTTTGCAGTTGATTTCTTTCTTGAAGTTTTTGGAGTGTGACTTGTATTGGATGCTGGATTGCTACTCTCGTCATCTGTCTCATTAGTGTCAGATCTGACATCTAGCCCGAGTTCTTCTAACATTACAGAGGCATCATAAGTAGATCGAGAACGTTCTGTCCGTTCTTGGCATTTGCTACAGTCTTTGATGTAATCTTTCATATGCTTTAAAATACCTGAGGTAGGAGAAAACATAAAATCTCAAACCGCTTCCAAGTTATGAATAGAAAGAATTCAAAAACTGTTTTGTGTAAGTGGTTGTCCATCTCATAAGTCCAAGAATATAATATTCACTGGCATAAATAAGGTAACAGGGATAAACAAGGAGGGCCGAATCACCAGGTGGACGAGGTAAATAGGAAACACAGTAGCATGGAGTGGCACAATCTATTGTCACAGGTCTGTGATACATCCCATAACATACTACAGTGTTTTACAAGTAGCAAAACATCTTCCCATAATACCCAACAACTCTTTTTGCTGCCTTGACGTGAAATCTACATGACAAACCAGTAGTGGCCTACAGGCCATATGGCAAAGGCTGGCATCACTGCAAGTGTATACAACCATAGACAATAAAGTAAAGGCAGCATTTCCTGACAATCTACTTATAGTATAAAGGGGTCAGACCAAAAACATCAGACCCATTTGCCCCAGGTCAGTGCTTGTCTGCCCACGCACCCCTTTGGAGGTCTATAATCTTTGGTTAGGGACAACATTGGTAAATAAAAAGAAATAAATAAACACACAAAAACTGCTTTTGTAGCCATTGTTCCAAAAAAAGCAAATAAGCATTCATCCTAACTGACCTGCAAGATGTGTTTTCAGGTGCATGTAGAAGTGTAAATAGGCATTTAATTAAAATCCCACCTGTTTGCACACAGGCAGCAAGCAACACAACTACACGCCGGGTGATTGTGGGAGCTGGAGACTGGAGTCGAGTACAAAGGTGGGAATTGGGAAGAGTAAGCAAGCAATACACCACGGAACAGTTTTTACCTCTCCACCAGTAGGTCTGTGACCGGACGTGCCATGTTTGATGCCGGGTTAAGTGCTCCCCTGTGGTACCGATGTGCGCCGCCTCTATAAGCCCCTTCCTGCGCCCAGGTTGCAACACGACTTCCAGCTCGGTGAAACCTTCCTTATCCCTGAGCTTGCACTGGTAATATAGAGTTCCCGCCCTCACTACATAGCAAGCCGCTGCCTTGCGGATCTTCCGCTTAGAGTTCCCCTCTGTGCCCGGGGCATAAGGCTCCCGCTCATTGGTCAGGTATCGTAGTATCGCCAGGTAAAGGTGGCCATAGACGCACAGATAATATCGTACGAAACGAATTTTCGGACAATATTCGGTGCGTGTATGGTGGGAAATGAGCCAACCAATATCGTCAGAGGATTAAGATATCGGTCGGCTGGTTGATCGGACTGGACGGAAAATTTTGATTGGATGCCTTTGAAAGCACCCTGAACATCGGCCATTGTTAGTGCTGAATCGTCAGATACAAGTAGAATTCTATTGTTTCTACCTGTATATCTGACGATTCAGCTCTACACGTGTGTGTTGAAACGAACGATCTTTCTTGGAAAGATCTTTTCCGAGAAAGATCGTAATTGTTAAGTCTATGGCCAGCTTAACTCTCCTCGCTAGACATCCCTGATAGGGACTTTGACGAAATTACTGACAAGCGCCTTCCACGGCTCACGCGCGCCCTCCCCCGGCGCTCCCCGAGTGTTAGCTCTTCAGTCCCGCTGCCTTCTGTATCCCTGTTCACTGTTTGGGTGTAATCTAGACACGAGGAACTGCAAGACTCGGAACGTCTGACGTACTCCTCACAGAAAGAAAAAATGGCTGCTGCACCAACGGATGTGACGTGCCCACAGTAAAGATGTTTGCATGGAAGCACGAACTGCGATTGACATCAAGTTGCTTTCCTTCACCATTAGACCGGAAGTTTTTTCTACTTCATTGTGTCTTGGTGGGTGCCACCTGGCCAGTATTTTTGATAGTTGATCCCAATGTTATTAATAGGAAAAAAAGATAAATATATAGGAAGGCCGGTATTTTTTTCAAGGAAAGGTGGCAACCTGTGCGGTGTGTACACTAACTTAGTGTACACAGCACAGGTCTAAACATAGCTTTGCTTCATGTGCTGGTCTGGATCAGTGCAGGTCAGTCATGGTATAAACGCTGAGGCTTAATGTGTTTTTTTTTAATCAGCTAACTGAAGATTTACCCCTTGAAGATAGCACCCCTCTGACTTGTCTGGAAAATTGTGCACTTTAGTATGGTGGATAGACAATGGTGCTTAACAGTAAACACTGGCGCTTAAGCATACCACCCAACATTTTGGAAGTAAAAAGAGGGACAATTTTTTTTTCGCGACTAGCGGGGCTACATTTTTGACCACGCGCTTTTTGTGGCCACACCTCATAATTACCATGTTAATTTTACAAAAGTTGGCAGATTATGAAAGTTTGAAAATATTTCTCCTGTTACAATTACTTATTTTCTTATCTCA
The DNA here is from genome assembly GCA_024363595.1 of Xenopus borealis. NCBI lineage: Eukaryota > Metazoa > Chordata > Amphibia > Anura > Pipidae > Xenopus > Xenopus borealis. The sequence goes on along the minus strand of CM044433.1, from coordinate 103,528,251 downwards.
AAAGTGTTACAAGTTACAACATGCCTTATTTGCACCTGTTAACTGTTCTGGGCTCTCTGCCAAAAGTCAATTAAGTTAGAAACTTTGTTTCTTTTTCTGGCTGTTCAGTGCAGAGAAAATAGGGACCTTCCAGTACAAATGAGGGACTGCAGGTTGTGCTGTCAAAAGAGGGACTGAACCTCCAAAAAAGGGACAGTTGGGAGGTATGCGCTACAGTGTCTCCCGAACGAGGACTCGCGTGCGCACCGCTGCACTTCCTTTTTTAGTGCTAAACTCTGTGCCCTAGGCACAAGCCTCTTCTGCATACCTCTAGTTCCGGCCCTGCTAGGGACTTTTCAAAATTGCCTGGTTCCAGTGGCGTAACTGATGGGGCCCAGTACAGGATGGATACCTGGGCCCCCCCGTCGGGTCCTTACCTCTATGAATTGCATGCTGGAGTGTTGATAGAATGTGTGCTGTAAAAATTTTCCCCTAGATAACCGCCTGCCATAATCATTATCGTGGCTCAGACAGGCCCAAGGGGGTGGGGGCCCTGGTGCAATTGCACCCCTGGTAGTTAGGCCACTGCCTGATTCCTAAAGGGTTGTTGTTAATTTTTCAGCAACAGCACTGAATGCAGTATGGTTGTGAGTGATAGTGCTGTATATTGCATTTACAAATCACAAGCTGAAATACTCATTAAAATTCTGCTTGCTCAGTCATTCCCTTCTTTAGTCAAAAGCAGAAGTTGTTCAATCAAATGTTACACAAACATTAGGTGCTTTAGCTGCTGCTTGTTTAGTTGTGTTATTTGGAAACATCCTGCAGAAGATGTATCTGTGACACTAAGAAATATGTCAGGATAACACTATTGCTCTGGCTGGATGTGATCTAGATACTCATTTTGCATCAGGTTTGAAGACTGAACCTTTACATTATAAAGAAAGAATGGCTGACTAATGTGTATTCTGTCTGGAGTTGGAATGTTGTTTAAAGGAACAGTAACACCAAAAAATTAAGAAAAAAAAAGTGTTTTAAAGTAAAGAAAATATCATGTAGTGTTTCCCTGCGTTGTTAAAACTACACTACTATAGTTCATATAAGCAAGCTGCTAAGTAGCAATGGCGCAAATTGAAAAACGGCTATATGGCACAGGATAAGTAATGGATAACAGATAACATTATGTTCTACAGAGCTTATCTGCTATCTGATGTGTAACTGGAGCCATTTCTCCTTTGAATGGCTGCCCCCATGGCTACACAGCAGCTTATTTATATAAACAATAATAGTGTTTCTGAAGCAAATACAGCAGTTTTACCAGTGCAGAACAACACTGCCTTATATTTTTATTACTTTAAAATAATTTCATTTTTTTGATGTTACTGGACCTTTAAAAAGACGGGAAATAATATGATAGAAAAATACTTCTGTACTGAAATCCATTTCTCAAAAGAACAAACAGATTTTTTTCTATTTAATTTTGAAATATGACATGGGGCTAGACATTCCCAGCTGCCCCCAGTCATGTGACTTGTGCTCATAAACTTTAGTCACTCTTTATAGCTGTACTGCAAGTTGGAGTGATCTTAACCCTCTTCCCCCCTCCCAGCAGCCTAACAACAGAACAATGGGAAGTTAACCAGATAGCAGCTTCCTAGCCCCCTGGCTCTCCTGCTGATCTACTTTGCTGAGCTGGCTGACTACTTTTACTTTGTATCAGCAGCAATCTGTCCTTAGCCTGCATCCTCCAAACCACACAATTTCCTGCATATGTGATTTCAATAAGGAACGAACATCACCATGCAATGCATTGTGGGTGATGTAGTTCCTGCATGCTGTCTGTAAGCTGTGGAGGAGTTGTTACAATTTGTAACATTAGTGTTTAGTCCCTCCTTCCCTGCCAGGATTTCAAATAATGCAGAAAGAGAAGAATTGTTTAACAGCTGGAATTCAGCATATAAAATGGCATTTATTCATACTTTTTGAAGAAACAGGTATCTGTGATGGGTATATTAGGGTTTCTGTGTTATATGGGCCTGTTTATCAAATTTGGTCCCTATTACCCTAGCAACCATGCATTGACTGAAATATGTATAGTAGAGGGCCTGAATAGAAAAATGAGCAATAAAAAGTATGAATAAAAAATATATTTGTAGCTAATTTGAAAGCTGGACTGAGTCAGAAGAAAATATATATAAACAAAGACCAATGGAAAAATTGCTTAGAATTGGACATTCTGTAACATACTAAAAGTTAAAGGAAAACTATACCCCCAAAATGAATACTTGAGCAACAAGTAGTTTATATCATACTATGGCATATTAAAGAATCTTACCAAACTCCTATATATGTTTAAGTAAATATCGCCCTTTTACATCTCTTGTCTTGAACCACCATTCGGTGATGGTCTGTGTGCTCCCTCAGAGATCACCTGACCAGAAATATTTCAACTCCAACTGTAACAGGAAGAAGTGTGGAAGCAAAAGACACAACTCTGTCTGTTAATTGGCTCATGTGACCTAACTTTATAGTTTGTTTGGTATGTTTGTGTGCACCGTTGAATCATACGATCCCAGGAGGCTGTCATTTTTTTAAATGGCTATTTTCTATTTAGGATGACCAATGGCACATGCTACTAAAAAAGTATATTATTATCAAAATGGTTTATTTACATGAAGCAGGGCTTTACATATGAGTTGTTATATGCAATATCGTTTTATAAAGACCTACATTTTCAGAGGGGTATAGTTTAACTTTAACTTAAAGGTGAACCACCTCCTTTAAAGTAGTTGTTCAAACACTTTTTAAGTTGAGTTGTTTTTGATTTGTTCTACAGCAGAGGTTCTCAACCTGGGGGTCGGGACCCCTTTGGGGGTCGGGCGACCCTTTTACAGGGGTCACCTAAGGGGTGTCCAAACTACAAAACCATTGTTCAGACAGGGTCAGTTAAACAATAGTGTTGCGGCGGCAATTTGTTATTAAGGGAATGTGCAGTAGCTGACAATTCTGGGAGTGCGCTGTGCTATCGGCTGCTTCCGGGTAGTAAGAGAGAGTACTCCAAGCCGAGTAGAGGGAGCTGAAGACTGAATGCAATGTCTCCTGATGGGCTTCCTCTGATTGGTGGATTTTTACTTTTTTTTCTTCTGCCAGACTCCTCGATATTTACATTACGATTCAGAACAGTAGAAAAATTACAATGAAAATTATTTTATGGTTGGGGGTCACCACAACATGAGAAACTGTATTGAAGGGTCATGGCATTAGGAAGGTTGAGAACCACTGCGATAGCAGGAGCTACATGTAGCTCCTGCTATCGGATGCCTGTAAGTATTTTTTACTAAATAGGCAGGGTTGAGAATGTAGCAGTTGAGTGGCATCCGATTGTAAAGGAGACACATGCAGAGTATCGCATATGGGGGGTCGGCACAGACAGATCCAGAATGCTGCCAACAGACACAGGTAGGAGCAACATGACAGCAGAGGCATCAGAGGGACTGGAACCGCTGGCATCCGCTAACCCGCGACCCCAGCTTTGATGGAGAACCAATCAGGCAGGCATCAGGAGGAGGGGAGAGCTGCCCATGGAGTCGGACACAGGTAGGAGCAGCAAAGGCATCCCAGGGACTTACAACTGGGGTCGCAGTCGCTAACCTGCGACCCTGGCTCTGATAGAGATCCAATCCAGCCAGGCATCAGGAGGGGTAGGGGGGGGGAGCCAAGGTCCAGACAGGTCGGCACAGAGAGAACTGGCCTGTCGGACTCAGGGGGACAGAGGAGTAGCAGAGGCACCACAGTGATGTGGAACTTGAACTGCTGGAGTTGCGGTCTCTAACCCGCAACCCAGCTAATGACAGATAAAAAAAATTTCTTGCTGGCTCGCTCCTTTGCTTTCAGCGCCTGCACAGGAGAAGCTATGCGGGGAGGAGCGCAAGCAGACCTGAGAAGGATCCTGGTGTGATTGACATGGCGCCAAAATGACATCGATAACCGGCGCCTCCCACCTATACACACCCAGTCCTTCTCAGTGGCTGCTGCTTGCAGAAGAAAAGACAGGGAAAGACAGAGACGGCCGGCGGCCGCCCCGGCCTCTGTAGAGATAGCAGCAAAGGAAATCAATAGAAAGGGAGGAGCTACATAAGAAATACAATGATATCAGAGAAAGTGGACACAAAAGGTATATGTAACAAAGCGTTTTATTCTATTTTAGTACAAAAGGAATTGTTTAAGCCTAACTTCAAAACTATGGTATATGTCCCCTTTAAAGTTTATCTGGCAGTTCAGCCATTCAGTTGCAGATTCTGCCCTCTTACAATTTTGCAACATTTAATCAATACATTTCCCAGCAGACTCTTGAGTATTATTAACAATTGTCTCCGTTGCATTTAATGAAACTCAGGAATTCTGTTCTGCAGGGACAAAGATAAGACATATATCAGTGGTTCTCAACCTTCCTAATGCTGCGACCCTTTAATACAGTTCCTCATGTTGTGGTGACCCCCAACCATAAAATATTAAAATATTTTCGTTGCCAGCCGTTGTTAGGAAAGTACAGGAGACATCGTGGCTGCATAAAGGTTTGTTTTCTGTGCGTAGTGCAGCAAAAAAAATTTGCCACACCCATTTTGTGGCCACACCCCAATTACCATGTTAACTTTACAAATTTTAAATGGGCAGGGAGAGCTGTACGGCAGTCCCTACCAAGGGGATATAGAATATTGTAGTGTAAATGGCTTCCCTACACAGGTTACTGAACTACAACTCCCAGCACCAACACCCGGACAGCTACAAACTTGCCCCAGGGCTAGTGGGGAGAGATGAACCTGCTCCTGGAACCCCTTAAGGGACCCCTGTGAAAGGGTAATTCGACCCCCAAAGGGGTCCCGACCCCCAGGTTGAGAACCACTGACATATATGAACTAAATGTATCAATTTAAGTTTATAGAGGTAGTAACCCCCTCCTAGAGCTGCTTTAAAAAGGCAGAATTAGACTTTAGGCATCAATATTTGAAAAACGGCAACACATAAAATAGGAAGTAATTGGTGAACTATCTGAAACCAATTGAACAGAAAAAAGTGTTGGAAGGTGAACAAACCCTTTCTATATTTGCTCATCATAAAACACAATAACAAAAAATAATTTTGGCATTTAATGGCCAGTGACAGATAGATAGGACAGATAGGATTGAAAATACTTTTTCAATTTGAAATCCACAGACAACCCAAATAAAAGATAAAGAAGCCTTTCAGAGACTTAACATTCTATACCAGGTAAGTAACTGATTTCAGACAATGTAACGTAGTGCCAATATACTGAACTATATATTTGTAAATGAAATAGCAATTGTAAATCATTTTCTATCTGCCCTGTTTTCTTCCATCTTTTTTCACAAAACCTGCAAAGCATTCTGTTAGAGTTTTGGCTGAATCAGTAGTCCAGACCACAGAAAGGTCATATAGATGCTGTTTTTTGATAGCAATTATATTGATAAATAAAAACTACATTTTTTAAATCTAGAATTGCGAAGAAGGAAAATCCTAGAAATGTCGATATTTTTGTGAGGAATGGAGTCTTGACTGGGAGGCTGCTACTTTGTTTTAGTGGTACATGTAGTCAGAACCAGCAGTGCAGAAAATATCAAAGCACTGATATGTACTGCTTTGAATAACCGTTACAAACAATTTTGATGTTAATTGCAGAAAATAAGAAAATGTTAACATATATTGAAAGATGTTTTCATTATAGTACATTTTATATGTGGGTTAATAGCTACATGGAAAGTAAGTCACAATTATTAAACATGATATATTTTGCCTTTTTATGTATTTCTTTGTTCTTTTTTTCTAGGCTGCACATTGTATTTTGGCTCAAAACCCAGAGAATGTTGAACTGGCTATATTTTACTGCCATACTGAACGAATGATCAGCAAACGATTGGTGTTAAGACAGTAAGTTTCTCTTGCTTTTTGTTTTAATCATTTTTTAAAATGTGTTTCTGATTATACTGGTCTATGTTCCATACAAAGTCCAAAAAAGGGCAACGTTTGTCATTTTCTCCCAAGAATGCAGTGTTTTGATCCTAGACAATTCCAACAAGTCCTTTGTACCAAACACTTGATGTACTTCATGGCAAAATACAAGCACAAAGTTGAGCCTATTGGTAAATGTTGTGCAAGTTGTATTCTCATCCTGAATCTGAACCTTCGTGTGACTTTAAAATGCTGGACAACTGAGCACCACTTTTTCTTGCTGTTTTCAAGTTGAGATGAACTGTTTAACTTGTCTTGCATCTGAATTTAAAATTGGTGCTTCCCTTCTGCAAAACGTGAAAAGGTTTAATTCTATATCCTTTTCTAGGGACCCATCTGTCAAAAGAAGTATGTGTAAAAGATGCAGCTCTCTGCTTATATCTGGTGTGATTTCAACAGTGCGACAAAAAAGTGAGCACGCACTGCTTGGTTAAAGACTAAGTTCTTTTTAATAATAAAACTAGTTTGGAATAATAATAGTGATAAGAAATGAATAATATAAAACTGAGCTAATTATCAAAAACATTTCATGGATTAAACATTTGACTATAATCGTTCTCCATTAAGAAGGGCAATTCCTATAAATGAAAATAAAATGCTTTAATTGCAAAATACTAGCGGAAAGCCGTACATTTCCCTCCAAGTTGCTTTGATGTATGATCCATTGCAATGTGCCAATAAAAATACTTCATATATAAGATTATTAACGCTCAAGTCAAATAGTAAGCCTTTAGCAAGTTGCATCTGGTACTTCTTACTTCAATTGGAACATAACATTTAATTTCCTGCCCTTCCATGTTAAAAGTCCTTCATTTTACCCTCCTAAGTTGATTACCAAATCAATAAGCTCAATTACAGAAAAAACTGCATCATGTCAACAAACTATCCTACATGCTGCGTTTAAGGGAAACCGGTGGAACTGATGTTTACTAGAAGTGTTCCAGGCTGGACTTGTTGTGCTGAGTTTGGGTTAAGATTTAAAAATAAATTTGTATATTTACTGTAATTTTTTTTTCGGTAAAAGAGACCATTTAACTCACTAGTTTTACAATCTTTGGCTTCTTATGTATGTTTTCTCTACACTTTAACTGACTTACACAATGCCTTGTATCTTCAGAACTTCGTGGGCAACAGAAAACGGTTGTGAGATGCCTAGCTTGTGGGCTTACTAAGCATTTCCTTAATAACCCAAATTACAAGCTGTGGTGTGAGCAGCCAGAGGCTTTACTGCAAAACCAGTCCAAAACAGATCGAGGTAATTATGTGGATTTTTTCATGATTCTTTTGTACCGAACCATTTTTGTCAAGTTTGAAATTTTCATCTATACTTAAACTGGTGACCCCGCTCCCATACCCTTCCACCAACAGAGCTTGTACTACATAAGCCTCATTATTTTGTTTCACAAACCATTAGGAAGTTCAGTTTCAAGGTATCTTCAATCATTTTTTTCAAGTACTCACCTGAGAAGTGTTACTGATTACATAGTACAAATCCGAAAGGTGCAAAGTCTGCGCTAGCTAATGTTTGTTGCAAGGGGATGGGGGCAGCTGCACCAAGGGGGATAAGTGGATCCACTTGTCCACTGATAGAAAATACAAATAAACAATAAGGTGCGCTAAAATTTGTTTTAGCGATGCCTGGAAGATAGAAGAAAAACCCAATAGTGTGTTAAACCTTTAGGCACATGTTTGAATAATATTAGGAACTACTCACAAGGAATGCCGGAGTGTTTGGCAGTAATAGAGTTTGCCTCGCTGTTTCTCTGAGTAGACGTGTATGTCCAATAGCTTGTACCTAATGGGAAAAGGTTCTACGATAGTGCAGATCAGTGTGCACACACCCACGGATGAAAAATAGTTATTAGCAGCTTACCAGACTAAGGTATATGAAGACCTAATGGACTTAATATAGAAATAGATCTTAAGTGTTTTTTAGCTGACTAAATACAAGTATTTATAACATTTTATCTCAACTGTTTTAATATGATTGCACTATTTATTCTGTTTTATATACTAATTATGTAAATTGATTAATTGACCCACCATGAGGATAAGTAACCAGATCCGGTCATGTGAGCAATTTACCCCTGAGGAAGTATCAAGAGATACGAAACGCGTTGGGCTAATGCAGAGAGTAACCTGTATATGGAATTAATAAAATTCGCTTGATTAAACTTTGAAGTTTCCTGGAACTCCAGTTTGTGAACGCATCTTGGACAGAAGAGCAATCAGAGTGTGCAGCACAATCGGGTGAACTTGCGGCGCCAAACCCCCCCTCCGGTGTGAACGCGGTGAGCTGCAGCGGCGGCGTGTGACTGCTGACAAGAACGGAGGATCTCTTAACACAGCCGCAGACATCAGCGTACTAAGGGCTCTTCATATACCTTAGTCTGGTAAGCTGCTAATAACTATTTTTCATCCGTGGGTGTGTGCACACTGATCTGCACTATCGTAGAACCTTTTCCCATTAGGTACAAGCTATTGGACATACACGTCTACTCAGAGAAACAGCGAGGCAAACTCTATTACTGCCAAACACTCCGGCATTCCTTGTGAGTAGTTCCTAATATTATTCAAACATGTGCCTAAAGGTTTAACACACTATTGGGTTTTTCTTCTATCTTCCAGGCATCGCTAAAACAAATTTTAGCGCACCTTATTGTTTATTTGTATTTACTGATTACATAGCTGTGTAATTTATGTGCAACATTTAATCTAGAACAGATCTAGTAACCCTTACCAACCAATTAAAAAGTTTATTTTCAGACAGTTGATGAATATATGCTACCTGCAAAGCAGTCAAGTTTCAACTGGAGAAATCTCTTATTCCATGACTGGGCAGAAGATCCACGGGTCCTCAACAGGCTCTGATTGAAGCTACTTACATAGTACATAGTTAAACTGGGTTGAAAAAATACAAAGTCCATCAAGTTCAACCCTTCCAAATTAAAACACACACACACACACACCGCTCAACACTTTCACACAAACCATATATGCCCACAGCTATACTAACTGTAGAGTTTAGTATCACAGTAGCCTTTGATATGTCTGTCCAAAAAATCATCCAAGCCCCTCTTAAAAGCATCAACAGAATCAGCCATCACAACATCACCCAGCAGTGCATTCCACAACCTCACTGTCCTCACTGTGAAGAACCACCTACGCTGCTTCAAATGAAAGTCCTTTTCTTCTAGTCTGAAGGGATGGCCTCTCTTGCGGTGATCCTCTTTATGGGTAAAAATGTCCCCTGATATTTGTCTATAATGTCCTCTAATGTAAAGTGTAATCATGTCCTCTCGAAAGTGCCTTTTTTTCAGAGAAAACAACCCCCAACCTGGAAAGTCTACTCTTTACCCTTCCATCCCCCTAACCAGTTGCACGTCACTGCATTCTCTCCAGCTCATATCCCTCTTAAGGACTGGAGTCCAAAACTGCTCTGCATACTCCAGATGAGGTCTTACTAGGTGTTTTCATCACTTGAGTTTATGCCCTTTTTATGCAAGACATAACTTTATTGGCTTTGGTAGCTACAGAATGACACCTGCCAGAATTATACAACTTATCTATAAGTCCTTCTCAATTAAGGAAACTCCCAACACACTGCCATTTAGTGTATAACTTGCATTTATATTATTTTTGCCAAAGTGCATAACCTTGCATTTATCAACATTGAACTTCATTTTCCAATTTGCTGCCCAGTTTCCCAACTTGGACAAATCACTCTGCAGAGTGGCAGCATCCTGCATGGAACCTATAGTTCTGCACAATTTAGTATCAGCTACAAAAATAGAAACAGTACTTTCAATGCCCACCTCCAGGGCATTAATAAACAAGTTGAAAAGCAAGGGACCCAGTACAGAGCCCTGTGGTACCCCACTAACAACACTGGTCCAATTAGAAAATGTTCAATTTAGCACCACTCTTTTAGCCAGTTCTCTATCCAGGTTCAAATACTATGTTCCAGGCCAACATTCCTTAATTTAACCAGTAACCTTCTGTGTGGCACTGTATCAAATGCTTTAGCAAAGTCTAAGTAAATCACATCCTGTGCCATCCCATAATCAAGGTCCCTGCTTACCTACTCATTAAAAGAAATTAAGTTAGTCTGGCAAGATCTATTACGCATAAAACCTGAATCTGAGCTTTTTGCTTGTTCTCATCAACCAGCTGACCCCGCTCTGATCATAAAGGTCCCACTTCTTCCTGCTTTATTTTTTTACTATTAACATATTAAAAAAATTGATTCTTTTTACTGCTTATTGTAATATCCTTTTACATATAGATTTTAGCTTGCCTGATTGCTTTTTTGCATGATTTATTGTCCTTCTTGTACCTTATATGATTCGTTAGTCCCAGCTAACTGGAAAGCCTTAAAAGCACGTCTTTTCCTACCTACCTCAACACCAACACTTCTATTGAACCAAAATTGTTTTGCTTTGCAACAACATTTCTTGCTTATATAACTTGCAGTTATGTGGTTATCGGGTTGGGATTAAAGTTAACCCCTGGTGAATATGGTTGGGTAGCTGGTCTTGAGTTAGGGTGAAACATGAAGATGGGCCCAATTCGGGTTGCAAGTCTACCCAATAAGCCCATGCAAGACTGTACCATGTACTGTATTGTAATACATAAAAGCTTTTTACTGTAAAACAAGTCAAGTAATGCTATATCCATAATATGGTTAAAATGGTTGGTGTTTTGTTCTCTGTTTTTGACAGACAAAAATCTTGTACAAAAGGATCTTTCAAAGGGAAAGTCTTCTTCAGCCACAGCTGAAGATGCAAAGAAGCAAGCTTCATAGTCTACAGTCTTTTGCTTTCAACACATGGATTTTATCTCATATCAGACTGAAAACCAATCCTCTAAGAAAAAAAGTATATATCTACCCTAGGCTATTCACATACTTGCCACCTGGACAGTGGGGTCTGCCAACTAAGTAGCGTGGGGTTCCCTAAGGTTAAAAAAAAAAAACAACGAAATTGCATGCCTGGTGTTTTAATTGTGGTTCTATGAGTCTCTCGGCTACATATAAGCAAAAGGTTTTTGTTACATACATAGAATGAAAAAGAAGTACAATACCGAATGAGGAAAGTATGGAAGCATCCCCTCTCAGTCATCCACAGATGGGGCTCAAATGGTTCCTAAGATCCTATGGCTTCTCCCACAGGTTCCTGCAGTTGTCACAAGTAAACCTCACAGGCGAATCTCAACTAACAGTACGGAGATCCCCAGTTTTTCTAGACTCGCTAACAATGAGTTCATTTAGCGATGCAGTCAATAAAGAAGATATAATGATTTGGTTAATAACAGATCTTGATTCCCATGCGCTCATCAGGATCCGGCCAGACTCCCAACAAGCACATCCGAAGCACAGATCTTATTTTAGCTAACTAGTAGCTGAATAGCATATTGTGCCCCTAGCTACAATAAAGAAGAGTCTGATAAGGACTTCAGAAATCATAAACATATTAGGTAATAAATATGAGAATATCCAGAATGAGAATAAAGAACAAGTATTATGTCATTGAGTTGATTAGTTCCCATGATTTCTATTGCACAAGGCTTCATTATACAGGATTATAGATTATAAAACTGTCTTGTATACCATATTGGGTTCAACTTACGACATCGGGCTCAATAGTAGAACAGTTCTTTGTGTTATAGTTTTATATAGTTCTGTAGCAAAGTTTTGCGATGAGCTATTGGGTTTAATCAAAGCATTAACATGAGCCATCATTGAAAAAACTCCAATTACTACACCTGGCCATGACCAAATCTGCCCCAGCCTTAAGATTTTACAAACAGTTCCTTCTCCCTCAACATCTTTGTGTCTCTTGGGCTCTCCCTTTGTCACAGAGCCCCTGTCTCAAATACCCTCCCATTCTGAGTGAATGCTTAAAATTTATACTAGGGAACTTATCCAAATTTAGGGGTCATCTATCGGGGGGGGGGGTGAAATGGGATTGAAACTTGTAATGCCCCAAAAAAAAGCTACGCGTTGCTGTACCAATATTTTGTGCAATAAAATATTCGCACTCACTACTTGTTCTGTTACAGGATTTCAGTCTCTGTTAACAACAGATAGGATTTATATTCTGCATACTTTGCTGAAATTCATCTATGCATTTGGTCATTGTTAAAAACCAGGGGCATTCCCAGAACGAGCATAAACCCTAAAACTCACAGACACACACACACACAAGGTTAGACACACAAATCAGGTTGATTTGATCCTTAATTACCCATTTTGAATTAATCAGAATGTGTACTTTTAGAAAATATTTGGTTTTCTGGATTGATTTACTAATTTGCCACTTTTTCCCCACATAAATCAGAGAATATTTATTGTGGTAGTAGATATATATGCTATGAAATGTGTACGCACTAACTTCATTTTGGGGTCTCTATGTGCCAAATACTTTGGTAATCCTATGCACAATAGACATCAAACTGTTTAGCTGGACTCTGGTATTGATATTTAGTATATTTTCTTCTAGGTACCTTATGCTTTGAGGGAGATAGTGAACCTTTTGGGGTGGTTTTTTTCAGAATTTTCATATATTTTTATAAAAATGGCTGCATTCAGAATAGCTTTGATGTTTGGTTATTAGGATTAGAAAGACAAGGTTACCCATTTCGATTTGTAGAATGTGTACTTTTAAAAAATATATTATTTGGGGGTAAACCTTCTGTTCCAGTATTTTTGGCTTTAGAATCTAGTATGCCATATTCTGCTGTTGTGCTTTGAAAATAAATTGCTGGGAGTTTTTGATTTATAGAAGTAAAAAATCTCCATAAAACTAAACACATCTGGTATTGGTACTTTCTACAGACATAAGGCTTTCCAAATCAGTTGAATTTTTGTGCATAAAAATATTTTTCTGGTATCATGTAAAATAGCAAATTTTAAATTTTTCTTTGATATCTACAGCTATAAATTTTGCTCCAGAAATGGACATACGCTAAAGGTGACCATACACAGGGAGATCCGCTTGTTTGGTGATGTTGCCAAACAAGCGTATCTCTTCCCAATATGCCCACACTGAAGTGAGCGATATTGGGCTGATCAGAATGGAGGCCAAACGGGCAGTCGGATTGGGGAACTGCATTAACGAAAAGACGGGATTTTTTAACCTGCCCGATCGCATCTGGCCGACTTTTGGTCAGATATCGACCGGGACGCAGCTTTTAACGGCCTGTGTATCGGGGCCTTAATGGGCAGATTTATCTAGGGTCGAATTTCGAGTTTATGGGAGTTTCTAAAAAAAAAGTTTATTTAAAAAATTTTATTTTTTTAATTTTGGGTGAATAGGTCCACCAAAAAACTCCACATTGATTATAGGAGGTCTCCAATAGGCTAAAACACCAATTCACCAGGTTTTATATGGTGAATAGTCGAATTCAAATTGTTAAACAGACAGTCCAAATTTGGACTATTCCATAAAATAAATTCGAATTAAAAAATTTGAACTTTGAAGTCGATCATTTATAACTTTGCCCCTAAGATTGTTGCAGATTTAGCTCAGGTTTACCTTTAAAAAAATCATGTATTAGTTTCCTTAGTAAACAAAAAAATACCACCCCCCCCCCCCCCCCCAAGGAAATGCCCCAAAAGTGAGAGCAAATGATATTGGAAATTCTGTTCGCACTGGAAGGTCTCAGCAGTTCAAGCTAAATCAAGTATATATCGGATGCTGCTTGCTTCATGACGATTTGTATGCACACAAAACACCGCCATTCTATGGACCAGTAAACCAATTCATTCTGTTCCCTCGATTCACGCATTACGATGCAAAGTTAATATGCAACAAAGGCATATTCCCAATACATTCCTGGGGCACAATAATGAATGAGTATAAGCGACCTCTGCGTGTGTCCAAGGAGACCGTGACGCAACTTCCGGCACCCCGCCTTCTTTTCGGCAGGTGAAAGGTCAGGGGTGTCACGGTGTCCTCTTGTCACATATACACACGTGGGTATCTGCAGGACCATGTTCTCCACGCTGTCCCGAGCTCTCTTCTCTGCCACACGAGTAGCGACAGTACGGCCACAGCAGCTGCTGAGCTCCTTATCCGCCGGTCGCTCCTTTTCACGTTCTTTATGCTTGGTCCGTGGGAACCCGGGTCTCAGGCAGACCTTCCTGCATCCTCAACGTGGCTTCCCAGCTGTGTCCTGTGGCTGCGGCGGACTGCACACTGAAGGTAGGTGCTCTACTGAATGCTTCATACACTACTTGTTAGTACGCTATGTAAGGTAGGACTTGGGTAACATCACACTACTAAACCATGAGCTCTTTAGGATTTGGCTGTCCTCGGCTCTTCCTTATCTCTCTTCTCTATGCCTGAACTCCAATACATTCAAATGCCACATATACTGAAAACACATGCTTCTCTGATTCTGATCACACATGCTTCTCTGATTCTGATCACACATGCTTCTCTGATTCTGATCACACATGCTTCTCTGATTCTGATCACTCTGATCTAGGGATGCACTGAACCCCCTAATCCTTTGCAATAGATACGGCCGAATACCAAATCAGAATCCTAATTTGCATATGCAAATTAGGCGTGGGAAGGGGGAAACTATTTTTACTTCCTTGATTTGTAACAAAGTCATGTGATTTCCCTCCCCTAATTTGCATATGCAAATTAGGATTTGGTTCGGCCGGGAAGAAGGATTCTGCCGAATCAGAATCCTGCTGGCCGAATCCTGGATTCGGTGCATCCCTACTCTGATCTGATTACAATATACCTATTTTCTTTAATGCATGTTATTTTATGAAGAGTATATTTTTCTATATTTAATAAAATAACCTTTTTGTACCTCTAGTCCTTTAGAAGTCTAGAAGCAGAAATTGTTACAGATGCTTTTTAAGCTATTGCATGTTCTAAAATGTGTTCGGCTTGTTTCATAATTATTTTAGGTGACAAGGCTTTTGCTGAATTTCTGAAGGATGAAATCAAAGAAGAGAAAAATATCCAGAAACATAAGAACCTTCCCAAAATGTCTGGTGGGTGGGAACTGGAGGTCAATGGCACAGAGGCTAAACTGGTCAGAAAAGTATCAGGTGAAAAGTAAGTGTACCAATGATTATTGCCTATATCCTAGGACATAGTTTAATACTCTAAAGCAGGGATCCCCAACCTTTTGAACCTGTGAGTAACATTCAGAAGTAAAAGGAGTTGGGGAGCAACACTAGCATGAAAAATGTTCTTGGGGTGCCATACAAGTGCTGTGATTGGCCATTTGGTAGCCCCTATGTGGATTGTCAATCTACATTAAGGCTTTGTATGGCAGTGCACCTGGTTTTTATACAACCAAAGTTGCCTCCAAGCCTGAAATTTTAAAATAAGCAGCTGCTTTGAGGCCACTGAGAGCAACATCCAAGGGGTAGGAGAGCAACATGTTGCTCACAAGCTACTGGTTGGGGATCACTGCTCTAAAGATTTAAAGGGGTTGTTCACATTTGAGAAAAAACTTTTAGTATGATGTAGAGAGTGATATTCTGAGACAATTTGCAATTGGTTTTCATTTTTTATTTACGTTTTTCGAGTTATTTCGCTTTTTATCCAGTAGATCTCCAGTTTGCATTTTAAGCAATCTGGTAGCTAGCCTCTGAATCATATTGCTGTGTTGTTTCAGTTACGCTGGGCTGGGGGCGGTGAAATCCCTCCATAGGCTGGATTCTGTTTCTGTTTGTAATTAGCCTATGGAGTGATTGCACCGCCCCCAGCCCAGCGTAACTGAAACAACACAGCAAGATGATTTAATGGTGTCAGAGTGTTGCCATGAATAAGGTTCACTGGGCAGGGGGCGGCTTTGGGAGACTTTCAGCTGCTTATATTTAGCACGCAGCCTCTCTTCACTGATACCAACACGTTCCTAAATTTATAGGAACATGCCCATATCACTTTAAAGGTGAACCACCTCTTTAAGGTAATGACTTCTAATGAATCTGCCACTTTAGGTAAAAAATATATTGTCCTCTTAATTGGCCCAGTTCACTATCCTCTCGTTATTCTTGCTGTTTTTCTACAAGAATGGGTAATAAAGGTAAGGGACCTGTTATCCAAAATGTTTGGACCTGATAAGGGTTCTTTACTTAATTTGGACTACCATGCCTTCAGTTTGCTAAAAATCATTGAAACATTAAATAAACTCCGTAGGATTGTTTTGCCACTGATAAGAATTAATTCTATTTTTTACTTTTACTAGAATGTTTTTTATTATAGTTTTTTAAAATTTTGAGTTATTGATTAAAATGTGAGATGACCTTGCCACAATTCAGAGCTTTCAAGATAATGTGTTTCCGGAAAACTGATCCCATACTTGTACTGGTATGAGATCCATTATGCGGAAACCCATTATCCAAAAAGCTCCAAATTACAGAAAGGTAATTTCCTATAGACACCATTATAATCAAATAACCCAAATATTTAAAAATGATTTCCCTTTTCTCTGTAATAACAGTACCTTGTACTTGATCCAAACTAAAATATAAGTAATCTTATTGGAAGCAAAACCAAGTCAGTGGGTTTATTTAATGTTTACATGATCTAGTAGATTTAAGGTATGACGATCCAAATTACAGAAAGATCCGTTATTCAGAATACCCCAGTTCCGGAGCATTCTGTATAACCAAACCCTTACCTGTACTACTAAATAACTAACTTCACTTAGAGGCATTCTGTGTACAACATGCTTTCTAAGAGTTACAGAGCTGCACATAAGGTGATTTATATAGTTTATAGTGAAATGTCATTCATGCAGAAAATTAATGGTGTAAAGCAAGCCATTTTACTATTAACTGGCCACAGCATATTGGTGCAGTTTGGATACATTTTGGATGGCCAAGTTGCTCTTATTATTTATACTGATAATGATGTGAAAATCTGATAACCTGGATAAAATGTGTGTATGTTGCAAGCATTACTTTCTAAGAGGGTATATTTTCTCCTTTAAGACATTTTCACTTGGGTCCGTTTCTGGGAGGCTGAAAATCTAGTAAGTGTAGTATAATTATTAAAGGCATACTTAAAAATGCAATGGTCAAATACATCAATGTAATGATCATAAGTGGGTATGAAATAATGCTGTTAAATTGCAGAGTGGTAAGCGTGATGAAATCCTATGTAAATTTATTGGAATTGTATATGATTTAGAATTGCATACACTGTTGTATCACATTGCACAAAATAGCATCTTCTCATTTGCATTATTAGGGTTACAGTCACTTTCAACACAAACAATAGCATTCCTCCAAGTTTTAATGAGGAGCAACAAGAAGGTCAGAAAGCTGAGGAGACTGAGGTAAAGTTAAACTTTCTATCCTTTTTTGAATAAAGTGAAATTCATACTATTTATTAGGGATGCACCGGATCCACTATTTGGTATTCGGACGAATCCCTGAGTCCTTCAAGAAAGCTTTGGCCGAATACCGAATATTAATTTGCATATGAAAATTAGTGACAGGTAAAAAGTGGAAAAAACATTTAAGTCCTTGTTCAGGGACAAAAAGTTACGTGATTTCCCTTCCCACCCCTAATCTGTATATGCAAATCAGGATTCGGATTCTGTTCGGCCAGGCACATGGATTTGGCCGAATCCCAAACCCAATCCTGGATTCGGTGCATCCCTAATATCTATATCATGAATGGTACAATTAAATGACCAGTGAAATATGATGCAAACATATGTTAATATGTAACACAGGAAGGGAGGCACCAAATCTGTGTCTCAATTGCATCTTAGAAATATTTGCAGGCTTTAAATCAATTCCAGATTCTTTGATTAGTGAAACAAGTCTGAAAATTGAAAACATTATGGGGGTAATGTAATATTAAGTACTAAGTTTTGCCCATGAGCAGTAATCCATAGCAACTAATCCAATAACGTTCTAGGTACCCCTCAGCGCAGGTCCTGTTCATGGAGTTTTTGCTTTGAAAGGATTTCCCATCTTATTGATTGCTATGGGTTACTGCTCCTGGGCAAACTTGGTGCCTTTTATTGCATATGGGGGTATGACTTTAAAGCAGTAAAGAAGACAAATTTTTATCACAGTTGTGTTTTCCCCACTAACATTTTGTTTATTAAATAAGCTAGCTAGCATTCAAGAAAAAGTCACACAAGTTTTGTCAGTTTTTGGGCACTTGTGGGGGGTTGTTTTCTCGACCTTCGAAAATTCATAACTATACCTCCCTGTCCTGGAAGGAAATGTCTGTTTCCTATTCAGCATCCTTCAACAAACATTGATACGGGACTTAAGAGGATTTTCATATTGGAGGGATAGTGCTATTTTTATTACTGAACTAGCAAAATATGTCAGTGATCAGTATGATCTGTTCTAGACCATTAGTTTGTTAACTTTGTATAGCTTTCCAACTTGAGACTGAGCTGGCACTATTAAACTGGATACATCTTTTTTTAAATTTACAGCCTGAGCTTGTGTCTACTCCCAATTTTGTGGTAGAAGTTACAAAAATGGATACCAACCAGACCCTGGTTCTTGACTGTCATTTTCCAGAAGACGAGGTACACAGCTGAAATCAGTAACTTTTTAATGAATGTGTGTAAACTTTGCTTAACAGGAATGCAGGAGTGTTCATTCATGTCAGCAGGCTTTCTAAAACCAGTGTGAATTAGATCCTGTAATCTGACAACTGACTGAGTCTGAAACTTCTGGTTTTAATACAGACATACATTTAATCATAACTATACATGAGCTGTATTTCTTATTTAAATATGTACTGCTTTATGATGTTAGTGGCTTAGCTCGCTTATTTTACAAACCATTTTACAAAATATGTGGTTGAATACATTTTTTTCTTGTCAAAAATAGATTGGACATGGGGAACAAGAGGAAGAAAGTGATATTTTCACTATCCGGGAGGTTAGTTTTCAGCCCACAGGAGAGACAGAATGGAAGGAGAACAGCTATACTCTCAACACAGATTCACTTGACTGGGTTGGTATTGTTTTTTAAACCATAATTTTATATTTTTATTATATAGGAACATGTCAAAAATTTTGGGTGTGCTACCAAAATTTGTATAAGCTAAACATAATGTATAACTAAGTTTTGCAGATCAGGCTGTAATTGGACATTTCAGACACGTTTTCTGCCCCTTAAACGGGTGGTTCACCCTTAAGTTAACTTTTGATGTTCTAGAATGTCTAATTCTAAGCAACGTCTTTATTCTTTTTTTTTTATTATTTGCCTTCTCTCTTTCCATTGTTCAGATGGGGGTCACTGACCCATCTAAAAAAAACAAGTGATCTGAAACGCTACAAATGTATTTACTTATTATTGCTCCTTTCTATTCAGGCCCTTTTCCTATTCCATTGCTGATCAGTAGCTTTGGTTAATTGGACTCGGGTCTGGATTGGTAATCTGCGTTCTGGCAAAGACCAGATGGGCTCCTGTAAGATTTAATAGTCAGTAACTATTTATTGGGCTGCTGGGGGGGGGCTGTTTGGGCCTCTTATTAAAATGCCTGACTTGACTAGTCAGGTTTGTAACAATTTCCCCACTTATCCTACTTTCTATTTTAGATAAAGATTTTATGATACATTTGTACATTAACTTGTTTGACTCTTTGTAGGCCCTTTATGATCACTTGATGGATTTTTTGTCTGACCGTGGAGTGGATAATACTTTTGCTGATGAGCTAGTGGAACTCAGCACTGCTTTGGAACACAATGAATACATCAAGTTTCTAGAAAATCTGAAAGACTTTGTTAAATGCTAAGACACTGTAAATCAATCACCTACTCTTCTGATGCTGCGTCTTGAGCAGACTCTTGTTGCATGTCATCTCGCTTAACTGCAATTTTAAATCTGTGGGGTGTATTGTTACATCTGTCAGATTTAAAATTGTGAAAAGGCAAGAGTTTGTTTTGTTTTTTTACTTGCAGTCACAGATATACAAAATGTAACTCTATAACAAATGTCTAAGTTGTAGAAAACTAATATTATCCATAACCTATACGGTGTTTATTTATGTAACGACTTACTTAAACCCACTCGTGTAACTTTTGTTTTTTTGCTTAAATAAGGCTTCTGTTATTTTTCAATAAATATCTTTCAGAAACTGCTCAAATTTCTTAATAGAAGTTTGTGTAGTGTTTTCCTTCTTGTATAACTGCAGTTTGCACCATCTTTGTACTTAACCATGTGAAATAACTTTGCTGAACGATTTATTGACTTCTTGCACCTGGTGGACGTGTGAATTACAATATGGGGTGGAGATAAACAAATTTCAACTTCTGTATCTATACAGGTGGAAAAGATTTCAATACACCTGGGTATACAATACAGATATATATATAT
>CM044433.1:103475205-103493468 GCA_024363595.1 Xenopus borealis | reverse complement strand
CTTACCCACCTCAACACCAACACTCCTATTGAACCAAAAAGGTTTTGTTTTGCAACAACGGTCTTCGTTTACAAGTGGAATATACTGACGTATATTTATTAAGCAGCATTTTAAAAAATTCCCATTTTTGTTCAACTTAACTTACTTAAAGTAACCTAACTACTCTAACACAAAATAGTGGGGAGAACCCCACAGTCCTAACCTCCTGTCGCAGGACAAAAGAAAACAGATTATTGGCAGAGAGAGATCCCGTGATACCAAGGAGTGGGAGGAGCTACAGACTTTACTCTTTTGTCCTGCCTCCAGAGGTGACCAGCTTAAACCCCAGACGTCTGCACTGACAGACGGGCCGCCCCAGGAAGAGGTATTTAATCATAATACATATGCATTAATGATCCATATTCCAGTGCACCAATGCTACCATACCTTAGGCTCCAATGAAAAACTTGGGCAGAATATCCTTGAAAATATCAGCAACTTGCTCACATCAGGAGGTTGCTGTGTAGGAGCTGTGGCCTTAAATAGGCAAATATAAAAATTTTTGGCGCAAAATTGGCATCCTATGTGCTATTACATCACCTGCGCCTCAATTTGCATTGCATATGCGCATATTCGCATCTGCGCATGTGCATATATGCCAGCATATGACGTCATCACGCCATTTGTGCTGTGTATCAATCCACCGGTTAATCCCCGCTGCGGGGAAATTCGGTAATGTTAAGATTTTCTACCTCAGTAGAATCGGCTCCTTAGGACATATTCTAATCAATGCAGCTCCACCAGCCAATCCCCTGCCAAGGTCCACATCATGCAATTCTCCATCTCCTCTCCTCTAACAGTCCTGTCCGTTAGGACAGAAAAAAAGAGGTTTTATGGCGTACTTAATTGTTCGGGGGTCGGTCCTATCTTTTAAGGATAGAATTTATCTCTTATGTGCTGCTGTGAAGGATGCAAAGGAATAAATTAATTGCAGAGATGTATCAACTAAACTTTAGTTTTGGTATGGAGGCCGAGATGTGGACTGTGTAGAGAGGAGAAATTGGAGGTTCATTTCAACAGTTTTTTTTTTTCTTAAATAAAGGGGAAAAGGCAAAGACACCAGAATGCTGAAAAACATTGCAAGACCAAGACTTAAAAAAAATATTTCCTTTATTTAACATTTAGAGATTATCTATGAAAAATATAAACAAATGACAATCAAGTGCAAATCAGGTTGAGCATGAAGAGGTCCTCACTTCTAGGTTATAGGATGACCACCATTGCATCACACTCCTAGAAAGCAAAAATACTTTGTTTAATATACTGTTTGATGGTTCAAGATAGAAACTTCTAAACTTCTAAAAGGTTAAATGCATAAAGAGTGTTTGTATTAAAACAAAATTATACCCCCTGAACAAATGTAGGTCGCTATAAAAAGATAAAACAGCGCGTATGTAAAAGCCTGCTTCATGTAAATAAATGGCTTTCACAATATATTTTTTAGGTTGCATGAGCCAATTGACAGTGGTCTTGCTTCCACACTTCTTCCTATTACAGTTAAGTGTTGCAGTATGTCTGGTCACGTGAGCTCTGGAGGAGCAGAGACCATCATGTAATGGTGGCTCAAAAGCATGAGATAGAGGGGCAATATTTAATTAAACAAACATACCAGTTTTGCAATATTGCTTAATATGCTTGTTGCTTAAATATTAATTTTGGGTATATAGTGTTCCTTTAATTCAGGGCCTTCCTCACCACTTTACATTATTAATGCTCACATGAATGATACTTACTTGGCAGCTCATAAAGAGACTAGCTGCTCCTCCTAGCTCAGTGGCAACAGAAAATACAGGATGCTTATTGCAATGGTACCCATGTGCAGTTAGGTTGGACTCCAGTAGAGAATGCAGTTTTTCGATGTTCATCCCCTGGGACTGAAAACATACAATCATACATGAAGCTGGACTACAGAAATAGCATTGTACATGGAAATTAAAGTCAGCTCTGGATTAAGCAGACCTAGGTATAAGGTTAGTCTTAAAAAAAAAGTTAAAAAAGCTGTTAAGTTCCAAAGGAGCACAATGACACTTTATTGGGCTGTACTGTTTGTACAGCAGTGCCATCTACCTTCTCCACAGCAGAAGACAGATTATGCATTACACTACAAGACTTGGGATCAGGATTATAGTTAAATCAGTTATGTCATACCAAGAGATCGATGGGGCAATCAAATCCCATTGAAGGCATCATCAATGCTGCTACCTGGGGAGCTCTGACCTACAATACACTTCAATGAACAAAGCAAAATGGTGCATTTGTGGATAGCAAGTACTATGCCATATGCTGTGTTTGCTTCAGAAATACTACTATGGTTTATATAAATAAGCTGCTGTGTAGCAATGGGGGCATCCATGCAGATAAGCTCTGTAGAACATAATGGTATCAACGGTTATCTACTATTTAACCTGTGCCATATAGCACATTTCCACCATTACTTTCAAAACTTCATTTTTCGTGTTACGGTTCCTTTAAGAAGTAGAGCAATATAAATCACACAATAAAATAGTGACCTACTTACCTGTGTGTTAATGTACACACCGCACTGGCAAACTATGAAGCAGCTTGTTACAGTTAAGTAATTCCTGTAAAAGTACATTTAACACAAAACCGTCACATCATTTTAAAATCATTCAAACATTAAACCCAATAGGGGTTAATAAGATCTTAGATGGGATCAAGGGCAAGGTACTGTTTTATTACTACAGAGGAAAAGGAAACCTGTTTAAAGAAATCTTAATTACTCGCTTAAAGTATAGACTATGGGAGATGGCCTTTCAAGGATTATGGATAGCGGGTTTCTGGATGAAGGATCCCATACCTGCATTAGTCAATAGGCTCTAGTTGCTTTACCGTAAAGGGTGTAGTGGAATGTACATACCGATTACACACAGGGCACACTATCTGATCCCCTGTGCCAAGCCCAACTACAGAGTCGAAACACTGTTCCTCAAACTGTAGGACATTCTCAAACTCCTCAACCATTGCTTTTTCTGAAAGAGAACATTTTCTAAGGTTTACAACTGCATATAGAAATAGTATTCTCAGACAAGTCCAAGAGAGGTCCCATCAACTTTCACACTCACTACAGACTGCAAATTGTAGTGGGTCCCAAAATATCACTAACCGGGATGAAGGACAATGAAAAAAAAAACCTACCACCACTACACCCAATGAATAATACAGCTGGAGGAAATTAATGACAGTCTGGTGAAAGAAAAAGCTAAAAATTACCTTCCAAAAGAAGCTCTTGCTTTATTTCTTCAAGAGTTGCCAACTCATCAGGATCTTGCATAATGTTTAAAGCCTAAAACCAAATATTTAAATTCACTTATTAGGAGTATAATCAGCAGATTCTTCATTTTAAAAAGGGTACTTTTAAAGGAATAGTAACACCAAAAAATGTAAGTTTTAAAGGAATGAAAATATCATGTACTGTTGCCCTGCGCTGGTAAAACTGATCTGTTGGCTTCAGAAACACCACTATATTTCATATAAACAAGCTGCTGTAGAGCAATGGCGGAAATTGAAAAACGGCTATATGGCACAGGTTAACTAATGGATAACAGATAACACCATTAGACAGACAGAGCTTATCTGCTATCTGCTGTGTAACCTGAG
This sequence comes from Xenopus borealis, assembly GCA_024363595.1. Lineage (NCBI taxonomy): Eukaryota > Metazoa > Chordata > Amphibia > Anura > Pipidae > Xenopus > Xenopus borealis. Next base: position 103,489,811 of record CM044433.1, on the reverse strand, counting down.
CTTTTTCTCCTTTGAATGGCTGCCCCCCATTGCTACACAGCAGCTTATTTATATAAACAATAGTAGTGTTTCTTAAGCAAACAGCAGTTTTACCAGAGCAGGGCAACACTACATTATATTGCCATTACTTTAAAACACTTATTTTTTGATGTTACTGTTCTTTTAACTTTTTTCATACACATAACAGGAATTTCAAAGATTAAGGTTTATTTAATCTCATCCAAAAAAACACTGATGAGTTTATTACAGAGTACATAATCACAGGCAGCCCATGATTAAGAGTCAGACTTTTTTTGAGGCTTATTGTAAGATGAAAAACATTTGACTTCAATTCTTGCTCCATGAATGGTTGAGTGTGCAAGCTTGTCAAGCTGATGGTTAAAATGAAGTCTTCTCTCCCCTTGCTATGGTTACAGGGCTCTGGCACCCTGAACAAGCGGATTATCCAGAGAGTGTTCTGTTTTTTCTAATCACGCTGATACAGTGGTTGGTGAAACAAAGGTTCCAAGAAAGTGTAAGGTCCCAGTAGTTAATTGCCATGGTCCTATCTAGCAAAGCTGCATTTAACTGAAGTGAACTTAGTAGTGACAAGCTTACTATAACAGAAATGCTTGCCTCACTGTTCAAGCAGTGTTACTCTAGTCCAGTGATCCCCAACCAGTAGCTCACGAGCAACATGTTGCTCTCCAACCCCTTGGATGTTGCTCCCAGTGGCCTTAGAGCAAGTGCTTATTTTTGAATTACTGGCTAAGAGGCAAGTTTTGTTTGCATAAAAAACAGATGTCCTGCCAAACATTATCTCCTGTAGGCTGCCAGTCCATATAGGGGTTACCAAATAGCCAATCAGAGCTCTTATTTGACATCCACTTTTTCATGCTTGTGTTGCTCTCCAACTCTTTTTTTTTTAAATTTAAATGTGGCTCACGAGCAAAAAAGGTTGGGGACCCCAGCTCTAGTCAAGTGTCAGCTCTGCCATAGGCAAATGGTCATGGGTTGATAACATTTATTTGAGTGCTATTGCATTTTTGCCTGAGCAGAGAACTGGCATTGCCTTAGTGCTAAAAAGCACGAAAATGTCAATATGTCATTTTCCACTGCCTTTGGAGTTTTGTAATATTTCCAACCTCTGATTTACAAACCATGCTCATTGTTGTGTTAAGCTACTTAACCTGTACCTAGGGTTGCCACCTGGCCGGTATTTTTCCGGCCTGGTCGGTATTTTTGATGGTTGATCTCAATGTTATTAATAGGAAAAAAAGTTAAATATATAGGAAGGCCAGTATTTTTTTTTTCAAGAAAAGGTGGCAACCCTACCTGTACCCCATCACTGGACAAAACACTTCACCCATACAGGGAGTGGCTGCATTCATATCAATTCAACAGTTCCCAAATCTAGCCTTAATGGATCAGATTACCTGGGAGAATGCATCTTTCTTCCACATGGATGGAAAGCCACCATTTTCAAACTGCATAGCCTTCCATTCTTCCTCCATCACCTCCTGCACAAGGAATGAGCCACCAACCCCGCCATGGATCCTTTCGCCCACCTGACGAAACTTGTCCAGGAGCTTCGATCGGTTACTCTTCAGTCGTTCAACACATCGCTAAGGGCCATAAGAAAAAAACAACATTTAGGTTTTAGAACAATGTATGCATCTCTGTAGGAAACCACAAAAATCAAAGCTGGCAGAGGCAATGATGCACCAAATCTACATTTTTGAAAGACTCTACTTTATGTCAAGAGTTCAGCCAACCTGAATCTGAACCCATACAGTCATCTGACTGCAAAGCTCTGTATAACTAAAGGGCATTTTTTTTTTCATAGATGCAACTGAATTTTTTTTATTTTTTTTTTTTTATGTAAATTAGGGCTCAGATTCACAATGGCATTTGTACAAATCTTGTTGAATTCAGGATTCGACAGGCCCTAACAAAAGTGTTTACAGCATGGTAAACTAGGGGAAGATAAAGTTCTTTATTAAAACAGGTACAAAAAAAATGATTCCTGCATCAGTAAACCATATAAATAAGTAACCGGAGAAATAAAGTGAAAAAGAGGCTGCTCCATTAAAGGGATCTGTCATGGGGAAAATTTTTTTTCCCAAAATGCATCAGTTAATAGTGCGGTTTTTCCTAGAAGAATTCTGCACCGAAATCCATTTCTCAAAAGAGCAAACAGATTTTTTTTTTATATTTAATTTTAAAATCTCACATGGGGCTAGACATTGTCAATTTCCCAGCTACCCCTGGTCATGTGACTTGTGCTCTGATAAACGTTAATCACTCTTTATTGCAAGTTGGAGTGATATCACCCCCCTCCCTTTCCCCCACCCAGCATCTTAACAAAAGAACAATGAGAAGGTAACCAGATAACAGCTCCCTAACACAAGATAACAGCTGTCTGGTAGATAGGGTTGCCACCTGTCCGGTTTTGACCCGGATAGCCCAGTATTTTGAAGGGCTGCCCGGGTCAATACTTCCGGGATTAGCTTGATTGACGCAGCGATCGGCCAACCAGCAATCACGTTGCCACAGCTCCGCCCCATGACATCATGGGCCCGCCCACTGTCCAGATTCAGCCACAGGAAAAGGTGGCAACCCTACTGGTAGATACAAGAACAGCACTCAACCCTCCTAAAGTGCTGGCACAAGTCACATGACCATGGGCAGCTGGGAAATTGACAAAATGGCCAGCCCCATGTCAGATTTCAAAACTGAATACTGTATAAAAAAAAATCAGTTTGCTCTTTTGAGAAATGGATTTCAGTGCAGAAGTCTACTGGAGCAGCACTATTAACAAGTGCATTAAAAAACAAACACAAAAAAAAAAACAACACGTTTTCCCATTATAGTTTCCCTTTAAGTTATCACGTAGGAGTGACATCGGCTAGAACTCACGATTTCAAACAGTTTAAAAAAAAAAATCTGCAGTTCAATTACTACGAAGGCCACAATGAGGGCATTTCTTAGCAGAAGCCAAGGAATACCTTGCACTTAACCATATACCCGATAATTAGCTTAGTCACCTTTCTAAAGGTATCCTTCCAAGGAGGAGTAGTTCCCTTATACAAGGCACGATGCCGTCTTTCTGCCTCCATCACAATAAACGGGTCACGAATAACGTCATAAAGCGCCACTCAGTAGAAGCTTTTAAATACTTCCTTCCCACGTGATGAGGCGCGCTTGAGGGGAACGCGGTGCATCATGGATATTGTAGTTTATTTCTGGAGGCGGCTTCTGTGCTGCTTATAAACTGACTTTCTTTAATATTAAAGTCTCGGCTGCTTACAAATATTTGTTTATAAAGAGATGGGTTTAGTATCGCTTTTTTTTGTGGCTCTCCACTTCAGATGCACCAACTATATTTGGTCCACTTTCGTTTGTCCACTATTCCAGCGTAATACACGCTAGAAGAATATTTCTATTCTACGGTATAAAGTGGCCACAAAAATTTGTAACAAAATATGTGGTAATTGGAAAAAGAAGTGCCAAACGGACAGGGAATGCAATGAATCATGTCCACCAACAAAAACTGCCAAAAAATACTGGCCTTCCTAAATATTTATGTTTTTTCCTATTAATAAGATTGGGCTCAGACGTCAAAAATACCGGTCAGGCCGGTAAAATACAGGCCAGGTGGCAACCTGAAATAGGGTGATAAAATTACGATCCAATCTGGGCATTTTAGACCTTGTTTCATGTTACCATCTAGTGTACAGAAGAAAAGAGGTTTAAAAAAATACAGCACTGGATTATTATCACCCTTATGACATGGAGTTGATTGACACATCTCAACACTGGTACACTTAAGGTGGCCATGCACGGAGAGATTCGCTCGTTTGGAGATGTTGCCAAATGAGCGGATCTCTCCCCAATATGCCCACCTTGAGGTGGGCATAGCAGATCAGTACTTAGAAATAGCCCCCAATGAAATAGCCCCCAAGTGTGTTGTAAAAGTACCTATGTGGAAAGATCTTAGTGCACAGTATGTTTTGTTGCCCTTGCTTATTTTGCTCCAGCACAGACAACAAAAAGTCAGAAAATACATTTGCATTGGAGTCACTGTGAATCACTGATTGTAAAATCATTTTAAAAGCCATTGCTTAGCCAAACACTCATCCTACCATTCTATGTTATAATGTACCTTCTGCTAATTTACTATTAAGTATGGATGTTGTTTTGTATAAGTCTCAGCAGAGCAAGCAGGAAGGAAAATTCTATATGTATATCCTGAAAATCTTCTCTCTATGCAGAAAAATATCTCTGCTTTATGTTTCTCCATAGTGAATCTAGAAATGGAATGCAAACCCAAAAATAAAATGTTGCCTAATAAAGCAACTGCCAAATATACATTTATTACAATTTTCAGTGGTTTTTAATTATATTTTAAATGTAATAGCTATTGAGAGCCGTATTTGTTTATCCTTTAGTCTACTCCTGACCTGACTGACATTTGAAATGATGTTGCAAACTTCAGCTTTCCTCTAATAAAGACAGCCATCTTTTGTTACATTGTTTCGAAAGTCAGAACCACCATAGAGTAAAGACAGATACAGTTTTCAATAACAATTACGTTCACAAATAACACATATGCAATGAATGTTTATAGCAGAGATGTTTAGAATCATATTTTATTTGGCATACGTTTATTTTTGTCTTATTTATACTGCAACGTTTACTCCTAGAATTCCAGTGTAAAAGCAAATGCACAGTAGGCTGCAATATGGATGCTAATCACTGTGTTTTGGAAATCACATGTAAGCTGTGAGAAATGCTTTCAGAATGGTAATAGTGACACTTAGGGGCAGATTTACTAAATTCACATGAATGATTCGAAATTCGATCGAATTTTCAAAAAGATTCAAATTCGAATAACTTTTTGGAGTGCTTCGACCATCGAATTTTAAAAAAAATTAGATCAAATCGAATGATTCGAATAAAAATCTATTCGATCATTTGATGGTCGAATACTTCCCCTTTAAAAAAAATCAAAAGGCCAGATCAAAGCTACCAAATCGCTGTAAAACCCTACAGGAAGCTCCCATAGGTGTTTTAAAGCAATTTAAGATTGTATAAAAAAATATTCGATTGAATGGTTAAAATTGTTCGAATCGTTCGATTTTAATGATTTAATCGCTCAATCGAATTTTTTTTATTTGATCGTTCAATCAATCAAATTGCTGTAGAAACCTTCAAATTCGATATTCACATTTGAAGGTTTCAAATTCGACCACAATTCGATTGGTCGAATTCGAGGGTAAATTCACCCTCAAATTTGACCAATAGTAAATCTGCCGCTTAGGGTGGTCATGGAGATTAAAGCTGCTGATATCGGTCCTTTAGATTGATTCAGCAGCTTACAGTGTCTGCCCCTGTAGGGTGAATTTGGTGGGTTTCCCTGATCGATATCAGGCCAAAAATCTGAGCGATATCGATCAGGCAGGTGTTACCTTAAGGAGACTTGCTTGTGTCATATCTTTATTATATACAGAAGTGTATATTTTATGTATATGTTGTGTGGTTTTATTTAAGAATATTAAATACATTTAATATTTTACTTTTAAGGAAGGAACTATAGTTGATACATACCCTAGACACGCTGTGGCCGCAAGGCCTTAATGAGGAAAGAAAGTTTGGGGTCTTTTTATAACACCAGTCTGGTTCATTTATGTGTAAAATTATTCAAAGTACTACTTTGATCCAAAGCGAACAATGTGTTTATTTCTATTATACTGAAGCAAGTCATGTCTAACTTTATTCAAATAACATTGAGACCCAAAGCAAATCATTTGTTCATATGTAATAATTGTAGTAATTAGTGTATATATTGCACCATTTGTATAAATGTTTAATGAATTTGTATAAATGATGAATGATCTCAGTTTGAACAAAAATTAAGTAGTGATGAGGTTGAATATGAACAGGGCTGGACTGAGATTCAAAATAGGCCCTGGCATCTCAGGAACACAGAGGCCCAAACAGACCACACAGCAGCCCAAACTGCCCCCACCAGCCCAATAAATAGTGACTGTCTATGGCAACTTATAGCAGCCCCTCTGGCATTTGCCAGAACCCACAGATTGCCAGTCTGTGCCTGAATATGAACTAATGGGCTGTTTCAGAAATGTTAGTAAAGATGATGCCCGAGGGTTATAAGAGAGGCTGTCTCTCTCTGTGATGTCATTACGCCCTGAGGAAGCCAGCTCTGTTGAAACACACGTAGGCGAAGTAATGGTGATGAGAAGGAGGAGGTAAAGAAGCCATCTCAGCTATCCGGCACAGCGCAGAAATGTGGAGTGACTAGTCCCTGTGAAAAATAACAGTGCATTGTCTCTGAAGTGATTTGCGGACAATATCCCCAAGGAGCGGTGAAGTATACACTTTTCATTAGCGGCAATTACCCATATATTCTTACCCTCACTCAGCCGCATGTTATTTACCCACTGCCTAATTAACCACTGGGATCTGATTGTTATATATCTACTTATGGGGACATCAGTGAGCCGGTAACATGAAGTTTCTTTGCGGCTCTGTTGACTCTACATAGGCCAAGGACCCCCCTACCCCCTTTTCAGTTACCAACTAAAATAATTGAGTAATCACACAAACACTTATATAGTGGCAAAATCTGTGGAGGTCACGTTCTTTATTTAACAAATTCGTTAAGGACTAGGCACACCCTGACCCACAGCTGCAACTCCTATCATCAAATCTGGGCCTCTGCCCATACCATATCCAATTAACAGGGAGCAGAGATTCTGGGGCAAATCACACTCTGTGACCGACCATTACCATCCTCCTGCTCCCTATCATGTGCAATAATGGTGCTAACCCAGCCTCTCAGATGAACTCAGACAAGACCGTGCAGTCTCAGTCTGATCCACGCTAGTGACTCTCCAAGGGTGGCCCTGCAATGTAAACATCACTGTTTCTGTATCTGTGCAGATGCCTAATTTGGAGCCGCAACTGCATCAGGGAAATAATGTTGGCCTATACAGATAATGGCATTACAGAGGAAGGCAAAAAACTTGGGAGCTTGTAACTGAATTGCATCCTGATGAAAAATTCCTTAATCATTGTCCATATAGTATAATTCAGATGGTAGACTGTCTGTGAAACAAAGTTATTTTTTAGTTATACTGATGAAAAATTCCATAATAAGTTTCCATATAGTATACTTCAGATGGTAGACTGTCTGTGAAACAAAGTTATTATTTAGTTATACTTTAAATGGTTACTTTAAAGTAACAATAAAATGTAACAATCTATTATAAAGAACATTGTTGCAGTAATCATAAAAAACATATTAAGTTCCATGCCTCTTTCATGCCTTTTAGTTCTACGGTATTTAGTTTCTCAATCCTTTTAGCTTCTGACCTGAGGAGTAATAATTTCCTATCGCTGCCTCTGTTTGGTAGTTCTATATGTTGGATGACCATCCAGTGTAGGCTTGCAGCATTATATTTTTCATTAAAGTAATGCCTCCCCACTGGTGTATGTGTCTTTATTTTATCAGGGTCATAATTTGTGATAGATCTTTTGTGTTCCCCTATTCTTATTTTCACAGCAAGAGAAAGCTGGCCAAGATATAGTTTGCCACATGGGCATTTGAATGCATAAACCACATGGTCTATATTACAGGTGAAATAATCAGTAAAATGGATCTTATGGCCCATGTGTGGATGTTTTATGTTGTCGCCTTTAATAATGGAATTGCAGTTCCCACAATTCAACAGGGGAATGTACCATTCTTTGGTTTTGTTAAAAATCTTGTTTTTTTTTTTAATTAATCCCTGATTTCCTTACTTCTGCATTCACTACCACATTTGCCAAGTTTTTCCCTTGTTTATAAGAAAACAGTGGGGTCTCATTAAACAATTTCCCAAATGTGTAGTCGTGTTGTAGGAGGGACCAGTGTTTTTTAATAATCTGTTAATTTGTTTTACTTTGTGGGCCATACTCCATCACGAATGGTGTTTACTCATTACTGTTACTTTTCATTTTGGTACTCAGTAGGGAGTTACGTGGTATGTCAAGAACTTTCTTTCTAGTTTGTTCTAAAACTTTTTTATTGTAACCCATTGCAGTAAATTTATCTATTAGAATATCAGAGGCCTCCACATACTTAGTATCATTGAAGGAAATTCTCCTAATGTGGAGCTAAATTACTTCCCATAGCTGTCCCCTGTGTTTGTATGCAGTGATCTTGATTGAACCTAAAGTAATTTTGTTTGAGAACCAATGCCATTAGATCAAGTAAGAAATTAATTTTGGCATGTGGAATCTTTTCAAGTAACAATTTGCTTTCAACATATTTCATCCTTCCTTATGGGGTATGGATGTGTAGAGTGGTTGCACATCAATACTGCATAATATGCAATCTTTTTTTACTGTCCCCAATTCAGACTAATAAATCTGTAGTGTCTTTTAGAGACTGGGGCAGTTTAATAACATTTTCTTTTAGAAATGTGTCAACATATGTGATAACGGTTGCAGCAGTGTTGGACTGGCCCACAGGGATACCAGGGAAACTCCCGGTGGGCCCAGGTGTCAGTGGGCCCTCTTGCTTCTAACACTTTGGCCTATTTCAAGTTCATTCCCCATTTCTTTATGTGGAAAAAGAGGCTTAATAATGGAAGAATAGAGTATACTAAGTAGATCTAAAAGACTAGGAGAATAAAGAGGTTAAGTGAGGAAAGAAGGAATAATAGTTTGGAAAGTTGGGCCCCTGGTCTAAGGTTTTCTGGTGGGCCCCTGGCATCCCAGTCCGACACTGGGTTGCAGTATCCCTGAGACTATGGGACACCCTTGTGGGTTGGTCAGGCTCTTGTGGACTTTGGGGAGCATATAGATAAGCGGGGTCCTGGGATGTGGTGTAATTAAAAATTCTTTTGTTGTAGGGGCGTGACCAAAATGGCGCAGTGAACGGATGTGCCTTCCTGCAGCTCCGAGTAGATATACCCTGTAACTTACCCCAGTGCATAATCGCCACAAATGATCTCCCAGGACAAGGTGGCTGCAGCATTGGAACATCCCCACAACTGTCCCAGGGGGAAGTTCCATGTTCTGAAGCCTCCAGTCAGGCTGGACAGGCTGCGGCCTGAGCGAGAGGCGGAATACCTGTCCCTGCTCCGGCGGCGGAACAGAAATTTTAGAGGAGCCGAAACGCAACTCCCATTAAACCCTGCTGAGCATCCAAGGTCGGGGCACTGTTGAAGCGGGTGAGTGTACACCAATCCACAAGAGCACTTCCAACAGCGCATATTGAAGAGTGCACAGCCCCCTCCACAGCAGAGTGCAACTCCCAGCTATATAGTCATGTGGGGACTCTCAAATAGAAAATAACACCAGGCAATAAGCAAAATACAACAGTGTACAGTACCCTATTCAACAGACCACAAACTCCAGTCCCACAGAGAAGTGGAAACCGGGGCACAAGACAATATGCTGCACTCAGTGTAAAGCACAGCAGTGCATGGCCCCCCTCCAGCAAGAAGCATCCCCCCAGCCCCTCAACCACACAAGGGCTCCGGTACATACAATATCATCCTGCACTCAACGCAGCACAGTAGTGCACAACACCCTCTTCAACAGAGAACCGCTCCTAGTCACACAGCCGCAGGGGGCCTTTGTGCATCAAGAAAAAAACTCCACAGCACGACACAGTAAAGCACAATACCTTTCCACCAAAGAGCAACCCCCAATCCCAAAACCACGTGAGGGCTTCTTTACACAAAGCAACCACCTACACACAGAACCCTGTAGAATCAGTGATACAGAGATCAAGCGGACTAGGTCAAACCACCATGTCCTGCGCACAGCAGAACACAAACATTCATAAACTGCTGTCCCAGAGAGGAAAAATGCATCCTATCGCCCCAACTGCCAGATGCAACACCAAATAGGGAGAGACAACTGCTCTCTGCACTGCTGACAATTAAACGAGACTGTGCGCAAGAAGAAGAAAAAGAGCACTCTTGATAACCTGTAGCCTATCCCGGCAGACCACTTTAAAAAGCGAGTAGCTTTTAACCAGATTTCCCCACAATGAGGGGAAACACAATTAAGGCTAAACTGGAGGCTACATCACGCCTCGAGCAATTTGCATGTGAGCAACCTCAACCACCACTGTCCCCCGATCAGGAATACCAACCTGCATCTCCACCTGATCCCATACCTGACCTGGTTACACCGGCCCCGGAGCCAACACTGGAAGATGTTGTAGCCTCCATTATGGATAGCCAAGTGGAAGGAAATAACCCAACATCATTCATAGAAGGCTGGCTCCAAGATAACCTGGGCCCCAGCACCATCTCCCAATTCTTTATCGTGGAGAGAGCTCACAGGGTTCTACCACCTGGTGCCCCACCACGACCCCTTCTCTTAAAACTACCGAATTATAGAGATAGAGACACGGCCCTAACAGCAGCCAGGGTGAAAGTCCCAATTAGATATCAAGGAGCAACTGTATCTTTATACCCAGACTTCTCGCCTAACATCCAAAAACAAAGGGCTGAGTTCACAGGGGGGAAGAGACGCCTCAGGGAGGCGCAAATCAAGTATAGTATGCAATACCTGGCACACATCCACATCGAAGATGGAGACCGTGCTCACTTTTTGGCTACACCTGGAGAGGTAGATGGCTGGCTTAACCGTAGAGACAGTCCCCGATCCCCTAACAGAAATCCAAGACCTGAAAAAGTGGCAAATCCCCAAGATCTCTAACCCTGACCCAAGCCATACAACCACGATGGTCCACGATGACCTGTGTAAATACAACACACCTGGACCGATAACAATACTACTATAAGTATCAAAGACTTAACTCTTGGGACAAAACTTATACTTAAGTTAAATTCCTTATATCCTCCCCTGTGGTGTTTTGAACCAATTCTGAATCATTGTCATCCCAAGATAGACATTAACGTAAATTGGGGCAACCAGGCTAATACCGATTCTCAGAAACTACGGGCAGGCAACCTGCAAGGAAGACACCAACCCTAGATCCCAGAACTGGGACTGTTTCCTAACGGATATCTAGGGACTAAACCACCCCCACCAAAAGTTTTAGAATATTATGGGTATTAGACTCACCCACAGTGGCGTAACTACCAGGGGTGCAGAGGGTGCAATTGCACCAGGGCCCACACCCACTTGGGGCCCATCGGAGCCACGAAAATGGTTATGGCAGGCAGTTATCTAGGGGGGGAGATTTTACAGGACATATGCCATCAACACTCCAGCATGGTGCCCATCCTGTACCGGGGCCCATCAGAGAGTAGTTATGCCACTGCTCACCCAAGTTTGGGGGTGAGTAGACAGGGATGGGAATGCATATACGTTGAGTTTTTGTTAATATATGTTTTGCAGACAACTTAAAATAAGATGAGTAATATGGTGAACAAGCGAATGGCGAATCATAGATCTATGTTTGTGATATATACAGAAGGATGGACATTTCTCTTGGCTGGACACATGCACTCCTATATAAGTCATGACTAATATAACAGTTCTCTCCTAGAACGTGAGGGGCCTTAACGCCAAATTTAAAAGGAGTTTAATGTTTAACTGCCTTAAAAGGTACCCTCCCTCAGTTCTTCGCCTCCAGGAGATGCACCTCACGGGACAAAAAATTCTAGCACTCAAAAAGCCATGGGTGGGGTGGCATTTTCACTCTACCTTCTCCTCTTACTCAAGGGGGGTTACCATACTAGTTTGCAAGACCTTGCCATTTGAGCTATTAATGTTTCATCTTGACCCATATGGCAGATTCCTAATCATGCATGGCCTAATTGCAAATAAGCCGATACTACTAGTTGACTTGTACATGACACCGCCATTTGCAGTGTCCATCCTTGAATTAATGATGACTAAAATAGCTGATTTCCCCCCTGAAACCCTTTGTATTATGGGTGACTTTAATTGCTGTCTGAACCCTTCTCTAGATAAACGTAACCCTGACCCACACACTTCCACTAAACTCACTACCTGGGCTGAAGCCCTACACCTGACTGACCCATGGAGGTGGAAGAACCCAATTCAAAAAACTTTCTCCTGCCACTCCCCCACTCACAAAACTTTTTCAAGGATAGACCTAGCCCTTAAATCACAGGACCTCCTGCCTTTAGTGGACACAATCCAATACTTACCCCAATCCCTGTCTGACCATTCCCCGCTTCAACTTACCTTTCGTTGGCACCCTGAGGCCCCGGACAGGTTGTTGCACCTCAGCCCTCTCTGGCTTAAAAATGGAACAGTAGCAGAGGCAAATGCCCAGGCATACATGGAGTTCTGGGCCCATAACTTAGACCGCCTCCAAGTCCACTTTGTGGGACGCCTCCAAAGCGGTTATGAGAGGAGCCCTGATGGGGGAAATCTCAACCGCCAGGAAAAAAACTATGGAACAGGTTAAATCTGCAGAGACTGAACACAATAATGCCTTAATAGCACACACTAAATCCAACCCATTACAGTAATGGGTTGGCACAAGTGCCAGGAGAGTTAGGGCATGAAACACGTAGTCTTTTCACCAACCCACTGTCAATTGTTCACATGGTGTGCACAATAAAGCCGCATCGTTATTAAGTAATGTGAGTCTCTTGAAAATCCTTTGGCTAGCGCGGTGGAGTGGGTACATCAGAAGAGATACCTTCCCAAATTTCTCTACCTTTTCCATAATGTGCCACTATTTATCCCCCAAATTTTTTTCAAAAGATTAAACCAAATTCTGATACACTTACGCTGGAATAATAGAACACCAAGAATTGCTTGGACCAAACTGTGTGCACCATGCGAAGAAGGGGGATTAGCTCTCCCCAACCTCCACTTGTATTACCTAGCCTTTCAGAGCTTTTACCTCCACTGGTGTTTCAATCTAGACCCACACAACCCAAACTCACAACAGCAAGCATCTCTATTATCCTCATGGGAAAGTCTCAGTAACTTTCCATACCATCACCTTATGGACTCTAGCCCCTTACCAACTACTCTAACTACACCACATAAGGCTTGGTGGGTTGCCCTTAAGTCACTAGGCTATAAGCCACCCTTGATGTCCCCCCACCTTCCGCTGTGATGGAACTCATACTTACCTCAATTTAGATCCCTGCAAAACCAGACGTACTGGCCGAACCTAGGTGTCAAAAGATTAAATGATCTCCTGGAAAATAACACATTCCCTACATTTTTGACACTTCAACAGAAGTGCTACCCAGAGCAGATATTACATTTTCATTATCTTCAGCTGAGACATAAATTCTTTACCCAATTTAATACTCTCTCCCCTCAGCAAACATGCCTCACCATAGATGAAATTCTCCATGACCCCTCTCCCAAAAAGCTAATGTCCCGTCTATACCAACATCTCCTCCTATCTGGCCCAAAACCCTTCACTATGGCGCTAGAATGGCGGACCAGTAACATTGTGGGCCTGGAGCAGGAAGACTGGGAAGAAGCAACATAGAATATATATACGGGTCTCATCTCGCTAAAAGACCAACTGATACAGTACAAAATCATACATCATGTATATATAACTCCCCACACGACTTAGACAAATGGGCCAAACACCTTCTGACCTCTGCCACAGATGCCAAGCACCAGCCGCTGACTTTTTCCACTTAATATGGGGATGCCGACATGTCCTAGGTTTCTGGAAACAAGTGGTAAACTACCTAGCGGACAACCTGGACTTCCCTAGGGTAGCCCGACTGTCTGCCTTTTGGGGGTACTAGAGGAAATTATACCTGCCAAACACCCTCAACTCTGCTACCGTATTTTATTTTTCTATGCCAAAAAAACCTGTCATGGTCAGCACCCAACACCAGAACAGATGCCACACTCCCTGGTCTCAGCTCAGCTTCACCAGTAGTGTGACTGCCTTTGGCTTCGAGAGGAGCCCTCAGCTACTAAGATGCCACCAATGGGAAGTCTTTAAAATGCTGCTTAATAAATATACGTCAGTATATTCCGCTTGTAAGCAAGGAATGTTGTTGCAAAGCAAAACCTTTTTCGTTCAATAGAAGTGCTGGTGTTAAGGTGGGTAATAAAAGATGTGCTTTTAAGACTTTCAAGTTAGCTGGGGCAGCCAAATCATTTATAAGGTACAAGGAGGCCAATAAATCATGCAAAATACAAGCTAAAATCGACAAGGAAAAGGATATAGCAGTAAGCAATAAAAGGAATCCAAAATTATTTTTTAAATATATTGATAGTAAAAAAAAATTAAACAGGAAGGGGTAGGCTCAGGTTCTGAATGCATACTTTTCATCTGTCTACACAAATGAGGTTTCCTTATTAATAGTCCCAATTTTAATAATACATCTAATGATGCATGGTTCACACATGCTGAAATTCAAAGGAGACTAGAACATGTTAAGATAAACAAAGGTCCAGGGCCAGATGGGATTCATCCCAGGGTAATTAACAAGCTTAGCTCTGTGATTGCCAAACCTCTCTACTTAATTTTTCAGGATTCATTGAGGTCTGGCATGGTGCCAAGAGAGTGGCAAATTGCTAATATGGTGCCGCTATTCAAAAAGGGATCACATTCTCTGCCTGAAAACTATAGGCCAGTTAGTCTGACGTCGGTGGTAGGAAAGCTTTTC
>CM044433.1:103418496-103431145 GCA_024363595.1 Xenopus borealis | reverse complement strand
CAAATGTCCATTCATACCTTTTCATGGAAAGAAGCAGTGACTGGTTAATGGAGACTGAAGTCAATTCAAGTTTTTAGTATAATTCAGTTATATACTGTACACTGAGGCTATTGATTTATTTGTAGTATTTTAAACACATTAATTATTTGTAACGTAGTTACGTGCACATTTGTTTTAATTAGGCACGTCACAGATAGCCCATTTAAATAACACGTTACTCACGATTAACTCTGATGAATTGCCGAGTCTGAGGGCACGAAACGCGTTGGTTTGACCACCCACCACTGCTGTATGTACTCACAATTGTGTTCTAATAAAGCTGTCTTATTCACAAGAAGAAATTGATTGTTTCCCTGTGATTTCTTGGTCAGCGATATACCACGAGTTTACTGAAATGGGTCGTATGGGCCTAAGTGGCCTTTCCACAAATCCGTCTGTGCTCAGACTTGAAGATCGCGATTCACAAGCAAAAACCATCCAACCTGAAGTAGCTGGAGCAGTTTTGCCTTGAGGAATTGTCAAAAATCGCAGTGGCAAGATGAAGAAGCTCATAGGGACTTATGCAAAGAGACTTGCAGCTGTAATTGCCACAAAAGGTGGCTCTACAAAGTACTGACTGTACCCCCCCCCCCTTCTTTTACTTGCTCTGAATGCTAGGAAACTTCAGACGGCCCATAGCTGCTTTGCAGTGATCATACTTTCAAACAGAAGGGGGGAGACCCCCCACCTTTCTTCCCAGAACTAAAGCAGCTTTGTTTGTTTCCCTGAAGAGCAGCTGGCAACCATGTAGAGATTCGTATCCGCAGACCCAGTGCAGTCTGCATATTCTGATTATTAATCAGTCTTGGCTTGAATGGCAGACCTGTGCTGTTTTGATTTATTATGATCCCTAAACCAACCCTGATCCTTCACCTCCCAACTGAAGCCCAGATCAATTGCAAACTTACTGAACAGTTATGTCCCATGTGGCCACCCTTCAAGTTGCTGACTAGCCCCGAGTTAGAGAGCTGAAAAACGGGTAGTGTTCTGTTATGTTAGACATTCGGTCTCCTCAGCCTTTATAGATTAAATTTTTGGCTAACTATATTAGAAACATTTTTTATTTTGCACAGCCTATCTACTCAGTTTCTATTTTTACACTTAACTGTTCCTAAGATGCCTACACCCTTTGCAGGCAAACTAAGCATGTGTATTTGCCCTAACTTTCTCCAGGGAAATAACATCCTACATTTCATCTACTGAATAGTTGGAACTGTGATTGGTAATCTTACTAAATATATTTTTAAAAGTGGACAAATGATAAACACCCAATTGAGCCAATAAAATGTATAATGTGGTGCGATGACAGTGTTTGCTTGGTTTTTAGAGAATCAGTATTTGAAGGACAAGATTTAAAAGCCTGTTCTTATGCAACTCAAAATGCATCAAAGTGTTCTGTGAATACAAACATTCCCCTTTATAAAACCCCTTTGTGTTGGGAGGAACCATACCTGGACCAAGTCACTCACAAACTCATTCCATCGAAGACAGAACAAATGAAAATAGACTCATCAGCATCTTTTTAATCACCACTTTCTTTACAGACACGTCTTCGGTACAGTTTACAAAATGATTACATTAGAATTCTAACAGAACCCAATACTCACATTCACACAGAACATCAATGGCTTAGGAATTGGTTAACCCTTTCAGTTTAACATCTTTGAATAAAAATGTTCTGGTAACCAGGAGACTACTGACTAATAGGAAAGAGCATACCACATAATGTTTTAGGAAAGTTGATGCTCTCACTGTAGAAGTTATCATTACGTGGTAGAAGTCAATGAAATAGGTTAGCAAACATGCTGTAAAATACTTTTTTTTTTTTTTAACACGGTATAAAATGATACTGTGTGAGAGGGGTTGGACATGTATGAAGCTATGGTTTATTCTATTCCTCTCCAGCACTTGAAAGGAACACAATGAAACTTGATTTTTTTTTAAATTCTGTATAGTAATCTGATTAACGTTTTATACATAGGTTATGTACTACATGAAGGATAATACAGTATTGAAGTCCCAGAAGCATTAAGGATAGAAAGAAATAGGGGCAACATTTAGCATGTAGCAAGGAAGCAAACATGCTGGTGTTTAGCAATTTCATTGGTCTGAGTCCTTGCACTAGATATTGTTTGAGCTGTACATGCAAATGTAACATATAAAACCTATTTTTGTATATTTTGTTACAGACTGTTTATGATCAATGTTTTAATATTTTTTAAAAAAGAATCTCAATCTGTGAAGCTATCCAGACCAAGTCTGTATCTTACAGGGCCATTTAAAGAAACAAGCAGCATGTGAATAGCCATGAGGCAGTTTCAGAAGTCCTTTTGGACAAGAACCACATTGGTCTCTTCATTGCAGTACTCACCCAATGAGTCTGCTGTACAATTCCCATTTATGGTGGGAGGGGGAAAACAATAATGACAGCCTGATTTCCCCCAGCGCTCAGATCTTGCTGGGTCTGGCCAGCTTTAGAATCTCTTTAAATGCTATTCCAGGCATAACATGCAATTTCCATAAGATCACCTACTAGAGAAGACTTTTACATTAGTGGAATCTGCCAATATTACCATACAATACACAAAAGCTGTGAATATCTTGTAAATTATATCCTTATAAAAGGTGAGATCTGATGTCATCAGTTATAAAGGGTGAGTTCTGATGTCATTTCTGTCACATGACTCACTGAAACTTGTGTATTATAATAAATAAAGTCCCCCAGTTGCAAAATATGAGGATATTAGAAGTTACCATGGAGTTCCATGACCTGTATAAAAACACTCGGCCTTCGGCCTCCTGTTTTTATATGGTCATGAAACTCCTCTGTAACTTATAATATCCTTATAATTTACAACAGGGGGTACTTTATTCACTATATACAGGTATGGGATCTGTTATCCAGAAGCCCATTATCCAGAAAGCTTTGAATTACAGAAAGGCCATCTCCCATAAACCCCATTGTATCCAAAAAATGTAAATTTAAAGGGGAACTATCGCAAAAATTTAAATATAATATAAGCTTCAGCATACAAAAATAAGAAATTTTGTAAATGCAAAGTATTCTGCATCATCCCTGAAATAATCAAGTTTATGTTTACTCTCTCAGATGTTCACGGACAGATCCAATACAAATTATGGGCGGGGGCTTCCTTTCCTAGCAGCTCATTCAAATAACCGATTCCATTACAAACAAAATAACGGTATTTTGCACAAAAATGATGAGACATGATGACTGGTGATTTTAATAGAGGGAGCTCTAATACATCTTCTGGGCAAAAGAAGCCCCCTATGAGATATATTGGATCTAACTGTTAATGATTATCTGACACCAAACTCCCGCATGAAGACAGAATGAAGAGAAACAGATATGGAGAGGGGATAGTGAATATAAAGTTAAGAAACTGTACATAATTTTTAATTGATTATATTTCAAAAGCTTCTTATTTCAGTTTAATTAAGCTTATTTTCGTGAATTTCCCATTAAAAATTATTTTCTTTTTCTCTGTAATAACATCATCCCTTATACTTTATCCATACTAAGATGTAATTAATCCTTATTGGAAGAAGACTGGCTTGTTGGGTTTATGTAATGTTTACATTATCTTCTAGTAGACTTAAGGTATGAAGATTTAAATTACATTAAGATCCATTATCTGGAAAACCCCAGATCCTGAACATTCTGGATAACAGGTCCAATACCTGTTTTTCACAAAGCAGATGCCAACAAGCATGTTGACTCCAAGTTTTCACCAGGGCACATAATATTAATCTCTCTCTCTCTCTAAGGTTCCGGTTGCATTATAATGAATTCATGAATTAAATGAGCATCATGCTTAGAATAATTCTACGAGGCTTAGAAATGTAAAATAAAGTGGACTTGTTTTACCGCAAGGTGAAATGGGAGTCTGGCAACTGCAGAAATAGGGGTCTGTGCACTCTCTGCTAATAAACTATTAGACGCAAATGGAATAGTGCAAAAATACTGCTGCAGTTTTATATCCACCACCGATAAACACATGATCAGTTGCTACTACAGAATGGAATAATCACATTATTGATATATGATTGCTGGTTTCCAAACTGTTCAAAAAATATAAATAAATGCTGATTTGGTTGCTATTGGCAACTGCCCTTTTGTAAATCAGTCCTGTGATGTGCTACTGTAAGAACAGGCATGCTGCAATTGCTTGGAATTTACAGAAATTCTTTGTATAAAAACCTGATTTGGATACTAGAGTGCTACTGAATACACTTATACAATGGCCATCTGTGGCCAGCTGCTTTTAGGGCCCTTACACACAGGCATTTTGGACCTGCGCTCCCCTGCGTTGCGTTTGGCTGCATTCAGCCACAGGGGAGCGCAGGTCTAGACGCACCTCATTAGTTTCAATGGCGTTGTACCCACGAGACGCGTGTAAGCTCCGAACGCAGATTCAGACGCAACATGTTGCATCTGAATCTGCATTCGGCGCTTACACGCGTCTCGTGGGTACAACCGCATTGAAAAGAATGAGGTGCGTCTAGTCCCGGATCACCTGCGGCTGAACGCAGCCAAACGCAACGCAGGGGAGCGCAGGTCCAAAACACCCGTGTGTAAGGGCCCTTAAACACAACAATATTGCTTTACTGAGCAATATCTGGTTATAAATATGTTTCACACAGAGAAGTCCCTTTGTCTCATTTTCTGTGTGATGGAGACAGACGTAGTGGTTATCCATACACACACACATATATCAAAGAGGTTATTTTACAGTGCAATGTAAGGTGTATTGTATATGCCATGATTAAGAGATGGTTAAGCCAAACAGAGCAGATTTTGTCAACAAATTTCTGAACGCAACTGGCCAGCATAATTCTCCTTAACGATGGACAAGATGGGCTCCTTTCCCCCCAAGAGAAATAACCAATCTGCAGTAAGTGATACCCATGAAAGGACTGAGAAAAAAAAGAAGGCTGACGATTATCTCAAAACTTTATCAGTCATAGAAGGGCCCTAAATCTGCTGTAACTTGTAGGGATGATTATATTTAGGAAGTCTTAACCTGAAAAGAGCAATAAAGACCAGATACACAGGTTTAGTATGAGAGAAACATCTCCATTTATCCAGACACAGGGATGAGTTTCATTAGTGTTCCGAACAACAGAAGTTCATCAGTTGCGCTCTTTCCCCATCCTGATTTGCAGTTCAGGCTGTTGCCAGTCACCATTTCATTCACATTATTCTCTGCCTTGAGAAAAGAGTTAAATAATAATTAATGTTACTAGAAAGATGAGGTTTTATTTATTTAAAAAAGAAAAACTCTGTTAGAGCCTCAGGTTCTTGGGTGAAGAAGAGGGGTCATGTTTCCGGCAGCTGATTTATGTCAGTCAGTTTTGTATCATTCAGGATAGCACGAATTGTCTCCAAGGATTCAGTCTGTCTAATTCGTTCCAGCTGTACCTGAGAAGAAACATATAATATATGAAAGGATTATACATTTCCATGAACAGACAGCGAAGAATCTGAAACAAAGCCTTTGTCCCTTAATGGTTTCATTAATGGAAGGTGAATTGGACTTTTGTTTTAAAAGTGTGAGCACAAAGGCTGAATTCACTTGGAACTTCTAGTAGAAGGTACATAGTATGGAAAATATTGGTTTAGGAAGCCTGAGACGGGCCAGTGGCATGTTGGCAGCTAGCTGGAAAAAATTGGTGCCAAATAATAAAGATAATAATAATAGCCTAGCAATTCCTACCTGCAGCCAGCAACAGAAAGTGGGAGCTCACTAATCCGATGGACATGGAGACCTGTTAAGCTTAGGGTAGAATTACACAGCAGATTCTGACTCGATTTAGACGGAAATGAGGTAAGTAATAGAAAGTCAGATGGTGTTGCAGCGTTGATCCAATGCGACACAACTGTCGGATGCAGACATAGCATGCAGCATTTGCATCAGACAGTTGTGTTGTCATTGGATCCACGCTGCAACACCATCCGACTTTCTATTACTTAGCTTATTTCAGTTGCATCTGACTTGACGTGCCTGTTGCCCAGCATTGGATCCACTGAAATTGTGTTGGAATCTGCAGTGTAGTTCTACCCTAAAATCCATAATTGTCTGCATGCCAACAGTTTGCCTCACATCAATTAACACCATAACCTTTATCGGTATGCAGGGGAAAGCCACATGAGAAGCATGCAGCTGCACGTCTCTTCCCATTCCTGCCATGTGAAATCAGAAGATCAACCGCAGTTACTGTGCTGTACTGTGTTACTTACAGAACTCTGTCCCTATTGTGCATAACTAAAGCTGAAGGATCAAGGACTTGGCTCTGTTTGAAAAATTGCAGCCATTTATAACGAAGAAGTGCATCTAAGCCCTTGAGCAGGCACTGAATGCATTACCAATATCCCCAAGCGAGACTTGTACTTAACATCTGCCATAAACAGGAAGCAGTTAGAGCGCTCTAACAATTTGCAACCCCTGCAATTTTCAAGCTATAAAAACTCATATGTCTCCCATGTCCTGCCTCTTCTGCGGGCTTACACTGGGATAATTAAAATAGGTCCTGGCATTTCAATTTCACAAAGGCCCAAACAGCCTCCCCCCTCACCAGCCCAATAAGTGGCTAGTGATATGCGGACCTCATTGCTCTTCTTGCAGGTCACGCTCTTCTGCCTGCTCTCCCCACCCTGCCCCTTTTGTGACATCATCAGCGGGGAAGCAAAGGTCCATAAATGAAGGAGGGAAGACTGGTTCGGGTCAGGGCTTTCTCCATCCGCACATCACTAATAGTGGCTATGAAATCCTACAGCAGTACCTGTAACATTTGCCAGAATCTTCTGACTGTCAGTCCGGCCTTCCCTCCTGTATGTAACACTGTTAAATGTAGGCAGTGTCACATACAGAGGAAGATGTAACACTTTAGTTTAGAAATTAGCTTGAATGTATCCTGCAATTAAAATCTGGTTTTAAGAAAATTCTTAATTGATCAAATACTTTAAAAGTGGAGAAACGGCATAATCAAATGTCACAAAATATATGTAATGGAAAGGCAAACATATTCCCACTGTTTTATAAGTAACCATATTAGTACATTGGGGCATAAAAATTGGTCTTGTGACTTTTCAGAACACATGCTGCCACTTTTAGAAGCAAAATGTCTGTGTTATAACTAGAGATGCCTTGAAATTCTGCACGGTTTGAAGGATACAGCCAAATCAATAACTGATGGTTTCTGTGCTAGTAATAACTGTATTTGTTGTTGTAAACACCAGGAAGGAAACATGATCCTCATACAAATATATAAATATTTCTCATACGGTACAAAGCAGCATGTTTCCCCAAGGCATTGTGTAAGTGGTGTTGATATATTTTCTATATGCCATATTTATATTACCACATTTGTATGAGAACAGTCTGTCCTTTGACAGGTGAATGGCTAGTTTCAGAGTGTAATCAATAATTTATATCTATCATCTAAGTCCCCCATATGCTCTGATGCCGCAATGCCAAAGGCCTAAGACAGGACAGACTATGGGTATAAGGTCATCTGTAAGACAGTGGTCAGCTTTAGGAATGATAGACGGCCATAGTGCTAAATTGCTTACTCGATAATTCTAAAACCATGTTAATATGTCTCTTGGGGCCCAGTGTAGGGATGTTGCTCAATAACTGACTTCACCACCAGTGGTTATCTATAGCCAACAGCTTTCTAGAGACCGCTGGAACCATGAAACTTATGTTGCAATACCTTCTGTAAAATGTAATGCTAAGCAAATATTTTAGGCATAGAAGTACAAGGAATATTCTGCTAATATAAGATAAAATGTATATCCCTTTGTATCACACCCTGTATGACGTAAAAAGGAGTACATAAACGTGTGTCCTGGGAAAGATAACTTTGGTGAGCCCTCGCGTACCATCTAAAGAAGTCATGCTCCGATGGTGCTGTGACAGCTTACCCAGGCAAAACCTATTGTCTATATTTGGACTCAATAAACTACCTCCTGTATTTGTAACTGCTTTATCTCTTGGTTTTGCTTTATATACGAGGTCATAGAGGTAGAAATAAATCAACAGTGGTAAAATCTCTAATATAATAATAACAGTTCATACTAGATCGAATAACTCACGAAAGCCAAGTAGCAGCAAGCATTAACGGTCATGCCGCTTTAAAAGCAAACCAAAACCAATCCATTAACCATCACTGCTGCATCACAGAGAAACCAAACACATACAGTGAAGTGGGACAGCCAGTCATAAAATAATAATGATACAAACCTTTTTTTAGGGATAAGGTATACAAACAGATACTCTATGTCCCTTTTGCAAAGTATGTTGCTGATTTAACAGAATAGAGATAACCATAAGAGCTTGGGTTCCTCTGTCTCTTGATACATAATTTGGGCATTCTGACACTAACACTCACATTAACACACAACCCTGTTAAGCATTGGAATCACATACCTGTAGCGTTTGCGACAACTTTACAAAGTCCCTCTGCACTTGCTCGCTAACATCTAGCTCAGTTTGTAGTCGCTGGGCCTTGTTTTTCTCTTCAAATACCAAGTGCTCAAGGCTTGCCTAAGGGAAAATAGAATTTGTAATGGATAAGTGTTAGATATTCCTCTTGTTAATGCAGCTGTGTATATGGAAACAATAGCTCCTGAATATGTATGCTGCAATATAAAGTGGATGGGTTCAGTCCCCCATTATCCATTTTAGTTCATTCTGGTCTCTATGCCTCCGAACTCCAGCCAAACTCCATTAACAAACAACAAAAAGCACAATTCAAAATCAAAAAAGTATAACATTATAGTCTAGTACTTAAAGCTACATTTATATAAACAATGTATATACACCGTATATACTCGAGTATAAGCTGACCCGAGTATAAGCCGAGGTACCTAATTTTACCTACAAATACTGGGAAAATGTATTAACTCAAGTATAAGCCTAGGGTGAGAAATGTATTTTAGGACATCTTCAGAAGACGCAGTGAAGTTGTGGAAAAACAATCTAAGAAGCGGACTTCCGCCAGGTTATGGGCACAAGCATGTGCTTTAGCTGGGTTGCAGGGATAGGTTAAAGGGGTGGTTCATCTTTAAGCAGGGGCACGTGTTCTGCTGAAGTCCTAAGATGCTTCCTTCAAGTATTGTAGAGATAGAGTTTCAGCGTGTGAAGACTACTGGGGATCTCCTCCGTGGTTATTCCTAATGGAAAAAAACTGTACAGACAAGGTCTTTAGCCAGCCCACACTGGGCTTGTACTTAAAGGATATGCAGCTTTACGATCACTCTCTACAGATATATCTCTGGTGTACAGATTTATGATCGCTTTGTAAAGCTGAATCCCGGGTCCTGCAGTTTCTGTTGCTCAGTATGTTCACTGTGTGAAGGCTGCCGCTCCTTCTTTCCAGGGAGCGGATTGTCTGCCTAGTGGAGTTTCTCTCCCTGCACTTTCAGTCTCTGATTACCTTGCTGTAAATTTGTTCCGTGAGCGCAGTTTTGTATAAGCAGGTACTGCAAAGTTCAGACGGCAGTGTATGGAATTGAATTGAAGTAATCAGAGACTGAAAGTGGGGGAGAGAAACTACAGTGCGGGCTGGCTGAAGACCTTGTCTGTAATTCAGTAAAACAGTTTTTTCCATTAGGAACAACCATGGAGGAGATCGACAGTAGCTTCCACACTCTGACTCAAGTACATGACGCGAGTATAAGCCAAGGTAGATTTTTTCAGCACATTTTGGGCTTATACTCGAGTATGTATATATATATATATATATATATATATATATATATATATATATATATATATATATATATATAGATACACACACACACATATATACGGTATATATATATATATATATACACAATAGTAAAGATTGCCCCAGCACTCCTCAGAGCGTATAGTAGAGAGTTTCAGTGCACGTTTCTGTAGGGGGTTCCGTCTATCCCCATTTGATATACAGCATTACAGATGAAACAGCACTCGTTTGTTGCAAAAAGTGTATTTAAAAAGTTACCACATCAGTACAGCGACGTTTCGGGCAAGCTGTATGCCCTTTCTCAAGCCATATATAAATAATCATCACCACACACGTGAATTTAAAACTATCAAACAGGAAATGACTTCACAATTTACACATTTGTCCCATGCATTGGTCCATTTTTTAACCCCTTCAGAGCATCTAAGCTATAGAAACAAAAATAAATCATAATCTTTATTGAGACCCATGGGATATAAAGAATCAAGTTTTTTAATCCACCATATCTCTCTCTGTTTTAACTTCAATTCCCTATCACCTCCTCTTTTTAATGGGGGTATCGTCTCCAATACCAAAAATTTCAATTGGTCTGCAGTGTGCCCCTTTTCCAAGAAATGTTTTGACACAGGCAATGACTACATTGTGGTGATGATTATTTATATATGGCTTGAGAAGGGCATACAGCTTGTCTGTAATGCTGTATATATATATATATATATATATATATATATATTCCAACATGTGTATTGCACACTCGCTAGAAAAATTAACAACTTGTGTTGGGTGAGTTGTCCCACAATGTTGTGAGTCACTCCACCAAAAATACATATTGTCCAACGAGACCGCACACCAAATTTAAAAAGTTAAAACATAGCATTTATTTCATGAATGCATAAAAAAAGAGACAAAAGAGTATACTCATCATCATGGAGATCAAAGCAACGTTTCGGGTGCCTGCTGCTCCCTTTCTCAAGCTGGTCTCCATATAGTGTAGAGACTGTAGAGACTACACACATATATATATATATATATATATATATATACACACAACAAACAAAAAAACCGCACACACAGGACTCGTGAAGTGCAAAAAAGTGAAAAACTTCTTTTATTACAACGTTTCGGCTCCTGTACTTGAGCCTTCCTCAGGTGGTGGAAGGCTCACCACCTGAGGAAGGCTCAAGTACAGGAGCCGAAACGTTGTAATAAAAGAAGTTTTTCACTTTTTTGCACTTCACGAGTCCTGTGTGTGCGTTTTTTTGTTTGTTGTATCTACTACTAATTATAACCTGCACCCAGGCAATTACCTAATGGATTGAGAGTGCTCCAGCTGCTGGAATGATATATATATATATATATATATATATATAGAAAGAAAGCTTGCACTCTCAGGGCTTATCAAATGTATAAATATTTATTGAAAAAAAGTACTGACGTTTCAGCTAGTAATCTAGCCTTTCTTAAAGTGCTCATACAAACAATGAACAACCTTAAAAACCCTCAAAGGCGGGAAGGCAAGGTGTGGTGACGTCATCATGACGTATGGAACAAGGTGGGGGGGGGGAAAGGTGAGAAGTCCAATAATGTTTCATTCACTTAGAACATACTGCAATATCATGTGGATACATATAGGAAACAACTTATCCATTTCACCTTATCAGTAAACTACTAGAAGTGAGAGCGATAAAATAGTACACATTGTGTCAACACATAAAGATTACTTGGTGGTAAGCTGCATCGGTTACTAGAGTACATTAAACAAACGATCGCTATAATAAGCAAGTTTATGAAATCTGCGTCCTCATTGGTGAAGGAATACTCACTGGTCTAATGGCCCTGCAGATTAGACACGAGTAGGCGTCGCATCCCAACGGACCCGCTTGCATAACCCGGCGTCCATGTTGCGCCTTTGCGTCTCAAAGCCCAGTGTGTCGTCAATTGAATCTAGCAATTGGGTCTATGT
The DNA here is from genome assembly GCA_024363595.1 of Xenopus borealis. Taxonomy (NCBI): domain Eukaryota; kingdom Metazoa; phylum Chordata; class Amphibia; order Anura; family Pipidae; genus Xenopus; species Xenopus borealis. Next base: position 103,419,387 of record CM044433.1, on the reverse strand, counting down.
GTTGACTATAGGTGGCGCTGTTCCCAGTTCGCCCCGATCAAGCCTGTTGCTATGGAAGTGTGATCATGGCAACTCAAATCATTATAGTTGAAAACATATTGAAAGTTACATCATTCTGGTATGTGTATGGCAACTTAAAGTAGTATTTGCTAACACGCCGAGTGTGGGAAAAGAAAGCGATATCGGCTGTGTATAGATTACAGTTTTCTCGAGTTTATTATTGATCTTATATTCTACATATTGTGCAGTGTAAAATTAAACCCTGGTTCATTCAATTATAGGGCATTTATGTCACTTGTTCCCATTTTAGGCACTATTCTTGTGCATACTGGAGATATAGGCTCGGTCAATCATCTTCAATGATTTGAGGGGACTGCGACACTTGCCCTTCCAAGAGTGTATGCAAAGAAATATAATATAACGAGGGGAACTGGCAGCCCAGATTTCAAGTATATAGAGCTGATTTCCCAGGGGTACACTCGTGCAGCCAAATGGATAATCAGTTACTGCCAAGGTGGCAAAGCAGAACACCGAGTGGGGAAGAGAATAAAAGTAGAAGAAAAGATTCAGGTACAAAATTCAATACAAAAGAAACCTAAACCACCCGGCTATAGATTAGATGGTCTTCTGTTCAATAAAACGGGGCATATGAAATGAGTCCCAACCTAGTCTAACCTGCAGGGCCATTAGACCAGCGAGTATTCCTTCACCGATGAGGACGCAGATTTCATAAACTTGCTTATTATAGCGATCGTTTGTTTAATGGACTCTAGTAACCGATGCAGCTTACCAGCAAGTAATCTTTATGTGTTGACACAATGTGTACTATTGTATCGCTCTCACTTCTAGTAGTTTACTGATAAGGTGAAATGGATAAGTTGTTTCCTATAT
>CM044433.1:103395622-103410802 GCA_024363595.1 Xenopus borealis | reverse complement strand
CCGAAGGGGAGACCGATGCGAGTCCGAAGGGGAGACCGATGCGAGTCCGAAGGGGAGACTTGTAAATTGGAAGTGATGATTTTGGAAGGCAAATCTAAAAAAATCTATGATGGTAAGAATGGGAACGTGCAAGTAGGCATCCTTTATGTCTATGGAAACTAGGAACTGCCCCGGGATCATTGCTGTAATGACCGATCTATGAGACTCCATCTTGAAACATCTGGGACGAATGAGTTTGGTTCGATCCTTCAGGTCTAGGATGGGTCGAAATGAGCCGTCCTTTTTGGGTACTACAAACAGGTTTGAATAGTAGCCCTTGAAGCGTTCTGACATGGGCACGGGAGTTATTACCTATGAAAGGAGAAGATTTGAAATGACCTTCTGGAACGCTGCATGTTTGACTGGCTCTGTCGGGATCCTGGACATGAAGAATCGATGAGATGGTAAAGAAGCAAACTCTAGGTGATAGCCCAGGGTTACTACTTCGTGAATCCAAGAGTCTTGTACGAGATTGAGCCAGGCGTCGGCGAACAAACTTAAACGTCCTCCTACTGGAGGAGACTTGGGAGGCATGAGGACACCGTCATGCCGAGGTGGATTTTTCTCCTGGCTTAGGAGTGTGCTTCTTGGTGTGTCAGGAAGGTCTGGCCTTATTCTCGAAGCGGCCCTGCGTGGAGAAGGAATGTCTAGAAGGTGATGATTTAGTGGTCTTGGATTGTGAGGCACGAAAGGATCTTCCCCTACCAAAGGTGTAACGGGTCTTGGGTTGGGGCAGGAGAGTGCTCTTTCCCCCTGTAGCTTGGCTGATAATTTTTTCCAGATCTGGTCCAAAAAGGAGTTTTCCTTTGAAGGGGATAGAAGTCAAGGACTTCTTTGAAGAAAAATCTGTCAACCATAGTTTCATCCATAGGGATCTGAGGGCCACAACTGCCAGTGCCGAAGACCTACTGATGACCTGAGTAGCATCTAAGGAAGCTTCCGAGATGTAGTCATTTGCCTCCTTTATTTGGGAGGCCCATTGAGAGAATTTGTGTCGAGGGGCCCCTGAGGTAATAGCGTTGAGAAGGGAATCGGACCAGGATTGGATGGCTCTGCTCACCCAGTATGTAGGTAGGGGAGGAGGAGGCAGCTCCGTATGTGTGCCCTGCTGGAGAACCCCAGTCAGTGTAGGTAGCAGCTGAGACGCTTAACTCCGGAGCGCAGATAAGGAGCAGAGAAGCCCAGCGGTTCCAGTAGGAGTGGCGCAAGGAAGCGCGCGAAAACTGACAGAGGCAGTGCTGCAGAGTGCGCCTTTGGAAGGGCGCTATGATGCAAAAAGTGTGTGCCACTCTCCCCTTTCGTCAGGCTAGAGCAGAGTGCTATTTTTTCCCCCTGAGTAGAGTCTCCGTGTTGTAACGGTTCCTGGGGAGGGAGCTGTAGGCACACAGCTGCTGGAAAGTGCGCTCAGTGCGCATCAAACAAGGAGTCCTGCCCGGAACAGGGGTGAGGGTCCTAGTTAGAGGGGCCCCTGTAAGGTAAAGGCAGATTGTACTTACCCCTATTCAGGCCCCTCTGACGTCTGTCTCCCAGTCAGCTGCTTCTCTCCGAAGGAGAGAGAGAGAGCGTATAAGACTAAAGGGTCTGTGCGAGGCACTCCAGACCAGGGGGACAGTTCCAGTGTAGGGGGATGTCAATAAGAAACCTCTACTCAGTGTAGAGGGCCTGACCAACCCCAGGTTGTCAGACTAACTGAGCAATTCAAATCCGATAAGGCAAGGAAATAAAACATGTCCTATCTCCTGAGGACACAACTTAAACTGAGTTGAGCTCTGCCTGCTGGGGGTATAGCCAGTGGAGGAGGAGCCAGTTTTGTCTTTCTTGTGTTCTACCTCCTGGATGTACCAGCTATACCCAACTGTCCCTGTGTCCCCCAAACAGACCTGGAGAAATTATATATATATATTGCATATTTATTATATGCACAGGCATATTTATAAAACTCCATAGTAGTCTTCTTCATTATGTTGTTTATAGGAAATGTTTCCATTTACAATCTACTTTCCATAACAGAAGAAGAGATGCATAGACTTAAAGATAATTTTTTGCTGTTACTATAGCTGCCAGGGCAACATTTGTGTGTTATCTGGTTTCTCCCTCTAATATTTACAATCAGGAAAGAAATGCTCTATGTATCTTCATTGTTTAGTTTCTGAATGGGAAAAATAGATACAATAAGTATATAACAATTAGCTCATTGCAATCCTGCTCCAGCCTCAATCAACCCTAAAATTGAAATGTGAATTAGTCTTACCTGCTCCCTCTCTGCTTTTACTCTGTCCAGTTCGAGTTTTAAGCTTGATATAGAAGCTGTAAATAGAGACAAAAACAAAATTAGGCAATGGCGGAGTCAGTTTAAAGGGGATGTAAAGTCAAAAAAGAAATTCCTTTAACGGGTCCATTTTCTAAAAATAAACCTATCTTCAATATACTTCCTGCCATGTTGAGGAATTCATGCAGGCTGAAGTCCGTGCGCATAGAGTGAAGGGGGAGCTAGAACGCAGAAAATCATGATTTTTAGGAAAAAGGTACAGAATTTTGAATGGAAGTATATTGAAGATAGGTTTATTGTTAGACAGTGGATCCGTTAAAGGAATTTCATTTTTTTACTTTACATCCCCTTTAAACTCATTTTCGGTCTCTATGAATCCAAATTGGCAAAAGTGGTTGTATTCTGAGTGCTAACGTTTTTGTGTATAACTTGAGATCTATGTTGAACAGGGAAATTTGCCTGTAACTGCTGCATATAGCCGGATCTAAGCCCTCTTTAGGTATGATTGCTATATGAGCCATTAAAAACTCTGTATCTAATGGATGTTTTTCACCTATATTAATAAATTGTGTAAATAGAGGAGTAATTTTTTTTTTAAAGGATTTGTAAAATTTGGCTGAGAAGCAATCTGGACCTGGTGTTTTTTGTAACCCAAGTAATTTAATGGCCTCTTGGAGTTCTTGTTCAGAGAAGGGTTCATCTAATGATTTTAATACCTCTTTAGGAGCTTTTGGTAGAGAGTTCTTGCTTAGATACTGCTGTATACCACTTTCTAGTTTTAAAACAGTATTGGGATTTTGATTTGGGGAAATATTATATAATGATTCATAATATTTCTGGAATATTTCCGCCATATGTTGTGGAATTACTTTTATCTCCCCTTTATCATTTTAAATTTTGTGTAAATATTGATCCAAATGTTTTTGCCTGAGGGCGTTTGCCATAAGCTTACCGGTTTTATTACCATATTCATAGAATTTTTGTCTTATTCTATTAAGCACATTCTTAGTTTGATTATGCATTAGAGTTTTTAACTCTCTTCTCTTTTCTATTAGTGCCGACAGGGTTTCCTCATCTAGTGTATTTTGAGGTTTGGTTTCTAGTAACTGTATTTGATATATTTAATTATCCATCTTTTCTTTGCGTATTTTTTTTTACCCTAGACCTATGTTTCATGAGAACACCTCTCACTACACACTTTAATGCTTCCCATTTAGCAAGATCAGATGAGCTGTCTATTGTTATTGTTTGCAAATATTCTTCTATTGTTTTATTCAAATCCGTTACACAGTCCCCGTTATCCAATAGGCTATCATTGAGCCTCCACTGAAATGGTACTTTGGGCCTATTAGGAAGATCAATTTGAATTGATATCATTGCATGGTCAGACCAGTATGTGCCCTCAATGCTGGCCTCTTTAAGCCATTGTAGATTATGTTGTGAGATAAAGATATAATCCAACCTTGCGTAGCTATTTTGTGGGGCAGAATAATGGATCAACTGCTTAGAGGAGGGGTTTAAAAATCTCCAAGTATCTATGATTCGGAGAGAGTGTATATTTTTCCATGCAGCTTTCAATCTGGCCTTAGGAATGTTTGAGGTACCTTTCATTATGTCAAGTGTGGGATTCAAAGGGATATTAAAATCCCCTCCTAGTATCAAAATCCCTTCACTGAAATCTTTGATTTTTTGTGTTAGTCTTGCCATATACTGAGTTTGTTTAGTGTTGGGGAGATAAACACTGCCCACTGTGCACAATGTATGGTGCAACAGAGCTTTTAATAAAATTAATCTTCCTTCTGGGTCTATAAGAGAAGCAGTCATTTGAAAGTCTATATTTTTCCTAAAAGAAATAGCTACTCCACAAACTTTTTTATTCGGATGGTCACTAAAGAACCATTTAGAGTAACTTTTCCATGTGACCTGGTTCTTTTCTGAAAAGTGTTTCTTTCATTAACAAAATATCTCCTCTGTTTTTTTGCATAAGGTATACTAACAGTCTTCTTTTTTCTGGAGCATTTAGACTGTTTACATTCAGGGAAATAACCTTAATGTTCTTAGACATTGTATATTATGTTGCAGTATGCATGTTCAGATTGACCACCCATATAGTATACTCCAGGAATACCACCATTAGAATAATGACAATGAGAAAAATAAAAACAACAAGAAAAAAGAGAAACTGCTGGTGTTATAACCATGCTTATTAACATGTATATAACTTTTAATCTATCTGGCTTGTAGCCTATAGGCCAGTTGGAATGTTATAAGCTCAGGATTCTACCTGCTTCACCCTTTCTATACTGGGGGGTTTGGTAGTCGATAACCAGAGAAACTCCAACTATTCCCAACTTTATCAATATATCATGAATATGTATATGTGGATCCATTATATTAACATAATAATTATTCAGAACATGATTAGGAAACCTTACTCTAAAAAGGAGAGATGATACTTATCATTGATGTAGCATGGGTAAGTCTTTATTTTTTTTCCCTTTAAAAAAAAAAAAAAAAAAAAAAGAAAGTCAACCAACATCCTACATGTCTAATGTTTTTGTTGCTTTTTCTGGTGTTTGCTTAGCCTTCTTGCATTTTCCTTTCGTCGTTTGTACTTCTTGCCAAGAATCTTTATCTGGTAGAGCAATTATTGAAGGGGATCCTACAAACTTGGTCCACTCAGAAATGTTGATGTCTCATAATCCACATATTTTCAAGAAAATTGGAACTTCTTCTGGAGTTGACAATGTATGCAGTTTCCCATCGATCAGGTGCATCAGTCAAAGGTTTTAGGAGGCGTCTCTGTTGAAGTGTATGCCATGACAGATCTTGTAGAATAGATATTTCAGCATCTTCATACCTCAACAAAGGCATTTTTCTAGCTTTTATCAGGATATTTTCCTTTATCATAAAACTTGTCAGACAGCAAATCACATCTCTTGGTCTTTCTGTGGGCAGTCCTTTAGGTCTTAAAGCTCTGTGTATTCTTTCAATTCCAATTGTAACCTCTGTTGGCTGGTTCAAAACCATGTCGAATATTTTGGTTGCGACTTGTCGCAGAGCTGTTGGTTCAATTTGTTCTGGCAACCTCCAAAGTCTTAAATTACATCTCCTTCCTCTATTATCTAGATCATCTATTTTTCTCGTCAGAGACTGAATAGTTTTAGATTGAGAAATAGTCGCTTCCATTAGAGATTCCACAGTTATCTCAATAGCTTCGTTTCTGTTTTCTATTTCAGCTGTCCGATAATGCAGTGAGGTGATCTCTGCTTTAATTTCAGCTATTTCTTCTTTTAATGTAGCTTTAATTTGCCCCACTATGTCCTTTAGGTCTTGTTTGGTTGGCAGGGATTTCAAGTAATTATAAGTACTGTGTTCTGAGACATTGGAATCTCCATCAGATTCTGAGGCGTGTTCTAGTGTTTGGGAAGGTTTTAATTCAGCTCCTTGTGAAGATTGTTCCATTTCTGGGGTTACAAGGAATTTTTTTAATAAACGTTGAGACTCTGTCCCTTTTGTGTTTCTAGGATCATCTTAATTTTCCGTGTTTTCCCAACTTAGTTTCTATGATAAGATCCACCTTCAAGGGAGCATACACGGAGATTAAGTTTATATCACCATTTATTTATGTGCTGGGCTGCTTCACTCTTCTGTTGCAGATATTATAGTTCCTGTTATGTTTGCTGTGTTTTATAGGAGATTATGAATGCACTGTACTCATACATCACAGATTTTCACAAACACTGTAGAATTGTATTATATTCCAATGTCTTGAAATGTATGTTGCAGAATACTTCTTTTCTCCCACTGTGCGGCCTTATTGGCACAGGTAATTTTATCTTTGTTTGGCGCGCACTTAATTCCAGTTGCACAGAAAACAAGAGTGTTGCCCTCATTAGTATTATTTCACTCACCCTTCACTTTGTTACTCCGTGATGTTTTTATATTCTCCCACCTCTGCATCCATTGGGTCCGGGTGTCGCAACCGTTCTGGTCGGTGCTTCCAGTATTACTTTAGTACCAGGCGCGGCCCCGCAGCTAGGCCTCTTCACGATCGTTGTGTCTGCTAAGCTAAAACCAGTTCACATCGGGTCTCAGATCTCCACGAGTCTCCCCACCACAATCAGCACTGCGACCTCTCAATAACAACCTTAGTTGGATGGGCTATCACCCGTATCTTTGCCCCGATCACTGGAGCCTCGTGCAGTTGCATCCAACTCAGTGCACGGCTAGACACGCCCTCCCCAGCTTAAATAGGTTTTCATATTCAAATCTGCTATTGACAGAGATAAATGGGGTAGAATCTGACTGACTGAAAAACCTGATTGGATAGTCTGTAATGTGAAAGTAAGAAAACTAGGGGACACTCCATTATAAACCCTGGACACATTTGCTTCAGTGCAGTAATCAAAAGCACACAGAGATTTGATTACTACTTACAAGAGAACAGTAGGTTGAGTCAACTAAGTCTGAAGCCAGTTAATTGCCTCTATTAAGGGAGGGAAGCCCTGTGTCCCCCAAGCGACTGAAAAGAAAGAGATTTAACGGTGAGTACACAAAATCTCCTTTTCTCCAGGTCTGCTTGGGGGACACAGGGACAATGGGGACATACCAAAGCTGTCCCATGAGTTAATAATGCTTCTTCCTTCACGTTGGAAGGAGAGGGACAGAAGGTAGGAACCGTAATTTCCTGATTGAGGTGAAAGCTGGAGACCACCTTGGGGAGAAAGGAAGGAGAAGTACGAAGTACTGCCCTATCGTGATGGAAGGTCAAGAGGGGAGACCAGCAAGATAGAGCAGAAATCTCAGATACTCTCCGTGCTGATGCTATTGCCAGTAGGAAAACAGTCTTGCATGTGAGCCACTGAAGAGGAATGGAGTCCATGGGCTCAAAGGGTGTTCTCTGTAGAGCATGCAAAATGAGAGTTAAGTCCCAACTAGGTACCGGTATTCGTACTGGTGGCTTTAGGTGAGCCACTCCCTGAAGAAAAGTCTTGACGTTGGGGAGTAAGGCACAAGACAGATAGTGCCGAGACCTGAGATTTTAGAGACCCAAGGGAAAATCCCTCCTGTAGAAAAGCCAAAAGGTGTGGTAAGGAGAAGCTTTGTAGGCCAAGGCCGTTGCGATGGCACCACTTGTGGTAAGTGGACCAAACCCGGGCTGCCCGCATGATAGCAATGAAAGCATCAGAGAACCCCTTCTGTCTCAATATTGTGGTTTCAGTAGCCACGCCGTCAAACTGAGGCTGGCCGGGCATGGATGGAGTATTGGACCCTGAGAAAAGTGAGGTCCGGAGTGAGAGGGAGTGTCCAGGGTTCCTCTACTGAGAGATTTACTAGGTCCGTTGGACTTTTTCTGTGGGTAGGGAAATAGTGTGTCTGGGTATTGAACCTCATCCCGAGGAAGATAATGTATTGGCTTGGTATTAATGAGGACTTGTCCAGGTTGAGGAGCCAACCAAACTCCTGAAGCTGAACGATAGTGCACTGTAGCGCCTGTTGAGCCTCTGGAAAGGTGGGTGCCTTGATCAGAAGATCGTCCAAGTAAGGGGTGATGGAAATCCCTGTGGTGCGGATCAGCGCGGTGGCTATAGACATGATCTTGGTAAATATACGAGGGGCCGGTTTTGGAAGGCAAATCGCAAAAATCTATGATGGGAAGGGAAAATCGGTATATGGAGATAGGCGTCCTTTATATCCAGAGAGGCTAGGAACTGACCAGTCGACATGGCTGCGATAACTGACCCTGATGGAGGGACTCCATCTTGAACCTCCTTGGTCAAATGAAGGTGTTGAGCTCCTTGAGGTCCAAAATTGCACGACCGAACCATCCTTTTTGGGGACCACGAACAAGTTTGAGTAGTAGCCTTGGAATCGTTCTTCGGGTGGCAACGGGATGATGACCTCTGATCGAATCAGTTTGTCGACTGCCTCTTGAAGGGCCTGAGCCTTTTGATGTCCCTGAAGGAATGTGGACATAAAGAAACGGCGCGGTGGAAGGGATACGAATTCTTTATGGTAACCCTGGCTCACGATATCGTGTACCCAGGCGGCCTGTGTAAGCGCCTTCCACGAGTCTGCGAACCGGCGCAGTATCCCCCCTACGGCTGGGTCACCGGAGGGTATGAAGGGAGACTCATGCGGACGTGGGCTTGCCGGGCGGCTTGGAGGAGGCCTTGCGACTCTGACAGGAAGGTCTGAGTTTGCCACCAAAAAGCACCTATCGGGAGAGGAAGACCTTGCACCCTTGGACTGGGAGCCACGAAAAAGGTGGTTTCGATGAAAGGGGGTGCGTGGTTTAGGTTGGGGTAGCAGGGTACGCTTACCCCATGTAGATTGACTTATGATCCTGTCTAGGTCAGGTCCAAAAAGCAGTTTCCCTTTGAATTGCAGTGAGGGATTTCTTAGAAGGTACGTCGGCAGACAAGAGCTTCATCCAGAGAGATATGCAGGCCACCACCGACAGGGCAGTTCTGCTGGTGGCCTGAAGGGCATCGACGGAGGCCTCACATAAGTAGTTATTAGCCCCCAAGCAGACCTGGAGAAATAGTATTTGCTGTCCTTTGATTTCCCCAATAATTGCATACATTCGCCACACTGAATATTTTCTCTACTTTAAAGAACATATAATATGAGACAAAGGGAACCTGGGTAACCACAACACAGTTTTTAAATTACTACTACAAATGTAGCCAACAGCCATATAACCCATGCGAAAATGAAGTGGCTGCAGCAATTGCAACCAAACAATTCCTAAAATCTTTTAGGTCACAGTTGACGTTAGGCCACTCTTCTTTGCAGAACTGCTGTCATTTCGAGGGTTTTCATGTTTCATTCAGGTCCTGCCACAGCATCTCAAACATTGTATTATGATTCCCCTCAGTATAACAGACGTAGACTTGATTTTATGTTTTGAATAATTGTCTTAAAGTGGTTGTTCACCTTTAAATTAACTTTGAGTATGATGTAGAGAGGGTTTAATTTTTTATTATTTGTGGTTTTTGAGTTATTTAGCAGCTCTCAGTTAGCAGTTTCAGCAATCTAGTTGTTGGAATGAGTAATAAAACCAACAATAACAATACCATTGTCGCCTTACAGAACATTTGTTTTTAGATGGGGTCAGTGACCTCCTTTTGAAAGCTGGAAAGAGTCAGAAGAGGAAGGCAAATAACTTAAGAACTATAAAAAAAAAAAGAAAAAGTGAAATAGGTGGTTCACCTTCAAGTTAACTTTTAGTATATTGTAGAAGGACCAATTCTTAGAAACTTTTCAACTGGTGTTCATTATTTATGTTTCATAGTTTTTTAATGATTTGCAATTTTCTTCTGTTTCTTCGCAGCTTTCAAACGGGGGTCACTGACACCATCTAAAAATAAATGCTCTGTAAGGCTACAAATGTATTGTTATTGCCACTTTTTATTACTTACCATTCTATTCAGTCCCTCTCTTATTCATATTACAGTCTCTTATTCAAATCAATGCAGGGTTGCTAGGGTAATTTGTACCCTAGAAACCAAATTGCTGACACTGCAAACTAGAGAGCTGCTGAATAAAAAGCTAAAGAACTATAAAACCACAAACAATAAAAAATGAAAACCAATTGCAAATTGTCTCAGAATATCACTCTCTACATTATACTAAAAGTTAACTCAAATTACATCCCCCTAAAAGTTAACTGAAAGGTAAACCACCCCATGAAAGGTGGCCATAGACGTTACAATTACTATATTTCCTGCAGGCAGTGATAGTTCAATACAGACACGTTAGAGCTGAATTATCAGAAACAGGTAGAAACAGTAGAATTATCTGTATCTGACAATTCAGCAGTAACAAATGAAAGATAATTTGGCGCCTTTTCACACCTGCCCGATCAATGAGCTGACCGATATCCAAGTCTTCAGCAGATATCAGTCAGCTTTTGTCCCGCATACATGCACCGAATAGTGCAAAATGAAGTTTTGTCCAATATTGTCAGTGCGGACAGGTGATTAGACATTCTTCTTGTGACAGCCCAGTGCTTCTCAATTCCCAGAATACTTCAAACGTCATCATATGTTGCAGTATTCTGGGACTTATAGTCATATGCACCAAGGTTTAGAGACATTTCCTATAGAACCTACAATGAAAGGGCATGAAAGGCTTTGTAAATATAACAATGCCTAGAGCATACAAAATAGGACCCTGGTTTTGCTCTGAAAGAATTTATTGTTGAGCCGAGTTAGGAGTCCAGATAGGAGTGGATCAGCTTTTTCATATAAATGCAGAAAGTGAAAGATTAAAAACTAACATCATGGTTCAAAGATAGGAGAAGTGGTAGTAAGAAAAGAGAGGAATGTAAAGCACACAGTACAGCTAGGTATCTGGACTAACACACACCTTCTCCTACCTTCTAAGATGTCTGTATAATGATCAGTGACGGGAGAAAAAGAAAGAAAAGGATAAGAGTAAAAACACAGATAACAAAGAGGGTGAATATTGTAATTTAGGGAGAATCGTTATACATATTTATGAATGGAAATATAGAGATAAGAAAAGCTCTTTCTAACCAAGTTACATACAAATTCATTATGGTGTATTGAAGAGAAAAAAAATTAGAGAATATAAAATCCATTCAAGGCTTACCTATCTCTTCTTTGCAATTCTCTATTTCAATTTGTAGAGTTTCCTCAATGTTTTCCTTCTGACACTGCTCGGCCTGAATTTGTTCTTTTAGGAAAAGGATTTCTGCCTTCAGTTTCTCTTCAAGGTGGTCTGCTGCAGTCCTGACACTAATAATATCCTCACGATATTTCATCACAAGGTTCTGGAGCTCCTACAATCCATGGAATTTATTAAATCGTGCCAGGCAGAACAAGGCACAAATACTGATCCTTATTTACATAAATAAGAATGTAATATGTAAATTATATATGTATATATTACCTCACTGGTTTCAGGTAGGCTGAACTGCTCTGATTGCTGCAGTGACACATGCAAGCTGTGCTTTCCTTGTAGACTCTCATTGTCTCTCTGTAGTCTCAATAGCTCCTCAGAGACTTGCTCACGAGAATGCATTAGCACAGCCTTAAAGAACATATGCATGTTAGTTAACTTAAGACTGGTCATCAAATAAATCAAATCTTTCCTTGTAACTCGCCTTCAAGAAATCATTTTTCCAGATGCCAGTTTGTTTTTATGCACCATAATTATACAAGCAAATACAATTACTGCTATGAACAGAGTGCATTTTATAGATGCTCAGTAGAGAGATGATCTGGCATTGTACTGGGCTAACATCTCTTAAGCACCATTTATTTATATTGGAAATACTATAAGTCCAATTAGGTTGGAACTTTAGAAGCCTGAGCCCTTCAAAATACGTTTTTCAAGAATCACTATTTTTAAGGGAAATGTTTGTCACAAAGAGACACAAAAACACATATATAAAGGGCAGTGTAAACGGTCATGGCTCACAAGCATGTGATTATATAGCTTCTCTTCAGGAGAACTGTAGACCTCAAACACATCTGTATCACATACACGCACACATATACATACACACAAACTTTTTCTACATTTTGTGTTCTTTACTTATCTGAAAACAATCACATTGACACTCTGATAGATTACCATTTGGTCTTGAATACTTCTGTTTGCTTGTGTGAAGGCCTGTTGTAAGTCAGTTAACAGAGTCTCAGACTGGTTGGTTCGGAGAGTAAGTGTTGATATCTAGTTAAAAACAGGAGAAGAAAATAAAACAAGCTTACACATTTCAAAAGACACAATCCTAACAAAGACACTGTGTATAAATGTACTTAAATAAAATAATGGTCAAAAATGCTAAATAGAAACAAACTGAATATATTTAATACAGAGGGAACAGCTGTGATGTGTGCAACTGGGTGACGTTAAGCAGTGGTTTTCAGATTTATCTTGTTTAAGTCCCATTTGAGGCCCTACATTTGGCCATGCCCCCTTAAATAAAAACATTACAAACATAAAAAAATACTTCCATATCTGCCACTCAGCCACAGTTTAAAAAAACAAATCCAGGAAATTAAATAAGTGTTCAAGTCAAATCTTACTCCAATTGCCCTTTAGGCCCCCTGGGGCAGACAGAACCATTGTTTGGAACCACTGACTAAAAAGGGATAAAACTATAACTGAGAAAAGACACATTAACAAGAAAAGACAGCTTTTATTCATTAAAAAAATGTTTCCTAAATCTGATGTGTTCTTGCAGTCTTTGTGGCCACTTCTTAGTTTAAAGTCGGAAACAACCAGATCCCTTATAATTAGACGTTCATGACCGTCTTCTCCTCTTCCACTTCTTAAAGGGCCAGTAACATCAAAAATTCTTTTCAAAAAATTCATTACTATACATCAAAAAATAAACACCAAGACAAATAAAACGTTAAAATTTCAAAGCCTTTATTAAGAAATAACTTACCGAATCTCCACTTCCGCTCCTGTTCTAAAAAGGAGACAGGGCGACCATCCATTGTGCAGCGCTGGATTTCTTCTCCCTGGCTATCTCTCATTTTGCGCTGACAGCACGTGAAGCATCTGCACCTCGATGTGGAGCAGCTGTAGGAGCTGCATCGGAAGGGTGATCGTTCACAGCAGCAGCTCTCTGGCGTTCATCTTGTACTACTCTTACACGGCACACCATTCTATGAGTCTGATCCCACTCTTGTTCTATAGAAGGGGATATCTCATGCGCAGCGACACCACCAACTGACACACAGAGCCGGCTACACAGAGAGGAGCGGCCGGAAATTCGGAAAACAGTGCCGGCTTTGAGTGACAGAGCAGCCAGTGCAGACTGCTTGGAGCAGACCCATGGAGCAGTGTGTCTCAGTACGTGCCATTTGGTGATAAAGATTGTCAAGTGCCAACAGTGCTAGGATACTAGCTGTAACTGTCAGTAAGTATGGCTCTAGGAGTAGGGACTACTGAATACCCTCAAAGCTGTCTACACGGGAGTCCCACTGTGCTTTGTGTAGGGCAGCAGCTTAGCGGAAAGCTCCGGGGCCCCTGATTAGTGCAGGAATGTAGCACAGAGTTTGAGGGAACAAGGGTCCGCTCCAGGCAGTTGGTACTGTCTGCTCTGCCACTCAAAGCCGAATTTCCGGCCGCTCCTTGCTGTGTAGCAGGCATTGTGTGTAAGTTAGTGGTGTCACTGCGCATGAGAGAGATCCCCTTCTATAGGACAAGAGTGGGATAGGACTCATAGAATGGTGTGCCATGTAAGAGTCAGTGTAGTACAAGATGAATGCCAGAGAGCTGCTGCTGTGAACAATCACCCTTCCGATGCAGCACCTACAACTGTTCGACATCGAGGTGCAGACGCTTCACGTGCTGTCAGTGCAAAATGAGAGATAGCCAGGGAGAAGAAATCCAGAGCTGCACAATTGATGGTCGCCCTGTCGCCTTTTCTGAACAGGAGCGGAAGTGGAGATTCTGTAAGTTATTTCTTAGTAAAGGCTTTGAAATTTTAACGTTTTATTTGTCTTGGTGTTTATTTTTTAATGTATAGTAACGAATTGTTTTAAAAAGAATTTTTGATGTTACTGGCCCTTTAAGGAGGAGGTAAGTATAATTATTAGGCTTTCTGAATGCTGAATAATTTAACTCTTTAAAGGGATGTAGAAGAAAAAAAAAGGGTCCTGAGTTTGGGTGCTATACAATGCCATGCACATGTGATACCTAGTTTTTCCTTGCGTCAGGACAGTAAAAAGCTGAACACACCTGAGTACTTGTCTCCTCTGTATTTTGCTTCATATAATCCTCTAGATCCTTCTTCTCTTTCAGGGTTTTTTCCAGCTGATCATTTACTTGACGGAGCATAGATTGTAGTTTTTTAACCTTAAAGGAGAAGGAAAGGTGAAAATTAAGTAAGCTTGATCAGAAAGGTCTATATAAATACAACAGTAAACCCTCAAAGTAGTGCTGCTCTGGGTTCGCTGTCAAAAGAAACACAGCATTTATTTCCTTCTATTGTGTATACACGGGCTTCTTGATCAGACTTCCTGTTCAGCTTAAACCTCCAGGGCTAGGGCTTGAGCATGCTCCGTTTGCTCCTCTCTCCATCCCTCCTCCCCTCACTGCTGTAATTTGAGCCCAGAGTTATGCGTGAGCAGGATGAGACTCATGCAGGAAGTGACGCACACAAGTTAATATGGCAGCTGCTATTCTAAACAAACAGAGTCGTTTACTCAGGTATGGTAAAGCATTCTACAGACTAAATATTGTCTTATAGCTTGCATTATTGTGGCTAAGCTATTGGCAAATAAACAGCTTTTGTAGCTTTACTTCTCCTTTAACAGTAGGAAAACACACACACCTCTACAGTCAAAAGAGGCAAATTGTAATGGATTCTGCATCTATTAAAAGACAAAATTTGTAAAATAGTGGTGCAGCATTTTGAGAATAATGCCACAAGTGAATCCTGATTCTCGTTGTTTATAGCTTTTCTACCAGTCGGAACAAGGCCTCCAACCCAAATCTTAGTATACCAAAGCATCTATTAAGTAGATTGCAAACAACACATTTTTCAACATCTGAAATTTCAGATAAAAATGCTAACAACATAGAACTGAAGGCAAAAGGTAACATAGCAAGGTCCGCATCTCATTTTGTAACAGCCCTATGCAAAACATGTTAAACCTTGTTATAACAAGAGGTCTATAAAATATTTAACCAAGAAGCCGATGTGTATATTTCTGTCCTTACTTGGTCTCTTATCTCTGCCTCCTGTGTCTGGATCCCCTGCAGTTGCTTCTCATAGTTTGAGCACATATCACAGCGCCTTCCCAGCTTGTTCCCAGCTGTTTGGACCTGAAAGCAACAACAGAGAATGCGGAGATTATATCACAACCCATCCTTGGACC
>CM044433.1:103376697-103393688 GCA_024363595.1 Xenopus borealis | reverse complement strand
TCTGCTCTGGTTTCTGTGTTATCAGCAGCTTGTTTCCCCTTCTTCCTGGTGCAGGGTGAAACCCTGCCCCTTAGCTTACTGAGCTGTCCTTATCTCTCTGACTAGTAGGAGAGATCATTTGCATGCTATGACATAACAGAGAGGAAGGGGGAGCCAGTGTGCAGCACCAGCAGCTTTTTTTTCTCCCTGCACAAATGTGCACTCTCTGCACAAATCCCTGAACCTTTACTATAAATGACAAATGCCACAACATAAATACCAATCTGATTATAACACATTCCACTGTACCCTAAATGATTAGTAAGCTAGTTTCCCCAAGCATCACTAAAATTTCTTGCATAAGGTTCTGAACATTCACTGTAATGAACAACTCCCAGACAGGCTGCCATTCTGATTCTAAATAAAACCCCCACTTGCCATTCTAACTGATGATAAATCAGCTCCCCCAGCCTCATCAACAATCACTTTCACAACAACCACCATAGTTAATCTATGTCAGTATGCATAAATGGAAAAAGAAAAAATCAAATAGCTTTGTACATAAATTGATCAGTAAATGAGACAAAGGGACACATGAATGAGTTAATCAAACTCAGTAAAAAATCAGCTTTATTCTTTACATAACCAGACAGAAGATCAGGCATAGCTATCAATAGCATTATAAATTGAGAAAAGGTTGTTAATTTACCTACAGTGCATCACAGGACTGGACTGAGAATCAAAATAGGCCCTGGCATTTCAGGTACACAGAGGCCCAATCAGCCCACACAGAGGCCCAAACAGTCCCCACCAGCCCACTAAATACTGACTTTCTATGGGACCTATAGCAGCCCATCTGGCATTTGCCCTAACCCACAGATTGCCAGTCCGGGCCTGGTGCATCAACAATGTCAGAGAAATCTTCCTCTCAGTGGTGCTGTGATATGGAGTGAACCAGAACGAGCACGGAGTGCTTCCTCTCTATGTAACAGCATGCAAATGACCTTTCCGACTAGTCAGAGAGATAAGGACAGCTCAGTAAGCTAAGGGGCAGGGCTTCACTCGGCACCCGGAAGAAGGGGAAACAAGCTGCAGACTTACAGCAGGGACTTAAGCTCCCCATAGACGCAACGATCTTTCCCTGCTGAACGACAGATCTTAGGGAAGTCCGACTAATCTGTCAAATTATTGTGCGGTTAGTGGGATACAAACGATCGTTCGTCTGATGATTGATCGACCAGGTTAGAAAATCTTTATCGGTCCCCATGCAATCTACCTATGTTTGCAGGGCAAAGCAGGCTGCGATCCTTCAGTTTTGCTGTCAATATCGCCTGAAATGGTCTTTTTAGTTGATGGACACATCAGGCATTTAAACGATCGTTTTGAGACAATCGTGGTCT
The DNA here is from genome assembly GCA_024363595.1 of Xenopus borealis. Classification (NCBI taxonomy): domain Eukaryota; kingdom Metazoa; phylum Chordata; class Amphibia; order Anura; family Pipidae; genus Xenopus; species Xenopus borealis. The sequence goes on along the minus strand of CM044433.1, from coordinate 103,392,309 downwards.
CACGATAACAATTGGATCTTTCAAAGATCTTTACGTCTATGGCCAACTTAAGGTACATTAATCTGGGGGGCTGTTTAGAGGAAATTTACAGATAGGAAAAAAAACCTTTATTTTTCTTTAAGAACTAGGGTATGAAAACTTTTGATCAGGGTTAATTTGGGTAGTTTGTGTAATGATGAGTTTGTAAACTTATGAGCACTTGTGTGGGTGTGTGTGTGTGTGTAATAAAAAGAGCTATTTTATTACACAAATTTGTTTTAGCTTACAATATGCAATTTAATATTATAAATTATTATAAATGCCTTGCAGCAGAACAATCCAGTGAAAAGAAAAGTGTTTCCCTAAAGGGCTTAGAGGTTAGGGTTCCCTGAAGGATTTTTGGGTTACTGCTAAGGGTTGTGTAAGGGTTGCAGTGATGCACGGAATCCACTATTTTGGATTCGGCTAAATCCATTATGAAAGATTAGGCCGAATACCGTACCATAATTTACATAAGCAAATTAGCAACAGGAAGGGTAAAAGCCAGAGGAAAAGTCACATGATTTTAAGGATTTGGATTCAGTTCTGCCAGACACAAGGATTTGGCCGAATCCGAATCATGTTGAAAATGGCCGAATACCGAACCAATCCTGGGTTCGGTGCATTCCTAAAGGGTTGCAAGGTAAAAAATAAGGGTTCAGAAGTGCTGCATCAGAGGCAGTTTAGAAGAGCAATATAATAATGTAATCAATATATGCTATCAATATATTTCTAACAAGCATGACAAGACCTATATAAATCATCAGATTTTCTCATTTATAGAGGATAAAGGTATCTGAAGTATAAGGTGAAAGAAAAAGAAGACAAAATCTGTTGAAATATTCTGAACAAACAAGGCTGATTTTGCTTTGTTGCTCTAATGAATTATTTACTTGGTTTGTTACTGGCCAGTACTTAAACTACCATGTTTTTTCTAGAAGCTTACCTCCTTCTGAAGTAGGTTCCATTCAGTTTCACTAACAAGACGATAACCAGATGGCGGAACACACGTGCATTCCAGGGTCTGTGTGACACTTGAGAGCAGAGAAGCAGTTTCTTCTTGTTCAGGAGTCATTGCTTTGATTGCTTTTTCCTGATCTTTGGTTAACATAAATCCACTTGGCATGTGCAAAGAACCAAGGGAAGATGTGTCAAAGTTTTCAGAAACAGAATCCGCCCCAACTAATGGTCCAAAATCTGACTCGTCAAGGTTTCCAGCAGATTTGGCTTTGTGGTTGTAGCCCAGTGTTCTTGTTTGCATTGGTCCAGAAGCTCCCAAGCTGTCACTGGACTGAGCTCTTCGAAGTCCATCTTTAAACAAGTCATCTTGTTTATTAAAAGAATCCCCTTCGTGTAACATAATGTCTGTATCTAATGAATGTATTGAGCCATGTAAACTGTTTAGTAGTTCCTGAAAATAAACAATGGAAGCAGTCTAAATTTGCAGTGTCAATTCATCTACACAGTTAAACATGATAGAGGTAGAAAAAAATGAAAGAAACAGATATGGGGACAAAGTGATTTCCTACGTAAAATGCATAAGTAGGAAAAAAATTGAAGTTAGACAACACAAATTTGAATATAAATACAAATTATTCCTAGGGCCTTTTTACTAACTGGAAGTCTTAGAACATTCAAAATAATAGGGTAACTGACCCCAGAATTTCACTATAGTATATAATAGAAAAAACTACTTCAGAAGGTTCAAATCGTTTCACTTAGGTTCATTTTAAATAAAATAACCTCTTGCTTTAGATTTGGAAGTGATTCCTCCAGGATATCTTTTGTGCATTCTTCTTCTTTTTGCATGGTCTCTTTCTCTTTTCTTTTTCTAGTTCTATGCTCCTCTACCTAGGAACAAAACTGAGTTAACAATAAGTTGAAAGGGAAGGGATAAAAAACTTCTTCTTGGATTCAGTCAACTGGAAAAGCAGATGGTAATGGAATTTTTCTATGCAAAATATGAAAACAACTGGCCACCAAATGTAGGAAGCCATGATTTTCCATCAGGATTAGAAATGATAAGAAATAACAAAGGGAGAAATAAAAGGAGAGTAGGAAAGGTAGAAAGGTTATATTAAATGATGAGTAATATAATAAAGGTGATTAAATGGGAGGATGCAGGACAGAAGCAGGTTCTTTTTAGACTGAATATACTCTAGTTTAGCTCGTGTAGAAAGCTGGTGTAATAAACACATTCTGATAGGTTACACTAAAATATACAAGCTTTTTTACTGGTCTAATGTTAAAAAAAAAAAGTTTTATTATGGAGACTAGCGATTACATAAAAAGTGGGCAATTCACACCTGGTGTTTCTTTTTGCTTTCTTCTACTTGCCGAAGCTGCTCTGTAGTGAGAACTGCCTCCATGCGCTTCATGTCCTGCATCATCAACCGTTGGGATTCTAGAAACTGGTCATTTGCTTTTTGCCAGGTGTGTTTTAGCTGGTTGTGCTGCTGTCTCTCCTGTTCCAGAAGATGGCAAACTAATAAAAAAACACAAAAAACAGTAACACAGGAAAATGTTCATATATTCAGATACAAGTGTCTATTGGAAGGGAATATATTAAATTGCATAATAATTCCAAATATCTTTTATGGCAGGCACATGTAAGCCAACATTCTCACAAATGTATCTAATGTTAGCCCCTGCATTGAAATATTAAATTGCTTAGTAATAAACTAAAATTAATCTGTACCATGTAATGTGTAGCTGTCCTATGCAGTCAAATAAAGGGACCCGTTTGTGTTGTTATTATTAAAGGGGTGGTTCACCTTCAAGTTAACTTTTGGTATATTGTAGAAGGGCCAATTCTAAGAAACTTTTCAATTGGTCTTCATTACTTATTTTTCATAGTTTTTTAATGATTTGCAATTTTCTTCTGTTTCTTTGCAGATTTCAAATGGGGGTTACTGACACCATCTAAAATCAAATGCTCTGTTAGGCTACAAATGTATTGTTATTGCCACTTTTTATTACTTACCATTCTATTCAGTCCCTCTCTTATTCATATTACAGTCTCTTATTCAAATCAATGCAGGGTTGCTAGGGTAATTTGTACCATAGAAACCAAATTGCTGACATTGCAAAATAGAGAGCTGCTGAATAAAAAGCTAAATAACTATAAAACCACAAACAAAAAAAAATTAAAACCAATACAAATTGTCTCAGAATATCACTCTCTACATTATACTAAAAGTTAACTCAAAGGTGAACAACCCCTTTAACATTATTTATATAGCTCCAACATGTTTTGTAGCACTGTATGTGTAAAACTATTTAAAATATTAAATGTCTGTTAAATTAACAAGAAGAAAATGTGAAACAAGAATAAATTTGAACTGAATGCATAACCAAAATGAGTACTATCTGATTCAATGTTATTTATCCTGCAGGCAGAGTGCAGAGGCTGATCAGCCTGCAGCTCTACATAGTAGGGTAATATTGCTTTCGCGGCAACTAACCTAACCATTAAAACAGCCTCACGGTTTTAGCGTAAGCTTATTCATAATTAAGGGAAACCAACTTAAGTTACATTCTCATTAACAAAGCAGGCTAAGGAGAGTCCTGCTAAAGTTACATACCGAAGTGTTAAAGTGGACCCGTCACCCCAAAAAAATATTCAAAGTCATATTTTATCAAATTAGTCAGGTAAAATGAACATTAATTACACTATATAAATTATTTTAAACTTGTTTTCTTCAGTCTGGGAATTCATAATTATAGCAAGCAGGCAGGAGCCATTTTGTGGACACTGTTATTAAGGCAAGCCTTGCATCATCTCAGAATCTTGTTTGTGCACCAGAATGGGGGACCCAATGTCTATCCCCATGTCCTGGCTACACAATTAAATGGTTAAGTGAACTGGGTGAATGAGTGGGGAGCAGTGGCATCTAGGAAGTGCTGAATGGAAAGTGAAAGTAATTGTCTGCCCGCCTCTATGCTTAAAGGAGAAGGAAAGTCAAAAATAAAATAAAGTTATAACTATTGCCAAGCAAATTATCTTATCTTTGACATTAATCATTCAATAGTTACGTATTTCATTTCTATGTAAGTTGAATTCGATTTTAAAAATAGTCAGAACTTGTATTGAAACACCTACCCTGTCTCCTGTGAAGAAAAAGCTGTAACTAGGGCATAGGCATGCGCAATAGCTTACAGCAGTGCCCTGCGCATGCTCTGTATAATCTCTTACAGTGCCGTGCAGATTTCTGTTTCTGGTCATGTGATTTATGGTGACGTCATCGTTGACCTCCGTGCTCCAGCCCCATTAATTCATGTACCAATCAGGAGTGAAGCTTTGAAGCTCCTGCGCTCGCTCGGCATTTCATTCACAGTTTCTCAGCAAGCGAGCGCAGGAGCTGATAAGGGATTACAACAAGCGGGTTTGCCTGTCTTTCTGAGGTCTGTTAATCATTCTTAAAGTAAAATACATGCTTTATAAAAAAATGTTTTCCAAAGAATGCGTGCATTGATACGTAATGGGGTCAGGAAGGAGGCGCATGCTCTCTGGTAATGAGGAATGAGGGGAAGTGACCTGCGGATTTGAAAATGGCGGCGCCAAAGCCTTATAAGTGCTGTAACTTTGGGATTTAACTGCACAGCTATAGCAGTTATATGGCAGCTTATAGTACAGCGTTTCAGGAGGGGTACTGGTGGGGAACACGATGAGGTAGTAATCAAAATTTTCCTTTCCTTCTCCTTTAAGGCATAGAGTAGTGGCAGACAATATTTGTTTGACAGCTGAGATTTTTAAATGAGCTTAAAACAGCTATGAATGGTTTAATAAAAATTTGAAATTGGATTTCATGTTTCATTTGAAAAGGACTTTTATTATACAGATTTTTATGTCTGGGTGATGGGTCCACTTTAAAAGCTTTTTCCATCTGCTCATGTTCCACTAAACTGATGCAATGCCACATAATGCAGATCAGGCTTTACTCAAATTGCACAAGGTATGCAGCACCTAATGCAGATTTTTGCCACCTTTTATGGCTCTCCCCTTAATGTTTTGTATTCACTCTTAATGGATTTCCTGAAGATTAAATTACTGGTATACACATTTTGTTTTAAATAAAGGGCTTGTTGCAATATAAGTGCTTAATTCTGTACACAGCACCTGTGTGGATTAACATCGGCACTGCTCAGCTGGCTAGTTTACAAATGCTTCTGTTTTTTTCTGCGTGTGGTTATGTTCATACCTAGAGAATCTCTGTAAAAAATCAACAGTAAATTCAAGGTTTAAATACCTTCATGTAGTTCTTTCCTCAGTTTTTCTGCATCCTCTTGGAGCACAGATTTTTGTGTATTTAGGACAGCTACATACATTTCTAAGTCAGTTCTGCAGGACTTTTCTGCCTCTAGATAATGGTTCAGCTCTTTCATCTGACAAAAATATAAAAAGTGTGAAAAAAACTGAAAACCGACCTGCAACACAAATGTTTCATATGGTACATAATGAAAGTTATGCGGAAAGGCCTATTTTATTATTTATGGGCATCATTTGCAAGTACGTATGTAAAATGTTGTGAATTAATAAGATATGCAACCTATGCACACACAGGTTTCATTATTGTAGAGAAAGCATCAATTGACATAAAGTTAAAGGGGTGGTTCACCTTCAAGTTAACTTTTAGTATACTGTAGAAGGGCCAATTCTAAGAAACTTTTCAATTGGTCTTCATTATTTATTTTTCACAGCTTTTTAATGATTTGCAATTTTCTTCTGTTTCTTTTCAGCTTTCAAATGGGGGTCACTGACACCATCTAAAAACAAATGCTCTGTAAGGCTACAAATGTATTGTTATTGCCACTTTTTATTACTTATCATTCTATTCAGTCCCTCTCCTATTCATATTCCAGTCTCTTATTCAAATCAATGCAGGGTTGCTAGGGTAATTTCTACCCTAGAAACCAAATTGCTGACACTGCAAACTAAAGAGCTGCTGAATAAAAAGCTAAATAACTAATGAAAAATGAAAACCAATTGAAAATTGTCTCAGAATATCACTCTCTACATTATACTAAAAGTTAACTCAAAGGTGAACAAGCCCTTTAAAAACATAATGAGGCATACATAAGGCCTGCCTGTTTTAAGCAGCTAGGCAATGTCAGACTAGGACTGCTAGCACATTCAGTTCAGATATCAATTTTAGAACAAGGGACCTATAGCTGTGAAAAGCAAGGGGGCACACTAAGAATGTTCTTGGGGAAGACTACCACTCATACTTTGTACTATTCAGGTTGTATAAAGATTTATGCTGGCTTCAAGATCATGTAGAATTTACCATGCCCCAAACAAATCTAATGTATGATTCTCTAGATGCAAAGAAGAGCATGCAGATCTAGAGATGTAGGTAAAACACCAGTAATTCTGGTGTTGGCATTCTGAATGCTGCAAAAGATTTACTTTAGCTTAAACCTTGTAACAGAAAAGATTAAAAATCAATATAAGCAACCAAAGGTGTGAAGCCAGTGTGAAAAAAGCTTGGCATGGATATAGTGAAACATAAAAGTGAACAGGAATGGTAACCTTTGATGCCTCTAGCTCCTTTATCTTTTCTTCAGCTTCCATCAACTTTTCTTTTAAAGTGCCAATCTCTTTTTCCATGGGCATCACTACAGAGCGAAGCTTTTCTGCATCTTCTTGGGCCTGTAGTGAAAACAAATGTAGCATGTACTAGCGTCCTGTGTACTCCACTTATCTAATCTGTCTCCTTTATCACTAATGTATCATTTTGCAATATCAATTAGCATGCTTCACACAACATTCTCTGATTCACCACTCAGCACTTTTACCACTGCTTCATTGCCACATGCTTCTGTTCCCTCATGCACATTAACCCACAGATCCACTCTTATAATGTGACCCCTTTTATCTTCCTTCATCTATTTCCCACCAACTCTTCCTCAACCCAATAATCCCATTCAAGGTGTAGTTCACATTAAATTAGTATGTTACAGAATAACCAATTCTTGGCAACTATTCAATAGGTTTTCTTTCTTTAGTATTTGTATTATTTGACTGCTTATTCTGACTGTCTCCAGCTTTCAAATGGGGATCACTGACTCAGCAAGCAGAAAACTAATGCTCTGTTAGGCTACAATCATATTATAATTAAAGGAAAACTATACCTCCAAAATGAATATTTGAGCTATAGATATTACACAAAGCAGGGTTTTACATATGAGCTGTTTTATGTAAAATCAAACAATGTAGGCCTCTATAAATATAAATTGCATAAAATAACTCATGTAAAACCTTGCTTCATGTAAATAAATCATTTTCATAATAATATACTTTTTAAGTAGTATGTGCCATTGGGTAATCATAAATACAAAATTGCCATTTTAAAATATAAGGGCCACCCCCTGGAATCCTAGGATTCACTGTGCACACAAACAAACCAAACATGTTAGGTTGCATGACAGAGTTCTGTCTTTTGCTTCCACACTTGCTGTTATAGTTAGAGGTGATCTCTGAGGCAGCACACAGACCATCACAAAATGGTGGTTCAAAGCAAGAGATGTAAAAGGGGCAATATTTACTTAAATATATATATATTCCAGTTTGATAAGATTCTTTAATATGTCACTTAATTTAATATAAACTATCTGTTGCTCAAGTATTCATTTTGGGGTTCTGATTTTTTATTGATTTTAACAATCCTTTTGCATCTTTTTAATTGTATCAGCATATGGCTTAAACCATTATAGAATAATTACCATTTTTATGAAGATTTTGTTACACTTTTTAGCTAATGTTCAGGCTACAAGCATTTTCCACACCGCCCATTATACACCATTTTAGATCTTATTGTCTGACGTGTTAAATGAGTTCTAAGCCTTTATTAATGTCAAACAATTTACACAAAATGTTTCAGGCTAGCTAGCCCAATTATATAATATTACTGTGATTAGGCAGGTCTGTCCCAGCCTGGATGCTATAAATAAAAGAAAGCTTTAATAGCAGGGTGGCATGTAGTCTACACCCATAAAATAGCAGCCTGCTAATGTTGTTCTTCAAAATTTGGATAGAGCCTCTACAATTCTTCTCCGTTTTACTCTTGCCATATGTCTATGAAATTATAGCGCTAATAACATTTAAAAAAAAAAAAAAACATTATAATGGCACGTTATATTCAGGTTTAAAGACTATAAGTCTTTGGGAGTGGATTTCGGGGTAGTCATGCAGGCAGTCAGATTCAATTTCTATGCAAGTAGTCATTTTGAATGCATTTGCAGAGCTCAATAGGAATCCTAAAAGCTATCCTAAATGTACATTTTATGTATATTGCCCATGTTTGTCATTTCAATTAAAGCCTTGACAACCTCACCAAGGGAGAAACAGTAGTTGTTACAACATTTGTAACAATCAGCTGTATTTGTGTTACTCAGTAGCACATCTCAAAGAGCTTCTGTACATGCTCTCATTTATTAAAGTGACTATTATCTCCAAATGAATGTTATCATTAATCTGAAAATGTTTTAATGTTTGACAAAGTCTGTAACAAAGATGCCATCTTTCAATGTTACCTCACATCCAGATAATTAACCATTTGTGGACCCACTATATTGGCGAAACATTTTTTTGAAGCCAAACACAATGTTTCCCAATTGAGGTGGCAGATACTTGAGAAAATTTCTAATGATGCAGGTAATGTTTAAAAAAAAAGTCTTTATTAAGACGTGAGGCCTTTTGGATAAGGAAACTTAAGACACTGTGGCCAAAAGGTCTCAATGAAAATTTTAGTCTAACATGTTTTTTATGAATATGTATTGTAATACTTACCTGGTTCTCTTTTCCTTCACAGATAATAAGGGCCATGGGGGCATACAGAAAAATAAGGCTAAATAATAACCCCACCGCCTGTGAGTAGTTATGATTTTCACTTATAATGTTGAATTGTTGCCATGATTACCACTTAGGGTGGAACACTGTGGACTTTGAAATGGACTTAATTGGATTAAATAAATTAGACTACAGCACTGTGGGTAAGAGGGAGGAGTTTTGGCTATAAAGGTGTGTACACATCATTTGTGAGGTTATCCTGATGAAGGGAGGGTTGTCCCCCCCGAAACATTGAACCTTTTTGGTGAAATAAAAGGGGAAGTTCCCCAACTGCAATAAGAGTATGTGTGCGGATACAATCTGTTTATTTTGCTGTTGCTAAGGGACCTTGCCCGGTCTACGGAGATCCAGCACCACTACAAGCAGTGTGAGTAAATTGTGGGAGTGCGGTGGTTCAATTGTTTAAATCTCCAATAATTTAAAGACACACACACAGATCAATCAGATCATTGGGCAATTTCTTAAAAAATATATAGACCAGACTAGAGACCTGCAATGAGCTGGGTACCAGTTTCGGGTAAGTGCCTGATTAACCAACCAGGGTAGGTGGTCTTCGGGTACCCTGCCTGGCTATCCAGGTAAAACTACGGCTCTTAAGCCTTACACTGACCCCCAACAATCAAGAAACTTTTGGTAGATCCGCCTCTGGAGTGACATCACTTCCTTAACAGAGCCCACACTTCAGCTGATGTGAAAGTATTTTGTTAGGAAAACCCTCTTCACAAGCTCAATGTTGCCTGTATAGGAGGGAGCTCCCTGTGCAGGCAGCCATGCTAGGGCACATGCCTGTGCATAAAAAGTGCCCAAACCCTCAGCTGGAGGTTTCATTCACAAAATACTATTGTTTGCTTCAAACGGAGTGTGGGCTCTATTAGCCCGCACCTCCAGTAGAGGGACATTTTTTGCATTATAGGTGCCCAAGCTTTCATGAGAAATCCTCTGCATACCTTTTTCATATCGTTCTCCAGATTTTCTTCCTGCTGACCTTCAGAAAGCCTTCTCCTTAGTTCAGCAATTTCTCTCTCCACAGATTCTCGGTACTGACCCCACTGAGCTCGCTCCTGTTCCAGCCTGTGGTGGAACTGAATTTCATATTCACGCACAGTGTCTAAGTGGAAATACATTGTAAAGAAAGGTAACATTAGCAAGGTGTGATCATTCTGTTTATGTATTGATGTGCACTGTGAACATACAGTATGTTTTCTTTACCAGTTTATTAGTTTAGACCATGTTTCCCAAACTATGGAGACCATAGCAAAAAAGAGAAGTTGATTCATATTCTTTCTTATTCAAATCAATTCCAATTACCCTAGCAACCAGATAGCAAAAGAAATCACAAACTGGAGAGTGGCTGACTAAAAAGGTAAAAAACTCAAAAACCACAAATATCATCTCATACTAAAGGTTAATTCAAATGCGAACAACTCCTTTAATTTCTGCAAGTGAAGTTGAATGAAAAGACTAACCAACTAAAAGCTAGTGAAGTAAAAACTGAAGTCACAATGTTTTTCATGGATTTATTTATTTATACTGATTTTTTTTCTATTGAACTCTACAATAAAAACTAATTTTACAATGTAAAATCTGCTTCTTAGGTTATGCCTGGAAAGCAGTTTAAAACATGTATAGCAGCGATACCCTCCTAAAAGGCAAGTGAGTCTATGTATCCTTTAAACTGGATGGGGGTCATTAAATTGATTTATAGGTCTCCTTTAAACTGGATGGGGGTCATTAAATTGATTTATAGGTCCTTGGCTCTCCAGATCCACTACCCTTACTTAGGGGAACAAGTGGCAATGAATAAAGGAAGTTAATTATTCAAAAACTGTATAATACTGTACAATAATTTAATTATATTACATGGCCTTTCTTTTGATTAATATGCATGGATAGCATATATGATAAATGGCTAAAAACAGAAAAAACTGTAAAACTGATTTTTATTTGCACTTTTATTTTATATGTTGTACACACCCCAATATCAGTATGGGTTATTTCTATTGCTTGTTTATCAAACAAAGTTTTAACACTTCACAAAAGCTTCCCATAAACGTATCTGACAGCTTCATGCCCCACTTACATGATGTGTTACGTTGGTTAATATAACAGATAGCACAAAATGCCGAACATCCTTAGCTAATTTTAAATTTAAAGGAACAGTTCAGGGTAAAAATAAAAACTGGGTAAATAGATAGACTGTGCAAAATAAAAAATGTTTCTAATATAGTTAGTTAGCCAAAAATGTAATGTATAAAAACTGGAGTGAGTGGAACACAACATCCTGCTTTTCAGCTCTCTAAATCTGAGTAAGTCAGCGACTTGAGGGGGGGCCACATGGGACATAACTGTTCAGTGAGTTTGCAATTGAGCCTCAGCATTCAGCTCAGATTCAAAAGCAACAGTTATGACCCATGTGGCCCTCCCTCAAGTCATTGATTGGTTACTGCCTGGTAACCAGGGTAACCAGTCAGTGTAAACAAAAGAGAGCTGAAAAGCAAGAAGTAGTGTTCTGTTCTATTAGGTTAGACTTGCAGTCACTCCAGCTGTTATACATTACATTTTTGCCTAACTAACTATATTGAAAACATGTTTTATTTTGCACAGCCTATCTATTTACCCAGTTTTTACTTTTATACTGAACAATTCCTTTAAGAACTACTTAGAATATAACATTTAATGTACTATAAGCACATTTACTAGCCTTAAATTATTTAGTCATTAAAAGGGTTGTTCGATGATAGGGGACGGTCGGAAAGATGAGTAATAAATAGTAGCGATAACAATAAATGTGTAGCTTTAGAGAGGATTTGTTTTTAGAGGGGTCAGTGTCTCCCTTTTGAAAGCTAGAAAGAATTAGGAGGAGAAGGCAAATAATTCATAAACTATAAAAAATAAATAATGAAGACCAGTTGAAAAGTTGCTTAGAATTGGCCATTCTATAACATACTAAAAGTTAACGTGAAGGTGAACCACCCCTTTAAGCTAGAGTACACAATTAGATGGAAATGTTTAGTAAAATTACAAGTTAGAATGTTTTTAGCATGTTAAAGCTAATGGTCAATGAGGAAAATGTCCAGCTGCAACGTTGCCCAAACATGATCTATTATACACAGAGCCAGACCTGTGGGTCAGCTGAAAAATCCTTATGGAGAGAGAGCACAGCAATATGAAGTATGTAATAGTGATGGGTAACCAAACAGATCATTTTACTTATAGCCATTTTTGCCGCAAACAAACTCATGTTGTACCTTTCATGATAGCTTGAAGTGAAGCGACTTCTTCCTGCCACTGTTTTTTCACTTCATCTATGGCTTCCTGCTTGGTGTTCTCAGATACAGTAGCTATGGCCTTAATGTTCTCCATTTCTGCCCGTGATTGTGATAGCTGTATGTTCAGCTGAACAATCTCTTCTTGTGCTACTTGTATGACAGCTTGCTGACGTTTCAGATCCTCTGGACAAAAGTAATAGAAAGAAAAATAAAAGATAAACACATTTAAAAGAAGCTCAGGTGGGACAAGCATTTAATAGGGCTACATCATATTTGGAGTATCAGAATGATTTTACCTTGCAGGTATGTGGAGTTTTGACCTTAGATATAAGTAATATGACCTGCTACTGAAGATGTGATAGACAGGCAGTACAGTATTTCTGCTCCTGTAACAATGGAATCACAATAGATGGCCCGATATGCGTTATTTGAAGATTTCCTGCAGCTATCTCCAAAAGTAAATATGACAGGTACATGTTGCATTTACTTATAATTATACTTCCCAGTTTCTGCTAATACAGTAATTTTTATGGTGTATTTTTTAGACTGCAAACAATGCAGTCTACCATGTAAAATGTAATTCATAACCCAACTTTTGGTGTGTAGGCAGCCATCTCAGGTTGGTTTGCCTGGTCATGTTCTTTCAGAAAGAGGCAGTGCTGCACTATGTAACTGCTTTCGGACAGGCTATTATTTCTCCTACTCAATGTAATTGAATGAGGTTGTGGGACATGGATTTTTACTATGGATTGCAGATCTACCAGGGAACTATAATCTGGTTACCTTCAAATTGTTCTGCTGACTGCTGGGGAAGAAGGGAGGGCGTGATATCACTCCAACTTGCAGTACAGCAGTAAAGAGTGACTGAAGTTTATCAGTGCAAAGGTCACATGACTGGAGGCACCTGGGAAACTGTCAATATGTCTAGCCCCATGTCAGATTTCAAAATTAAATATTATAAAATCAGTTTGCTCTTTTAAAAAATGGATTTCAGCGCAGAAGTCTGCTGAAGCAACACTAATGTGTTTTGAATTAAACATTTTTTCCCATGACAGTATCTCTGTAAGCTCATGCACGGCACATGGCATCTCTTTTAATGTTCCTGGATTGCTCATAGGCATTAAGGAGTTGGGAGAGAACAAAACAGCATGATCCCCAACACAAGATTGACAATCTTGAAAGGAGTCTCTTGCTCACTGAGCAGGACCTAGCAGGGTCAGATAGTTTGGGGGGAACAGAACAGCAGCAGGATGTTGAGGCAGCTAGCTGGGTGACAGAAAAAAAGGAAAAGGGAGACTGATCCTGGGTGTATACATCCCAACAGCTTTGCCAGATTGTGGGAAGATGATGGGAGCGTGAACTCTGGATTGGCAATTCTAGATGGTGCTGACCTCTCTAACAGCCGGGAGACCAGTTTCTCTAGTAGTGGTGTGGAGGAGAGCAGAGTCAGGCCTAAACAGATTGTGGTTGTAGGGGATTATTAGGAAAGTGGATAGGGTAATCTGTCGTCTGGATCGCTACAACCGAACAGTTTGCCGTCTACCTGGTGCCAGGGTTCGGCATGTGGTTGATCGGGTAGACAAATTATTGGGTGGGGCTTGGCATGACCCAACTGTCTTAGTACATATCGTTACTAATGACAAGATAAATGGTAGATGGAAGAGTGCAGGGATCTAGGCTCTAAGATTAAGGGAAGGTCTTCCAATGTAATTATTTCGGAAATTTTACCTGTGCCACGTGCAAGTTTAGGGAGATAGCAGGAGTTTAGGGAGTTAAATGCGTGGCTCAAGTCTTGGTGTAGGAAGGAAGGGTTTGGGTTCCTAGAGCTGATTTTTCCTTGGGGTACAACCTATACAGTCGTGACGGATTGCACCTCAATGGAAGGGGGTCCACTGTGCTAGGGGAAAGAATGGCCAAGAGGTTGGAGGAGTGTTTAAACTAGGCAAGTGGGGGGTTGGTGGGCGAAAGTATTATGGGGAAGCTAGGGTAGAAGGGGTAGTGGGATTAGTAAGGGGTCATGGGAGAGGAGTGCGGGCGGCATACAGTTTACCAGCTAAGGAGGTCCCTTTGTTACAAGGAAAACAGACTAATATTAACTTAACTTATAATTCCCCTCAAAGTAATGTAAATTTAAAAAGTAAAAGTAGTATCCTCCGCTGTATGCTTGCAAATCCACAAAATTTTTCAGGTAAAATGGGAGACTTAGAATTAATTGCATGCTCTAAAAATGATGATATAATTGGTATCACTGAGACGTGGTGGGATGAAACGTGACTGGACTGTGGATTTAAATGTTTACACCCTTTTTAAGGAGGGACAGAGGGATTAGAAAGGGGGGAGGAGTGTGTTTGTATGTAAAAACTTGAATTAAAGCCATGCACTAAGGAAATAACCATTACGGGCACTGGTGAGGGTTTGGAATCACTCTGGGTAGAGATTTCGACTGGGCATAAGGTTACAAAAAAATTTTCATTGGTGTATGCTATAATCCACCTGATATAAGTGACGATTATGAAGCCCAGCTACTTTTTCAAATAGAAGCGGCTTCACAACTAGGTCAAGTTATTATTATGGGTGTGTCACGGTCGGCACCCAATACCAGAACAAGTGCCAAGCACCTTGGTCTCGGCTCGTGCTTCACCAGTAGTGTGACCGCCTTTGGCTTCGGGAGGAGCCCTCAGCTACTCAGATGCCACCTGGACTTATACGAGAGGTGCAGAGCAGGAGTTCTGGCTAGCAATGGGGCACGACTGTATAAAGTCAGTAAGGCCAAAGGTCACGATACAAGTAGGAGTAGGCAAGTTCGTAGTCAGACAGGCTGGGTCGAGGCGGGCGGATAACAAGGGAGGCAGGCAAGGGTCAAACCGGGTGATCAATCAGAAGGAAGAGGCAGAATCAAAGTACAGGCAGGGGTCAGGTTACGGATATCAGAGTAGTCAGGAACAGGCCGGGTCAAACACAGTAGAATACAAGCAGGATACAGGAAACAGACGCACAAGGCTCAGGAAAGCACCAGGAAATGAATCCTGTCACGGGCAATGAGCATCACCAGAACCGGCCTTTTAAGGGATTCAAACTTCGTGCCTGTGCCTTTAAATCAAAGGCGGAAGTGCGCGCGCGCATAGGAGCCGGCAGAAGGAACATCACGGCAGGCGTCCCTGCCGATGGCGGCGCGGCGGGCGTCCCCGCCGCACCGGTAAGTTGCGCTTCATTACAGGGTGACTTCAATTACCCGGACATTGACTGGGGTAATGGGGTTGCCAAGACAGATAAAGTTAGGTTTGTAAATATGCAAAATGACAACTTTTTATCCCAGCTCGTTCAAGAACCGACTAGGAATAACTCTCTTTTGGATCTTGTAATAACTAATAATACTGAACTCATCCATAGGATTTGTGTGGGTGAGCATTAAGTAAATAGTGATCATAACATGGTCTTCTTTGAGATTCTGTTGCAGAGGCAACTCTATAAGGG
>CM044433.1:103352435-103373177 GCA_024363595.1 Xenopus borealis | reverse complement strand
CTGGAATATGCAGTTTTGGACTCCAGTCCTTAGGAGGGATGTAAATGAGCTGGAGAGAGTCTAGAAACGTGCAACTAAACTGGTTAGCGGAATGGAACATTTAAATTATGAGGGTAGACTGTCGAGGTTGGGGGTGGTTTTCTCTGGAAAAAAGGTGCTTGCGAGGGGACATGATTACACTTTACAAAAACATTAGGGGACATTATAGACAAATATCAGGGGACCTTTTTACCCATAAAGAGGATAACCGCACCAGAGGCCACCCCTTCAGACTAGAAGAAAAGGACTTTGTGAAGAACCACCTACGCTGCTTCAAATGAGTGAGGACAGTGAGGTTGTGGAATGCACTGCCGGGTGATGTGATGGCTCATTCTGTTGATGCTTTCAAAAGGGGCTTGGATGATTTTTTGGACAGACATAATATCAAAGGTTATTTTGATCCTAAACTCTACAGTTAGTATAGGTGGAAAAGGCACCCTATGAAAGTAAACTCAGGTGCAAGTACAAGCACCTTGTGCTTCCAGCTCATGGACAAGAAACTGCACATTGTTCGATGGGAGATTGGCACCTAGCAACAGCTGATGGGTTAAGTGGCAGCCTTCCAAACATACACTGGAAAAATGTATTTTACCACTACATCCGCATTTCCCTTCTGATGTGCTTGTATATTTTAGATGTGGGAGCAAGCACAAGTCTGGTCAGTGCTGATTGGACAGTGTGATATCACAGGAAGGGGATTACTTGAATGGGGAAGATTTTTTACCTCAGCGTTCATGGAGGATGCATTTTCTTATTCTGCTACAAACTCGGTTTCCTTCCAAATATCATAACAACTGAAGGTGCAATCTCCTTTATATTCTAAACATGAGGAGAAACATTTTTCTCTCTTCTGAAGAAAAAGAGTGATGTTAGACGCTGCTTTATTTTCTCCTCATTTGACTGCCCTGAACAGGGTTCAGTCCCACAGAGGTACTCCTAAGATGGAAAAAGGAGTATTTAAATGTAAATATATCTCTTATCCATTTGGAGTTAAACCAAGAGTATCTTAAGGATCCACTCTCAGTAAAGAAGCCATTTGGGTTGCTCTAGTGGTAACCCTAAACCCTGTAGTGTAGGAGGTCTCTCTCTACAGGCAATTCCCAGGAGTGTGACAAAGGCTTCACTCAAACTTATTGTCTGGGAATCTGTAATGTTATGTGAATGGATAAATTGCAAATGTCCCCAGTGAATTTGCAGTGAGAAAATATAAACTCTCTGAAATCTTTCACATAAGTGTCCAGCCAATGACAGGATGAGAATGGCTCAAATAAACAAAGCAACCTGCTTATCTGCATGGGTTTGAAGAACAAATAACATTTCTCTTAATGCTAATGGAGGATGTTGTACCTTTATTTGTGACAAATCCATTGGCATTGTCTTTTCATGTCTCCCTCGTAAAGGAAGATGATTTAATGTACGTATGCATTTTTGCATATTTTCCTGCTGAAATTAATTGCACGTTACATTTACCCACTTCGGCTGCCATTTGGGTTATCAGGCCTTACCAACAAATAGAATGGCTCAATTTCTTTCAACCTTCCACTTCAAAGTGACTAAGGCTATTGGCTCCACCCCTATTAGTCAATTTGGAACAAGAAGGCCTAGATAATAAATTCTTGCCATGAAATAATTCTGAACTGGCAATTTGTGGATTCTGGCAGATGCCAGAGGGGTTGCTATAAGATGTCATAGACAGTCACTATTGATTGGGCATGTCAGGGCTGTTTGGGCCTCTGTATACATGAAATGGCAGGGCCTTTTTGACTCCCAGTCCAGACCTGCAAGTGCATGTAACTCTTCTTACTTCCCAATTAGCTCTAGAGAGCAGCTCTATTTATTGGCCAAACCTTTAACCATGTGACCAGACTAAGAAGGTTTCACCACAGCTGAGCTAGCTGACCTAGCCTGCAAATCTGCCTTAATACTACATCCTCCTAAATGGTTCTGGGTTGGATATAAGGCTAAGAAATCCTTTTCGGATATTAATACTAAACCACACTTTATGTAGCAGTTTAGTAAATATGGATGTTTTAAAAGAGTCCAGGACACTATACAAAACTTCTGTTCTGGGATCAGGGAAGGCTATGCATTGGTTAAGCATAACATCAGATCCCTGATTATTCAGGATAGTAAAAAAAATGGGGCTGCCCCTTTTAACTGATATTTCCTGTAAATCTATCTGTATTGCACCCATCTTGTGCACAAATTCTAAATATTATCTTATTAAATAAGGTAACTTTAGGAGATCCCACAGAGGAGATCTCTTAAATAGAAGCTTGGTTGATTCACTTTTTTTTTTGTGGAAAAAATAAGAAAGGTCAATTTCAGCAAGTGCTGAATGCAAAAATGTATGTTGAGATTCAGATAGTATGTCGTGCTATTGACCTCTCAAACACCCTTTACTTTCTCAAGGATTATTAAAGCAATAGTGGATCAACTACACCGATGGGCAGTTCTTATCTGTGTTACTCAGATTATCTTTCAGTTTTAGATCATTCCATAGGGTCCTTGATAACTGTAGATTAGATAGCAACCATTTATGGAGCACAGCTGTAACAAGTTGACAGTCACTCAATCTTAATAGATAGTTACAAGATTCTAGAAGAAATTCAAATCACTCTAAAATGACTTGTGGAAAGCATGGCCTATCTTCTGGAGCTAGCCCAGTTCTCCAGAAAGACTCACTGCAGTGCAGAGATTTCCAAGTTTCCTTGAACTTTCTACTAAAGGCTGGTTAAAGAATATATAGAATCTAGATACTGCAGTCAGAAAAGTTAACAAACACATAGCAATGTGACAGTCCCTTTCCATCGTAAATGGAACATCTTGTAATTCCAAGCAATATAATAGCCTGTTTGGGAAGATTTTACAACAGAACAGTAAAATGGTCCTGGTCTCCAGTACAGAGCAATACCACATCCATTTACTAGAACTCGTGGCTGCCAGATTAGCAGTTGTACTCCGCTTTCTCCATATCCAGCCACAGAACTTAAGACAATAAAGTTGTATCTTTTCTATGCTAAGAAGCAGTTTTGCTTTAGAGCCAGATCATTCAAAGAAACCTATTCTTCAGATCCAAAAGACATACCAGTAATGCAAGAGACCATCTAGACATATAGTATACAGTTGTGCTCATAAGTTTACATACCCTGGCAGAATTTATGCGAATATGAATGATAACACAAAAACTTTCACTCATGGTAAGTGGTTAGCTGACGCCATTTATTGTCAACCAACTGTGTTGACTCTTTTTAAATCATAATAGCTTTACAACCTACCCAAATGACCCGGATCAAACGTTTACATACCCTGGTGATTTGGCCTGATAACATGGACACAACTTGACACAAAAGGGTTAGAATGGCTATTAAGGGTAGTGACACGGGCAGATTCAGGGAGATTTAGTCGCCTGTTCTTCTGGGCAACATCTTCCCTAACTGCCATACCATGTCATCAAGGCCAAGTCGACCTGTCACTGGCTACAGCAAAATAAAGTAAAGGTTCTGGTGGCCATCTCAGTCTCCTGACTTCAATATCATTGAGTCACTCAGGGGAAACCTCAAATGTGCAGTTCATGCAAGACAGCCCAATAATATACAGGAACTGGAGGCTTTTTGCCAGGAAGAATGGGCAGCTTTACCCTCTGAGAAGATAAAGAGCCTCATTCACAACTACCACAAAAGACTTCAAACTGTCATTCATGTTAAAGGGGTGGTTCACCTTCAAGTTAACTTTTAGTATATTGTAGAAGGACCAATTCTAAGAAACTTTTCAATTGGTCTTCATTATTTATTTTTCATAGTTTTTTAATTATTTGCAATTTTCTTCTGTTTCTTTGTAGCTTTCAAATGGGGGTCACTGACACTATCTAAAAACAAATGCTCTGTAAGGCTACAAATGTATTGTTATTGCCACTTTTTATTACTTATCATTCTATTCAGTCTCTCTCCTATTCATATTCCATTCTCTTATTCAAATCAATGCAGGGTTGCTAGGGTATATTGTACCCTAGAAACCAAATTGCTGACACTGCAAACTAGAGAGCTGCTGAATAAAAAGCTAAATAACTACAAAACCACAAACAATAAAAAAAGAAAACCAATTGCAAATTGTCTCAGAATATCACTCTCTACATTATACTAAAAGTTAACTCAAAGGTGAACAACCCCTTTAAAGGGGGCAATACACTGTATTAACAACTGGGGTATGTACATTTTTGATCATTTGGGTAGTTTATGTAGTGATTATGATTTTAAAAGAGTAAACACAGTTGGTTGACAATAAATGGCTTCAGCCAACCACTTACCATGAGTGAAAGAAAAGTTTTTGTGTTATTCATATTCTCTGAAAAATGGTTAAGAAATCAATTCTGCCAGGGTATGTAAACTTACGAGCACAACTGTACATATTTGGTGTATATGGCATACTATATGTAGTCTGCCAACACAAAAATCTATTTTGAGATTCCCTAAGATTCAGGGAGATACATTTAGTAGCACCATCATCATTCCAAGCCAAAAATCAGATTTTAGGCTATTATACCTCAGTGACTAGTACAAAGATCTCCTGGCAAATCCTATCAGGCCTTTGTGCTTTTCATAGCATTGATTCACAGACCATATGTGAACATATATCAAGACTGGGCAACAGATGTAGTTATAAAATGTCCATTTAACTTTCCAAGATGCAGTATCAGATCTTACAACTAATGCATCTTGGTATAAAAGTTCCCTCACGTTAACACCCCCATCAGCTGTGCTGGTGACATGAGGGAAGTATTCTCCTAGCTGCCAGAGTAAATCTGTTAGGATCTGCTACAGAATGCAAAAATTAACCCCTAAAAGGGTTAGATATTTTAACTTTCACTTTCCTTTCTTTAGCGAAGGATATTGTGCCCAACATATTCATTTGATCTTACCATATTTAACTTAGGTCTTGAATTTCTACCCTGAAAAGTATCATTCTGCAAAGACTTTATTATGTCAGCAAGTTACAAAACATTACTTGTATAACTGTAAGGAATCTCTACAGAGGCTAGTCTATCTTCACTAGAAGTGATTAAATAAAGATCATTGTTATTTATTGTATTGCTATTTATAGGTTGTTATGCAATGCATTTATGTAAGACACTCATTCATATACTAAACCTTATACTTCTTTGTTTTAATCATTTCAGGGATTAAAACTTTTTACTTAATTGACCCCCCGCACTAATGATAAGTAGTGAACATGACCACTGAATAGGAAAACCCTAAAATATTACAACTACTAACAAATGAAATAACTTGATATACAATATTGTGTCGTTAGAAGACCTGCAACAGTAAACTGTACAGTAATCAAACCAATGTGTCATGCGCAATTAAAAAACATTTTAATCAGTAAACCACAGAATGCATTTAATAAAAAAAATTGCCACACAAAGCTATTAAATATGCAAGAACATTACAACCCTTGCAGCCGTGCATAATCATCTGTAAAAACCTGTCAGGGCACTTTCCAGGAAAAAAAAAAAACATTTTAGATAAAGGAGATAAAAAAAAAAGTATAGCAAAGATTTCACAAGGCCCAGTTCTAAGTGACCTTGATCATTTCATTGAGTTTATGTGTATGTTCAATTGTAGATGACCTACACACATTACATAAGACACTAGGGGGGCAGATTACTTAAGGATTGAGTTTTGATTTACAAAAAAAAATTTTTATTTTGGATTAAAAAAAAAAACTTTTTTTAGTTTAAAAAAAAAAAAAAAGATTTATTATTGGCAGAGGTCCCTTGAACCATGTAAAGATGTTAATAGCCTTCATGATGTTTGAGTTTTTTCAGAGGATTTTGCCAGAAAACGATCAATTTGAGTGATTTGAGGGTTTTTTTTGGCCTAAAACTCAATCAATTCGTGCAATTTGCGTTTTTCCCCCAAAAAAACTTGATCAATTCTAGAAATTCAAGTTATTTTTCAGGTTGTTAAACCTGAATTTGCTGATTCAATTTTTTTTTTTTCTTTAAATTTTCTTAAAGTTTTCTCTTAAATAAGAAACCATTCTAGTAGTGAATTCATTCGATGTAAAAAAAAAGATTTGACCTTTGCTCAATTACCCCGTGGGTATGTCCATTGGCTGAATTCTCAATATTTATGCAAAAATATGTTTTCAAGTCCTAAAACTAAACAATGAAAACCCAATTAAACAAATCTGTAATAAAACACTGTAATAAATCTGCAATAAATAATAATAATAATAATAATAAATAAATCTGTAATAAAGCTTGTTAATTTATTTGTTGGGGGAAATTATGCAAAGTTTTCTGGGTGACAAAAGTATTTCATTTCAGTTCATTTGAAGGGGATATAAAGTCAGGTTTCAGTCACTGGGATGATAATCAGGTGTGAGTGTGGAAGGCCGTGTCTTACTAATAGTAAGCTAAAAGCCTTGGGGAGTCATTTGCTCTTCATATCTAGCTTAGGAACTGCGTGAAAAACAGATCATGTTTTGATCAAATCAACGCAGAAATATTGAAAAATCAAAAGGCTTCAAAAACTTTAAAGCAACATTTATGTTAAATGTCATTTGTAAAACACGGTAGTCTTTTATATGAGGAAAGAAAATGACCGTATATTTCATAAGGCGTTCCTCTATGAAGGACAGATTAGAGAAACACAGTAGGGGACAAAGTTGTTGGTTCACAGCACAGATAGCCGAGAAAGAAAACAAATCCATTTTTATTATCAGGTATTTATAAAGCACTAATATATTCTGCAGTGCTATACAAGAAATGCCTATACTGAACATACAGATTTGATGCATAAAACAACAAATAACCTATATAAGAGGTTCTAATAATGCAGATAAACAAGAATGACAAAACACTACCTACATAGGAGACAACAGTTCATAATGGAAAAGGGATCTGCAACTTTTTATGGAAATGTGACAAATTAGTAGATAAGGGTTGAATTGCAGAAACATACTTTTGCTCTGTAGCGTTAATGTCTGCTTTCAATAGAACTAGGGAGCTCTGCACAACGCATGAAAAAACACCTCACACAATTATTTTTATAGCAAACATTCAGCAATACAAACTGAAAGATGGTGAACTGTAACATTTCAATCAATCAATCAATACTCCAAAGGCAGTGATCATTACACCACTCATCCAGAGTTTAAACCAACAAGAATATTAATCACCCATTACCTGAATTAAAGGGGTTTTGTATCTGGTTGCTAGGGCTCAAATTACTTACGAATAGGAAAGGGCCTGAATAGAAAAGTTAAGCGACAACAAAAATTACCAATAACAATAAATGTACAGGCTTACAGAGCATTTGTTTTCAATGGGAGCAGTGAGCTGGAAAGAGTCAGAAGAAAAAGGTTTATCATTAAAAAATAAATATTGAAGACCAATTGAAAAGTTGCTCAGAGTTGGTCATTCTACTGTATATCATACTAAAAGTTAATTGAAAGGTGAAACACCTCTTTAAAAGATGCATTTTATAGAAATATTCTCACCTACCTCTCAGTATAGTGTGTGTGTTGATCACTAAACTTCTAAACTGAACTGACAAGACAGCAGACCAAGCATATGTTGTGCCTAAACAGAAAACGAAAGATATGTCCCTGGGAAACCTTTTTGGGGTTTGAATCTTCATTGCCATGGGGTACAATAACTTTGGGCTTGTTCAGTAAACAGAAAATACAAGGTACTATAAGGTACAGCACTTCTAGTCCAATCATTTGTCAGCTGTTAATTCCCCTTTAAAGAGAGTGATCTAGGTTATGATTAAGTGAAACAGATATTTCTTTTCCAGCATTAATAACTTTTGCCTTAGGTGGGTTTCATTTTTATTTAGTTTTTAAGCTGCTAATGTAATTAAGTTTTATATTTTTTTTTCAGGAACACAATATTAAAATATATGATTTTTTAGCAAACCAAACAATTCAACTTCTCTTCAAAAAGAGTCTTTTATGAAAAATGTATGTAATCTAATGGAACGGAAAAGACTGTAGGTGCTTGTGGAGGAATTTTAAGTCTACAACTGGCCGGAATGAGCCGTCTTTCTTGGGTACCAGGAACAGATTGGAGTAGAAACCGGACAATGTCTCTGACGGAGGAACTGGTACAATCACTCTGTTTTGCTTCATCTTGGAGATGCAGTCTAAAAACACTTGTGCTTTGGTGACACTGTCGGGAACTCTGGACATAAAGAATTTTTGGGGGGGCGGAGAGGAAAACTCCAGATGGTAGCCTTCTGAGATGATTTTGTCGAAACCAGGCATTGGACGAGTGCGTTTTCCTCACCTTACGAAATTGTAACAGCCTGTCCCCTATCGGCTGCCGCGACTCCGGAGGGCACGCTCCGTCAACCTGAGGTGGACGGTTGATGGTTTGTTGTGGAACTTGCTGGTCTTCCATGTCGGGTGTCCCTTGTCCATTGCGTTGTGGAGGGCTACTGCGCCTTGTGTAGCAACCACTTTGGCCCCAAACAAATCTCTCCTCATCTGTTCGATGAGGATACTCTACTTTTGTTTTGGGGGAAGGAAGGTGCTTTTATCCCCTTGTTCCCTCGGAGCTGCTCTTTTCGCATTACTCACCAAGAAACCATAGGGGCCAATTCACTAAGATGCGCAAATTTGCTTGCGTTGGCTTCACTAGTGTTCGCCGCACTTCGCCAGGCGAATTTTCGCCAGCGCTACGCAAATTCACTAAAGTGCGAATTTATGCTCAGGTCGGCGAACAGTAGAGTAGTTGCGCTAGTGTTACTTCGCTAGGCAGAGCGCTGTTACGCTAGCGAAGCCTAATTTGCATACAGCGGGAACTTTAACTTAGAATATAAGTATATGTTACAGCCACTACATTCCACTACACAAGCCCAGGAAACCTTTAATAAATTATATAAAGTTGTCCTATTGCCCCCTGTATAGTTGAGTTGCCATATGTTAGCAAATGTAGGGGGGAAGAAGGGTAACCCCCCCCAAAAAAATTATCGATCTTTTTCAGACTATCACCCTCCTATGCTAAAATACGCTGGCGTTTTTTTGGGACTCCTATCAACCTCCTATCTATTGTATTGAACTTTGCCTGGTCTGACCAGGCAAAGTAACGTCTAGCGTAAGTGCTAACGTTGAGGAAAATGTTCATCTTAGTGAATTTGCGAAGATAGGATCCTTCGTCAGTGTGCAACTTCGCCTGGCGAAAGGGTGCGAAGTTGCGCAAGTCTATCTACTTGCCTAGCGAAAATTCGCCAGAGTCCGTGTTAGTGAATTTGCGAAGTTGCGAAATGACGTCACGCTGGCGAATTAGCGCTAGCGTTAGACGATTCACGCTTTAGTGAATCTACCCATTAGGCCCTTGAAGGGCAGGGAAGTAAGCGACTTCTTTGAGCTGAGGTCTGCTGTCCAGTTCTTGAGCCTTAGTGTTCTACGAGCCACTACCGATAAGGCTGATGTGCGAGCTGTAATCTGTGTAGCGTCGAGATTGGCGTCACATAGATAAGACAAGGCCTCTGCTATTGCTTGAGCTGAAGATAACAGTTCTGAGCACGGCACTCCCGCTTGTATATCCTTGAGAAGGAATTTGGACCAAGCTTGAATGGCCCTGGCTACCCATGTGGAAGCCATTATGGCAAGTAGAGAGTAGAGTAAACAGCCCCCAAGAACCCTTCAAGCCATCTGTTGGACGGACCTTTGAATGCTGCCGCATCTGTGACTGGTAGTGTAGTTGTCTTGGACAGTCGGAGACTGGAGCATCAACTGTTGGAGGCAATGACCACTTATCTACCAAGTCCTTGGAAAAGGGATAGGACTTTTTCGAGTAGCCTGGAATTTCTTTTCTGAGGTATTCCATATTATACAGGTTAGCTTTTCATGTGAAAGAAACACAGTTGAGGATTTGTGTGGTCATCGGAGTGGGAAATTTTCAGTACATCCAACACCCCCCTGATAATATTGTCAATGTCATGCTGCGCCTCACGGCCTTTAGGGTCTTCGTTATTGTCCTACTCCTCCGAGGAGTCCTCAGCTTACCTTCTGACTGAGAAGAATATGCTGCAGCTGATGAGGCGTCAGAAGGGGTATGAATAATAGTATCCCCTCTTACGGTATCTGGCCTTTTGCGCTTCTCGCCGGTTTTCTGACCAAGCTTGGCTAATGCTTTTCCCAGGTGATAATGCCTGGCATGGCTGTTGCTATAGGGCTCTTAGAGCATGATCTGCAAAGAGGCTCGCTCTGACCCCCTGGAATTTTGGACTGACATTTGTTACACATGAAAAAAGTGACTTGTGCCGTTACTGGTATAACCGCTCTCCCCCCTGCCCTGGGGAACAGAACCCCTGACTTAACTTCTGTCATCTGCTCTGAGGTACAGGCTGAAGAGGTAGGCACAAAGTTTTGCCTTTCCCTGAAAGACTGTTGTGTAGTGCTATTCAATTAATAAATAGTATCTTGTGCCTGCCTATCTAGTCTCCTGTCTAGATAACTGTGGGAACCTCCAGTGACCTCTGTGGCTATAGTGGAGATGTCCAAGGAGCGCAGCTCCTCAGTCTGTGCATCTAAGTGTAATGCCCGCTTACAAAATGGATCCTGGAACGCATATGCCATCCGCCTACAGCGCGAATAAAAAAAAGGGGCACCAAAAGGTCAGAACCATGTGGAGCTGTAGTGCCTGTTCCAAATACCTGAACGCAATGGAGGGGGGCATGCAAAGGTCCAGTCAAACTTGTGGGAAAAAGGAGAACCTAGCAGACACTGGAGGGGAGACCAGGAACAGGCAGGCATTGAGGAGAAAACGCAGCTTCGGCAGCTAAGGACCGTTTGTTTCTCTGCTTACCGTCCAAGGTATCTGCTATCTGTAACCGGGTGCAGAGGTCAGTGGGTGGCTGTTATAGCATTTTGCAGCTAGGAGAGACCCGGTAAGCTTCCCACGAGGGGGGGGGGCTCCTCAGTTGGATACGGGGACCCGTGTTCCTGTGGGACCCCCTTGTTTTCTCTTCTTATCTTCTGCTGAAGAAAATCCATCCTCCTATGAAGCAGGACACTGCTAGGTTATTTGGCATGGGGGTAAGCCACAACCTCTGGCACGGCCCTTAATTAATTAATCCAAGTGTCCTGCCTCCTGGAGCGTAGAGCTTAACTCCAGTGTCCCGGTGTCCCCCCAAGATGACAGAGAAAAAAGTATAAAAAAAAAAATGGAAATGTACACTGTGTAATATTAGTATATGTTTAAAAAGAGTGTGCACAATAAATGTAAACGTAATAAAAAATAAGCCCATAATACAAATGATCAAGCAACCAGTATTAATAAGTCTCATTACAGTGCAGAAAAAGTCAATTAAAATCTTACCTTCCTTTGCCAGATACAACTCTTTGAATTTGGCCCTCTTCTGGTTAAATTCCTGTTCAAGTAATTGCTTCATCCGAAGAAATTCAGCATTGTCCCTTTCCAGCTCTTGAACACGTTGCTGGAGGGAAGCTGCATGGAACAAAAAACAAGACTCAATAACAGAGAAGAATTTCTGAGACAATTTGCTTTTCACTTTTAATTATTTGTGGTTATTCAGCTTTTTATTCAGCGCCCGCTCCCATTGAAAACTGGAAAGAGTGAGAAAAAAAAACACAAATAATAAAAAAAATATAAATAATGGACGATTGAAAAGTTGCTTATAAGTGGCCATTCTATAACATACTAAAAATGAATTTAAAGGTGAACCACCCTTCTAAGTAATGTAAGCCAGCATAGCCTGATATTAGGCTGAGAATCAGATGCGCGGTGAAGCATTTTCAAGAGTAATGAGAAAGTCCATTTGCCTTGGACTTATTTCTGTACAGTGGTGTGAAAAACTATTTGCCCCCTTCCCGATTTCTTATTCTTTTGCATGTTTGTCACACAAAATGTTTCTGATCATCAAACAAATTTAACTACTAGTCAAAGATAACACAAGTAAACACAAGTAAACACAAAATGCAGTTTTTAACTGAGGGTTTTTATTATTTAGGGAGAAAAGAAATCCAACCTGTGTGAAAAAGTAATTGCCCCCTGAACCTAATAACTTGTTGGGCGACCCTTAGCAGCAATAACTGCAATCAAGCGTTTGCGATAACTTGCAACGAGTCTTTTACAGCGCTCTGGAGGAATTTTGGCCGTCTCATCTTTGCAGAATTGTTGTAATTCAGCTTTATTTGAGGGTTTTCTAGCATGAACCGCCTTTTTAAGGTCATGCCACAACATCTCAATAGGATTCAGGTCAGGACTTTGACTAGGCCACTCCAAAGTCTTCATTTTGTTTTTCTTCAGCCATTCAGAGGTGGATTTGCTGGTGTGTTTTGGGTCATTGTCCTGCTGCAGCACCCAAGATCGCTTCAGCTTGAGTTGACGAACAGATGGCCGGACATTCTCCTTCAGGATTTTTTGGTAGACAGTAGAATTCATGGTTCCATCTATCACAGTAAGCCTTCCAGGTCCTGAAGCAGCAAAACAACCCCAGACCATCACACTACCACCACCATATTTTACTGTTGGTATGATGTTCTTTTTCTGAAATGCTGTGTTACTTTTACGCCAGATGTAACGGGACGCGCACCTTCCAAAAAGTTCAACTTTTGTCTCGTCGGTCAACAAGGTATTTTCCCAAAAGTCTTGGCAATCATTGAGATGTTTTTTTAGCAAAATTGAGACGAGCCTTAATGTTCTTTTTGCTTAAAAGTGGTTTGCGCCTTGGAAATCTGCCATGCAGGCCGTTTTTGCCCAGTCTCTTTCTTATGGTGGAGTCGTGAACACTGACCTTAAATGAGGCAAGTGAGGCCTGCAGTTCTTTAGATGTTGTCCTGGGGTCGTTTGTGGCCTCTCGGACGAGTTGTCTCTGCGCTCTTGGGGTAATTTTGGTCGACCGGCCACTCCTGGGAAGGTTCACCACTGTTCCATGTTTTTGCCATTTGTGGATAATGGCTCTCACTGTGGTTCGCTGGAATCCCAAAGCTTTAGAAATGGCTTTATAACCTTTACCAGACTGATAGATCTCAATTACTTTTGTTCTTAGTTATTTTTAACAAGGGGGGCAATCACTTTTTCACACAGGCCCATGTAGATTTGGAGTTTTTTTTCTCCCTTAATAACGTAAACCTTCATTTAAAAACTGCATTTTGTGTTCAATTATGTTATCTTTTACTAATAGTTAACGGTTTTTGATGAGCAGAAACATTTAAGTGTGACAAACATGCAAAAGAATAAGAAATCAGGAAGGGGGCAAATAGTTTTTCACACCACTGTATATAATGAACTGGAACAATAAATACCGTCATAGATATTGTAGCATGGCAGGTTATAAATAATAAATAAAATGATGTTAGTCTTTTCCGTGGGCTTGGCATTTGTCAACACTATCTGGGTAATGATCAACTCGGATTTAATCGTATAATTCATTATTGCCGACAAAATTTAGGGTATTCCACTTATGCTATAGGTCTTCTTTAAAAAACAGCTTCCTAAAGAATAACTACAGTGACGTTGGTCTCTGATCTCAGGGTATCAACGTGTAAATAGCTGTGTAAATCAACGTGTAAATAGCTGCAATTCCCACTGATTTTTACAAATAATAATTTTAAAAAAATTATATAATAGTTATATAACCAGTCAAAAGTGTGCAGAAATAGGACCTGCATGTTTTAGGAACATGCTCAGTAAATTTATTTTTCAAAAGGCAGAGCAATATTTTCTACAATGGATCCTTTTTATAGTAGTGCAAATATGACAAACTAAAAGTCGCACATTTACTAAAGGTCCAAGTGAAATCCGTATAAAATATAGAATTTTTAAAAAAATCGAATTTCGCAGTAATTTTGGGCTATTTCCAACTATTGAATAGCCCAAAATTCGATTTTAATGGGAGACATCATAGAACCTGTCCTAAAAAAAATTTCTAAGTTCCAAGAATTTAAAGGATTTTGCGGAAAATCGTTCGAATCAAACGATTTGAGAGATTTTTTATTCGTTCGAAAAATGACCTATTCGATCGAAATAGGTCCACTTTCGATCAAAAAAGCCCTTTAAAAAAAACTTTGAGAGTCGAACTTCGAAGTTTTTTTTATTTCTAAAATTCAGCTTAGTAAATATGCCTCTTAATGACAAAATATAAACATGGGATAACAAAGACAGCTGCACCCCTGCTTGCACCTTGGTGCTTTAAAATATCAAGGCACATCAATTATTCCCAACAGTTTTTGGACAGCTGCAATTGTTTTTTAATGCTTTGGAGTTAAAATTGAATATTTCAACAATGGAAATTAAAATTACTTGTATTATTACTTGTTTATCTATATTGATGCAAAATTAACAATGTAAAGATATTGCCAAAACAATTATAATCTTGATATAAACAAGCTAGCATATGGGGTTTCAGGTCCTAATGGCCAATGTTCTGCTTTCCCTTGTATCCCTGGACAACCAATATGTGGGATGTCCTAAAGCTTTACCATGCAAAAATTATTTCCTAATAATTAACTGGCATAAAAATATTATGAAATAGCCTGAAAACATTTCTGCCAATTTTAATGCTAGCTGTTTTATAGCAAAAAGTAAAACAAGAAACCCAAATTGTTTTTCTAGTAAGTAAGTTTAATGGGAAAGCCAAAGCCTTAGTACCTACCAGGCAGCTACCATATTCTGAACTTTGTTATAATTTGGAATCTTTTTTGTAAAGTAATTTTAAAACTAGATCTAACTTCAGAAATCCTATCTGAGAACTGACTTCAGTTTGAACAGAATACAAATAAAGTACAGTATAATACAAATAAAGTAAGTTTAATATAAACAATAGTAGTGTTTCAGAAGCAAACATCACTTATAACAGTGCAGGGCAACACTGCATTATAGTCTTATTACTTTAAAACAATTGAATTTTTTGATGTTACGGTTCCTTTAGGCGCACTGTAGACCTGACCACTGAGGGTATACACATGCAGAACATAGTCGGTTATTCACTTGCATTATAATGCCAAATATGAGGACTACAAGTCAAGCCTTGTAACTGGAATGGAATTGGAATGAAACTAGAAAAATCACATAATAAATAAGTATATTATTTATATTAAAGGGCACCTATGGGCCAAAAAAAAAACCGAAGGTGTGGGCTGATAGAGCCTGCATTCCGGTTTGCGGTTCTAGTAGTTGAAAAAAAAAAAAATTGCCCCCTGCAGGCGCTGACTTACTTGCACCGGGATGGAGCTCCTGGTGCGAGCCACCATGACAGTCCATGCGCAGTATGAAAAGCTGCCTGAAATTGTGGCAGCTTTTCATTCGGCTTCTGCGCATGACGTCACATGCTCATACTCCGCATGTGCATGGACTGTGATGGTGGCTTGCACCTGGAGCTCCCTCCTGGTGCAAGTAAGCCAGCGCCTGCAGGGGGCAATTTTTCTTTTTTTTTAAAAAAACATATCTCTATATGCAAACATTCGCTTTGCTAGCAGCACACATCAACTGCTTTGGTTATAAAATTGATTGACCAACGGTGGAAGAACATCGTCCTTTTTTGTACCACAGCTAGACATTTGAAATAATAGAAATTAAGAATGTTCTTGCACATTTTACCAGAACTTCATAGGTGTACAGAAATTAATGACCAATAGCTTCTATCACTTGTACAAAGCAAAATGGAAAAAAATAGAAAATGTGCACCAATCTTTCACCTTAAAGGAATTGTTCAGTATAAAAGTAAAAACTGGGTAAATAGATAGGCTGTGCAAAATAAAACATGTTTTCAATATAGTTAGTTAGGCAAAAATGTAATGTATAAAGGCTGGAGTGACTGCAAGTCTAACCTAACAGAGAGAACACTACTTCTTGCTTTTCAGCTCTCTTTTGTTTACACTGACTGGTTACCCTGGTGACCAGGCAGTAACCAATCAGTGAATTGAGGGAGGGCCACATGGGACATAACTGTTGCTTTTGAATCTGAGCTGAATGCTGAGGATCAATTGCAAACTCACTGAACAGTTATGTCCCATGTGGCCCCCCCTCAAGTCGCTGACTTACTCAGATTTAGAGAGCTGAAAAGCAGGATGTTGTGTTGTATTCTGTTATATGAGACATCCACTCACTCCAGCTTTTATACATTACATTTTTGGCTAACTAACTATATTAGAAACATTTTTTATTTTGCACAGCCTATCTATTTACCCAGTTTTTTATTTTTACCCTGAACTGTTCCTTTAATGCATGATATGAATGATATCCTTCCCAAACAGGGTAGGAATAACTGGTACTGAGAACAAAATCTATAAAACAAAGAGAACCCCTATTTATCACGAGGATTACTAAATCAAGTTCAAAGAGATACGTGCAGCCAAGTTTGTGTTTTTGCTAAAGTCTATGGAGTCCTCTTTAAAATAAGGAAGAATTTCCCTAAGTGCTTTTCCATCTATAGCATGATAGCTGTTGTTGATAAATGAAATCGGACTACACAGTAACATCCACAAACACTAATTATGAACAAAGACCCCGGAGCCTATGTTTGTTCTGTAACCCTTGTTTTTAATATTAGATCCCTGTTTGTTATAAATTATGTAAAGTGTGTGTGTTTTTCTATAAATTAATATTAGGGCCGTTTGTTATAAATTAATGTAAAGTGTGTGTGTGTAACTTGCAGTATATAATTAAATCAGCATGAGTAATTTATGTAAATCGACTACAAAACAGTTAATTTACACTGGTAAAATAATCTGGATTTTATTAATAAATTGCAATAACATTAATATACATACAAATCAATTTTGCTATTTATAAAATCCCTTCATTCAATTTTCTGAACATATCACTTTATAGTCCATGTAATGAAACTTGTGCTCTAGAGTCATTTCACTGCTAGATCAATCTCTGCTAGTGGCCACTAAAATGATATATGCAGGTAAAAGATTCCTATATATCTTGTAAGTAGGGTTGCCACCTTTTCTATTAGCTTTTACCGGCCTGCGGGGGGCGGGACCGAAAAGGGGTGGGCCTGTGACTTTTCGGGGCGGGCCTGTGACGTTTCGGGGGCGTGTCCACGACGCTGCGCGCTCAACAAGTGGAGGAAAGGTAAGAATACAGGGGATTGGGGACTGGCCGATGGGTCATTTTAAGTGTATTACAAATTTACCGGCAGCTACATTGCCGGTAAATTTGTAATACCGGCCCCGGCCTTGGCGGGTGTTTTACCGGCTAGGCCGGTAAAATACCAGCTGGGTGGCAACCCTACTTGTAAGCGGAGGACTGCCTGCATACATTCATTACACTTTTTCAATGGTTTTCAAGTTATTTGTATATGTGCAGTCTGCCCCTTTCTATTCTCTGTCCTGATGGCACAGAGTACTGATACAATGTAAGACAAGCCAGCTTAATAGCAGACCTGTATTTTCTGGGGAACTAAGACTTTTGCAGCATTGTTTAAAAATTAACAACCAGGAGAGTTAGGCAAATGCTGCTTTCAGTGGAAAATGTTTTGAAAAATAACGTTAAAAACACTGAAACTTTTTAATAAATATATATGGGAAAAGTTGCTAAGAATTACACTTTCTTTTATTTTGGGGTTGACTTGCCTTTAACTATGGTTTAATACAGAATGGTGATTTACATTTTCTTTGTGCCATTATAGTTTTCAACGCAAAACACAATATTTTTGCCTGTCAGAGAGAGGATTCTTGGCTTAGATATATGGTTGTTTTGAGAGTCTTGTTCTTCATTAATATATTTGGCACTTAAGCCAAAGTGTGAATGCACTCATGTCTTATGACAGGAAGGAAATAATGTCATGTGACTTCAAAGGCATAAGCATTTCGCTACAGTGAAATGGTAGTGATAATTATACAAATTAAAGGAACTGTATGCACTATGCAAGTTTACTTAGCAATTACACCACATGATGCAGCATCCATACACCTGAACACTAGAAGTCCCACAAAATACTAGATTTTGCCACAGTGAAACTTGGCACACACATGTGCAAGTTAGGAAACAAAAGGGGCAAAGAAAAATTTTTTTTTATCTCCTCAATAATGTGACCTAAACTCAAATAATTGAAAAGCTTTGGAATGCGACTAATCTGAATCCTCTGATTTGACTCCCAAAACAAATCTGGGATTTGGGGTTTCCTAGCTGGCACCCAATTTTATAATATATTAAAATGTCTGACCTGTTTCTGAAATAATAAAGTTACTCTTGACTCTCCTCATCTCTCTGACTTCTCTTCATTCTGTCTTCGTGTAGGAGTTAGGAGTCCGATTGTGATTGACAGCTTTAGCTGGCCATAGACACAAAGATCCGATCGTACGACTCGTGGATTTGTATGATTTTCGGATCGTGTGTGGAGTGTCACGCACGACATTTGCCTTGCCATGCCGATCGGTCGTTCAGTCGATCGAACAAGTTAAAAGATTTCTGTTGGCTAACGATCATATCTCTGCATGTATTGCCGATCGGAGACTGTCACCTGCTTTGACGGACAGAAACTTTCGTACAAATGCTGTCAGGGCAGAACATTGGCTGATCTGTTCTTTTACTACTTTATTTAATCGTAAAGGTTAGTGGCACGTCTGAAGATGGGGACGTCCAATCGATGGCCAGCTAATAGAGGCTTTGCGGCGGCGGCGGGGGGGGGGGTAATTTTGCCTAGAAGATTTCATAGACCTCGCTCTTAAAATCACCAGAAATCTTGATCTTGTTTCCCTACATGCAGGGTTTGTGAAAAGTCAATTATTTAGTTAGATCTGGTTTGTGCTTTAGTTGGTATTTTGAGTAAGCTATGAAAGGGACACCCAACTCATGCACGGAGAGAGAATGAAGAGAAACACACTTGATTATTTCAGAAAAGGTACAGCATTTCAATTGATTACATTTAGAAAGTTTCATATTTTAGTACGATGAAGTTTATATTAAAGTTTCATTTTCGCAATAGTTTCTATTTAATGGCAATTCTCACTCTCTCAATGCGAGTCGCTAGAGATCGCAGTTCGCACCCAAAATTGATTTTTTTAAATCAATTTTATAGTGCAGGAGGTCATTTCGCCTCAGTGTACAACCCCACAGTTTGTGCAGCGTCCCAGTACTGACACAACCTTTGCAGATCCTTATTGTGCCTGGATATTTAACCCGTGGCTTTAGCGGTGTCTGCGCTGTTAAATTACAGGGTCACATGCACCAGAATGCCCCAGTACATTCTATCAACAGCCTTCCAATTGGCATTGTATGTATTCTTTGGGCAGCCCCTGGGGTTCTGCGCTTATCCGTCAGTCAGTCCATTATCCCGTTACAGCTGTCAGGAGGCCGCTCCCCTTCCCCCCTTTAGCCCAATGTACTTATTGAAGTTAAACTCACCGTCCGGTCGAACGACATTCCCAGACTCCGCCATCCCAACCCTGGGCCGGTCTCACTCAGTGTCCGACACAGGAATATACGGAGTTCGGCCTCAGCATCCTCCAGCACAGCGTCATCCTGACAGCGCGACAAGTCACGTGGTGACGGTACTGGACGTCAAACGCAGAGAGAGGGCAATGCTAGCCGGTGGCCATGTTGTTTTAAGGCATACATAAGAAACGCTTTGTGTGGAATTTTTCACGCCACTGAACTGCTGTAGACTTCTAATATACATTGTCAGAAGTGCATTTAGGGTTGCCACCTTTTCTTGAAAAAAATACGGGGCTTCCTATATATTCATCTTTTTTTTCCTTTCAATAACATTGGGATCAACCATCAAAAATACTGGCAATGGCAAGGCTGGTAAAATACCAGCCAGGTGGCAACCCTCAAATAGTGTTTTAACTATTCCATAAATTATCTTGTGTACTACACATACTGCCCAACATTATAGAAGTAAAAAGAGGGACAACATTTTTTTTTCACATGTAGCTTGGTTACATTTTTTGACCACGCCCATTTTTTGTGTCCACATCTTCTAATTACCATGTTCATTCTACAAAATTTGGCATGTTATGAAAGTCTGCAAATGTTTCTCCTTATCTAAACTGTTACAATTACTTATTTTCTTATCTCAAAATTGTTACAAAGTATCTTATTTGCACCTCTTAGCTGTTCTGGTCTCTCTGCCAAAAGCCAATTAAGTTAGAAATGTTGTTTATTTTTCTGGCTGTTCAGTGCAGAGAAAAGAGGGACTTTCCAGTACAAATGAGGGACTACAGGTTGAGTTGTTAAAAGAGGGACTGACGCTCCAGTTTGGAGGTATGCATCAGCAACACCCATAACTTATGTCACTGTGCACAGTAAATATTTAAGGT
Source organism: Xenopus borealis (assembly GCA_024363595.1). Classification (NCBI taxonomy): domain Eukaryota; kingdom Metazoa; phylum Chordata; class Amphibia; order Anura; family Pipidae; genus Xenopus; species Xenopus borealis. The sequence goes on along the minus strand of CM044433.1, from coordinate 103,352,885 downwards.
GCCAAAACCTGCATTGGGATAGGGACTAAGGGAGGGGGTATTTTTGGGTGCCAGAATGTGCTCTCACTTTCTGTAGTATAAGTGTAATGTACTTTTAGGTGCTAGGACCAGCTACCTCTAACCTCTGACAGCACTAGGGTTGCTACCTGGCCGGTATTTTTGATGGTTGATCCCAATGTTATTAATAGGAAAAAAAGATAAATATTTAGGAAGGCCGGTATTTTTTTCAAGAAAAGGTGGCAACCCTAGACACCACACTATATAACGTTGTTTGGTTCATAATCCACAGTTCTTCATATTACTATTTACATTAAACATGAATAGGGTTGCCACTTTTTCTTGAAAAAAAATACTGGCCTTCCTATTGATTTATCTTTTTTTCCTATTAACAACATTGGGATCAACCATCAAGAATACCGGCCAGGCCGGTAAAATACCGGCCAGGTGGCA
>CM044433.1:103311829-103348275 GCA_024363595.1 Xenopus borealis | reverse complement strand
GTGACAGAGGAGCAGCTGCTGTCTGGCCTCCCATAGCTGTGAAAGTACCTCCCGCTCTCTTACTCACTCAACTCTGCCTACAGGACGGCAAGGAAAAAATATGATTGGCGGAAAATGGGCATGCGCACGTGAAGCCTGAATGATCAAGAGGCGGGGGCAGTGCAGACTGTTCCTATCTTTAATCTCGCGTTGTTAGAAGCGAGAGCCGCTCACTCAGCGCATGTCCCCGACGTTGCTACGGCAACAGGGATGCTGAGCTGACAAAGTCAGGCGGCTTTTTTTCTAAAAGTAACATTGAGGCAGAGTCGCCTCTGAAATTCTGTAGGACAAACATTTTTTGTGAGGAAAAAAAACACTGGTGTGAACTATACCATAAACAAACATTGCCCAAACTCTTTAGGAAGCAGTAGTATTTTTAAAACTACTGAGAAGCACTCTAGGTGTCCACCATGGTTGTCCACTTTTTTTTGGACTGGAACAAGTCTGTTTTTATAAATGTTTGACTACATATGTTCTAGCGCCCGTTAATTTAACGGGCTTAATGTCTAGTAATATAATAATAAGTCTATTTCATATCCATGTGTCCCATATTCCAGTGTATGGCTCCATCTGGTTATCCATCTGGTATTGTAGTTCTTTTATGTGCATTTTCTTTACTTTTATAAATCAAAAGTGTGTATTTTATGTGTAGCCCTAGGCAATTTTTCTTTTTCTAATTTGGCCCAGGGAAGCCAAAAGGTTGGACACCCCTGATATAACCAGTCGCAGGGCATATATAATCATTGTTCTAATTAATCTGCCCTGTGCAAAGTTTATAAATGAGCCTTTGTAAGTCTATAGAATATGTTTGAGGTAGCAGGACCCACTGCTTATTTCTGTATTGTTGTTTGTGTGGCAGTTACCACTACTCCTTACTGCATACTGTTCTTCTGGTGTTAATAATCTGTTCACCTAAGTGTATAGTGTTTCATGTGTATAGTGTGTCATTGTACAGTGTGGTGCCATGTATCTCTCTATGCATTGCTCTCACTGAATCATGTGCTACACAAGCTATGGACTCCAAGGGGCAGATCTATTTTATGGTCAAACCTGTCAAATATGGACTAAGGAATTATCCAAACTCGATTCAAGATTTTTTTTTTTATTTTAATTAAATTTTCGAGATTCATCATACTCTGGCCCCTTAAGAATTCTAATTAGACTATTCACCACCTAAAAACTGCCCAATTCATGTATAAGTCCATGGGAGAGGTCCAGTGACCAATTTGGAGATGTTTGTAGCCTTCCTGACATTTGAGTTTTTTTCCGAGAAAAAGTGTAAAAAGTACTGCAATTACAGGGTTAAATCCAACATTTACAATTCAAACTCTGACTGTGCACGTTGGAAACAGGATTGTTAATTTAGAGTTCAAATGGGTAGAAATCCACAACAATGTTAAAAATGCTAAAAAATCTATAAAGGTAGTGTTCTCCCTAGACTGTTTCAGCTAGAACCTTCTGGGCTTTCTGCCAAAGGCCAATTAAGTTAGAAACATTGTATCTTTTTCTGGCTATTCACACATGAAAGTCAGGACATTTCAGTAAATTTCAATTGTCAAAATTGTGACTGTCCTGTGAAAAACAGGACAGTTGGGAGGTGTGTAACCATGTTAAATTAAATGGATGGTGCAAAATAAAGGGAAATATTTTAGCAGACTGCTATAATCATCATTTACATCCAAAAAGTGCATAGTGCAAAGTGCATTTTTGGACACAATCGCCATGTTTTTATCCACAATGCATAGCCATATGCATTATTTTTTTAGTTTTTTTTAATTATGTGCCCTTTTCTTTCCAGCTTTCTGACCCCATCTAATAAACAAATACCCCATATGGCTACATATGTACTGGTATTTGTACATTTTATCTTCTATTCATACATCAGTCAATTTAAATCATTGCATGGTTGCTAGGGTAATTTGGACCCAAGCAACCACATTGCTAAAATTTCAAATTGGGGAGCTTCCGAATAAAACCACAACTCAAAAACCGCAAATAAAAAACAAAGGCCAATTGAAATTTGTCTCTGAATATTACTCTTTACATCATACTAAAAGTTAATTCAAACATGAACAACCCCTTTAAATGCATTAAACTAATTTGAAATAAAATGTTAGTTGTCAGGATATAATCATTTCTGATGCTCACTGTCAAAAAGATGTGTGTATGATTACTTAGGTGCAAGTGAACTGTGTATGTTTACACAGGCTGCTGTTGGAACCCTGGATATACCAGCGAATAGTTGCTTTTATCACCAATGAGTCATTCCTGCCTTCCTTTTCGAATCGAGTGCTTTTGCACCTACTGACACGGAAACTTTGTCGCTACCAGCAAAGCTCAACGTAACGCAAACACTAGAAATTATGACAGACAGACTTCCACGCAAGTGCGTTTGATTTGCATTGGATTGCAAGGATCTTGGACTTTTGGGAAAAACTGTTGAATTGTGGGAAAAACATGGTGATTGTGCTCTAAATTGCATTTTGCTCACTGCACTTGTGGATGTATATGAGTTTAAATATAAACTTTGGACATCCACAGCAAATTAAGTATGCTTTTATTTCTCTTCTAAAAGGACTTGGGTGTGTAGGAGCCCTATTAAATAATTTATATGTTGAATAGACCGTATAGTTACTATACTGTTTTGTATTGTAAATATCATGCTATGAACCACCAGGAGTCAGTAAAGTACTTCCTGTAAAATATTAAGTGCATCAGGGATTGGAGCCATAGGAAGAATGTGTAAAGAAGTTCAGGTATGGAACCTGTTACCTAGAATGCTCGGGACCTGGGGTTTTCCAGATATAAGATCTTTCCATAATTTAGATCTATATTCCTTAAAGCAGGGGTCCCCAACCTTTTTTGCTTGTGAGCCACATTTAAATTTAATAAAGAGTTGGCGAGCAACACAAGCATGAAAAAGTCCATGTGGATGTCAAAATAATAGCTCTGATTGGCTTTTTGGTAACCCCTATATGGACTGGTAGCCTACAGGAGAGAATGTTTGGCAGGACATCTGTTTTTTATGCAACCAAAACTTGCCTCTTAGCCAGTAATTCAAAAATAAGCACCTGCTTTGAGGCCACTGGGAGCAACATCCAAGGGGTTGGAGAGCAACATGTTGTAAAACACTGAGAACCAATGCCTGAAAAGGTTCAGCAAATGGGGTGATCCCAACTTCCCAAGAGATTTCACAAACCATTAAACATTTCAGGACCCAAATGGCCATTCCTCCATCTTGTTGGGCTCACCCCGTTTACTGCACTTTTTCAGGTATTTGTTCTCAATTTATCCTATATAATAAAGTTCAAGTGTCTCTGCGTCCAGTCCCTGTGTCCGTGGAATTGCGCTACTGCGCATGTGCCCCACGGACAGCCAGCACGAAGCGTCTAACGCTAGCGCAAATTCGCCGGCGTGACGTCAAATCGTAATCGCAAATTCACGAACACCGACTCTGGTGAATTTACGCTAGCGAAGTAGATAGAATACATAGATTGGAGGTTGAAAAAAACGCTGTGGCGTGTTTTACCATTGTGGGTGATAGTCTGAAAAAGGAGTGTATGTTCAATAGATAGGAGGTTGAAAAAAAATTTGAAAATTTTTCTAAGTCCCAAAAAACGCTGTGGCGTGTTTTACCATTGTGGGTGATAGTCTGAAAAAGAAGTGTATGTTACAGCCACTACACATGCCCAGGACACCTTTAATCAAAAAAAATAACGTTGTCCTATTGCCCTACGTGTGCCCCCTATATAGTAGTGTTGCCAAATGTCAGGAAATGTAGGGGGGAAGGAGGCTAACACCCCCACAATTGTAAAACACGCCACAGCGTTTTTTGGGACTTTCAACCTCCTATCTATTGTATCGCTCTAGCGTAAGTGCTAACGAACCGCAAAAAGTTGATCTTAGTGAATTTGCGTAATTACGATCCTTCGCCAGTGCGCAACTTCGTCTGGTGTAAGGGTGCGAAGTTGCGCAAGTCTATCTACTTCGCTAGCGTAAATTCGCCAGAGTCGGTGTTCGTGAATTTGCGATTATGATTTGACGTCACGCTGGTGAATTTGCGCTAGCGTTAGACGCTTCGCGCTGGCTGTCCGTGGGGCACATGCGCAGTAGCTCAATCCCACGGACACAGGGACTGGATGCAGAGACACTTGAACTTTATTATATAGGATTCGCGCCATATGCAAATTAGGCTTCGCTAGCGAAAATTGCCCTATGCCTAGCGAAGAAACACTAGCGTAAATACGTTACTGTTCGCCGACCAGAGCGTAAATTCGCACTTTAGTGAATTTGCGTAGCGGAGGCGAAAATTCACCTGGCGGAGTGCTGCGATTGCTCGCGAAGCCTGCGCTAGTGATTTTTCGGATCTTAGTGAATGTCCCACTTGGAGCACAGGGACTTCCTTTAGTGGTTTATAATCTGCTGCCTTCAATCTATGGAAAGATCGGCGCTACATAACGGTGTGCCGCTACACCGCCAGCTGTACACAAGCCCAAGCACCATGTGACAGAGGAGCAGCTCGAGCTGTGAGATGTGTGACCCGGGGAGTCTGCGGCTCAGTCAGTAAAGGTAAATGGGGGGTCGTGATAGAGAGAGACTTCCACCAGCTCCTCACAGAGCGTCTTGCCTCTTTATTTATTGCCTAAAAGACCTGCCCTCACGGGAGAGCCGCAGCCAATCCCAGTGCGCTGCCCTGCCCCTCTTTGTTGTGCTGCCCAACGGAAGAGGGATAGAGCGTTGCTGGCCGATGGGTGACAAAGGAGCAGCTGCTGTCTGGCCTCCCATAGCTGTGAAAGTACCTCCCGCTCTCTGACTCACTCAACTTAGCAGGACGCCAAGGAAAAAATATGATTGGCGGAAAATGGGCATGCGCACGTGAAGCGCGAATGATCAAGAGGCAGGGGCGGTGCCAACTGTTCCTATCTTTAATCTCGTGTTGTTAGAAGCGAGACCCGCTCACTCAGCGCATGTCCCCGACGTTGCTACGGCAACAGGGATGCTGAGCTGACAAAGTCAGGCAGTTCTTTTTCTAAAAGTAACATTGAGGCAGAGTCGCCTCTGAAATTCTGTAGGACAAACATTTTTTGTGTGGAAAAAAAACACTGCCTAAACTCTTTAGGAAGCAGTCGTATTTTTAAAACTACTGAGAAGCACTCTAGGTGTCCACCATGGTTGTCCACTTTTTTTTGGACTAGAACAAGTCTGTTTTTATAAATGTTTGACTACATATGTTCTAGCGCCCGTTAATTTAACGGGCTTAATGTCTAGTATTAGTATATTACCGGTCTGTGGGTAGACCAGTACCAGTACCATTAGTCTATGGGAGATGACCTTCCTGTAATACAGATCTTTCTGGATAATGGGTTTCCAGATATTGGATTCTATACTTGTACTACTGGGTGTAATAATAGAGAATACACATTTGTCAAAACAATCTCTGAATGTAATGTTACAGAAACATTTAACCGTTTTCACTGCAGTAATAAGTATATTTGCAACCAGTATTACAGGCCCCTAGCAATTAGCACCCACAAAAACCAATAAACAAAATGTCTGTGGTTTAGTCCATTATATTTGATTTGTAGTTTGTCCTTCTGCTTTTATATCATCCTCAGTGACTTGTAATATCCTCAGGGGGTACTTTATTTATTTTTATAAACAAGTTCGTCTATAAGCACTTATTAGTGATGGGCGAATAAATTCGCCCTAGGCGAATTCGCAGCGAATTTCCAACATTCGCCGATGGTGAAAGTTTAAACGCTCACAAAAATTTGCCTCGTGTTTCGTTTCGTCGTGCGTCAAGTTCGCCGCTTCACTTCAAAACAGCACAATCTGTGTAGTGAAAAATATTTAAAAAAAATAAATGAATATATATTAAAATATGCCTTTTTAATTTTTCACTATTTTAAATAATAATCACAGATGTTTTTAAGAAGCTGGCAAAATGGGAGGCCTTTTTTTCTTTTGAAAAGATGAGTCCACTAACAATGCAGGCCATGTGTGTATACTAAGTGAAACACACGTGTAAATTGCTCTTCTCATTGACTCCAATGCTATTCAGCACATTCAGACACAAAGCAAAATATGCAATTTTTACAATTTTTTTCACATTTGCATACCTCCCAACATTTTGGAAGTAAAAAGAGGGGCAGATTTTTTTTTTCCATACGTAGCACTGCAACATTTTGACCACACCCATTTTTGTGGTCACACCCACTAATTAACATGTTCGTTTTACCAAATTTGGCAGGTTATGAAAGTTTGAAAATATTTCTCCTTATCTAAACTGTTACAAATACAATCAATTACTTATTTTATTATATCAAAATTGTTAAAAAGCATCTTTTTTGCACCTGTTAGCTGTTCTTCTAGGCTCTCTGCCAAAAGCCAATTAAGTTAGAAACTTTGTTTCTTTTTCTGGCTATTCAGTGCAGAGAAAAGAGGGACTTTCCAATACAAATGAAATGAGGGACTGTAGGTTGCGCTGTCAAAAGAGGGAATGGCCCTCCAAAAAAAGGGACCATTGGGGGTATGCATTTCACATGGCAGTTTTATCACATTGCACTGTGCGTCAAAACTATTCTGATGCGCGTCAAAACATCAGCGCGACTCATTTCGCAAATTTTTTCGCCGTTTCGTGAGTTTCGCTGAAGATTCACAAATTTTTCGGCGAAACGCCACAGATTTGCCCATCACTAGCACTTATCATGACTGATGATGTCATGTCTTCACCATGTTAAAGGGGTGTTTCACCTTCAAGTTAACTTTTAGTATATTGTAGAAGGGCCAATTCTAAGAAACTTTTCAATTGGCCTTCATTATATGCAAACTAAAGAGCTGCTGAATAAAAAGCTAAATAACTATAAAACCACAAACAATAAAAAATTAAAACCAATTGCAAATTGTCTCAGAATATCACTGTCTACATTATACTAAAAGTTAACTTAATGGTAAAAAACCCCTTTAATTTATGTTTCATATGTTTTGGGCTCCCTCTGCTGGTCACTTGCTGTAATAACGCAAGGTCATTTCCATTTATTCTACACCTCCTCATGGTTTATGGAAGAACTGCATTTGAGCTTATCAGGCCACCGTACCCACACCATGTGACCTATTGCAATGCCATGCTGTGGAAGAAGCACACCAGTTTAGTCTCTCCTAACATAGCATAGCTGGTAAGCAAAGATAGACTTAAAGTTGCACCAAAACATATCCACAGCTGTCAGCAAACCCAGAGACATTGCTGCAGAGACACTTCATGCCAGTTAGCGTTTATGCTGCAGTTTAAATGTTCCCATTATTGTTATTGCAAGTGTACTTATATATATTTCTGTCATTTATTTGTTACAGTTTCACCTCTATTCCCACTGCTATCCAGTAAAATCTACAGACTTCAGCACTCAGTCTTTTTATTGGATTGTGGGGAGGTTTAGCTGCATGTCGAACTACACACTGCCCCAGGGTAATATGTAGGGAGGACAGAACAGATGACATCACTAAACACTGTTTCTACGGATATAATTTGCAATTTAATTGTGGCTCTTGTGTATTGTTTTATTATGGGTTTCCAGATATTGGATTCTATACTGGGTGTAATAATAGAGAATACACCTTTGTCAAAACAATCCCTGAATGTAATGTTACAGAAACATTTAACAGTTTTCACTGCAGTAATAAGTATATTTGCAACCAGTATTACAGGCCCCTAGCAATTAGCACCCATAAAATACCAATAAACAAAATGTCTGTGGTTTAGTCCATTATATTTGATTTGCAGTTTGTCCTTCTGCTTTTATATCATCCTCAGTGACTTTTAATATCCTCAGGGGGTACTTTATTTATTTTAATAAACAAGTTAGTCAAAAAGCACTTATTATAACTGATGACATCACTAATCACTGTTTATATAGTTTATTTAGCTTTTAATTCAGCAGCTCGTTAGTGTGCAGTTTTATCTAGTTGCAAGGGACCAAATTACCCTAGCAACCATGCATTCATTTGAATAAGAGACTGGAATATTAATCAGAGAGGCCTGAATACAAATATGAGTAATACGTAGCAAACAATAACAATAAATCTATAGCTTAACATAGAATTTGGTTTTTTTAGATGGGGTCAGTGACCCCCCATTTCAAAGCTGGAAAGAATCAAAGGAAAAAGGCAAATAATGTAAAAACTATAAAGAATAAATAATGAAGACCAATTGAAAACTTGCTTAGAATTAGCAATTTTATAAAATACTAAAATTAAATTTTAAGGTGAACTACCACTTTAATAAGTGACAGGAGGGGAAAGGAATGAAAGGTTGAAGATGCAGGGGGAGGCCAACAGCAGAGATGAACAGAGAGTGGGAGGGGGATAGTAGATATATGATTGAGGGCACAAGACTGGAAAGGAGGGACAGAGAGGGTGGGTGTAGCAGCCAGAACAAGATGTAAGAGTGACATGTGGGAGGAGCAGAGGAGCTGTGACGGAAGAAGGAACAGCAACTGAGAGGCAGAAAGAGCGCAGAAGGATCAAGAGCAGCTAAGAGTTACAGGGTGTGGGAGGGGCAGATCGGCTGTAACGGAAGAAGGAGGGGGAGCGGAAGAAAGAGACAGACGAAGAGAGACTAGACATGGGGGAACAGAAGAGGACACTGAGAAAGCAAGCAGCAGAGGGTGGGAGACCGAAGGAGAACATAGAGTTAAGAAAAAGGCAGCAAGAATTTAATAGGAGGCGTGAGAAAGCGCGTAGAGCGAAGGCGGAAGTAGGGAAGTGAGGCGGACAGGCAGGAGGAAAAGCAGTAGGGTGAGTGCGGCAGTGACATCTGCTGACGCATGAAGTTATAAACGGCGCGTTCTGACGTCAGAACGCGCGTTTATAAGGATATAATTTACAGTCTGGTCCCATAGGGAAATGACCAGACTGTAGATTATAAGGATATAATTTGCAATTTAATTGTGGCTCTTGTGTATTTTTATTATGAATAATATTATTGTTGTGATTCATATTTTATATCTAAGGGGCTGATTTATGAACATTCCTATAACATTTATTTCTCTGAATCGTACTTTTCAGATTTTTCATATAGTTACTTAATCCACGTTTTTTTCATATTCTATCAAGTGTAAAAACCATAAAATCTACAAATACAAAAGAACAGCAAGTAAAAACTATCAGGGTCATGTAGAAGTCAAAGCAAGTTCCCTTTCTTTTCTAGATCAGTCTTTGGTTCATGGTTTTAAAGGATTTCAGAGATCAAAACATTAAGGGGCAGATTTATCAAGGGTCGAATTTAAATCATGGGAATTAGTAAAAACTCGAAATTCGAGTAAAAAAACAAACAACAGAAATTTAACACAAGCACGATTCGAGTTTTTTCTCCTAAAAACACTCAATTTTCAGGAAGGCTGCAAACAACTCCAAATCCCAGGATGCCCCCCATAGGCAATAACGGCAATTCGTCAAGTTTTAGGTGGCGTATAGTCAAAATCAAATTCTTAAAAGGCCAGTACATGATATATTTCAAAAATCTAACTAGAACCTCGAATTGAATTTTAATTTTTCCCTAGTCGAATTCCACTTAAAAAAGTGAAAATTTTGATTTCAAAATTAAAATTTTCACTTTTACCCTTGATAAATCTGCCCCTAATTGTCATTTTTTGTTAGTTCATGAAAAATTTTGTTTGTACTTTTTGTATTCTGATCTTTTAATAAATGACAAGGCATTCGTGATTTTAAATGAACTGAATTTAACTGTGGTTTCTAAAAGCTCTTTTACCACTAAAATTCAACCCTTTAAAGGGGTTGGTCACTGTTGAGTTAACTTTTAGGGGCACATTTACTATGGGTCGAAGCGAATATTCAAATAAAATTCAAATTTAAATTTTTTTAAAAAAAATCTAATTTCGAAGTCATTTTGGGCTACTTCGACTATTGAATATGCCAAAATTAGATTCAAATTGAAAAAAATTCAACAAGTCGAATTGTTGAAGTACTGGCCCTTTATAATCTTTGAATTCGATACTCCTCCATCTTAAAGCTGCCAAAGTGCCATTTTAGCCTTTGGGGGATCTCCTAGAACCTAGGAATTCAAAGAATTTTGCACAAAATCCTTTGAATAATTCAATTTGAACGATGCAATCAAACGATTTGAATGATTTTTATTTGATCGAAAATGGAGCTATTCAATCTAAATAGGTCCATTTACAATCGAAAAAGCCCTTTAAATTTGCTGATTGAATTTTGCCGTTTTTTCACTTCGAAATTCAACCCTTAGTAAATATGCCCCTTAGTGTGATGTAGGGAGTGATATTCTGAGATAAATTGCCACTGGCTTTTGTTTTTTATTATTTGTGGTTTTAGCTTTTTATTCAGCAGCTCTCCAGTTTGTAATTTCAGCAATCTGGTTGCTAGGGTCTAAATTACCCTAGCAACCATGCATTGATTTGAATAACAGACTGGAATGTGAATAGGAGAGGGCCTGAATAGAAAGATAAATAGTGATGGGCGAATCAATCCCGTTTCACTTCACCGAAAAATTTACGTATTTCCAGCGAAATTCGCAAATTGGCAAAAAATTTGCGAAACAAATTTTTACGCCAGCGAATTTTTGGCAGGCGAACTTTTGCTGGCGTTCCGCGAATCACGGGAATTCGCGTCTGGCGAATAAATTTGCCCATCACTAAAGATGAATAATAAAAAGTAGCAGTAACAATAAATTTGTAGGCTTACAGAGCATTTGTTTTTTAGATGCCAGTGACCCATATTTGAAAGCCAGAAAGAGTCAGAAGAAGAAGAAGAAGGCAAAAATTTAAAAATTATAAAAAAGATATAATGCTGGCCAATTGAAAAGTAGTAGAACTGGACATTTTGTAATATTTAGGAGCCTTTCTAGTTGCAAGGAACATATTTCATTCATCATCATTTTTGAGGTTGGAAAGGGGCTTTAAAATGACACAATAAATGATTGAGTACTTCAGTGGCTTTGATACTGGAGAAGTAGGATATACCAAGGGGCAGATTAACTAAGGGTCAAAGTGAAAATTTGAATTTAAAAAATTTGATTCTAATTGAAAAAATTTGATAAAAATTCGACCATTCAAAAATCGAAGTACTGTCTCTTTAAAAAATTCAAATTCAACCTTTTTCCACCTTAAACCTGCCAAACTGCTATTTTAGCCTATGGGGGACCTCCTATAACTTTTAAGGAGTGTTTTTTTTTTTTTTTTGAAAATCTAATTTTTTTTGTGAAAACCATTCGAATTGAATGGTTTTTATTAGATCGAAAATGGACCTATTTGATAGAAAACCCCTTGAAAAAATTGATGGTCGAATTTTGAAGGTTTTTCACTTCGAAAATTTGAACTCTTAATAAATATGCCCCCAAAAGTCAATGTAAGTCCAGTGCTTAACGTGGTCCTTAATATCCAATTAGCAGGGACAGACCCTCCTCTACCGATATCTGGAGCTACAAAAAAAAATTTTTAGGCTCATAAACATCCAAAGTCAGGATCTTCCCTTCATATCTAGATCACCCCAATCACCATAAAAGGAGAATAAGAACTGGTATAATGTAGTATGTTTATTAAAAATGTAAAATAGAGTACAATCTACTTGCAAGTGTCCAACAAATCAGCACATTTAGCTATGACAGTTGTAGTTTAGCGTTTGATGTAGTTCACACTACACTTCCTCAGAACAAATATATATATATATATGTTGCAATAAAAAGATACAGTTAAAAGCTGCCAAATCAATATTTAACCCATTGGGCACCAGACTATATATTCTAAAAATCCAATAGGTTTATCATTGTCTGAGCTTAAGAAAACACCCACCCCCTTTCAAACTATAGGACATTTGCTCCAGACCTAAAAAAACACAATTCAGTGGGATCACTACTGTGATGTTCTTTAAAGGAATTGTTCAGTATAAAAATAAAAACTGGGTAAATAGGCAAAATAAAACATTTTTTAATATAGTTAGTAAACCAGAAATGTAATGTATAAAGGCTGGAGTTACTGGATGTCTCACATAATAGCCAGAATGCAACTTCCTGCTTTTTCAGCTCTCTTGTTTTCCATTGACTGGTTACCCTGGTTACCAGGCAGTATCCAATCAGTGACTTAAGGGAGGGCCACATGGGTCATAACTGTTGCTTTTGAATCTGAGCTGAATGCTGAGGCTCAATTGCAGACTCACTGAACAGTTATGTCCCATGTGGCCCCCCTTCAAGTCGCTGACTAACTCAAAGTTAAAGAGCTGAAAAGCAGGAAGTTGGATTCTGGCTATTATATTAGACATCCAGTCACTCCAGCCTTTATAATTTGCATTTTTCCCTTACTAACTACATGGGAAACATTTTTTATTTTGTGCAGCCTATCTATTTATCCAGTTTTTATTTTTACACTGAACTGTTCCTTTAAAGTACCTAGTGGTTAACCCTACTGCTCCTAATGTTACCTACATGTTCAACGACTCTTGTGCCAACTGATCTAATGCTCCTTCCTACATGTACAATAACATATATGGACAAATTTATGCTACACATGTGGACTGTCAATTAATAAAAGGTTTTGTCAGAGGCAAACCATTGATATGATGCAGTTGGGGTAATGCATGTTTACATGTGATACAGCTTTTATTTGAACTTTGGTATGTACCCTTGAGGCCAAGGTGTCTATCAAACTTACTAGCCCCATTCCATACTTGGGAAGGTGCAAGCAGATTCCTTAAAGGGCAAGGAAAGTGTAAAATAGAATAAGGCTAGAATTGCTGTATTTTGTATACTAAACATAAACATGAACTTACTGCACCACAAGCCTAATCAAACAAATGATTTATGCTTTCAAAGTTGGCCACAGGGGGCTGTCATCTTGTAACTTTGTTTTACATCTTTGTCTGACACTGGCACTGCACATGCTCAGTATGGTCTGCTTGAGTTCTGCATGGCTGGTAAGTAAGGCAGGTGCTCCCCCTGCTGTTCATTAGTGATTGTTTCCCTGCCAGAAGCACTAAATGAAGGGAGAATTTCACTGCATAAAGTCAGGTTTCTTATAAAAACGGTACATATTTTAAAATTAAAGTATATTGGAGATAGATTTCTTATTCATTAAAAAAAGTAAAAATGGTATTTTATTTCTTTGCCTTTCCTTGCCCTTTAAGGTTTTAGCTGTTTTGAATGTAACTTGAGGACCGTTTGCCACCATCGGACCCAGTAAGGGATCTGCTGGTAATATATGCCACTGTTTTTTCACTGTGGTTTTTAATTTTATTAGAGGCATCATTATATTAGGAGATTAACAAGTGAGAGGAAGGATTATGGAGAAGCAGCTGCAGATTTAATTGAAAGATTTACCCAAAAAGGGTATAACAAAGCAGAAATGAAACTAATAGCAAGTGAAGCAGAGCACACTTCAAGACATTCTTCATTGCAAAGTAAAGGTAATAGGCACAAAAGAAACCGTTTATCATCTGTATCTAAATTTCAAAATAGAAAGCGTGATCAAAAAATACTAGCCACTTCTATAGAATGATGTAACATATGGACACCTGTTTAAGGAAAATCCCCTATTTTCATACAGAAGAGGAAGGACACTAAAAGATAGACTATGTAGTTCTGATCTTAAGGAAAACTATACCCCCCGAACAATGTAGGTCTCTATAGAAAGATATTGCATAAAAAAACTCATATGTAAAACCCTGCTTCATTTAAATAAACCATTTTCATAATCAAATGTCCTTGCGGGCTTGCATACGTGGGGCAGATGTCCAGACCAGTAAAGACTTGTATTGGTGAGCACAAAGGGTATAAAAGGAATTTCGACCCTAAAAACCCAGTGATTCTTTACTAGCTAAACATTTTTTCGCACCGAAACATCACAATTTGCAATTAAGATGGAGATTGGTGAATGAAGTAGAACCACTTTCTAGGGGTGGTGATAAATGTAAAAAAATGTGAAAACTCTGAGTTAGTCAGTGACTATAAGGGGGGAGCACATGGGACATAACTGTTCTGTGAGTTTGCAATTGATCCTTAAAGGAGAACTATACCCCCCAAACAATGTAGGTCTCTATAAACAGATACTGCATAAAACTAGTCATATGTAAAACCCTGCTTCATGTAAATAAACCATTTTCATAATAATACACTTTTTTAGTAGCATGTGCCATTGGGTAATTATAAATAGAAAATATCCATTTTAAAAAATAAGGACAGCCTCCTGGGATCCTAGGATCCTACGGTGCACACAAACATACCAAACAAACTATAAAGTTAGGTCACATGAGCCAGTTAACAGACAGAGTTGTGTCTTTTGCTTCAACACTTCTTCCCTTTACAGTTAGAGTTTAAATATTTCTGGTCAGGTGATCTCTGAGGCAGCACACAGACCATCATGAAATGGTGGTTCAAGGCAAGAGCTGTAAAAGGGTAATATTTACTTAAATATATATACCAGGTAGGTAAGATTATTTAATATGTCACTTGATTTGATATAAACTATCTGTTGCTCAAAAATTCATTTTCGGGGTATAGTTTTCCTTTAACATTCAACTCAGATTCAACTGCAACAGTTATGACCCATGCGGCCCACTTCAAGTCTCTGAACTCTCTTACTGCCTGGTAACCAATCAGTGGAAACCAAGAGAGCTGCAAAGCAGGAAGCAGGAAGTAGTTTTCTGTCTATTATGTTAGACATCTAGTCACTCCAGCCTTTATAGATTATGTTTTTGCGTAACTATATCAGACACATTTTTATTTTGCACAGCCTATATATTTACCCCGCTTTTATTTTTATACTTAGCAATTCCTTTAAAAGCTCATGTCTTTCCCTATTGATACCCTTGCTTCCTCCATTCATCATAGATTGTAACCCTTTTCTTTAAATCTCTGTTCTAAAACCTTACATTAATTAATATAATCTATATCCTTGTAGCCAATCCTTTTTGGAACTGTCCTTTAGGGATTTTCCTGATGTAATTCAAATCATGTCCACTAGAGGTCTGAAGGAAGCCATTCTTATCAGTTGGCTTACAAAATAGTTTACTTTCAACTCTATCACCATCAACAACTTGAATACTGCACTATATTTCACTTTTTTCGCTTCCTTGTAGCATATGCTACTTATTTTGTATAGTGGAGAAGTAGGTCAGGTTGTGATGGGGCACAGGCCCAGTGAGTAGTTCTGAACATGAACCCACCATGCAGCAAAGCAAATGCAGGAAGAATTTCACAAGTCAGATTCTAAGGGTGAATAAAAAGTCAACCTTGCTGGGCATTTTTATTGTGTGTTTGCAAGGTACACACCTAGGGGCAAATTTACTATTATTCCCCCAAAAAAATTTGTTTCCACTCCATATTCGATTAGCATTTGATTTTCGAATGTTAATCGAATAGTTCTAGGCTACATTTTATTCAATATTCGATCATTCGACGATCGAATACAAATTTATTCGATCATTCGAATGATTCGTACGATTCGAATGATCGAAGACTTCGATCGTACGAATCTTATTCGATCAGGACTTAGCCTCAGAAGCCTGTGGGAGTGCTCCCATAGGCTTCTATTGCAGTTCGGTAGGTCCAATCTGCCGAAGTAGGCAATCGAATAAACTTAAAAAATAAAATCCTTCGCTGGTCGAATGATCGAATATTCGTTCATTCCACTCTATTCGAATGAATTCGTTCGACCACTCCCTATTCGATGATCGAATATGCCAAAATTTGCATATTCGACCAAACGAATAAATCCTACATTCGAAATTCGATCGAATTCTTTCGAACTTCGAATCCTTCACTTGAATTTTGTAAATCGGCCCCCTAGTCTGTTTAGTTGAATAGTGTGAAGTAATTAGTATCAAAACCACATTTCATATCACTATGAAAAGCAACAACTACAGATAGTGATACTTCCTTTTTAAGACATGTTATAGCTCTTAATCATGATAGGTGAATGAAACTCCATTATTTTATACAGAAGGGTAAGAATATTTTTTTTAAAAAAGCAGACAGCAAATATCCATTATTATCACTTGCTGATTAAAACAATGTGTGTGACTTTGTATATTTTCTTGGTTGGTTGGAGGGTGATACTTTTTTTTGTTTTGTTTTGTTATCCAAGACACAGTACAGAAGTCTGACCGCGACAGGAAGTTTCAAAAGAGGGCTTGCTTTAATTGCTCCCACTGACATTTTAGCTTTAACATGAGAACAAGTGTGTGTTTATTGGGAAAGAGTTGAAGGGTTTCTTACTGGAAAGACAAGGTAAGTTGTGTTTCTTTTGCTGGTGTCTGGGCAATCACTGAGGTGCAATCCTTCTGGTAAAGAGGCAATGTTTATATAAAGTACACATGGTGATGCACCAAAGATGTAGAGCTGAATAGCATAGCTTTGATATATTAGCTATAGAATAAACACCCTTACAGCTGGGAGGGCTGGGTCCAGTTCCGATTAGGGCATTAGCCACATTCTGGTTTGTATGTCTTCTTGTCTTTGTGTGTGTGTTTCTTCCTGGTGCTCACGTTTTCTACCACACTCCTACACTCCTGCCACTTTTAATCTACCTAATTGGCTTTTAATTCAGTTTCCTCTAGTGTGTGCAGTTTGTGAGTTGGAGAGGGAATTCCTTTACGGCAGATATGCTGACATAACTATATATACTCAGCAAGGCTTTACATCAGGGGTGTCCAAACTTTTGGCTCCAAGGGCCACATTGGAAGAAGAAAAATTGTCTGGGGGCCACACATGAAATACACAAACACTTTTGATTTGTAAAAGTACAGAAACTTTGTAACCAGATGGAGATATACACTGGAATAAGGGACACCTGTATATTAAATAGATGTATTATTATATTATTATTACTAACTGGGTAATAGGCAGAATCCCCCTCCTCCTTTAGCCTTTGTTAACATGAACTGAGCATTTCAAGCTGGGCCGCATTCATATCCATCGTGGGCCGCAGTTTGGACACCCCTGCTTTACATAATATGTCAAAACTCAAGTAATAAATCTTAATAATGATAACTATTCCATGGGCGTTGAAGGTGCTGATCTTTAACTATACCTGTAAAATACTGGGTGCCATATCACTACCTTTGTAATTAGCGTTAATACCTTGTAATTTCTGTGTGTTTTGCCAATGCTTCTTTTGCTGATGAAAAATTGAAACAGGTAGGATAACAATGGCAATGTAACAGCTTTCCTGACATTGAGGGTTTTTTTGGAGAAAAAAAGCTCTAATCAAGTTTGATCGAGATTGATTTGAGTTTTTTGGGTCGATTAAATTCGTCTGACTTTTAGAAATTAAATTTTTTAAATAAATTTCCCCAAGTCGAATTCATTCAGATTTAAGGAAGTTTAAAAGAAACACACAAAATTCGGCCGAATACTGAACCGAAACTGAATCCTAATTTGCATATTGTGGGAAGGGAAAAACATTTTTTACTTCCTTGTTTTGTGACAAAAAGTCATACAATTTCCCTCCCCTAATTTGCATATGCAGATTAGGATTTAGTTGGCCGGGCAGAAGGATTCGGTGTGTGCCTCATATTATTAACTTGTATTTATATAGCGCCAACATATTTTGTAATGCTTGTACTGTATATAATCTGAGCAGTTTGCTTTTGCTAAAACAAGAGCATGAGTGCACATGTTGGTTACTAGTGTCCACCCACAAAAGATTAGTCAGGGGACTGTCACTACAATTTCCTGGCATTTGACAGGGCTGACTGCACTATGTAATAGCTTCTCCACAGCCATTTGCATACCTCCAAACTGTGCCCTTTTTCGTGGGACATCCCCACTTTTGACAGCTCAACCCGCAGTCCCGGCTTGTTACTGAAATGTTCTGACTTTCTCTTTCATCTCCTGCACTGAACAGCCTTAAAAAAAGATACAAAGTTTATAACTTAATTGGCTTTTGGCAGAGAGCCCAGAACAGCCACCAGTGCAACACAGAAAGTATTGTAACATTTAAGATAAGAGTAGGTCTCTTGGGAGAACTTAGAATCACAACTTAAAGGGCAATTCACCTTCATTAGCAACACTTCCAGGCATTGAGACTAGGAAGATTCATCCAGGTCATGATATATTTATCAAAAGTAACTCAAAGCAACTGGACTTGCTGAGATATTTTAATGAAGACTTTGCTTGGATGAGCAGTGAAACGTCTTCATTAAAATATCTCAGCAAGTCCAGTAGCTTTGAGTTACTTTTGATAAAAAATACTTCCAGGCAATGTTGGCAGTTTTTTTTTTTTTTTGCTCAGGCTCATCAGATTGAATATATTTTCTCTTATAATTTCTGATCTTTAACTGAGATACCTACACACAGGCCACTAGATCCAGATTTTACAAACCATTTCTGTTCCCTTGGGCAAAAAAAGCATGGCCTGTAATGAAAGGGGTGTGACTAGCATGGATAAGGGCCTTAACTATATGGATTAGGTTGTGGTTTGGGTATAGATCATTAGGATCAAAGCAAAATATATCAGAGTTTCAATGTTAGTTGTTCCAGGCATAACTGTTTTTTTAACCATTGATAGGAGTATTCACCCATGGAAACACCATGGTACAGAGAGTACTTCTGGCTTCTGGTATTTGCAGGAATTATATTTTTTACCGCGATCATCAGCCTAATCATGGTTTGTCTGTGCAGGACACAGTTTTCAAAACGTAAGTTACATATATTTTTATATTTTCATGTTCTGTTTCCTGACTTGCTCTGCCTTCTGTTTTGAAGTAGTGTAGGGCTATAAAATATAGCTTTCAGATATGATGTATATCTATGTGTATTATAGAATTTACTGTGCACATAAGAATGCTCAAGCACTTGTAGTAAAGTAGTACATATATTATTCATTTGTGAGGAATGTATATTGTAGGTGATATCTGCATTTTGTTATGAAATGTAAAGGCAGGGCCATTATACAGGTATTGGACCTGTTATCCAGAATGCTCAGCACCTGGTATTTTCCGGATAACGACTCTTTCCTTAATTTGGATCTTCGTATCTTAAGTCTATTAGAAAATCATGTAAACATTTAATAAACCCAATAGGCTGGTTTAGCTTCAATAAGGATTAATTATATCTTAGTTGGGACCAAATACAAGCTGCTGTTTTATCATTACAGTGTAAAAGGAAATAAATTAAAAAAAATTATATTACTTAATTATAATGGACTCCATGGGAGACAACCTTTCCATAATTCTGAGCCTTCTGGATAATGGGGTTTTGAATACATATGTACCATATATTAATGGATTTCAGAGTAAATTATATTTTATCAACAAGATGCTTAATATAAAATCATTCCTTAAAGAGGGCATATAATAAAAGTTTGCTCACATGTAGCAACCCATATCAACCAACGAGCTGTGTACGTCATTTGAATTATAGCGTCTGCCACATCTTACACCATGTTCTGTGTAGATGTTAGTTTTACACCTACATAACACACAAACATTTGTCCCTTTTTGAAAAAAAATTAACACCTTTTACTCATTGAGTGAAGTGATATTTATACATTGCACACTAAAAGCTTTTAATAGACATGTTTAAAATGTGACGGCGTGACTGCTGTACATATATTTATGCAGATGTTTGGGCTTGTGTAATGTTCCAATATTATATAAACATTTCTCAACAATCTTTTTGGATTGTGTCAAACTTTTGTTTGTAAATTTCCTGTTTCACATTAACATACAGTATGTTTTACTGTGAAACAATGTAAAAAGTTATACTAAATATTGTTGTATATGCTTTACTGTTTTAACAGTTTTTAAGCATTTTTTTTTATCTTTTTTGGGCAAGATATATATATCCTTTTTTGCCAAACAGGATATATATAAATATATGTCATTTATCCCTTTAGCAAATGTGCTTTCTGCCACTAGTGGCAGTGCAATAGAGAAAAATCAGCAGAAAACAATTGTCTGCTTAACTGTCTGCCACTCCTTCCTCTCAGTATTTTTATCACTTACTTTCACATCAACAGTTACTTTCACATCAACAGTTTGCCTCAATAGTTATCCCAGTACTGGGTTTTTCATTTAAAGTAAGATTACCAGATAATTTGAAAATTCAGGGATACATCTAATAAATGCATGTTGCAGGGCAGCATCGATTGCATTTAAATTAAGTTGCAACTGTAGCCCATCTATGGGGTAAATTTATCAAAGAGTGAAGTTCCGCCACTAGAGTGAAATTGCGCAGCTCTCAATTAATTTCTATGGGATTTTGAAAGGCGTATTTATCAATGGGTGAAGTGAAATTTCACCCTTTGATAAATACGCCTTCAAAAATCCCATAGAAATGAATAGAGAGCTGCGGAATTTCCCTCTAGTGGCGGAACTTGACTCTTAACTTCACTCTTTGATAAATATACTACTATATGTTTCCTTGATATTTCAAGTGATCTGGGAACCCTATTTTACAGTGATACCATGTAATTCCCCTCTTAATTATAGGTTTATTTCGTATATTTATATGGTTTTAAATTATTATGCTAATTATAGGCATCTGTAAGGCTGATGGCACATATGGAGAGTAATAATTAGAGGTCAGAGGGCTCAATCTGCAAACAAACTCAAGGGTCCCCCTGCACCTCCTAGGATCACATACAGTCTGATGGGCAGAATTATGCCTCCCAATATGTAAAAATAAAACCCCCAGAAAGTTTGAAATAATGGGCATGACCAAAAAAAATAGCAATGCCCATTTTGTGGCCGCCAAAATACCATGCCAATTTTTATAAAACACCCTTTTCTATTTTTGGAATTGCAGAACCAGAAACACAAAACCTTAGCATTCAGACAAACTCTGGCACCTGCATTTCAAGTTCCAGAAATGGCAGTGAGCATAAACCCCAGACTTACCAGTATGGCCAATGGGTACTCCATTAACTCCAAATAGGACCATAAGATCACTGCAAACATGGCCAGTGAGCACTCCATTAACCTCAAACAGGACTGTGAAATCATTGCAGAAATAGCCAAAGAACACTCCATTAAGCCCAGACTTGCCAGTAAGATTACTGCAGAAATGTCCAGTGAGCACGCAGTTAAACTCAAACTTGCCAGTAAGAGCACTGCAAAAAAGGCAGATGACCACACTATTAACCCCAGTCATGGCAGTACAATCATTGCATCAATGGATATATTGAAAGCATTACAGAACCCAAGCAAAATAACACAGATGCTGCCTTGATGCTGTTAGATGCTGGCTAAAACAGTAAAATGGCTTCCTACTGAAAGGTACAGTATCTTCACATTCAAATTCAATTTTAGTATGATGTTGCCAGTGATATTCAAAGACAATTTGTAATTTGGATTTTACTTTTGTGGGGCTTTCAAATGATTTAGCATTTTTCTCAGCTATCCTCCAGTTTGCAATTCCTTCATCCATCAGATTTGTAGGGTCCAATTTACACCAGCAGCCAAGCAATGTTATAAATAAGGGACTAAAGTATGAATAGTATCATGAATATGACTATGACTAGTGCACCTGAATAGAAAGATAAGCAAAAAAATACTAATAGTAACAATACATTTTAGCCTCACAGGGCAATAGTTTTTTTGACTGTCTGGGGTCAGTGACACCAATTTGCAAGCTGAAAAGAGACAGAAGAAGATGACAAAATACAAACTTGAGGAAAAATTTAATTACTGCCCTATTAATACAAGAAAGGTTCCTTGGGGTATATTTATCAAGAGTGAAGTTAAGAGTGAGACAAGGGGGCACATTTATGAAAGAGTGAAGTTCCGCCACTAGAGTTAAATTCAGCAGCTCTCAATTCATTTCTACGGGATTTTTGAAGGCGTATTTATCAATGGGTGAAGTGAAATTTCACCCTTTAATAAATACGCCTTCAAAATCCCATAGAAATGAATTGAGAGCTGCGGAATTTCACTCTAGTGGCGGAACTTCACTCTTTGATAAATTTGCCCCCTTGTCTCATAATGTCTTTCGTTCAGAAGTCCGTTTCTGTTTGAAAGCTCATAAAAGTTTTTATTGTTTTTTAGGTCTAAGCTTGCGCATTCAGAAGTCCTTTAGACAGAAATCTAGGAATCAAAGACAAGGAGAATCAAGTGAAGTGACTGTGGAGTAAGTTGATTCATTTTATTTCAGAGACTGAAAGCATCAATGGAATAATGTTGTGGCAAGCATCCTTCTTTTCTCTAGACTGCAGTTCCCTACCCCCCCACTAAGGCATGCCAGGGGAATACAGGCAGCAGAGCTGGTCATTGGTTTGCTGAAATATATTTTGGCAGCAGGTTACACAGGAACTCTTGCATCTGTACATTACCAATAGCTATGAAAAATATTGCAGAAGTTTACTGTGCTCTTTTTCTGACCTGTGAATGATTCCATGCACCTGAATGACCTTATGCAGGATTATAAGGCTCATACGTATAATGCAAACATTATTATTATTCGTATAAAGTTTACTAATGTGAGTTGTAATCAACAACCTCACCTGTGCTTTTATGTGCAGGGCATGGAAGTGGTGCAGCCTACTCACATTCACTAGTAAACCGTACAAAAATAGCTTTCTTGTTCTCTAATAAATGTGATGCTTCTGTTTAATAGGGCTATTGTGTGACCCACAAAAGCATTATCCCACATATAGAATTTAGTTTATGGACAGTTAAAAACAACTGGAATTCTATGACCCACAGTATTATTTCATGGTCAGTCACAATGCTGAAGGCAGTTCTAACTGCTGCAGGTGGCCATGGATTATAAAGTAGCATGACAGTTATAAATTCAAAATAACAGCAATAATAATTTTAGACTCCAGTTATTATTATTGTAGGTGTGACATAGCTATAGTATATTTCTGGCACCTGGGGAGTTATCTTATAGCTAATGTATGCTGTTTGCAGTTGTATTATTATAGTAGTAACATTTCATTAGGAGGGCTCTCTAGTACTGGAGTGTATATATATATATATATATATATATATATATATATAAAACAAAAATACAAAAATGGGGGCCTGGAGAAAAGGGGGGCCTGAACCATGTGTAAACTTTAAAAGGTATCAGCACTGATATTAGCCCCTGCATTGTAAAAAACCTCAAATTCAGACTGTAATCCCCTATATTGTTCACACATGTAACGGCTCTATTGTTCACACCCCTAAAGCCCTGTACTGAGACCCAGACTGAAAGTGCCCACATTGTATGTAGTACATCTTAGAGCAGTCCTGATAGGTTTCCCTGTTTCCTGCTCTATTCTGCCTTCCCTATCCTTCCTGTGTGTGCCATATTCTGCCTGCCCTATGCTGCATGTGTGCTATACTCTGCCTGCCGTATGCTCCCTGTGTGTGCCATAGTCTGCCTTCCCTATGCTTCCTCTGTTTGTCATACTGCGCCTGCCCTATGCTTCTTGGTTGTGCCGAACTCTGCCTGTTCTATGTTCCTTGTGTGTGCTGTACTTTGCCCACCGTATGCTCCCTGGGTGTGCCATACACTGCCTGCCCTATGCTCCCTGGGTGTGCCATATGCTGCCTGCCCTATGCTCCCTGGGTGTGCCATACACTGCCTGCCCTATGGTCCTTGGGTGTGTCATACTCTAACTGTGGGTGCCATACTCTTCCTTCACTATGCTCCCTGTGTGTGCCCTGCTCTGCCTGTGGAACCTAAGCCTGACATTTATTCAGAAGAGAAAAGGAGGAGAGACAGAGTTGTGTTGATCTCTCATGCTACAGAATGTTTGCTTGTTGTTCTACCATGCCTGCATCCTAAAATGACACATAATCTTTTACTATGTGCAACATCCTGTCACCACTATAAATACCACTGCATGGCTCTGCAAGACAAAATATTAAACCCTCTTTCACAATTTGCATTTTTAATTTGCCCCGAAGAAGAGGAGATTTGTTACTGGGCAACTAATCTCCCCGAATCTGCCCATGTGCCCTGACCCTAACATATATTGGCTTTAACTGTCAATGACCAGGGGCGCTGCACAGGCTGCTGCTGGAAATTCGGCTCTTAAAGTTACCAGAGGCGGCTTTTTGCCGCCTCTGTTAACTGGCCGCTCCGTGCCACCTGAGGCAAGATGCTCACCTTGCTTCATGGCCGGAGCGGCCCTGTCAGTGACTATCTGATAACTGTCAATGACTATCTGATACCCAACTGCTGCATGAAGACAGAATGAAAAGAAACAGCTGCTGAGAGAGGGATAGTGAAGATAAACTTTATTATTTCAGAAACTGTATATTTAGAAAGTTTCTTATTTCAGTATGCTGAAGCATATATTACATTTTCATTTTCTCAATAGTTCCCCTTTAATTAGGAAATTACTGGGGAGAATATTCTCCATAAGAGAGGGTGAGATTTCAGTATACTAGCAACACCTTTTTTGCTCCCTGCATTTCTTCAGACTGCTTTTTCTTAGAACCCTGCCTCTCAACTGTCCCGTTTGTCCCAATTTTGACAGCTAAACCAGCAGTCCCAGATTGTCCTGACTTTCTCTTTGATTTCTTGCACTGAACAGCCAGAAAAAGATACAAAGTTTCTAAACATAATTGGCTTTTGGCACAGAGCCCAAAATACATGGCAGGTGAACTTAGATACTTTTGTTACAATTTAAGATAAGCAAAGGAACAATTGAAACTATTTAAGATCAGCCGGTCTCTTGCAGCTTAAAGGAAAACTATACCCCCGAACAATGTAGGTCTCTATAAACAGATATTGCAAAAACAACTCGTATGTAAAACCCTGCTTCATGTAAATAAACCATTTTCATAATAATATACTTTTTTAGTAGCATGTGCCATTTCCATTGGGTAATCATAAATAGAAAATAGCCATTTTAAAAAATAAGGACAGCCTTCTGGGATCCTAGGATCCAACGGTGCAGACAAACATACCAAACAAACTATAAAGTTAGGTCACACGAGCCAATTAACAGACAGAGTTCTGTCTTTTGCTTCAACACTTCTTCCCTTTACAGTTAGAGTTTAAATATTTCTGGTCAGGTGATCTCTGAGGCAACACATCTGCTCAAAAATTAATTTTTGGTGTATAGTTTTCCTTTAAAGGGCAATTCACCTTCATTAGCAAAACTGTAATAACACATAAAAATTGCCCTAAAACTCCCAGAAATGTGTTCAAACTTTCCATAACCTGCCAAATTTTGTAAAATGGACATGATAATTAAATAAATGTGTGAGGTCAGACCTATTGCCACACTATGTACTGCAAATCTTTTTGTCCCTCTTTCTGGCTTCAGATTGTTGGGAGGTATGTAGTCTATCTCACCACTCCTAAGAGGCACCTGATGGAGTACAAAACGAAAGAGTTATGTACTCTCTGCCTTCCAACAAGAACACCACTCCATGTGGTATGGGAACACATCCCTCCCCCAGGGAATACAGCTACAGGGAGTTCCTAAACCAGGAGGAGAGTTAACCCCTTGGGTTCCCTGCATAAGCAAATATAAATTGAAGTGCCAATGTTCAACTCCCCTAATTATTTTAGTTGCCTTTCTCTGAATGTTGTCTCTTGTTCTGTAATGTTCTTTTTTTTTTTTTAATATGCTTTTTATTGGTTTCAAAAATAAAGAGGTGGGGGGTACAGAAAAGAGAAATAAGGGGGGGGGGAAGTTTACAGCCAATAACCAGAAGTATGTAATACACATCTCATATACATGTTAACGCTAAACATATGCTAATACAGAATTGCAGTAGTTCCCAGTCTATCAAGTCCTCAATAAGGAAAACCAGGGTATGGTTATTATTTCGTCACAATGTTAGTATTAGTTGACAGAGTCTCAATTACCTTAGTGTCTTCCTTCCCTTAAAGCTTTCTCTTTCCCTTAGTTAACGCTAAACATATGTTAATACAAAATTGCAGTTGTTCCCGGGCTATCAGGTCCTCATTAAGGAAAACCAGGGTGTGGTTATTATTTTGTCACAATGCTAATATTAGTTGACAGAGTCTCAATTCCCTTAGTGTCTTCCTTCCCTTAAAGCTTTCTCTTTTGGGTTCATCATTCAACTGAAATTATAGTTAAGGGCTTCCTTATCAGGAGGTCATTAGCGTTTTATAATCATTTGACTCTTTGAATAGAAGCCATCTTCCCCAAACATCTCTATATTTCGAGTATTGTCTATTGGAAAAAGTGGATAATTCTTCAAATTTGGCAATTTCATTAACTTTCAGTGCCCAGTCTAGTGGTTGGGGGATTGGTTGATTTCCAAAGCCTAGGAATAATAACCTTAGCTGCATTTAGCAAATGTCTCTCTAATGATGTATCTGGGGGATTAATTTCGTTCTCCATATCCCAGAACAGGAGGGCTCTGGCAGGGGAGTTAGGTATGTTTCTTCCTAAAACTCTTGAGCTTAGCTGAAGGACTGATGTCCAATATTCTACTATGCCTGGGCACTCCCAGAGGATATGGATAAGAGAGCCAACATTATTCTTGCATCTCCAGCAAACATTGCTGGTAGTAGGGTAGATGCGACTCAGTTTAAGCGGGGTGTAATACCATCTGCATAGGATTTTGTAATTTAGTTCTTGAATTTTGCAACATCTAGAGCTAAACATTAGATTGGAGATGCATTTTTTATGTATGTCATCAGGGATTTCCGTATCGAAGTCTTTTTCCCATGCCTTAATAAATGGGAGTTTTTTCTTTTCCGGTTTGGGTCCCAACATATTGTATATAAGCGATATTGTGTGTTTAGGGGGGTTCAACTTAATACAGAGATTTTCAAATGGGGTGGTTTGTCTACCTAGTGTTTTATTGCCCCCTAAATATGAGTAAAAGTGTTTGATTTGTAAATATTTGTAAACCTGGAGGGTTGTGTTTGGTCTAGCTTGTTTGAGTAGGTCCAAGCTTGCAAAGCTTCCATCCTGAATCACATGGAAAAATTGTAAGTGCCCTTCTACGAGCCATTCCTGGAAGGATTTGGGACTGAGTGCTGCTGGGAATGCTGGATTGTTGGTGATTGGTATTAATGGGGAGGGGAAGGAGGTGATCTTGGGATTGCCTTTAGTTTGTTCCCATGCTTTCATAGTACTTTTAAGTAAGGGGTGCGAGGTGTGTAAAATCCTTTGGTGGATCTTGTCTATCCAAGGTAAATGTATAAGATTAGTGCCGGTGGACTGCTGTTCGATTTCAATCCAGTCTTTATTATCTAGATGGTATGACCAGTCTATAATTCTGTTAAGCAGGGCCGCCTTGAGGTATCATGCACAGTCTGGGAGTGCAAGTCCACCTTCTGATTTTTTCCTGTACAGGAGGGTTGCTTTAATCCTAGGGGATCTACTGTTCCATATGAATTTAGTGATAGAGGATTGGAATGTCTGCAGCCAGTTACTAGGATAAAGAAGTGGAATACATTGGAACACGTAAAGCAGTCGGGGCATGATATTCATTTTAATAACGTTAATATGGCCTAGCCAGGACAGAGGGTGTTTGGACCATTCACGAAGGTCCTTACTTATACTCTTATATAGATTCTTACAGTTAATCTCTACCCAATCCTCGTAGTTTTTGGTTATCGTGATACCTAAATAGGTGAGTTGTTTGTTAGCCCAACTGTATGGAAAGTTCTGAGAGAGTCCCTGGATTGTTTGTGGGTGTATGGAAACATTTAATGCTAAGGATTTAGTGTAGTTTATCTTGAAGTTGCTTAATTTCCCATATATTTCTAGTAGATTGTTCAGATTTGGTATTGAAATTAAAGGTTTTGTTATGAAAAAGATTAAATCATCTGCATATGCTGCTAATTTGTATTGCTTTTTTTTCAATCTTGATGCCGGATATGTCGGTATGTGATCTTATGTGTATAAGGGGTGGTTCCAATGCCAGGGCGAATAAGGTGGGTGATAGAGGGCATCCTTGTCTGGTGCCATTTTTGATGTTGATGTAGTCAGAAAGTATCCCATTTACCTTAACTCTTGCCATTGGGTTCCTGTAGAGGGCCTGGATCCATTTGCAAATGTTTTCCCCCAGACCAAATTTTGTAAGGCATTTGAACATGTAGGTCCAATTAACTCTATCAAAAGCCTTTTCGGCGTCTGTGGACAGAAGCATGAGGGGGGTATTTGTATGTTTTGCATGATGAAGTATGTTTATTAATTTGTTAGTGTTGTCTCTGGATTCCCTACCTGGGATGAATCCTGTCTGGTCTAGACCTATCAGTGGATTAATGACTTTTTGAATCCTGAGGGCTATTATCTTAGCTAGCAGTTTTACGTCAACATTTTTCAGAGATATAGGTCTATAGCTACTTGGGTCTTCTGCATTTTTGTTGGGTTTCAGTATTCGGGAGATATGGGCTTCTAGAGAGGTGTAGAAAAGGTGGGCCTCGGACTGTAGTGCGTTGAATGCTTGAGTCATTTGAGGGATAAGTAAGTCCGAGCATGCTTTGTAGTATCCAATGCTAAACCCGTCTGGGCCCGGGCTTTTCCCTGTCGGGGATGCTTTAATCGCTTGGGTGACTTTGTCAGTTGTAATGTCTGTTTCTAAAGCTGATTGTTGAGTTACATTTAAGCTCGGGATGGTTATTGAATTCAGAAATGTATCTATTGCTTCAGTATGGGGAAGTCCTTCTATTTCTTCTGGGTTTTTGAGTTGATATAGTTTAGAGTAGAACTTATGGAACTCTTGTGCTATATGGGGGCTGTGTTGTATTGCTTTGCCTGTCTTAGGGCGTATGCTATGAATATGGTTTCTGGACATCTGAGCCCGAAGGAGACGAGCTAGTAATCTGCCACATTTGTCTCCATGTTCATAGAAGCGATGTTTCATTCTTAAAATGACTTTTTCTGTAAAAAGTTTGTGATGGTTTGCTAGCTTTGTGCGAAGTTCAGTTAGTTGTGAGAGAGTTGCTCTATCCTGGGTATCCTTGTGGGCTAATTCCAGTTTTTGGATTTCAGAGAGCAGTTTCTCATGATTTATCTTATGCGCCTTTTTCCTTCTGGAGCACAATTGGATAAGGATACCCCTGATATAGCATTTATGGGCCTCCCATACGGTGATGGGATTAACCTCACTTGTAATATTTTCCTTGAAGTAATTTTTTTAGGGAAGATTTAATTTCCTCTAGGAATGCATTGTCTTTTAGCGCAGCCTCATTCAATCTCCATGTGCCTTCTCTATGAAAGTCGGCATTTAAGGAGATGGACAGGGATATTGGTGCGTGATCTGACCATGATCGGGTATGAATTTCTGCGTTGCTTAGTGTCCCTAGGTGGTGTTGGGATAGGAATAGATAATCAATTCTGGTGTATAAGCCATGTCTGGCGGAGTAAAAAGTATAATCTTTCCCTGTGGGCTTAACTAGTCGCCAGGAGTCTACTACCTGTAGTTGGTGCAGATCTTTAATTATGTTTCTGGTGATATTAGTTGGTACGCTGGATTTGCCTGCTGAGCAGTCACTGACTGGGTTAATTGGGATATTTAAATCCCCGCCTAGTATTAAAAGACCCTCTGTGAATTCCAACATGGAATGTTGCGTCTTGGTGAGCATTAGGTAGATATACATTTGCAAACGTGATTTTTTGTGTGCCCAGGGTGCCTTTGACAAAGATGTATCTTCCATTAATGTCTTTTTTTGTGGATAAGACTTTGAAGTTAAAGTTCCTACCGAAAAGGATGGCAACTCCTTTAGTCTTATTGCTTTGGGGGATACTGCTATATATCTCTGGGAAATACTTGTTTGACCATCTGGGGGTAGAATTCAATTTGAAGTGGGTTTCCTGCACAAAGGCAACCTGGGCTTTTAGACGTCTTAATTCTGAGCTTAGTAAAATGCGTTTGTTGGGGGAGTTGAGACCATTTGCGTTTATGCTAACTATATTTACCTGGGTGTTACCCACTTTATCTGTTGGTTGCTGCTGATGCTGCATTCTGTTATTTGCGTTAGGAGATTGTGGGTAGGTTATTGGCTAAAGGTTGAGTAGTGAAACCGAGTTGAAGTAGGTTTAGGGGGGAAGAGGGAAGGGAGGGAGAGTTAAAGAAGAGAAGGAGGGGGGAAGAGATTTAAGAAGGGGAGGTGGAGGGGATAAGAGGTTGGGGAAGAGATGTAGTGTTAAGTGTTAGAGGCGAATATAGGAATAGAGGAGAGGGGTAAAATATAAAGAAAGATGGAAGATAGGGTAGGGTGAGGGAAGAGTTATCTCCTCCTCACTGGTTGTTGCTCTCTTACTAGCAGGGGTGCTTCAGTAAGCTACTCCTAACTAGTGATGTACCTTGAGAGCGTGGGGGGGAAGTGTATCCGGGAGCTCTATGGTGTGAGTGTTGCTCCGGCACTCCAATTCTCTATTAAGTTATACCTTGATTAATACCAATGGTGGCTAATTATATATATGCATATATATTTTATATCAATACATTCCCAAAGCAGAGGCAGTATACATACATGAAGGTATGCTTAAAAACTATATTTACATATACATTTTGCACACATTGAACCAGGGGAGTGACAACCTAAACATATGTTAACATAGTAAATACGAAAAAGGGTTTGACTGAGAGCTAGTAACTTATGAATATCCAAACTGTAATTGCCTATACAATTGTATTTATTGAACCAGAGGTGCAACATCCCCCATGCAAATATATTGTAAATGCAAAGAAACTTTAAGCCTCTTGGGCTTTGTCTGAAAACAATTACTTATGATTATAAATCCTGTGGATGCCTCTCCATTTTGTATGCGTTGAGCCAGGAGTATGGCACCCCAGATGCATGGATATATTTATCAGTGCAAAGAGGCTTTGGGCTGCAAGGGCCTTGTCTGAAAGCTATCAGTTTAAGATTATGCGTTCCGAAGTCTGTGTCCATAATGGGGGGAGCTGTGACTGTAGGTGTCTGGTTCCCCTTCGTAGATGGGTGCCATTGTTGCTCCTGACTGTGTCTGTGTGTCGCCAGGTACCCATAATAAGTGAGCATAGCCCGCAATAGCAGAGTTCAGTGCTTAGGTTTGTGTTTAAACCGTGCTCCTTATTAAAGTATCTTATAGTGGCACTGTCGTGCTGGCGGCATGGGTTTTATCGGTGTAGGATTTGGGCATATCAAAACTTTGTTAACTCCTAGTGTTATAATTCCGAGTATTATTACTGGGGGAAGTCAAGGGAGGGGGGTATCGGCTGTTGATTGTCTAATGCGACTTTGTAGGTTCACCGCCTGGGCCAGGATTGGTTTCTACTGAAAGTTAGCTTGTGCCGTATTAGCAGGTTAAATAGATAGGAAAGTATATTACCAGTGCCGGGAGGTCTTAGAGGTTGCCGCCGGTTACCTGTATTCGTTCTATGAGAGGTGAGATGGATGGTTGAGGCCTGTGTCGGGCCCTTTCCCTCAGTTGTCCGCTTCAGGGCCTTCCGGGCCGTAGATGTATTGGGACCAAGGCGAGAGATCAGGCGTTGTGATTTTTAGTGTTTTGCAAAAGTTGTCAGCGTCAGAGGGTTCACGCAGGTATATCCAGGACCCGTTATGGCGAACTGCCAAGGCAAACGGGAAGGACCATCTGTAGGTTATTTTTCGGGACTTAAGATCCTCCGTGATTCCTCTCAGGAATCTGCGTTGCAGGATTGTGGAATGAGCTAGGTCCTGAAAGAGCTCGATCTTGTTGCCATCGACCAGAAGGTCTCCCGCCTCTCTCGCTTTACAAATGATTTCCTCTTTCTGGGCAAATCGGTGTAGGCAGCAGAGAATGTCCCGCGGCTGTCCTTGTCTTCCGAACATGACTCTATGGAACCTTTCTATGTATATTGGTTCCTCAGGTCCCAGGTTTAAGAGTTGGCGAAATATGCCTTCCATGGTCTGGCGGGCCTCTGAAATATCCAATTTTTCCTTTAGTCCTCTGATCCTGATGTTGCAGCGTCTGTTGCGGTTTTCTAAATCCTCTGTTGCTCTTTTCAGCAAATAGGTTTGTCGCTCTTGATTGGTTGTTCTTGCTGCTAGGTGGACTGTCTTCTTATTGAGTTCTAGCTGCGTAGTTTCTAGCGCGGTCAGCTTTCCCGCCAATTTAGAAAGTTCTACCTGTAAGCCCGTTACTTCTTGCTTTATGGATGTCTTGATGTCTTTTAGTAGTTGGGCCATGTCGGTTTTGTTTGGCAGGTTTGAGAGTAACGTTTGTAATCCTGGATTGCTTGAGACCGTGTTGTTTGCTTCATTGCTTTCACACGGCTCTTCGTCCTCCGCCATATTGGTTTCCCCAGTTTTCTCCTCTTCGCTTGCTTTTTCAAAAAAAAGTTCAATGTCCCGGTTTTTTGTTGCCGTGGAGGACTTTGGGGTGTTGCTGGCTTGTGTAGCTTTCTGGTTTCTCCTCATTTTAGCACGTTGTAGGAGGTATAGCTAAGGTTTGCTTAAAAGAGTGCCGGAGCTCCACTGAGTACGTCTTTACCCGAGCACCATCAGGCCACGCCCCCCTGTAATGTTCTTTTTTGTACTTTAGTCCACAATATGACAGTGGACTTTTTGGTGCTTTATAATGAGGCCAATGTATATTTTTTCTCCTTTTTAACATTTAATATACAAAACAACTGTTTACTTATCTGCCTTCCCCAATCAAAAGCTGATGCTGTCTTTATAGCTGTTAGTGAATGACTCTCAGAGTAAATATTATTTAACAAAGAAAGACTAATCTCTCATTTGCCCTGCTGTTTGCATGTTGTCCTTTTTGAAAAATCAATGAGGGTAAACTCTATTGGTAGACAGGATATATTTATCTTTAACATAAGCCTGGTTTGTAATATGCCTAAGAGAAATATAGCAGAGTGAGACAGAATGAAACAATAAAAAATTAGGGAGATGGCACACCAGCTAACTGTGATAAATCACCTTGGGCAACTTCAGAAAAACAAAGCACTGCATATGTTTTACCACCAGCAATTCACTTTTCCGGTTGGAAAACATTTGTTAGACATTAGTTGCCTGCAGAAGAGGAGATTTATAATGGGTGACTAATCTCCTGGTGTGGCATTACCCTAAAGTTCACAACCATGCAAATAACTAAAAATTGATCTGCATTACATGAGCATGACTGTGTGGCTCAAAATGTTACCTGGTTGTGTTGATGGCAAGACAAAAGAAATGACTTGTAAAATAGGTCCTCGCCTTCCTTGGGCTGCTCTGCATGCTTGAAGAGAAGTCTGAAGGTGTAAATAAAAACATAGGCTAAAAAAAACACAAATATGTTTATGCTATCTTCCAACTTTTGATGATTTTGATTATAGTCATTGGTATACAAAAGTAAATTTTAGCAGATAGAGCTTATCTAGCTACTAGCTGGAAATGGAATGTAGTTGTGATATTAGACAAGAGGGAGAAGTCAATAACAGGGATCCCCAACCCTTTTTAACTGTGAGCTATATTCAGATGTAAAAAGAGTTGGGGTGCAACACAACGCATGAAAAATGTTCATGGGACATGCAAACTGAGTGCTTTGATTGGCCATTTGGTAGCCCCTATTTGGACTGGCAGGAGACTCTTTATGGTAGTACACCTGATATTTATGCAACCACCACTTGCTTTCATGCCACTGGGAGAAACATCCAAGGTATTGGTGAGTAACATGTTGCTTACAAGACTGGTAGCCTTGCCTTTAGAACACTTGCAAATTAGGGCATGCAGTAAATAGAGAATTCTCTTTTTAAAATTCTCCTATACTATGAAAAAGATGGAAGTATGAAAACTGATTCAGCAATTGGTTTATAATACTGTAGGGGTTATGTACGTCAGCAAATACAGTTGCAGGCCCGTAACATTCCCTGGAGTTAGTTGCATGTAAAATGCCATTCCTTAAAGGTACTTGCATTGCATCACCATGCTTGCACTTGGTTTTACTTAATGCTTTTTGTATTAAATTGAGTGCTACCTCCTCAATGTTCCCAAAGCCAGACCCCCATTTTTAAGACAGTAGGGGACGACTAATATAGTTTTTCACAACTCATAGATTTTTAAAAACAAAATTTTAATAGTAGCTATTAGAGAAAACAATAACCTGTATATTAGGCTACATAAGGTTGAATTAGGGTATAATAATGACTTGTTAGCATTAATAATCTCATTTCTTTTCAGAAACAGCATATATATTCAATCATCAAGGATAAAAGAAGCTAACCCTGAATTGAGTAAGTATTTTATGACAGAGTAATGTCCATCCAGTTCTGAAAACTTCTAATATACAATACTCTGGCAATCTGGTAGTCTCTAAACAGGACAGTAACTTTTGAAAGACTTGGTAAAGGACTTGGTAAAAAAACAAGCTTCCATTAAGCATAACCTACCTCTTTTACTGTAATAAATAATATAAAAAGCATTCAACCAACAGTCCTTGTCTATCCTTATAAGCAAACTGTGGACCTTATAAAATTAGTTCATATTAATAATATTATTCAACATTCAATGGGACTAAACATTTTATGTAGCCAATATAAACTTTAATTAGTGAGTTAGAAAAGAGTATTTATCTATGGATAGACCTGTCTGATATCCTGACACAATTTGACCCACCAACCTTAAATGCTTTTCTTAGTGTTTCATGCATGTAGAAAGCTCTGTGGTGTACCCTTTTGCCACCCACCTAGAACAAAAATGCATGATAAAAACAGCCAGCCAAAAGGGCTGCAGATGCAGAGGTGGGAAGAAAAACTTTCACTCTATGCGGATGACATGCTTGTCTATCTGGCGGACCCAAGGGACTCATTGTCCAAGCTCCTGAGTGAGATGGCTGGCTTTGGGGATTTCTCTGGCCTCCGGGTTAATTGGGGGAAATCTCTTGTCTTCCCAATTGATGCTGGAGCCCAGCGGGATGTTCTGCATGGCCCCCTGTTACAATGGGTGGAGAGTTTCAGATACCTTGGGATAATAATACACAAAGATACAAAAAAGTATGTGGATCTAAACCTGGCCCCTCTCATTAGATCTCTTAAACTCAAGGTGCATAACTGGGCGAATCTACCTTTATCTTTACCTGGACGCATAAATATACTGAAAATGGTATTTCTACCAAAATTTCTGTATGCCTTTCATAATTCTCCAATTATACCCC
Organism: Xenopus borealis; assembly: GCA_024363595.1. NCBI lineage: Eukaryota > Metazoa > Chordata > Amphibia > Anura > Pipidae > Xenopus > Xenopus borealis. The sequence goes on along the minus strand of CM044433.1, from coordinate 103,313,233 downwards.
CCAGGAATTGGTTCAAGCATTTAGAAGCCATAATACGTGGCTTTGTTTGGGCAGGAGAACGTCCGAGGATTGGGTGGCAGACTCTCCAGGCTCCAGCTAACAGAGGGGGATTGGCCCTTCCTAATTTCCTACTGTACTTTTATGCAAGCCAGCTGGTATATGCCTGGTGGTGGCTGAACCCCAATCCAAATAATCAGGCGGTGGTACTTGAGGCAGGGATACTCTCCTCATTCGAGGCTTTGGCTAATCAGTTACATAGGGGAATAGCCTCGATATATGTCCTTACACCAGGTATGAAGACGTTATGTACAGTCTTCCAGAGAGTGGTGGTGTCTCCTTACCGTAAGAAAGATCAGTGGTCCCCTCTGTGGGGGAATGATACTTTGCCGCAATTAAGGCACTTGCCCGATGCGGCCAACTGGGCTGCGGTGGGAATTAAGTTTCTGGGGGATGTGGTTGGTTCTGGGGAGATAAAACAATTTGCTAAGTTGAAGGAAGATTTTGATCTACAAAATCATATGCTCTTTCGATATTTGCAATTACGTCATGCATTATCAGCTCAATTTTCAGGGAGTGCCCCGGAGGTAGTGGAGACCACTTTAGAAAATTATTTGAGACGCCCTGGACTGGTAAGGTCACTCAGCTGGTTCTATGCCCTTCTCCTGCGGGATGACTTTGATCCGCTCCAACATTTCTGCCGAAAATGGCAGCCTGAGTTCCCCCGGTTGAACGAGGGAGACTGGAAGGAAATTCTATGTCAAATCCCTGAGACTAACATCTCTAGTAGGGATAGGTAAATACACACAAAGTTCCTTAATCGTGTCTACCTGACGCCTCACAGACTGGCCCAGATATATCCTAGCTGATGCACAGGGTACTTATAGTCATGTTTTTTTGGACTGTCCTGAAATACAGAAATTCTGGGGGGAAATAATGCAGTTCGCGGAGAATAAGCTTGGACTCCCTAATATATGCTCACCTGAACTTTGCTTACTGGGAATAACTGAAGGTCTAGCTCTGAGCACCAGCGAACGGATCTGCCTTTTGCAGCTATTACATTTTGCAAAAAAAGCTATCCTGATGACTTGGAAGGCAACAGCACCTCCGACCTTAAACTTCTGGAAAAAACTAATTGACAGCATTCTTCCCAGTCAAAAGTTGACATACATCGCAAGAGGCTGCCCAGGAAAGTTTGGGAAGATATGGCATGCCTGGTTGGGGGTGGGCCAGAGTGATTGAATTCAGTTACCATTCCTTCACGAAGGGCAACATGCGTAATGGGACTGAGCCCTGTTGACATACCTGAGCAGGAACTGACCTATGCACCTTACCCCATAATGGGAGGTCTAGGTGGGCATGCCCACATAGGCAACACTTTGAGCCGAATAGGGAGGACCCATCCCT
>CM044433.1:103277758-103293018 GCA_024363595.1 Xenopus borealis | reverse complement strand
TTACAGACTTAGGGGGCCAGCTGGTGGCACAAGTACAGACTTAGGGGGCAATGGTTGGTGTCAGAGGTACAGACTTGGGATACAATGGCTGGTGTCAGAGGTACAGACTTGGGATACAATGGCTGGTGGCAGAGGTACAGACTTGGGGTCAATGGCTGGTGGCACAGATACAGATTTGGGGGGCAATGGCTGGTGGCACAGGTACAGGGACAATATTTTGGCTTGCTAACACAGGTACAGATTGGGAGCAATATTTTTACTGTTCCTACACAGATACAGATTGGGGACAATATTTTGGCTGCTACTGGCTGGCACAGATACAGATTGGGAGCAATATTTTGGGTGCTGCTGACACAGGTACAGGTTAGGAGCAGGCTGGCTGACACACATACAGTTTGATTTATTAATGTGCTATAAGGTTTCTTTATTTAAGAAAAAGTGAATAGGTGGGAAATGGTCATACAGGTGGGGGCGCTGATTGTACACCTTGCCTTAGGGTGCCAGACTAGTTGGCCCGGCCCTGTCAGAGACCAGTCGGAACCTTCTACCCAAAAGGTTATAGCTTAGTTCAAGGCCCACTTAATGGCCAGGCATTCTCGCTCAACTATTGCATGATTTTTTTATGATGCAGTCAGCTTTCTACTGAGTAATAACACAGGCTGCTCTTCCCCAATAATTACCTGTGATAATACAGCTCCCAGACCTACATCTGGACAATAAACTCCTTGGAGAATCTGGAGCCACCAAGATGGGGTGGTGACAAAGTGCAGACCTAAGCTCCAGAAAGGCCTTTTCAGCATCCGTGTTCCCAGGGCCGGAACTGCCGGAACTGCCGGGACTCCCAGTCCCTACTAAAGATGACAATGTCATCCAGGTAAACGGATGTGTACCTCTGATGGGACCTCAAAAGTGTGTCCGTTGCCTTTTGGAACATAGCTGGGTTTGTTTGTAAACCAAAGAGCATGCTCCTAAAAATGGCCATCTGGAGTGGAGAATGCTGTTTTCTCCTTTGCTACCTGTGTTAGGGGTATTTGCCAAAATCCCTTGGTGAGGTCCATAGTGGTGATATACATCGGGCAGGACCCACCCTCTCTATAAGTTCATCTACCCGAGGCATGGGATAGGCATCAAATTTGGAAACTTCGTTATATTTTTGTAAATCATTGCAGAATCGAAGAGTACTGTTGGGCTTGGGTACCAACACGATGGGACTCGACCATTCACTCAGCGACTCTTCAATGACTCCCAACTCCAGTATCTTTATTTCCTTTGAGACAGCCTTCCTGCAAGCCTCTGGGATGCGGTACAGCTTGAAACATACCTTTACTCCTGGCTCTGTAATTATGTCATGCTCTATGACATTAGTGGTCCAGGCAAATCAGAATCTGGGCTTTTGAGAAGGCTGTTGCCACCAAGACACTCTCAGCACCAACCCAAGATTCACACTAGCCAGTACCGAAACAGGTTCTCTATCTTTCCAAAGCTTTAACAAATTTATGTGATAGATTTGGTAGGGATTTCTCTTACCAGGTTGGTGAACTTTACAGTTCACCTCATCCACTTTTTCTACAATTTCCAATGGGCCCTGCCATCTGGCCAAGAATTTGCTCTCTACAGTGGGGATTAATACTGACACTCTATCGCCCTCCTGAAATTGGCTCATCTTAGCGGATCGGTTGTATACCCGGCGCTGAGCCTCTTGGGCACTTTGCATGTGTTCCTTAACCAGGGGCATAACTCCTGCGATCCTTTCCATCATTTGAGAGATACAGTATACTCCAAAACACTTTTGTGGGGAGTAGCTTCTCTCCTAAGCCTCCTTTACAACATCAAGCAGTCCCCTTGGCCTGCGCTCGTACACTAACTCAAAGGGGGAGAACCCTGTGGATGCCTGAGGCACCTCTCAAATGGCGAATAGAAGAGCAGATAATAAACAATTGCTTTGAGTTACTTTTGATAAATATACAATCACCTGGATGAATGAGAATCTTCATAGTTGTAATAAACAATCCCAATCCTTACCACCCAATTAAACATTGTTATTAAAGGGGTTGTTCACCTTTGAGTTAACTTTTAATATAATGTAGAGAGGGATATTCTGAGACAATTTGCAATTGGTTTTCATTTTTTATTGTTTGTGGTTTTATAGTTATTTAGCTTTTTACTCAGCAGCTCTCTAGTTTGCAGTGTCAGCAATTTGGTTTCTATGGTACACATTACCCTAGCAACCCTGCATTGATTTGAATAAGAGACTGGAATATGAATAGGAGATGGACTGAATAGAATGATAAGTAATAAAACGTGGCAGTAACAATACATTTGTAGCCTTACAGAACATTTGTTTTTAGATGGTGTCAGTGACCCCCATTTGAAAGCTGAAAAGAAAAAGAAGAAAATTGCTAATCATTGAAAAAACTATGAAAAATAAATAATGAAAACCAATTGAAAAGTTTCTTAGAATTGGCCCTTCTACAATATATTAAAAGTTAACTTGAAGGTGAACCACCCCTTTAAGGTCTAATTAAAACGTTTGACCAAGCTGTCTGTCTGAGGATGGTAAACAGACGTACGTAACTACTTTTTCTGGAACAAGTTACACACCGGCCATAACCTTTTACATGAATGGGGTACCTTGGTCAGTAAGTATCTCCTTGGGAAAACCTGTCCTTGAAAACATTAGGAACAGCACCCGTGCAATGGCTTTAGGGCAGGCATTACTCTAGGGAATAGCTTCTGGGTATCTGGTGGTATAATCAAGGATCACCAAGATATACTGATACTGCCCTTGGACAGATTTTACCGGGGGACCTACCAAATCCATGGCTATATGTTCAAATGGTACCTCAATAATGGGTAAGGGCACCAAGGGGGCTACAAAAATGAGATGCCGGGGCTGTTAACTGGCAGGTGGGACAGGACGCACAGTAGATTTTTACTTCAGACTTTAAACCTGGCCAGTAAAACCGGTCTGTGATTCGTGCTTCGGTCTTCTCTGCCCTCAAGTGTCCACCCAGAGCATCATTATGCGCTAGGTCAAGTACCATATGTCTGTATGGCCGGGGAACTAACAGTTGTTCAACAACCTCCTCACGGAGATTGGTGACTCTATAAAGTAGATTGCTATTTACAGCAAAGTGTGGCCAACGGTTATCTGCACCTGGTTCTTGGGGAACAGCATTTATCACCACCACTTGCTCTCTACCATTAACTAAGGTAGGATCCTGCACCTGGGCAGTGCTAAAGGCTCCCCTTGACACATCCAGATCAGGAGATATGGGATTTGATGAATCCTCCTCATCATCCTCCCCTAGCATTACCTGTAACGGTGAGAAATCTCCCCCCCCCAAGAGGTCAGCTCGATCTTCTCAGGGGGTCCTCAGTTACCTTATTACTTTGGGGCAATGACACAATATCAATTTGAAAATCATACATTACATAATTTTCAACATCACTGGGTATATTAATTATCACATCCCTTGGGTTTTGGGGACCCAATCCTACCCTCAAGTCAGTGGTTTTCTTCTCCACACTTTCCCACAATTGCCAGAACTTTGGAAAATCACATCCCAAAATAGTGGTGTGTAACAGTTTACTCACCACCCCAACTTCATACACCATGGATTCTCCGACAATAGTGATGGTCACTGGGACTAGCAGGTAGGACCAGATATCCCCATGGATGCAAACTACCTGGAGTGATTTGGCTGCTGGTTCGAATTCTCCAATAACACTGTCTAGTACCAGGGTTACCATACTCCCCGAATCTAGGAGAGCCTTGATGGGGACCTGATTGATGTAAACAGAACACTCAAATTGCCTCTCCAACAAGTCAGGGAATGCTGTGTAAACTGTGCATAACAGGAAAGCTGCTTGAGATCCCCTCGGTGGTCTCATCCTTCCATGGGCACTGTGCTTTAGTATGCACCCAGGCTTGACACCTCCAGCACTGCACGTTCCCCCCTTCCGGGGTGAAGAGGTATCTTTGGGTGAGCCTTGTTGGGCAGGTGATGACACTTGTCCACTTTCTTTCACACTAAGCCTAGGGCACTGCGGTGACCTTTTCCTGGCCCATGTATTCTCCTCCGGACTTGAGATGGTGAATGGTCACTGACAGATGGGAGCAAGTAGTTCCTCTGTAGCTGTGTACCTCTCAACCAGCTGATCCGCGGTTTTGGGTCCCCATGACTTACTCAACGCTGTAGGTCAACAGGGAGGGACCGAAGCTATCGATCTGTCACAACCTGCTCCACAATCTGGGTTTCATTCAGATCCCCTGCAGCCACTTGGTGACTAAATGGATAAGGTTGTACATCTGTGACCTAGGCGGTAGGTTGGTTTAATATTTCCACCTGTGTGCCCTCTGGGCTCTGACTGCAGTGGTTACCCCTAGGTGGGCCAGGATCTCTGCCTTTAGCCGATCATAATTCATGGCATCGTCTGGGTTAAGATCTAAATAGGCCTTCTGTGGATCGCCAGACAGAAATGGATCTAATAGACCTGCCCATTTATCTCAGGGCCACCCTTCTCGCTCTGCAGTCCTCTCAAACATGGTAAGAAAAGTCTCCACATCATCCGTGGGACTCAACTCTTGGAGAAAATTACTTGCCCGGATGGTTACCGAGTTCCCCTGTGCCACGGCAATGGACTCCCGTCCTGGAGCAAACTGCTATACAGCCTCAGCCAACACCTTGGCTTGGGTAAGTGTAGCCTCTTGTAAGGCAGTTTCCTGTAAATCTACAGCCTCTCGCAAAGCCAATAACTGAGCCTCTTTGGAGGGCTGTTGCGCAGATAGCTGGGCCTCAAGGCTCTTTTGCTGGGCCTCTAGGCTCTTTTGCTGGGCCTCTGTAGCCTGCTGTTGCATGACCATGCTCTGCTGAAGCTGAACTGTAGCTCAAGACATTTGCTGCAACAGTTCCTCCATCTTAAGGAAAATAGGTTACTGGCTCTTTAAATGTCAGTTTTCAAAAAACTGCCTGCCCGCATCCAAGCACAAGTTTGCAGCAGGGGTTTTTGACTTAATTTAGTTTTGGGAACAATGTGGTTAAATGTTTTTATAGGGTGGGGCTCATGTGGTTATATTAATGGGTGTGGGGGGGGGTTTATACTACATGCTTCTGATGAAGTGGCGAGATGCCACGAAACGTGTCAAGCGTGGAGTAATGTCACATGTATATGACTTTTGTTTTTAACCAAGTTTCAATAAACAGAATATTATTTCTCCAACCACCTGGTGTTCCATGCAACTGTTGCTATTTGTACTGCCAAGTTTTGCCTGGATCCGGAGTGGTTATTACGTGCAGCACAGGTGTGTTAGGAATCTCAGATATTGTGTATGGTGAGTGCTCGCAATTAAAACTTTCACCATGGTGGGATGTTTATTGCAATAAAACAATATAAAACATTTGTTAGTAGATGCTAATGTTCCCTCTATGTTTCGTATTTGAAAATGTCTTTAGTGCACACATTTTAAACTTGTTTGTGCAATTTTAAAAATTGGGTGCTCTGGTCAGAATAAATATAAAATTATTTGTGTGCAGCATAATTTGTTGTGTGCACTGGTCCCACAGTGTGTAAGTAAACAAGGGCACAGCTAAGAGGTAACATTGCCTGCTGTTGCTGTAACTGCATTTTAAGCAACAAGAGAAACAACTCTACATGTAAATGATGTATAATCTGTGTGAAGCCCAGCAGACGTGCTATATAATTTAATAATACTAATAATTCTAACTACACTAGACTAATCCAGATGCCAGAGGTTAGAAAATTAGAGCCACAATCTCTCACTCTGTAAAACCCTTTAATCCCTGTTTTTGTCTTTCTGACAGAATGGGAAGATATGCCGAATGGTGAATATATTGATGTCATGCCAGAAGACGATGAGATCAACGAATCATACGATGATGTTCAGTTTTAGTGTCAAATAGAACCATTGAACAAATTATATTGGGCCACAAATACAGCCAAGTCCCTTACTTATTAGCAGGATGAGATTGCTTTGTGTTCTGTTTCATAGACAACTCAGTTTGAAAAACCCATGACTTTTCAGTGGGAAAACCTGTGTTTTAAACATGATTTACTTATGTGCCTGCTAAGCTTTAGTGTATATCCTAAAAATGAGAAGTAAGGGACAGTAAATGCAGGTGATATGTGTTTCCAAGAGTTCCATACAACTGTAGAACCATTTATGGATCAGATATAAAAAGTTAACTAGACCACTGAAAGGATTCAAATTTGGTTAATCTGAAATCTGCAAATGAGCTGAACGTAACAGGATTTAGTGTGACCCTACTTGATGTTAATGATATTAATATGGAAGAAAGGTAGAAAGGGAGATGCAAAAGCTGATAATGTTTTGCCACAGAAGGTGGGAGTTTGGTTACATCTGAAAACTTTTTCAAGTACAAACACCCTGCTGTCCTACAAATGGGATTAGGGTCTTTTTGTGGTTATTTTATTAAGAATGATTGAGTACAATAAATATATGCTGGCCTTGGCTGCTTAGTTGGGTATTCTAAAATGTTTGTTACTGGGTGGATAATTAACATGGGGTTTCCTGATACTAATAAAATGAATATAATTTGTATTAAATATATGTATGTTGTTTTCAGTACTTTGTTTTCTAATTTTGTTTTGTATATTATCTTTCATTTTTAGATTGATACCTTCTTGCAATTAGATTGATTTATTAGATTAGAAACAACTATTTTAATTCAAATTATAAAATAAAGATGACTGTAAAACAAATACATAAATATGAGTAATAGGAAAATACAGGTAGAACAGTCAGGGGGTTCCAAACTGCTCTCCACCTAACACAAAGGATTATAACGTTGAGGCACACACGAAATTAGTAAGGATTCCAGTAGTACAGTCAGAGCTACAATTATTATTTCATTTGCTCCTCAGGAACACTAAATAAATGAGTTGGGAAATATGTATGCACAGGGGACATGAGGTCTCAATACAGTGGCAAAAATAAGAGCCCATGGGGCCCCAGGTCCTGAGCGGGGCCTGTCTGAACAGACAAACTGCTGCAGCAGCAGTACTCAAATGACTGTTGTATTTTTGTTTACTGCTGACCTTGGAAATTTTTGTGTGAGGGGCCTGAAATTTGTTTTGCATGACTCCTCCAAGGTTAAACAAAAGCAAAAATTTTTAGATATTTACTGTCATGTTAAATATAGGAGCCCAGATGATATATAAAAAGTAGAAAATCTTTATTTAAAACATGCTTAAGCCTGACGTGTTTTGTGCCAAGATTGGGCACTTACTCATAGACTCTCCCAAGGTTACTCCACTATTCCTATGTATGCATGCATACTATGCATCTAGTAATTCAAAATTATTTGGAGAGCAAAATTCCTCTTTATAGCAATTTTATTTTATTATGCAGAAAAGTCCTGCACGACATGTTTCGGCTACAACAGCCTTCATCAGGTGCATAATAAACATTGACATAACAAGCCTTTTATCCCTTTCACCCCACCAACAACACACACAAGCTCCATATACTGGCCATGTGTCTAAATGAACAGAAGTACTGCCATCTTGTGGCCTACTAACAGAAAACACCTTTCATAGTATAACGATTAGTATCATTACATTTGTTTACCTAGTTGCAACAATGTATCCACATTTCCAAACTTGTAATAAAGTATCATCCTACCACAGTAGCATCATGGCAGTCTGTTATCATGTAAGATTATAGTCCATATTTGTATTTCTTTGTATCTGCAAAAGAAACCTGTTGTTAGCAAGTATGCAAGCATATATTACAGGAAACACTTATAGCTAAATGCTTCATTCATCCCTCGAGGCGCCACCATATCCAATGTATGAATCCACCTGGCTTCTTTCTGTAGAAGTAAGCGCTTTTTATCTCCGCCTCTTTGGGGCAATTGTATTCTTTCAAGGACTAACCACCGCAGTGTGGAAGTATTATGTTTGTTTAAATGAAAGTGTTCACCCACTGGTGTATGTGTCTTCTTGTTCCCTGGGTCAAAATTAGAAATGGAGTATTTGTGTTCCCTAATCCTGATTTTTATTTGCCTTGAAGTCTGTCCAATATATAATTTTCCACATGGGCACTTTAGTGCGTATATAACTGAATCTGTGTCACAGGTAAAGTAGTCCCTTATGGGGATCCTGTGTCCTTTGTGTGGATGTGTAAATGTATCTCCTTTTATTATTGAACTACAGTTCCCACAGTTCAGGCATGGGAATGTACCGAATTTCGGTGGACCTAGGAACCTATTTTTGGGAGGATTACCACTTTCTTTTAAATCAGTTTTCACCAGTTTATCTGCTAAGTTCCTCCCCCTTGTGTAAGAAAATAGTGGAGGCTTTTTACAGTATTTTCCCACATTACAATCTTTCTGTAGGATTGACCAGTGATGTGATATCATCTTTTCCAATTTCTTACTGACTGGTCCATACTGGCTTACAAATGGAATTCTCTGTTCACTCCGTGGTTTTGTTCCAGTTTTCATCAAAAGCTTTTTTCTATCAAGTCTCAAAACTTCATCCCTTACCTTACATAGGGAATTGTGATCATAGCCCTTCTCCACAAATTTCGTTATCAATTTGTTTGCACTATTCAGATATTTATCATCACTTGAGGCGATACGCCTTACCCTCAAGAATTGGCCCTTTGGTATGCCTTTCAATGTATTCGGCATATGGAAGCTCTCTGGTCTTAAAATATTATTTCTCTCTGCTGGTTTGGAGTACAAATCTGTAGTAATAGTACCATCAACATTTGATATCAGTACATCCAAATAGTGAATGTTACTTCTAGCAAATTCTGCCGTAAATTTTATCGAACCATGTTGAGAGTTTATGTCCTCTAAGAAACAATTGAGGTCAGTTTCTCCAGACTTCCAAATGAAAAATATGTCGTCCACATACCTGTAATAACAGTGTATGTGTTCAACATATAATGAATTGTGCAAAATCAGTTTGTTTTCCAATGCTGCCATAAAAATGTTTGCATAACTGGGCGCCAAGTTACTGCCCATTGCGGTCCCTTGGACCTGTATGTAATAATCTCTTCCAAATCTGAAGTAGTTACACTTCAACACCAACGTGAGTAATTCCAATAGGAAGTAAATCATGGAGTGTGGTAATTTAGTCTGCAGTAATGCTTCCTCTATATAATGTATTCCCTCTTCGTGTGGGATTGAGGTGTATAGAGATTGGACATCTATACTGCATAGCAGCCAATCAGGTGATACTGGGCCAATTTCTTGCAATCTTTGCAAAAAGTCAGTAGTGTCACGTAGGCATTGCGGAATGTTCTTTACAATATCCTGCAAATGTGCATCAACAAATTGTGACAAAGGCTGCAAGATCGATCCAACACCAGACACGATTGGTCTGCCTGGTGGATTTTCTAAGTTTTTGTGTACTTTAGGTAGCAAGTAAAGCACTGGAATTCTCGGATGGGTTACTGTCAGAAATTCGACATTCTTTTTGGTAATAGTACCACAATCGAATGCCGAATTTACACACATATCAATTTTTTTCTTAATTTCCCAAGTGGGATCGTTTTGTAACTGCCTATAGTGTGTCTGGTCTTGCAATTGCGTCAATGCCTCTTTTTCATATGCTTCCCTGTTCAATATCACAGTTGTTCCACCTTTGTCTGCTTTTTTTATGACAATATCCCTATTGTTACACAAATTATCAATAGCTGATTTTTCCTCTCTAGTAATATTGTGCTTTACATTTTTTACATCAAAGTCATCCCATATTTTTTCCGCTTCATGCAAGACAACATTTTCAAACGTGGTGAGTGCATCATTATGTATCTCAGGAATATATCCACTTTTGGGTTTCAATCTATCTACCATAGACATATCGGTCTCAAAACCTGCTGTATCTTTGAAGCACATTTTCAATTTAATTCTGCGCATAAACTTAAATAGGGAAACCTTCCAGGAAAATAAATCAGGTATATATGTTGGAATAAAACCCAAACCTTTGTTAATAATCCTATCCTCTGTTACAGTCAATGAATAGTCTGATAGATTAATACACATGTTATTTACCTCAGACCCTTTCACGGTCTGTAGAACTGTGTCTTGGTTAGTGTCCAAGTGGAGCGGTGATACATTCCTTCCCTGCCAGCTCCTCCGTCGCTGTCTCCTGTTGCGCTGCTTTCCTGATCCACCCTGTACCCTCCTCCAGTTCGGGAACGCCGGTCCTGTGTAAAAAACGGCTGTCTCCTTCACATATTGCTCCATTCGCGGTCACCATAGGAACCCTCCGATTCACTTCCTGTGTATGCGCCTGCTGCTGGCCTCTCATGGTGTCCCACGTGGTCTGCGCTGCGGTGTCCAGGCAATTCCATCCTTCTCTCCCGCTGCTGCCGATGCGGTTCAATCTGCCACTGGTAGACCTGTCCTAGCGCATAATCCCTGGTATCTCTTTCAACTTACGCAGCTTCCTGGTTAGTACTTCTTTTTTGAGCTTATCGATTGATTGTTGTATATCCTGTAGATTCTTTTCATATTCAGAAGCAGAGCTCACCGATGCTTCCAATGCAGCTTTGGTTGTAGCAATATCATCTCTCACTTTGGCTATCTCCAACTGCAGATATTCAATGGTCAGTACCATGGCATCTAGGCTCGCTTTATTCCAGATACCCTCCCATTTCTCCAAGAACTCCTTATTTTCTATGCAATGCAGGGGTTGTATCCCACTTCTCAAGCCTCTTGGTATTCTTTTAGCTCTTACATATTCCACAAGTGTCAAACTGTGTAAACGGTGGTTTGCTTCTTTCTTTGATAAATTCAATAACTTGTTGTTGGTGGGGTGAAAGGGATAAAAGGCTTGTTATGTCAATGTTTATTATGCACCTGATGAAGGCTGTTGTAGCCGAAAGCAGGACTTTTCTGCATAATAAAATGAAATTGCTATAAAGAGGAATTTTGCTCTCCAACTAATTTTGAATTACTAGGAATTTTACACACTGACACGGAGTGTGCGGTTGTTGAGAAGCAGTATACGGATTACTGGGACTTTTTTTCATTTACTATGCATCTATACTATGCATACTGGGCATCAAGTTGTTTGGTGAACCCCTGGTGCATCTATTTTGGTATGTGGGAGATAAGATGCTGGAAAATGCAAGATTTGAGATGATATAATCAAAATATATAATATTTAATCAAAATGATTAATTTTAGGACTGATTTGAGGCTTGTTAGTTTGGAGTATAAAGATGTAGTCACCCATTTTGGATTTGGCAGAATGCATCCTTACCAATAATGGGTCAGATTCACATCAGTGAGAAAAAGTTCTCTCATAGTTACATAGTTAAATTGGGTTGAAAAAAGACAAAGTCCATCAAGTTCAACCCCTCCAAATTAAAACCCAGCATACACACACACACACACCCCTCCAGTCTTTTACACAAACGATATATGCCCATAACTATACTAACTGTAGAGTTTAGTATCAAAATAGCCTTTGATATTGTGTCTGTCATCCAAGCCCCTTTTGAAAGCATCAACAGAATCAGCCAGCACAACATCACCCGGCAGTGCATTCCACAACCTCACTGTCCTCACTGTGAAGAACCACCTACGCTGCTTCAAATGAAAGTCATTTCCGTTTAGTCTGAAGGGGGGGCCTCTGGTGCGGTGATCTGCTTTATGGGTAAAAATGTCCTCTAATGTATTTGTAAAGTGTAATCATGTCCCCTTGCAAGCACCTTTTTTCCAGAGAAAACAACCCCAACCTGGAAAGTCTACCCTCATAATTTAAGTCTTACATCCCTCTAACCAGTTTAGTTGCACGTCTCTGCACTCTCTCCAGCTCATTTACATCTCTCCTAAGGATTGGAGTCCAAAACTGCACTGCATACTCCAGATGAGGCCTAACTAGGGATCTATAAAGAGGTATAATTATGTTTTCATCCCTTGAGTTTATGCCCTTTTTTATGCAGGACAGAACCCTATTAGCTTTAGTAGCTACAGAATGACACTGCCCAGAATTAGACAATATAAAAATCCCAAGATCCTTCTCATTTAAGGAAGCTCCCAACAAGCTGCCATTTAGTGTATAACTTGCATTTATATTGTTTTTGCCAAAGTGCATAACCTTGCATATATCAACATTGAACCTAATTTTCCAGTTTGCTGCCCAGTTTCCCAACTTAGACAAATCACTCTGCAAAATGGCAGAATCCTGCATGGAAGCTATAGTTCTGCACAATTTAGTATCATCTGCAAAAATAGAAACCATACTTTTAATGCCCACATCTAGATCATTAGTAAACAAGTTGAAAAGCAAGGGACCCAGTATAGAGCCCTGCGGTACACCACTAACAACACTGGTCCAATTAGAAAATGTAACATTTACCACCACTCTTTGTAATCTATCCTTTAGCCGGTTCTCTATTCAGTTACAAATGCTATGTTCCAGGCCAACATTCCTTAATTTAACCAGTAAACTTTTGTGTGGCACTGTATGAAATGCTTTAGCGAAGTCTAAGTAAATCACATCCACAGCCATCCCAGAATCGAGGTCCCTGCTTACCTTCTCATAAAAAGAAATTAAGTTAGTCTGGCAAGATCTATTATGCATAAAACCATGCTGGCACAAACTGATAGTATTATTATCTGCTATGAAATCCATTATCCTATCCTTTATTAATCGTTTGAAAAGCTTTCCTACCACCGATGTCAGACTAACTGGCCTGTAGTTTTGAGGCAGAGAATGGGATCCCTTTTTGAATAGCGGCACCACATTAGCTATTCGCCAGTCTCTTGGCACCATGACAGACCTTGATGAATCCTGAAAAATTAAGTAGAGAGATTTGGCAATCACAGAGCTAAGCTCATTAATTACCCTGGGATGAATCCTATCTGGCCCTGGACCTTTGTTTATCTTAACATGTTCTAGTCTCTTGAATTTCAGCATGTGTGAACCATGCATCATTAGATGTATTATTAGAAGTGGGACTATTAATAAGGAAAACTTCATTAGCTGGTTCCTCATTTGTGTAGACTGACGAAAAGTATGCATTCAGAATCTGAGCTTTTTGCTTGTCATCAACCAGCTGACCCCCCTCTGATAATAAAGGTCCTACCCCTTCCTTTTTAATTTTTTACTATTAATATATTTAAAAATAATTTTGGATTCTTTTTCCTGCTTACTGCTATATCCTTTTCCATATCGATTTTAGCTTGCTTTATTTATTGTCCTCATTGTACCTTATAAAGGATTCAGTTGTCCCAGCTAACGTGAAAGCCTTAAAAGCACGTCTTTTCTTACCCACCTCAACACCAACACTTCTATTGAAACAAAAAGGTTTTGCTTTGCTACAACATTCCTTGCTTACAAGTGGAATATACTGACGTATATTTATTAAGCAGCATTTTAAAGATTTTCCATTTTTGTTCAGTTTTTAACCCTGTGAAAAGCATTTCCCACTTAATATGTTGCAGAGATACCCTTATACTGTCAAAGTTTGCACGCCTGAAATTCAATGTTTTAGTTACTCTCTTATAGGATTGTCTCTGCAACAGAATCTCAAAGGAGACCATGTTGTGATCACTATTTCCTAAATGCTCACCCACACAAATGCTAGAGATGAGTTCAGCATTATTAGTTATTGCAAGATCCAAAAGAGAGTTATTCCTAGTAGGTTCTTGAATGAGCTGGGATTAAAACTTGTATATTTACAAACCTACTTGTTTAGCTGTCTTGGCAACCCCATTACCCCAATCAATGTCTGGATAATTGAAGTCACCCATAATAATAACTTGACCTAGTTGTGAAGCTGCTTCTCTCATGGTTTATCACATGAAAACTCATGGAAGGGATTCAATTTGAAGAGAAAAAACGTTACTCCAAATTCAGGTTAAGTTTTTTCTCAAAGACTTCATGTAATATTTTCCATGAGTTTTCAGCGGCAGGGCCAGCCTGGCCAGGCTCCCTGTGCAGCCATGGCCGATAATAGCATCCAACAGGTGCACCTGCATACCTGAGCCTGCATATGCAAAAAAGCACACGCGCATGTGTGAAAAAGCATGTGTGAAAGAGTGGGGACTGGACAAGGGGGTAGGAGAGGCAGAGAAGCAGTGGTGGAACTACTGGGGGTGTAGATGGTGCCCCTGCACCCAGTCCTCACTTTAGTCAAGACTGAGACGTGAGAGGATCTCTCTGCAGCTCTAATATTTTTTTTAGGGTTTCTTGTTCACATCACTGTACATTATAATGAAGGGGAAGCATAATACTAAAGGGATCCTGCCATGGATTTTTTTTCAAAATGCATCAGTTAATAGTGCTGCTCCAGCAAAATTATGCAATGAAATCCATTTCTCAAAATAGCAAACAGATTATTTTATATTTCATTTTGAAATCTGACATGGGGCTAGACATATTGTCAATTTCCCAGCTGCCCCAAGTCATGTGACTTGTGCTCTGATAAACTTCAATCACTCTTTACTGCTGTACTGCAAGTTGGAGTGATATCCCCCCTCCTTTTCCCCCAACCAGCAGCCTAACAAAAGAACAATGAGAAGGTAACCAGATAACAGCTCCCTAACACAAGATAACAGCTGCCTGGTAGATCTAAGAACAGCACTCAGTAGTAAAAACCCATGTCCAACTGCGTACTATTCAGTTACATTGAAAAGGAAAAACAACAGCCTGCCAGAAAGCAGTTCCCTCCTAAAGTGCTGGCACAAGTCACATGACCTGTGCAGCTGGGAAATTGACAATATGTCTAGCCCCATGTCTGATTTCAAAACTGAATATCAAAAAAATCTGTTTGCTCTTTTGAGAAATGGATTTCCAGTCTACTGGAGAAGCAATATTAACTTATGCGTTTAAAAAAAGACAAAAAACGTTTTCCCATGACATTTTCCCTTAAGATACTGTATGTGTGACACAATGGGGGGAAGTCACAAAAGTGTCGGTAAAATAAGTAAAAAAACGTGGTTGAAATGCACCTCTCACCTTTCCTTGATGTTCCTGCTTTTTAGTGGTGCAATTCTCCCTAGACGGTCGGCACATGTCAGTACAATGTGAAGAAAAGATACGAGAGAATCGCACCATATATTCTGCATGTGGGGAACTCCCCTGTTTATTGTGACAACCTGTGCATCAATGTTTCGGGGGGGAATAAACCACCCTTCCTAAGGATACATTCAACAGTGCTACTTACAATTTTTAAAGAATAGGATAACAACAAGTCCCAGTGGCGTAACTAGGGAGGAAGCAGACCCCCGCAGCTGCGGGGGGGGGGG
>CM044433.1:103178683-103258712 GCA_024363595.1 Xenopus borealis | reverse complement strand
CAAGTGTCACCCCTGTAGAAAGTAGTTTCTACGTGGGGTGGCACTTAAAGGGTTAAAGATATTGATATACACTAAAAATGGATTTAAGGCTAAATAAGGCATTCTTAGAATTTATACATCTAACACGATTTGCTACATCTGTATTAATCATGGTCTGCACTTGGAGGCACAGACCTATATAGAGTGCTTCTGTCCACAAGAATGGTATTTCTTCCACTCTAGGTAAACTTCGAGTTCCGAAACCAGTAAACTAGAATTCAGCAAAGCCCTCCAAAAAAGGAATCAAACATCACGTAGGCTATTAAAATCTTCAGACAGTTCAAGGGACCTCTGCCATTGACATCTGCATGACCGTGACAGGTTTTAGATGGTGTGTTTTCAGATTTAAGCTATTTCAAGGGCTAGGTATAATAAACCTTGAAAATTTGGAGTTTGTTTTAAAAAATAAACAATTATAAATAACCCCCTTATTATAATACATTACTTTTTATTAATCATTTTTCTGTTCAGGTCCTCTCCAGTTCGTACTCCAGTGCCTTTTTTAAATCAATGTATGGTAATGCAGGGTAATTTGGACCATAGCAACCAGACAGCTGAAATGGCTAACTGTAGAGCTGCTGAATAAATAGTTAAATAACTCAAAAAACACAATTAATAAAAAATTGTCTCAGAATATCACTCTGGTGATAGACAAAGAGGAAATTCACACTTTAGTAACTATGCCCCTCAGTATTTAGGTTAATATTATACTGGGTAAATAAACATGTTTACAAACACAAATATTTGGGATTTTGAGGAGTCACTTTTGGAATCTGGCATCAATATCCCTAAAAAAAGGGGTTTGCTTACCTTTCTTTCTTTCTTACATTTCAGTATAGTGATTTTATGTTACAGTATATTGTCTTTATTTTATATCACAAGTAATAGAAGCAATCAAGTGGTTACCTTGTAGAATATTCAATCTTGGTATACTGTACATCCAAATACAATCTATATATAGCCCCTACAATATTTCTTGCAATGGAAACACGTTAGAGGGAACACTGGCTATGTCCCTATTCAACTGCCTGTGCTGTTTAGTTCCAGTGTAGTTATAACTGAGTGTCACACAACTATTGTGTGTGCTGCCCTGTGGTCTCTTTATTTTGGGACTGCTCTCATGTGTGACTGTATGTGTATGTGTGTGCGCATGCAAACAATACCTTACGAAAACCTTCTTCTGCTACAGTTGACTACGCAAGCAATACTAAAAAAAAAAAACGTACATTTTTTTATTACAATAAAGAATTAACGCAAGAGCTGAAAACTAGCAAATAAGTTTGTGTGCTGGGCATTCACAAGTTCATAATAGGCAAATATTTGGATTTAACAAACCTTTAAACTCCTAATGTGAAGTAAATGTCACAGTGCAGGATGTTCAGGTCACTAATCCAAGCTCCCTGTTGTTGCTCAATGGCCGCATCAAACAACCAAATTATAGCAAAACCTCCTATATTATATACATCACATATTAGCTATTGTCTAGTAACAGTTAAGACTACTGAGTCCAGCTTTGTGGTTCGCAAATTATTGCTGCTTGCCTAATTCGGATAAGGATAGTGCTATTCTACTTCGGTTTGCAGTTGGTCACTTTTATGCCACGTAATGTCTAAATTATTTTCTTGTTCTGGACATGGCCAGGTTATGGACTTTTGGGTCTCCCTGACCTTTGCAACCTTTAACGGGTTTAGTTACTGTAAATTACTGTAAATTGTTCCCAAGCTTGTAAGAATGTAAGCTCTGACACAGGGCTCTGTAATCCTACTATTTCATCCTTTTTAAATCCCATGTTTGTTAGAATATTATTTGCAAGGTGCATAATTAATTGCCCCTATATTAATAAATGACAATGATGAAAAGAGGACAAGGGTAATAAAAAAAAAGGATACTGAAACTAGCCTCAGAATTGTGTTTTTTAGTTAGACTAACCCAGTAACATCAAAAATAAAATGTTAAAAATGCGTTAATATACATAGAAAAATACGCCAAGACAAATTAAACTTGAAAATCGCAAAGCCATATATGCCGAAACTCTGCTTTGGCTCGTCTTCATAAAAGACGACAATCCTTTGTGCGGAACTCGATTTCTCCTCCCTGGCTATCTCCTGTAAAGGAAGGTAGGCAGGAGAAATTGAGCGCCACACAATGGATCACCCAATTGTGAAGAGGAGCGGAAGCATCTTCTTCGTTGTCCCGACGGCTTTTTCGGCGCATGCGCAGTAGGACCCATTTGTCAGTTGGTTCACAAAGTTCAATCGGAAAATTTTGTGAACTTCAGGTGCCTGCGCAGTAGTACCTACTGGCAAATGCGTCCTACTGCGCATGCGCCGTTGGAACAAGGAAGAAGACGGTGCGGCAGAACATGGCGCCCGTAACCTTCCAGAAAGGGACCTGCTCTTTGGGGTAATTTACACGTATGGGGCAATAGCCCCGGGGAGGAGGGAAGGGTTTTAGCACCAGCAGGGTTGAACTCTCCTTTAAAGGGATCCTGTCATGGGAAAACTTTTTTTTTTTTTTTTAAATGCATCAGTTAATAGTGCTGCTCCAGTAGACTTCTGCACTGAAATCTATTTCTCAAAAGAACAAACAGATTTTTTTATATTCCGTTTTGAAATATGACATGGGGCTAGACATTTTGTAAATTTTCCAGCTGCCCCAAGTCATGTGACTTGTGCCAGCACTTTAAGAGGGAACTGCTTTCTGGCAGGCTGATGTTTTTCCTTATCAATGTGTAACTTAATAGTATGCAGTGGGACATGTGTTTTACTATTGAGTGCTGTTCTTAGATCTACCAGGCAGCTGTTATCTTTAGGGAGTTAGGCTTGGGCCACACGGTAAGATTTCAGGGAGATTAGTCGCCTGGCGACTAATCGCCGTGTCTAATCTCCCTGAATGGCTTGCCACCCGCCAGCGCTAAAGTCGCCTGCGCCTATTCACACGCGGCAATACGTTTTTCAAAGTCGCTCGAGGAAATTTCGAGCGACTTTGAAAAACGTATCGCCGCGTGTGAATAGGCGCAGGCGACTTTAGCGCTGGCGGGTGGCAAGCCATTCAGGGAGATTAGTCGCCTCAAAGACGCGGCGGTTAGTCACCAGGCGACTAATCTCCCTGAAATCTTCCCGTGTGGCCTAGCCCTTAGGGAGCTGTAATCTGGCTACCTTCCCATCAGTGGCGTAACTACCAGGGGAGCAGGGGGTGCAATTGCACCAGGGCCCACTCCCTCTCGGGGCCCACCAGAGAGGCTAGGAGAACTCCAATATCAGTAATTCATAGGGATAGAGCCCGATAGGGGGGCCCGGGTGCCAATCCTGCACCAGGGCCCACCAGCTAGTAGGTACGCCACTGCTTCCCATTGTTCTGTTGTTAGGCTGCTGGAGGGGAAAAGGGAGGGGTGATATCACTCCAACTTGCAGTACAGCAGTAAAGAGTGATTGAAGTTTATCAGAGCACAAGTTTGCTCTTTTGAGAAATGGATTTCAATGCAGAATTCTGCTGGAGCAGCACTATTAACTGATGCATTTTTAAAAAAAACTTTTTTCCCCATGACAGAATCCTTTTAAATGCAAATTTACACCTGAGCAGTAACCCATAGCAACCTATCAATAATTAGCTTTGGTCAGCCAGGTGGAAGGCAGTGACAACAAATACAGGACTGACTGTCATGGGCCACTAGTGGGACCTCACTGCAACTCCTAGGATCTCGCTCTCTCTCTCTGTGACACACCATTGCATGCACATCATACTCACAGGGTTGTTAATGGGACCGAAAGACATGTTGTTCTCTAGGACACGAGCAGCACAGACAGGAGACAACTCGGCTTGAAGTACTGACTGTACTTATAACGGTGCGGCAGTTCTGTACAAGGGAGGTGCCCGGTTATTACACGAGAAGGAGGGGCCTTACAATGGGGAAGTGCCGTGTGAAATCATATCAGTCACACAGGGGAGAGTGTGTGTGGGCTGGTACCGTGGGAGGAATCCATTGTGTGCAAATACAAAGCAACATGCTGTGCTCACAGCACTCGTGATTTACCCGCTACTTCCCATTAGTGTGTATATCTATATATAAAATAAGAAGTTACATTTTTTACTGCTACGTAAAAGAGGTGCTGCACCACAGATTTGTTGCTGCTCTTCGGTAGAAGTGATTGAGGGCTTTGCAATTCTTTTTCTGGTTCAACCAAAAAAAAGAAACATTGTTGCCAATATGGGGGTAATTTATAAAGTTTGTGCAGCGTATATTTATGTGCAAATGTTTTGCCCATGCTTTTTCCCAGGAATGGAGTACAAATCGGTCCTGGCATTTTAAGAGGCCCAAATAGTTCTCTACCAGCCCAATAAATAATGACTGTCTATGGGACCTTACAGCAGCCCCTCTGGCATTTGCCAGAACCCACAGATTGCCAGTCCAGGCCTGCTTTTTCCTGAACGCTACAATATTGCACTGCTATGTCCATCTTTCCGGTGAATTAGTTTTCACAAATGAG
Source organism: Xenopus borealis (assembly GCA_024363595.1). Taxonomy (NCBI): domain Eukaryota; kingdom Metazoa; phylum Chordata; class Amphibia; order Anura; family Pipidae; genus Xenopus; species Xenopus borealis. Next base: position 103,254,186 of record CM044433.1, on the reverse strand, counting down.
ACAGGTCTGTGTGTGAGTGTAGGTTGTTGTGCGCAAAAATAGTGTTGACAGTAACTTAAATTCGCAATTAGTGAACCAGTATTTTCTCTGCCACCAAAGTTGTGGCATAATTCAAACGCAGAGTGTGCACATAAATATTCACAATTTGAGTTTTTGCCATATTTAAAAAGCTCTTATAGACGACATTCACAGTGTGAAAAACAAATTCACAAATCTGTTTGTACACTCTTATTCAGTTTTCTAAATATAACCAGGCACAGGGCAAATATATTTACTGTGTGAATCATTCTGCCCTGCGCGAAGTTTATAAATGAGCCCCAATGTCTGAAAATAATTTCCAGGGAACCTTTGTTGCTGGGTTAGTAGCAGTGCCGGGCAATGCCGGCTGCGTGCGAGCCCCAGACAACCTGCCCACGTTGTGCTTTCTGTGGCCGTGCGCCAACGAGGTTGCGCATCCATGCTCAAGGAAGGATGCATGTGCGCACCTGTGTGCTAAATAGGATGTACATGTACCTTCTTTTTCAATGGTGGACTAGGGTTAGGCAGCTTTCATATGTGCCTGGCGCCCCCAAGCTTTGCACCCTAGGCACAAGCCTCTTCTATCTACTCCTATTTCCGGCTAGTGTTGCCACCCGGCCAGTTTTTCACCGGCTTAGCCGGTAAAACTTTGCCAAGGCCAGGGCCGGTATAATGTAGTTGCCGGTAATTTGTAATACACTTTTAAACAGCCCTTGGCCCTCCACCATTTTTTTTCAAGGTGCTGGGCATCGTGTTGTTCCGCCCCCTTTTACATCACTTGCGTGGCTCCATCCCTTTTCTATCATCAGTAGTCCCTTTTTGTTCCCGCCCCCCACTGGCCGGTAATATTTTTTAGAAAAGGTGGCAACCCTATTTCCGGCCCTAGTTAGTAGTAGTGGCCTGTGCAGGACTTGCCAAACCACCACCATACATACATGACTGACCAGCTGAGCACATATATTTGGCGAAATTTTTTGACCACCCCTAATTACCATGTATGTTTTACAAAATTTGGAAGTGTCACGGACGCCGCCCGGAGCATTCCCGGGAGCTCCGGGCGGCGCGTCCTCTCTGCGTGGCGGCGCATCCAAGATGGCGGCGCCCATGGCCGCCACGTGGTTTCGGCGCCGGCCGTGACGTCATCAAGCCGCGCCAGAGGCGCAATGGCGCCAAATTCAAAGTTAAAAGGACGCCGGAGACCCAGGTTCAATGCCCGAGTATAGCTCAACATTGCTATAGTGTTCCTGGGTCTCCTAGCCTTGATATTGATTCCTGATTTCCCGTTATTGATCTTCTGCCTGTTCCTGACTCTGAAACCTCGCTGCCTGCCTTTTGAACCTTTTGCCTGGACCTGACCTTGTTACTGGAATTCCCCTGATTGTACCTCGCCTAGACTCGCTGGATAAAGACTTCCTCCTTGATCCACACTACACCCCCCCCTCGTGGGAGCCGGAGGCCCCCGCTGACAGGAAGGTTGTGAAAGTTTGAACACATTTCTGTGGTTTTTATGTGTTTTGCTAATAAAGGTGAATTGCCCTTTAAGCTGTTAGTCTAAGTTCTCACAAGAGACCTGTTTATGTTAAATTGTTACAATTACTTATTTGCTTATCTCAAAAGTGTTACAAAGGTATGTTATTTGTACCTAGTGGCTGTTCTGGGTTCTCTGTTGCTTAAATATTAATTTTGGGGATAAACTTTTCCTTTAAGTTAAAGTTTGAGAAACCTTCTATCTTCTTCTGGCTGTTCAGTGCAGGAGATAAAAGAGAAGGTCGGGACATTTCAGTACAAATACAGGACTGTGGGTTGAGCTGTTAAAAGCGGGACTGTCCATCGCTGCCGTAAATTCGCCAGAGATGTAGATAGTCTAGCGCAACTTCGCACCCTGTAGCGAATTTGCACTCTGGTGAAGGGGGCGAAAATTTGCAAATTCAGTCATTTTTCTGAACGTTAGCCTGTTCGCCAGAGTTCACTTCGCCAGGTTAGAGCAGGCGAAGTAGATAGGAGATTTTGTAAAAAAAAGTTGTCCCAAAATAGTTGGGCGTGTTTTCCTTAACGTAGGGTGATAGAAAAAAAAATGAACGAAAAATTTTTTTTGGGTACCCTGCTCCCCCCTTAATTTCCTAACATAGGGAAAATATACTAGACTAGGGTCACAAGTGTAGGGCAATAAAACAACTAGATTAGGCTTTATTAGGGTTCCCTGGGCTTGTGTAGCGTAATGTTTGAACTGTAACTAGGGTTGCCACCCGGCCTGTGTTTTACCGGCCTAGCCGGTAAAACAGCCGCCAAGGCTGGGGTGGGTATTACAAATTTATCGGCAATGTAGCTGCCAGTAAATTTGTAATACCCCTTAAAAAAGGCCCTAGCCCTGAATCCAATCCAATTAAAACTCCAATTAAAACTTACCTTTCTAAAAGGTGGCAACCCTAACTGTAACATATACTCTATTCAAACTTTCAAGTTCCCGCCGTATGCAAATTAGCCTTCGCTAGCGCAACTGCACTTTGCCTGGCGAATTGTCGCTAGCGCAATTTCACTTAGATGAGCGCAACTTCGCTTTTTAGTGAATTGGACGAGCGCTGGTGAAAATTCGCCAGACGAAGTGCGGCGAACGCTGCGTTAGCGCAGCTTCACTTCCCCCTAGGGCAGTGGTTCTCAACCTGGGGGTCGGGACCCCTTTGGGGGTCGAACGACCCTTTCACAGGGGTCACTTAAGGGGTTCCAGGAGCAGGTTCATCTCTCTCCCCACTAGCCCTGGGGCAAGGTTGTAACTATCCAGGTGTTGGTGCTGGGAGTTGTAGTTCAGTAACCTTTGTAGGGAAGCCAGTTGCACTACAACTTTCTATATCCCCTTAGTAGGGACTGCCATACAGCTCTCCCTGCCCATTTAAAATTTGTAAAATGAACATGGTAATTGGGGTGTAGCAAAAAATTTTTGGTACACTACGCACGGAAAACAAACCTTTGTGCAGTCACGCTGTCTCCTGTACTTTCCTAACACTCCACTATGGGCTGGCAACGAAAATATTTTAATATTTTATGGTTGGGGGTCACCACAACATGAGGAACTGTATTAAAGGGTCGCAGCATTAGGAAGGTTGAGAACCACTGCCCTAGGGGTTCCTCCACCAGTTTATCTGCCTAGAACTGCCCACTCCACCTGTTATCACTGGTGGTTTCTGGACAGAAATGTAGTTTCTAGTGATTTGGGCCTGACATGAACAGTAACAGCTGTGGGGAGTTTGTCATTAAATTCAATAACAAGTGTTTTTAATTGCTGTTCTGCTGTGTCTTTATTGTAGCTTAGTGAGTCATGTACATGTTCAGTTTTAAAAACCAAGGACAGCAAGAGAGACACATCCTGGAGATTAGCACAAAGCAGGTACCCACAGTTGTGGATGGAGCAGGAGTATTTGAAGTGCAGCAATGGGTCTGGTGAAGAAAAGGGCATGGGTTTGTTGTACCGGTGAAAATGTACTAAAAAGAAAATGGGGCAGTAAACCATATCAATGAATCGGTAATTAACTTAGCAAACATTTGAATGGTTTCCATAGGTTGCTGCCCAGATGCAAATTTGAGCCCTACTATGTCTATACTGCACCAGGTTATCATGTTACACAACTGATCCACAATATGAAGAAGATAATATATGAATCCAAGGCCTGAATACCCAATGCACAGTGTCGGACTGGGATGCCAAGGGCCCACCAGAAAACCTTAGACCGTGGGCCCACTTTTCGAAATTCTTATTCCTCCTCTACTTACTCAGCCTCTTTATTCTCATAGTCCTTTATATCTACAGTATTTACTATAATATTCCATTACTAAGCATTTTTTTTACCATAAAGAAATAGGGAATGACCATGAAATAGGTTAGTAGCAAGAGGGCCCAGTGACACCTTGGCCCACCGGGAGTTTTCCTGGTATCCTGGTGGGCCAGTCCGACACTGCCAATGCATTTAATTTGAGCCATTAGTGAAAACTGTTGTATGGGAGCTGCCCCATTTATATGTTGTCTGAAGTTCCAGTCTGAGAATTAAATAGGCCCTGGCATTTCAGGTACACAGAGGCCCAAACAGCCCCCACCAGCCCACTATATAATGACTTTCTATGGCACCTTATAGCAGCCCCTCTGGCATTTGCCAGAACCCACAGATTGCCAGTCCGGCCTGGTTGTCTGTACACTGCCCCTATAATCTTATATATCATACTAGTGGCATCCTGCTAGAGTTGATACCTTGGGGTGACATTTTGCACACCCCTACATCAGTAGGCATCAGAATACATATAGAGACTGTGTTAGGCAAATCTATAATAACCACAACTACTATAAAGACCTTGGAGTCCTCGTGGATAATAAACTGTAACAAGAAATGTTAGTCAGCAGCTCCAAGCGCAAACAAGGTTTTGAACTATATTAAAAGGGGCAGGAAGAGAGGGCTGGTAAGATCCACCTGAATCATGAAATATCATTCATAAAAGAAATTTGGACAAATTGGGGTTGTATAAATAGATAAGGGCACCATACAATAAAAAATCTAATTCTTAACCAATAGTTCCTTCCGGGTGGCACGAGGGCCGTCATTCCGATTAGAAGAAAGCAAGTCTCTTTGAAATATATTAAAGAGCTGTGGAATTCTCTTGAAGAAGGGGGTGGGTGGCTTTTTAGCTTGTGATAAAATACAGGGTAACTGAAATGAGCTCTTAGTACAAAGTTAATCCAGGGACTGCTCTGTGTTTGCTTCTTGCAAGCTACAAAACTAAAATGACCTGAGCACACATAGCCTTTGCTTGAATGTGTTTATCTGAACAAATAAAAAACATACAGTCATATTCATTCTACTTATGTTCAACAAGGCATTATACTGACCCATTAAATTAATTCCAATTAGTGCAGCCCTTCTCGCTTGGTTTTTCACATGAACTGGTAATTTTATTCTTGAGCCAATCCAGTGTTACTTCAGTCTTGTGTTTGGACAAATTATCCTCCTGAAAGATGAACTTTCTCCCAAGATTCACTTTTTTTTACCAGACAGAAACTGGTTCTTCAGCAATATTTCCCTGTATTTTGCACAAAGCATTCTTGCTTGTATTTTAACATCATGGCCAGTCTCTGCATGATGCTGCTACCATAATGAAAGTGAGTCTTTTTGAGTGTGGGAAGTTACTTTGGCAAAAAAGCCCTATATTCGTCATGCCTAGGGAAACTTGGAAGAGACAGAGCAAATGCAGAGATTCTGGAGAGAGTGACACAATCAGTACAGAATATTTTGATCAACTTCACAAAGCCCTTTAACAGGGGCATTTTGGGGTCTGCTGTTGCCTGGCCACAGACCTGTTTCTGCCCCCCCCTCCCCAGGGTCATACTAGGATTCAAAATAGGCCCTGGCAATTCAGGTACATTTAGTCCCGAATAGCCTCCCCACCAACCTACTAAACAGTAACTGTCTATGGCAACTTACAGCAGCCCCTGTGGCATTTGCTAGAATCCATCAATTGCCAGTGAAGGCCTGCACACTTCCCTTTCCCCAACTTACCATGAGTGCAATTTGTCTCTTAAAGTGGACATAGACGCACAGATAATATCGTAGGAAATGAATGTTCGTACAATATTAGGTGCGTGTATGGTGGGAAAAGAGTTGATATTGGAAAAACACTTGGATATCGGTCGGCTGGTTGATTGGGCTGGATGGAAAATTTTGATCAGGTGCCTCCGCACGTCGGCCACTGTTTAGTGCATCAGATACAGGTAGAATTCTATTGTTTCTACCTGTTTATCTGACGATTCAGCTCATACGCGTGTGTATTATAACAAACAATCTTTCTTTTGCAAGAAAGATTGTACTTGGACCGTCTATGGCCGCCTTTAGAGTTACTAGAGGAAGCTTTTTGTGCACATGGTAACGTAGCACATTTGCATCAAAACAAAAATTGCATTTTAGTTATGTGCGGGCCAACCCAATACACACAGGTTGGGCGGGTCTGGGCCGACCCCACACTGCTGTTCTCAGGTGGCGGGCGGTGAGCGCTTCTCCTGCTCTCCCCACCTGCCACCTTCAAATGACGGCTTCTAAGCCTGCTCGCCCCCCCCTTTTGTGACATCATCAGCTGGGTGGGTTGGTGCAGCAGGGGTGCGGCCCGGGTGCGGGCTGAGGGTTGCAGGTTTAGGTTCGGGAAAATCCCGATCGCACATCACTATTGCATTGATCTTTTCATAATGCAGTAAATTAGCATGGGACTTACACTTTAGATAAAACTGTAACTGTAAAAGGTAACAGAAGAGAGAATAATAGGAAGTGTGGAACCAAAGGACCTGTAGAGAAAAAGAAGTAGGAAGAATGATGACTCTTACATGAGATTATGAGAATGTTTGCTTTTAACCTTCTCTAGGGAATCCCATTAGTAAGGGTCAACCCCTGGGTCAGTTTAAACAATTGTCATGTTAAACAATTTCGGAAGGCCATTTATTGACATTCTGTTATTCCACCTGCGCCAATATGGCACTCACTTTACAAAGAATACCAAAGTGCCGAAGAGGGTGCCCCTGACTTCTTCTGTGCTGACTCTGCATGTGCTGGAAGCAGGAAGTAATGCAGCCCTGTATTTAAAGTTCTGCATGGGTCCAATCAGACAGACCCCTGCCTGACACGTAAACCGTAACCTGCAACCGCCACCCAATACAACCCCCAACCCAGAAGGGATACCCAACCTGGACCTCAAAGACTTACCTCCCAACCTGGGGTCTGAAAATCAGAAGTGGCATCATCGTAGACTGGAAGTGATGTCACTATGGCTCCGAATCAGTAGGCCAAGGAAAAAAATCTGGGACTTTCTGCCCAAAACTTGATTGCAGGTACCCAACCCAGTGCATGACTATACCTGTGTTTGCATACACCAAACACAGGTAGAATACATCAAGTTGCATTCCATTTAGATACTACCTCAACACTATCCCCCATATGTAATAAAAGGCACTAACTTTGCCCTGGAGCAGTAACTCATAGCAACCAATAAGATATTTGCCGTGAAACAGGTGACCAGTAAATGCTGATTGATTGCTAGGGGTTACTGATCCTGGGCAATCTTAAAGAGATACGGACACCGGAAATAACCTGTTTTTTAGATCTATTGTAACATGTTCCTCTATAAGGAAGCTGCCATCTTTGTACAGCAGGAGTCTGTTAGTATTAGAAATTCTAAGTGACAGGTTAAGAAGGGACAGTCAGGCTGGCAAAACAGTCAGGTTTAGGAACTTCAAGTAACAATTAATTACAAAAGCAGATATAATAGTGAAAAACTATCAACATGACCTATAGGTAACTTTTAATGTAGATTAATATTATGAAAATTTATCCGCAACCCACTGACCATCAATCAGGAAGTGCTGTCATTGTAAACCGGAAATAACATCATCGGAAGTAGCCGTGATCAGAAAAAAAGGAGTAAAAATCGATATGGCGAAGATCCGCGACCCGACCCTCAACCCGCAGAACCACCTATCCGCTTCTATACCTGCACCCGGAACTTCTACATGCAACCCCCAGGGTACCCAAACCGCTGCAGGACTCTAACTCAGGACTAGGTGTGTATGATGTTTCTTTACAAAGACACATTCTGCATAGGATTGCAATGATCAGGTACAGAAGAGCAAAAAGTATTTAGCAGATATACATTAATCAAGATGGACTTGCATAGATGTCAATTTATTGAACACAAATCAAAGGATCCTGGCATCAAATCAGAGAAGGGAAGTTTATGCATGTTATTTGAATACTGAAGTTTAGAACGGATTGTACAGGTATGGGATTGAAAACCTGATATCCAGAAATGTCTGAATTATATTGTGCTTTTTAAATGACTTTTTTTCTGTAAGAAAAAAACAGTACACCTTTATATGAATGTTTTTATTCGGTAACCCTTGTTTGTTCAGTTACTGGAGGACCTGCTTTTTTTTAATAAAGTAAATGACATATAGAAAAATAAAAGATCATGATGTACACTTGCATTTGTATTTTCAGGGATGTAAGGAATGTTGAACCATTCTATTGTAATATATAAAGATGTTATACACAACCAAGAAGTCTCCTGAACATATTAGGCACAAGTGATTTATACAGGTGGAGATGTGACTTCCAATGTCCTCATATTTTACAACAGTGGGTACATTATTTTTTAATACACTCATTTAAATTGGTCATGTGACACAGGGACATCACTAAGCACTGTCATCATCTGCAAATCACCATCATTAAAAAGGTTCTTACCTTTAAGTTTAAACCTTTTTTTACTTATGGGTTTGCGCATTATTGGACGGTCATTCTATTTGGGTTTGAAATTTTACTGCTACATTTCCACCCAACATTATTTGCAGTTACTTGTAGTTAACCTTTATACCAGTGATGTGTAACATTTTATATGTAGTGAAACGGTTGTCATTTCTCACGTTCAAAGATCAGATTATGGGGCAGATTTACTAAACTCGTATGAAGGATTCGAATGCAAAATATTCGATTTGCGATTTTTTTTTTGGGCTACTTCGACCATCGAATTTGCTAAATTCGATTGAATCAAATTATTGAAATGAATTATTCGATCGAAACAAATGATTTGAATAAATCGAACGATTTGAATAAGAAAATCGTTCAACCATTCGATGGTCGAAGAACTTGTCCTTTAAAAATGATTACCTAGTTCATCAGAATAACCCTACCAAGTTCCTATATTTGCCTATGCGAAGCTCCCATAGGCTTTTTCTTAACTTTTTTTGAGCGAATAGAAATCATCCAATTTCTTGAAAAAATCATACAAATCATACAATTCGTACGATTTTTTCGTTAAATCAGATGTTTTCTATAATTTTTTTGAGAAATCGGATGATCACTATTCGATCGTTTGATATATCAAATAGCGGTAAAATCCTACGAATTCAATATTCAATTTCGTCTGATTTTATTTCATGAAAAATTCAGAGGCGAATTCGAGGGATTTGACCCATGATAAATCTGCCCCTATAAGTCATGCAAAGAAGTCACTGAGGCCTTGAACAGCATAGAGTCCATACAAGTCTATCTAATACTTAGGGGATGCTAAAAACTTGAAAAATGCAAGGTTTTTTTATAGACTGATTTTTAGTGGGGAAAAAAATAAAAATTTTCAAGCTTTTTATACCCTGAGGAGTCTTAATCCAAAAACACTTCATCTCCAACCTGTCGAGGTCAATGGCAGAGGTCCTATTTGCAATTTGAAGCTATGGTCTGCGCTGGGTATTGTACCATAATCCGAATATTTTGGGCTTTTCCACCGATTTCAAGAAAAATTTTTAGTGCAACAGTCCAAAAATAATTATCAGTTTTCTTGCAATAATCCAATTTTATTTTTTCGTGGCTTTTAATGATATACAAGGGTAAATGGTGGATTCTAGTTTGGTCTGACTTTTTTTTTTTAATTTAAAACATAAGAAAATTTAGGATTTTGATAAATAACCCCCCCTAACTGTATTTGAAGAAATGTTATTTACAGAAGGAGATTGAACACTTTTCTGATCACCACTGTGATCTCCATTTAGTAACTGAAGGATTGATGAAAAATAAAACACAAATATCAAAGGTTTGTTTTCTCAGAGAGAATTTATTGACGTTACAGAATCCTATATACCCAAAATTTCATTAGCATAGGAGTGCACTTCTGCTGCTTGCATAACTAATACAGAACCTTTGTTAATACTAACAGTATCCTTAAATTAATAGCAATTCTGGAAGACAAACTCATTAGATAGAAAATATAAAAATTTTTACTGTACAAAATTTTACAACACATTCAAAAAGATACGTGTCCATTACACCATAGTACAGACTCCATTTACATCTAGCACTGAAGTCTCGGCCAATAGAGCGGTATTGTACAGCCAAATTAAACATTTCTACATGTACATGTCTAAAAAGGACACACATTTTACAGTTGTGATTCACTCCCTTACTATACCACGCTAAGGATAGATTACTAAAAGCAATAGTCATATTTAACTTAGTGGTATTTAAAAAAAAGGTGTAGGGAAAATCTAGTAAGCAAAAAAACAGAAACACACTAATGCATCAAACCAAACAGTATGTATATTATCCAAGCAGTATGTATATTATCCTAAGACTAGGCAATATTTTATCCAAGAATTGGTCAGTGCCTGCAGTTTAATCTTACAAATGTATTCCCTATTCCCATCATCAGACAGCGTAACAATGAAAGAAAAAAAGCACATAATTCCAGCAGTCCTATTCAAATGCTACAAGTCACACCACCTCCATGGACCATGTATATGCTTAGGCCTCCGCCCGAAAGCTGAATGCTTACTCTACCACAGTGTATCCAGTGAATGAAATAGCTACCCTTGTAGCCTTCGTATTGTACTACTGGACATTTTGGTGAATTGTTGAAAATGTATTTGACTGACAGTATTAAAATCCATTTAGACAAAAGGCCATTTGCAGCCTACAAAACGTTTTACAGGAACATTCTAATCTGTGTGTACTTTGTTTGAAATTGAAACCTGAAAATCATTTTGATTATAATTATTTTTATTCAGCAGCTCTCCAGTTGGAAATTTCAGCAATCCGGTTGCTAGGGTCCAATTTACCCTTGCACCATACAACGATTTGAATAAGAGACTTGAATATGGAGAGGGGCTGGACAGAAATACGAATAATAAAAAGTAGCAATAACAAATTTGTAGTATTACAGAGCATTTGTTTTTTAGATAGGAGTCAGTGACCCCCATTAGAAAGCTAAAAAAAAAACTCAACTGAAGACCAATTGAAAAGTTCCTTAGAATTAGCAATTGTATAACATACTAAAAGTTAACTGAAAAGTGATGCAATGGCCTCTTATCCATTTGAGCAGCATCTGTTGTTAACCACACTAAATGCAAATATAAAAACACTTAAAAATAACTTAGGACACAATAGCTGCATTCATTGTTCTACTTGCAGCTGGCATTAAAAAGCTATTCACCAATAGGTTGTCATGGGTAACTGCCCATGGGCAAATTTGCCCAGCATTGAGAAATGAGCCCTAGTCAGTCGTTGTGAACAAATAGATTTTATCCAATATGTTTTGACACAAAGTTTTGGTACTTAGATTGGTGAACTATTATTATCTGCCCATAATAAAACTTTTATTGCACCTGAAACACTTCTTATCTAAAGCAGATCTTTACTACACCTTCACCCAAGAATTTAACAGCCCTACCAAGGGAGTGACACATCAGTAAAAAAGTTTTATATACAGAACAAAGGAAATCCGTATTGATGAAGGGAACTCCTCACATCTATAAAAGAGCACTAACTGCAAAGGATGGTTAACTGAAGGCGAAGTCTATCCAGCTATGACATAGCAGAAGGCCATATTGGAAAGCCAGATTTTCAAATTCCTTTATATGTTTGCATACATTGTTATAACAGTAAACATTTTGCCTTTGCTCTGATCCTCTTTACTTCAACCCCCAAATTGTTTAATTGAGATCAGATACACAGCTAATGTGAGAGTACAGATTATATGTGAAACACTTTGCAGTAACTGGGGACACACCCTGAAGGCAATATAGATTTGGGGAGAATATCTGCTGGTTGTGCACTGTGCTTTGGAAGCCTAGGCAGAAGATCAGTTAGGATGGGATTTTCAGTAAACATTTGCATGATATAGAGTTATCCTTGGTACATTGGTTATTGATAAGGTTATGTAACATTTGTTGGGGGCCCCAGCCCTAATGTTGCACCTAAAAGAGGTCAGAAAACTAGAGCCTTACTGTAATCTGAGCTCTTGAAGGCTATACACTCAGGTTTTATCTGTTTATAATAATCACTCTAACGTCATATTTAGTAATCTAATTCTAATTACACATACACTTTAAAGTGGACCTGTCACCCAGACACAAAAATCTGTATGATAAAAGTCCTTTTCAAATGAAACATGAAATCCAATTAAATTTTTTTATTAAAGCATTCATAACTGTTTTAAGCTCATTTAAAAATCTCAGCTGTCAATCAAATATTGTCTGCCACTCCTCTATGCCTTAGGCATAGAGGCGGGGCAGATAATTACTTTCACTTTCCATTCAGCACTTCCTAGATGTCACTGCTCCCCACACATTCCCCCAGTTCTGTTAACCATTTAATTGTGTATCCAGGACATGGGGATAGACATTGGGTCCCCCATTCTGGTGCACAAACAAGATTCTGAGATGATACAAGGCTTGTCTTAATAGCAGTGTCCACAAAATGGCTCCTGCCTGCTTGCTATAATTATGAGTTCCCAGACTGAAGAAAACAAGATTCAAATAATTTACATAGTGTAATTAATGTTCATTTTGCTTGACTAATGTGATAAAATATGATTTTGAATTTTTTTGGGGGTGACAGGTCCACTTTAAAAACAGTTAAAAGGGATAAGCATGTGGGCCCTTCAAAATATTTGTCCTCCCTTCTCTCATTACTTTGTTATCCTAGTGTCTTCTCTGTACATGCTATGATCTATCCTTCACTCCATATCCTCATATTGAAATGGCAAAGGACAATGGTATGTGAGCAGTAGAGGCAACACACAATTTTCCTATAGACAGCCAAAAGGGACTGTTTAGGCCTCATTCTTGAATGCAAGAACCACTGCTGGTGTGTAGTGACATGGTTAGTACCACGTTAAAAAAATATACATACATAAACGTGTGTGTGTTTATATATGAATCATTGAATAAAATGGCTCAGTTATAAAATATGAAAGAGATACAAAAGAGAATTTAGCATACTTCTGGTAAAGCTTTTGCATACAGCTAGGCTCTGAGGTGTTTTATTTAGGGGTAAAGCCCTTGCTATACTGGCTATTCAGTCCCCATGACACTACTGTGGGATGTTCTTTGGCAGTGGTATCCAAGGTGATATGGGAGTCTCACTATACCTTCTGTGATGTTCCATTCCTCATGGAAAATACTATTGAGTCACTTGAGTGGAGAAGAAAGAAAGACCAAGAAAATACTCAAGAGGTTGTGTGAACCACTGAAAATGGATGCTAAAAAAGGCTATTATTAAGAGTTTGAATAACTAAAATTTGTTTCATAGGCTGATAGCACATGGGGTGCTGATTGCAGGTGGTATTTCCCATTAAATGAAAGGCAGCAGGGGAGGTTTCAGGTCAGAAAGATGTCCCATGTGTCATGTTGGCCTTAGTTAAATTGTTCCATTGGCTTTCATTAAGCATGGGATGGTCATTGAAAACATGAATTCAATGGGTTTTGCACTGCTGCCCAGGTTTGTGGGTTGTTTCATTATGCTATAACAAAAAGTCTTAACAGGAAGCTTCCAATCTACTCAGAAATGAAGGATTTTCCATATTGGGTCTCATGCATAAGTAAAAATAAAAGACTACCTCTGGGAGCACCTGGATAACACCTGAACTGGAAACTGGCACTTATATGACAGTCTGACCTATAGCACTTTAATACCCCTCCGAATTGTATCTTTATGTTACCCTCCCATTTAGACTGCCCTACGGGGCAGGGTCCTCCAGCCTTTTGTCTCCTTGGCACTGAGCACTTAATCTGTATTGTAATTATATTTTATATTTATGTGAATTGTATTTCTAATAATGCACTTATTGTTACTCTTTATTTCAATGACCCCTTGTTTGTTACTAATAATTTATTGTTTTGCTGTACATTGCTTTGCCCTTAAGGAGCTCTATACAAATATACATACATACATACAACATTCTTCAAGTCAGCTGAACCTTTGCTTGGAAAAAACATGGACAAAAAAAAATTATTTATAGGGTTATTTTTATTAACCCTACTAATGCCACCTTCCAAAATGGTTATAATGCATGCTAACCTTAACAAATCTATAACTTTCACTCAAAGCATCTCTCAGACATGGGGCTAATGTTTGTTCCTATTTGGCCAAATAGCTTACTTGTAGGGTTACTTGCCATACTAAACTGCTGGAGGACAGGAATCGGATATTCATTCATTTGTACAGAAGGAAGTCATCATTTTAATCGCCAACAAGGTGTTTATTATATAGATAGAATAGATAGTTTTTAAGTCTCACGTTTTAAAAGTCCAAAATATATATCCAAACCAAATATAGAGGCTATCAAAACCCATTTCTGGTGAAAGTGTTCATTTATAAATGTAAAGGAAAAGTTTGCATAGTTTTTTTGAGTTTATATCCAATACACTGACCAATGCTTTACTCATGTGTTGGAGTGGGAAAAATACTTTACATATACTATTTTCTATGAGGAAAAGCATTCTCTGTGTTAAAGAGGATCATGAAACACTCACAGCACATGTACCCTTATGGCACAATGAGAGTTTTTCCAACCATCTAAAATGCTGGCAGAAAGTGGGAGATGCCCTGTAGCATCAGTACTGGAAATTTTTAGCCCCAAAAATCCTTATTTTGGCTAGCTAAAGAGCACTATTTCTAATATAGTCAATGATTCCCATTCAAGACAAAGGTATTTCAGGCTTTGCAACCAGCAGAAAAGACCGCCCCAGTACTACCAGCCTTAGAAACTCTAAAATGGGGAGACTTGCCAGCAAGGTTAGCATTTATGTAAAGGTCAATATGTATTAAAGTGACAAAATAAAATAAAATAAAGCATTTTCATGAAATTATTCCAAATAATCTCAGCAAGGTTGCATTTATACACTTATTATTACACACACAAATGTCTTACATAGTTCTACAATATCACAATCATCACCTTTAGGTGGTGATGCTGTGTGCTCTGTAGAGCTTCTAAATTTCACTGCTGGTGACAGAAAGTTGACGTGAGTTGACCACATTCCCAAGAAATATCCAGAACAATCAAACCCAGTGGTGTAGAGTTTTGGACCTACACAAAATTTACAGATCACTTATATTTTCTTAACTGTAGTTATTTATAAAACATGAGCAGAAATGAAAATTGAGGCTATGTTTTACTCACACACGTGCTATTCCCTTATGAATAGAAAATAAGCCATGCTGTTGGGTATTTTATGTTTCAAACATAGTGTAAGTCTCTGAAGCAAAAACAAGCTTTTGTTTCAAGACATATTGGGGGTTGCTACGACATTTTAAAGACATTTTAAAGACATTTTTTCCTTCCCAACACTTTTGTGAATTCCCCCCTTTGAGTTTGTTTTACAGAATCATATAAAAGATGCTTGAAAGCACTCTCCTGTCTCAGTGTTTTACCACATTTCTATGTACTTGTTTTTATGAAAATCTAAAATGTCTATTATTATTAATAACATGTATTTCTATAGTGCCAACATATTTTGTAGCTGGCTTGATAAGCAGAGTTAGAGGAGTCACCCGAACTCTAGCATCTGAACAAGGATTGTGCTACTTTTGACCCCTGCATTAAAGTACAGTTAAACACTGACTAATAACTCAGGAGTTAATGACTGTAGGATTATGCATGTGTGACATAAATCAAGAAAAACCCCAGCCACACAAAAAGTATTTGTTTGCTGGTAAAATACACATAAACAACCTCTGATGAGGGTATTCGGGGCAAACAAAAACAAACCTATCGGATGTTACATTAATTATCATGGGAAGAACATTTGAAGAAGTAATGAAAACCTGTGAAAGATTCACTTCAGCAGTGCAGAGATCTTACACCCAGAAAATGAGATATGTAAATTAGTTGATTCAGTTGCTGAGAATTTATCGGATCTGTAAAAACATTTTTGAGAGCTTATAGACGAAGCAATAACCCCTGTATTAAATAATTGTTGGAATCTTTCATAACAAAATAATTGTGACTTTAATGATATTGTGGGTCAGATAGAATTTAATATAATGAACTTCTAGCACATTACTAGCGTAGAGTGTCAAAGATTTAGCAGCAGCTTTGGGTCGGGTTACTGCTGAAGCATTATGGTTACCCACCAAAGATTTATGAACAAAGTATTTTTCATGTCACTTCTCAAAGTCTCATAGCTTATACAGAAGATAAAAAGTCAGTCACATTTATTATCATTTCATCGGCACAATACAATTTCACAAGCCTAAAATCATATGTAAACAACATGAACAGAAGGTAACAATTAAGGCTTAAGCCATTCAGCGCTGAAAAGGGTAGCCAAGGCACTGCAGTGCTCTTGCTCAGTGCAAAATGGATTAATGGAAATGCAGTGACAGTGGGAATGAAATCCAGTAGCCAGAAGGTTTACTGTGCCTGCCTTATGGCTGCAGAACGAATCAGAGAGTTGCTGCACTGTTAGAAGGGGAATTTGCAATTGACATATTCCATTGTAGGCTACCCTGCTCCAAGATATCCAGGCCAAGCCTTTAATAACGGGAGATCATTTTGCTACCGTTAATGCTGAAAAAAGGAGGACAAACAGATATTTCCAGGTTAGACAAATGAATCCAATTCAAGTTATATGTAAATCTACTGCACAAAATGTAATCATCATCATCGCTCAAACGGGATGTAAGATTGTCCAACAAATAACTGAGCAGCACGATGAACCGTTTTCAGTATAAATGTTTACTATTCCATATTTAAAAATTACAAATACAATTTACAGCAATAAAACATCTACAAACTGATATGTAAAATACAGGCCCTAATGAACTTTTCATGAATTGAGGGGAGCAAACGAAAACTATAGCTGCAAAAAGGCATTGTATAGGAGAAACAAAGGAAGAGGGAGTCAAGACCAGCTTGCACATTAGCACATAATATTGTACATTATTAAAATTAAATGTATCTTAAACAATTTCAACAGCTTCCCTGGCATTTTGCTGTAAAGCCATTATGCCTGTAAAATGCATGTGTGTGTGTGTGTGTTTATAAATTATATTTGTATATGTAAGTATATATACACAGAAACACACAGAATTATCTGCATTTCCCTTTTCATCTCTCCCAATAGAATTGCTTTGATTTAAAGTGTCAAACTCATTAGTTAAATGAGAAACTCCTGCATAGCTTAAAGCCTTTGGGAGGTTTTCATTAGAAGCATTAGGTACAGGTTCTATTATGGGTTCATTCATTGCATTTCAGCTACTTAAAATGGGACTACTCTGCAACCAGTGTGGATCTACGCTTAATTACTCACTTAACACTACAGAGAAAATATGTTCAAACTGTTCATAAGATGCTGCAACCAGTGTGGATCTACGCTTAATTACTCACTTAACACTACAGAGAAAATATGTTCAAACTGTTCATAAGATGCTTTGGGAAATGAAATCGTGTATTCCGGAACTTTAAAGGGAAACTGTCATGGGAAAACATGTTTTTTTTTTTAAATGAATCAGTTAATAGTGCTGCTCCAATAGACTTCTGCACTGAAATCCATTTCTCAAAAGAGCAAACAGATTTTTTTATATTCAGTTTTGAAATCTGACATGGGGCTAGCCATTTTGTCAATTTCCCAGCTGCCCCAGTCATGTGACTTGTGCCAGCACTTCAGGCGGGAACTGCTTTCTGGCAGGCTGTTGTTTTTCCTTCTCAATGTAACTGAATAGTACGCAATGGGACATGGGTTTTACTATTGAGTGCTGTTCTTAGATGTACCAGGCAGCTGTTATCTTGTGTTAGGGCCCTTACACATGGGCGTTTTGGACCTGCGCTCCCCTGCGTTGCGTTTGGCTGTGCTCAGCCGAAGGGGAGCGCAGGTCTAGACGCACCTCATTTTGTTCAATGAGGTTGTACCCACTAGACGCGTGTAAGCGCCGAACGCAGATTCAGACGCAACATGCTGCATTTTTCCTGCGTTTGGCGCCTACATGCGTTCGTGTGAGTACAGACCCATTGAAAATAATTGAGTGCGTCTATACCTGCGCTCCCCTGCGGCTGAACGCAGCAAAACGGAACGCAGGGGAGCGCAGGTAAAAACGCCCGTGTGTAAGGGCCCTTAGGGAGCTGTTATCTGGTTACCTTCCCATTGTTCTGTTGTTAGGCTGCTGGGTGGGGGAAAGGGAAGGGGTGATTTCACTCCAACTTGCAGTACAGCAGTAAAGACTGATTGAAGTTTATCAGAGCACAAGTCACATGACTTGGGGCAGCTGGGAAATTGACAATATGTCTAGCCCCACGTCAGATTTCAAAATGAAATATAAAAAAATCTGTTTGCTCTTTTGAGAAATGGATTTCAATGCAGAATTCTTCTGGAACAGTACTATTAACTGATACATTTTGAAAAAAAATTTTTTTTCCATGACAGGATAAAAGTATATATTACACCATACCAGTATATGAATAACATACATGCGAATTATAAATACCATTTTCTCATCATTATTGCTGGATATGGTAAAGGCTTCGGAAAAGTAATCTGTCCCAAAACATTGGCCTGAACAGGTCTATATGTTACACATTCATTTAAAAAAAGTTTTGTTAAAAAATGGTTGTGTGTATACATTTGCTGGACAATCTTAAACACAAATAAATTATATCAATGTTATGACACTACTTATATAGACACACACATTAAGCACTCAGCATAAAACGCTAACGCTTGTATCCCTACTTCTGATAACGTAATTTTTGTTGAAAAAGTGCTTGATTGAGTAAATATGCTGCCGAGTCATATGGTTAGTGCCAAGTATATTTTCCCTTTGCAGTCAGAATTTGTTATTCAAGCAAATAGCCCACACCAAGAAAAGAGCAGGCAGGAGAAAATCAAAGCAGAAGAACATCCAAGGGGGTTAAAAAAGGAGTTCTGTTTTGTGGAAGTTAGGCCACTGTCCACGAAGCTGAAGATTAGCAGAAGATATTATGGAAACATGCAAGGCAATGCCCAGTTAGTGTGCCAGCAGCTATAACCTATGGAAAAAAAACAGAAAGAAAACAGTTGATCAAAGCTAAACAACAGTTAATCGACAATCCTTAGAGAAGAAAGTTTTCAGTATTAGTAAAGTTGGGAGAAGTGGCAAAATTGTTTTGCTATAAATAAAAAGGCATGAGATGTGGCCTGCCTAGATCCTTGAGAGCAAATTGTTGCCATAACAGGGTACAGGTAATAAACATACTGGTTCCTTCCTGTGGAATTTAGGAAGTTGCATCCATTCAACACTCTCCACTCTGTCACTTGCTATAGCACTTGTGATCAGATTCATGCAGTGAAATGTTAGAAGGGAAAGGTTAAACCAATATAGGTATAGGGGAATAAGTAAGTGTGATTAGTCCTGTACTGTAACCAGGCCCGGACTGGCCATTTGTGGGTTAGGGCAAATGCCAGATGGGCTGCTATAAGGTCCCATAGAAAGTCAGTATTTAGTGGGCTGGTGGGGGCTGTTTGGGCCTCTATGTGGGCTGATGGGCCTCTTGTGTACCTGAAATGCCAGGGCCTATTTTAATTCTCAGTCCAGTCCTGACTGTAACCACAGTGTTAACATGCATTAATTAAAACCGCTGCATTGTTGAACATGGGTAAGGAACTGTCCTGTAGTAAAAACATATTTATGTCTCTCTGCTCTGCTGACCTATACAACTATAATAAAAACTATAATAGTTGTATACTAGATATTGCAAAATATACAAATGCATAATGTTACATTTCGGGGCAGTGTCATGCCAGGGCCATCGGGCACTGGCATTTTAAAAGTTAACTGTAATTACTCAGTCAAAGTCTCACACAGAGACCCTTGATTGTATATGTCACCAGGGGGGCTGTAGAAAGGTGAGAACGATATCTCTCTGCACAGACAATCTGGAACCAAATCAGTGGGACCTGGAAGCTAGGCAATCTGTTCTTTGATCAGCTGATCAAAGAACAGAGCTGTGGACCTGGAGCAGCAGGGGGGTGGATAGCTAGTAGAAAATTATGGATTATAGGAAAGTACCCATATCTCCTGTGTCATAGGATTCACTACCTCATAACTTACATATTGGTTATGAGGAGGTCACAAGCTTCCTAACAATACCAAACAGTGCCAGCCTATACCCACCCATTAGGAGAACTGGTTTCTGGGGGACTGGAAAATGGGAACCTATTAGTGTTTGGTATTGTTCTGTTTGCCCACATATGGATCACAGCCTGCCCATGTTTTTATTATAGTATTGGGTACTGGCAAGTACCCATATTATATTAAAGGATATTTGGGAATATTGCCTGAGTGTAGCAGACCCCCTGCAGGGGGTCGTAAATGACATGTCCTTGGCACTCCTACCTCCTGCATAAGGTAATGAGGGGAGTGTCCCAGCAGGGAATAAAAAGGTGACATTCCTAATATCTGGTGGTCATACAAGGAGGCTTCATTTTCCAAGTGAATTGTATTTCCAGTTTTCTACTTGTGCCTCAGAGGATACATTGATAACTTCCAAACTTGGTAAAGTAAGGGTTTTCTTTGTATTTTTACTCCTTTTTATTTTATTTACTGTTTTGCAATAATATGTCATTTTTGTAATACCATTTCTATATACATATGCACTGTTTCTTGTAATTATTAAATATCATTTAATACGTTAGTCCTTGTGCTCTAAATGAACTCATAGCCCATATGAATGCTTGTGCCTAAACTCTTTGTATGTGTGAAAAGGGAAAGTTGCCTATTTGTATGTTTGATAACTAGTACGGCTAGCAGGAAAGTGTGTTTGAGTGGGAATTAACCCTTTAGCTGCTGGAGTGCTTGTTAGACTAGTAGGATCTTACCCTGACTAACTACCATAAGAGAGAGTGTTTGATGTATTGTTAAGTGTGAGTTATTACCTGTTATAGAGGGCAGGGGAATAGTCACATTAGGTTTCTATCGCCTGTTAATGATAGATGGTGGCAGCGAATGAACTTTGTGGGTGTTGGTGTGTTTTGGGGGTGTCTGATGTTAGTCTAACCTGTGTGTAAGGTGATTGAGAGACTGATTGTAACCCCTTGTAGCCAAACCCAAGAGTAAAGTGTGGTGGAGTGGAAGTGTTTACGTGACAGGCAGATTTATTACTTGGTGTAAAAAACTGTGGCCTAATTCGGCAGGCATAAAAAAACAGCGTAAAAATGGCACAATTTGTTATGCGCTTTTTCTTTTTGCAACTTTAACGGGCACTTACAAAGTTCTCAAGCAGTGTAAAATGAATGGCGGCAAATTAAATGGGCGTAAAATAAAGCATGCCTTGATAAAATCGCCTTTATTTTACACCAGTTTTTCTGCACGTTTTCGTTTAACACAGAATAATAAATAGACCCCTTAGTCTGAATATCATCTGTAGAAATGGCTGAAAGTTTCAGTTGCAGTCAAGTTCTGTTTTTCTATGATGTTCTCATTTTCGGAAAGCGGTCAGTACACAACTATAAGGAGCAGCAGATCTTTATATTTTCCAGTGTCTGACATATTATTACTTCTTTTCACATTTAGGTTTTGAAAAGGCCTTAAACATGCAAGGGAAGGAAGTGTAATGAGAAAGGTGTAGCGAGCTATTTGTTAGCCACAGCACAGTGCATTTGAGCTCCATGCGGATAGAAGTGGCCCTTGATATAAAAGCGATGCCACGGTCTCCAGAAGCAAACATGCAAAATGAAAGCATGCATTAATTCCAGGTACCCAGAGCAGAAACAGTGATGTGCAATAGTGTAATTATATCCACAGAGCATGGGCAAGCCCCCACAGAACGTTGATGGAGAATGGAAAGAGATGGCACGATGAGAAGAGCAGCAAAATTTAACCAGGAAGGAAAAAAGCAAAAGTAAGTTTAGGTAGTTACACATAGCCATCTGGTTCACTTGTACTTCAAATTAAAAACATCCAGCTGATTTCAATATTATATAAAGAAAATCATGTGCTTTCATGCATGCGAATTTCCAGTAACACCATTAATTACTAGGTGAGCTTTTCATTGAAAGGGGTTGTTCACCAGTAAGTTAACGTTTAGTATGATGCAGAGACAATTTGCATTTGGTTTTCATTGTTTATTATTTGTGGTTTTTGAGTTATTTGGCTGTTTATTCAGGAACTCTCCAGCTTGCAATTTCTAATCTAATTGCTAGGGTCTGGACTGGAATATGAATAGGAGAGGTCCTGAATAGAAAGAAGAGCTATATGGAGTAGTAATAACAATAAATTTGTAGCCTTACAGAGCATATATTTCTCACTTGGGTCAGCAACCCCCAATTGGTAAGCTGGAAAGAGTCAAAAGAAGAAGGCATAAAATATATTAAAAAAAATAAAGACCAATTGAAAAGTTGTTAGAATTAGCCATTCTAGAACATACTAAAAGTTAAGGTGTAAAGGTGAACCATAATTTTAATGCAGAGAAATGGAGACAGATTTCAGGAATTTAGGTCTTGTTTTTTTGCGATAAAAATTGGTAGTTAAAGTAAAAAAAAAAAAAAAGTTTCTCAAAAACATGATTTTTTCAATCAGCCGTTAACATTTGCCACATTTCCCAGACTGTAATATTTATGGTTAACAGAATGATTTTGGGCATTGTGCCACAGATGCTTATTTCCTTGACAAAAAACAGCTTTGAAATACCCAATATCCCCCTCTTTGCAGCCTGTGTGAATCAAGTGATTTTATCACAAAGGCACTTAGACAAGATGCATTAAAGTAAAGTGGTGGTGCTGGCTGAGGGATCAAGTTAATCTATATTGCCCAGGCTAAAATGAAGTTACTCACTCTGCAGATTTCCAGAAGTGACCTGGATGAGACAACCTTCGATTCAGTTTTGGCAGTTTCTCCAACATGTCCATAAGGAGTGTAAAACTTGGCCTTTCATTGACATCAAAAGCCCAGCATGCAGCCAAGATTTCCTACAATTCATTAATAAAGGCTCTTATAAAGTCGAATACTTAACATAGAATATATTTTTTTCTCTATTTAAACAAGAACAAAAAAAAAAACAATATTAACTGAAATACTTACAGTAACTTCTTTCCCTAGACTTATTGTAGATAAGACTTGCTTCATGCCTTCACCACTTCCAATCTGCCAGATTAGAGCCTCAACTGCTTGTCTCTTCAATGGCCAGTCTCTAGCCTGAAGTTCATACCATATGGTGCTGAAACAACACCCCCCATTAGTTGCACTAGTAAACAGCACTATGTAACCTACAGATTTACCGCAAACCACAAAGCATTAGTATTAGTTTTGTAAAATAAAAGTAGATTGTTTTCCTTTATGGTCCAACATTCTGAGTCAGAAAATCTAATTTTTAGATGTAGGGCCTACTTTTACAGTGTTAGCATGAAACTCCCAAATTCTTAAAGGGATACTGTCATGGGAAAATGGGAAACTTTTGTTTTTTTTTTCAAAACGAATCAGTTAATACTTAGTAACATAGTAAGTTAGGCTGAGAAAAGACACACATCCATAAACCCTTTTTTTTTTTTTTTTTTTTTTTTTTTTTTTTTAACCTTCCTAACTGCTAGTTGATCCAGAGGAAGACAAAAAATCCCATCTGAAGCCTCTCCAATTTGCTTCAAAAAATTCCTGGATCAACTTGTATAATGAGCTATCTCATTATCTCCCATAACCCTGTATTCCCACACTTGCTAAAAAGCCATCCAACTAATTCTTAAAGCTATCTAATGCATCAGCCTGTACAACCGATTCAGGGAGAGAATTCCACATCTTCACAGCTCTCACTGTAAAAAACCCCTTCCGAATATTTAGGTGGAACCTCTTTTCTTCTAATCAGAATGAGTGACCCCTTTCTAATGCAATAATGTCCTGTTTGAGTGAGGGAGCCCAAAACTGTACTGCCTTACAAGTGCTTTATAAAGTGGAAGAATTACCCCCTACTCCCATGACTCTATGCCCCTTTAAATACAGCTCAAGACCTTATTTGCCCTTGATGCTGCTGACTGGCATTGGTACTCCAACAGAATTCTGCACTGAAATCCATTTTTCAAAAGAACAAAGATTTTTTATATTCAATTTTGAAATCTGAGGACTAATTTGAGGACTAAAAAGTCAGTTTCCCAGCTGCCCCCAGTCATGTGACATGTGCTCTGATAAACTTCAGTTACTCTTTACTGCAAGTTGGAGTGATATCACCCCCCTCCCTTTCCACCCCCCGCCCAGCAGCCTAAAAAGAGAACAATGGGAAGGTAACAGATAGCAGTTCCTAACACCAGATAACAACTGCCTGGTAAATCTAAGAACAACACTCAATAGTAAAAGCCAAGTCCTACTGAGACTGATTCAGTTACATTAAGTAGGAGAAATAACAGCCTGCAAGAAAGTAGTTCCATCCTCAAGTCCAGGTGCAAGCCACATGACTGGGGCACCTGGGAAACTGACAACAGGTCTAGCCCCATGTCAGATTTCAAATTTAAATATAAAAAAATCTGTTTGCGCTTTTGAGAATTGGATTTCAGTGCAGTCTGCTGGAGTAGCACTATTAACTGATGCATTTTGAAAAAAACATGTTTTCCCATGAAAGTATCCCTTTAATATCTGGAATATGTCCCTTATGAAATACAACTGCACCCTGACATTGACATAAAATAATAAACTGGGCATTGGGAGGCCAGAAAAGTAGCACTATTGAGAAAGACAGTATGTAAATGAATTCATATCACCTTACATATGTAATGCAGGAAATGTGGATGACAGTAATCAGATAAGGCTTGGAGTCAGCTGCAAGCTTCCAATACACTTCAATTGGTAGGTGCACGTACCGTCAGTGGTCCATCTTCCACCACGATTAGCCAGCCAAAAAAGTTTGAAGTACAGCACCAAATAGTAAAATATGCCTTTATTCAAAATACATGGCAGTACCCGGTCAGCAACGTTTCAGGCCTCTCTGTGGCCTTTTGTCAAGCTTGACAAAAGGCCACAGAGAGGCCTGAAACGTTGCTGACCGGGTACTGCCATGTATTTTGAATAAAGGCATATTTTACTATTTGGTGCTGTACTTCAAACTTTTTTGGCTGACAGTAATCAGATTACAAGTTATTACACATTTACAGGAATAAAGAGAGGCAGCACATAAGAGTTTGTAGTACGATAGATGTGGTAAATGTCTAATGATGGAGAAGATCACTGATAATGGGTAAGTCTGCATAAAGAGACACCCCCATTTTATGTCCCCTATAAATGCAACCTGAGGTAGGTGAGGAAGGGGGTAACAGTAAGATCAATTTTATTTTTCTAGATTCCTATAGGACCGCAGCATCTGTTAGTGTACAGAGTACTGTATATAGGAAGTTACAAAAACAAAATATTTCTTGCTTTACTGAACTATGTTGTGAATTTTATAAACTCACTACCTATAAAATGCTGTGATGTAGTGTCTCACCTGAAGCTCTCTTATCACATAGTACAGACTCTGTTTTGTGTCACTCAAACAGCTGACAAAAAGTAGACAATTGGGAAATATTAAAGGGGCTGTTCACACTTTTTTCCGTTCAGTTCACCAGAAATAAAGACTTTTTTCAATGACATTCTATTTTCTGTTTGTTACCATTTTTCTAATTTTGAAGACGTGTAAAGCTTAATTTTTCACCTTCTTATGTCTTTTTGAAGCAACTGGGGGGGGGGGGTCACTGACCCTGTAAACTGTTATAAATTAATACATTTAATTGGTACATTTCTTATCTAAGCTTGAGTTTCATTAAAGGCAGCTGTTAGAATTGATACAATAGTTAATATTCCACAGATGTTGCTGTGAAATGTATCAACTAATGTAGCAAATTGTTACTGTTCAGAATCTGCACCCGGGTTACTGAGCTGCCAGACAAACATCAGAGATAGGAACATCACATTTTAAACTTCAATTCTGGAAAACAATCTGAAAACAAGTGAAATGAAAAAAAAAAGTGTTTTGCAGGTGAACAACCCCTTTAATGGCAATAGATAAAGCTGTCTTTACTATTTTTCAGCACTTTATTACAGTCTAATTGTAGGTTGGAAAGATAAAGATAGAAGGAATTGATGTTAGCACAGAAGCAAATGCAAGATAATTGATTTTGAAGATAATGAAATGTTTCTACCTGGTGATCTGAAAGAATGGAATGAGCTAGTGTTGTGTAATATGTGGTACAGGTATGGGATCCATTATCCCGAAACCCATTATACTGAAAGCTCCGTATTATGAAAAGCCCATCTCCCATAGACTCCATTTTATGAAAATAATCCAAATGTTTAAAAAAGATTTCATTTTTCTTTATAATAATAAATCAGTACCTTGTACTCAATCCCAACTAATATATAATTAATTGTTATTGGACGCAAAACCAGCCTATTGGGTTTCTTTAATAATTACATGATTTTCTTGTAGACATTAGGTATATGATCCAAATTAAGGAAAGATCTGTTATCTGGAAAACCCCAGGTCCTGAGCATTCTGGATAAAAAGTGAACTATAATTACACAAGGCCAGGTTTTCTGGAATATGCCCAGTATCACATTGCTTTGCAAAGTTTCTCAAATCTTTGCTCCTTTTTCCAATAAGAATCCACAGACAGAGTTTGAACGTAAAGAATTCCAAAGGATGGCATTATGCTTCACATTGCTTTCATGCACAGATGGGCACAAACTGCAGAACACGTCAGCTGATATGAATAGTGTTGCCACTGAAAATGATGATGAATTTCAACTAGTCAAACACCATTTTGGAACAGCTGTACACTGTACTTATGCTCATTTTGAAATGTGTTTCTTTTCAACAGAAGGAAAAAATGTGGATAGATACTGAAGTCATTCTAAATGCATTACAGTATAACTTTATAGATAAATACTGGTTACCCCAATACTTTACAGTATAATACAGCATGAGAGGAAGAATATGCAGTCAGATATGAAAGAGGGGGCGCAGCCTCACCCGAAAGCATAAATGTCAGCAGCTTTGGAGAAAGGAAGAGTGTCTTCACCTTTGCCAGGAGTCATCTCACGCACTATTTCTGGCGCCAAATAACAAAGCCAGTCATGGCTCAACTTTAGTTCATTTTCCCGTCTAGAATTGTGGGAAGGTAAAAAAGAAAGCGTGACCCTTAAAATGTGATCATGGTCCTGAAAATGACAGCGAGGAGGTTTTCTTACTGTGGCTGAATACTCACCTTCCCTCCTGAACCACCCCTGAAATGCCAAACAGCCCAAAGTCAGTGATGACAACCTTCCCATTTTCATAGAAAACATTCTTGGATTTCAAATCTTTATGGACAATGCCTTTGGCATGCAAATAGCCCATTCCCTGGAACATAATGGAGTGTTATATTAAAATAATCATTGGAATCAATCAACATCTCAAGTACAAACATTTGTCATTAGTAGTATGCTTGAGTTTTACTGTATTAGCAATAGATAAGGTGTAATGTAGTGAACCCATGGAAGCATGAAGAAGAGTTCAGCTATGCTGACATGAATCCACCAATTTCATCACATTGTAGCCAGTCTTCAGTATTTATTGCCTTCTTACTCATGATGTAGTGCCTGGTGTAAACATTGACTTGATAAATACATAAGACAAACTATGCATGGACCCATTAAACTACTGAATTTGGTTTTGAACATTAATCCACAAAGTGCCACTGTCCTTACTGGTAAACTCTGTTGTATACCTTCTAGTAGTGACAACTAGTGGCCAATAAACCATGGCAACCAATCATAAATTTTTATTTAATTACCTACAGCTGGCTGGAAAAAGCTGATCACTGATTGGTTGATATGGGTTACTACTCTCTAGGTACAAATTTGCCCTGTGTTGAAAAATAAGCTGGCGATCTGCGATCTGGCAGCTCCAGCCCTGTTGCCCACCCCCCACCTTTTTCTGGCCCACACTTAAAAATGTCAATGTCCAAGTAGTTCAAAGGGGGGTGGGGGTGGGGTGGATTGCTAGTGTAATGAGCACTTAAAGTTACAAGAGGCGGCTTTTTTCTGTCCCTAGTAACTGGCTGCTCACTGTCACCTGAGGCAAGGTTTTCACCTTCAGGAGTGGCACTACATAATTATATATCACCAACTTGTTTCTTAACCCCTATTCCGCAGGGGTTGTTTACAGACAACACACTAAATGGAATAGATCAAAGAATAACACATAAAATTTTATTCTACTGTGCCAATAGTCATGCTGATTGATGCCCTAGAATTTCCAATCCAATTATTATATTCTTAAGCAATTTTAACATTGGAGTTTAATACTAATTCACTAATATTATCATAGTGAAATGGATGTTGCATTGAGAAAGTCTTTCTTTAGGCACCAGATAAGACAGGCTAGATGAAATTTACTTGGAGCAACATGGTAGTTAATTATTAATCTGATGTAAAACATAGCATGACTTTTACCCGACATAAACTTACGAAAGTGCCCTTTGCTCTTATTATTGTGACAACAAAACCCAAGCAATAAGTATATCAAGCCAAAACAAAAGGTCTATGGTATAAAAGTTTATAGCTATACTCCCACTAGTTTACATGAGAAATTTACAAGCTGAACATATAGATTTCTGCCAGTTAACCTTTACACCTGTAATTCCATGGCAACAGTCAGAAATGGCACGACATTGTAAAATACCTAAAAAATAATATACAGAGTCCACTCATAACGTCGAAAGAAATGTATTTGGGTAAATCAAAAAAAGTCATGATTTATTTGTGCATTGCTCTTTCTTTTTTATTTATTTTCACAGCTTTAATATTTAGTTTTTAAAATTAATTCTACGGGATCTTAAAAAAGTCAATCTTTTTCTGTGCTATTTGAAACACCATAATTTGTGAAGGTTAGAGGTGCACCAAATCCACTTTTTTCAGATGCAGCAGAATTCTATTCTGAGAAACAAATTGCCAATTCCTTTATTCACGTGTAGTGAAATGAACTCAACACTAGAGAATACGGATTTCAGTAAATATGCAGTATAACTTCTCAAAAGCTCATCTGCTGGTTTGCCTTCACCCCTATCCTCCACCCAACTACTACTATAATACTATACATAGTATTACATAGAATTGTTGCACTAAAAGACACTGAAGCTTCTGAAGTAAAGTTGACATTTGCTAGGTTGTTTTTAAAGGAACAGTTCAGTCTTAAATAGAAACTGGGTAAATAGATAGGCTGTGCAAAATAAAACATGTTTCTAATATAGTTAGTTAGCCAAAAATGTAATATATAAAGACTGGAGTGACTGGATGTCTAACGTAATAGCCAGAACACTACTTCCTGTTTTTCAGCTCTCTAACTCTGAGTTAGTCAGCGACTTTAAGGGGGCCCACATGGGACATAACTGTTCAATGAGTTTGCAATTGATCCTTAGCATTCCGCTAAGATGCAAAAGCAACAGTTATGGAACATGTGGCCTCCCCTCAAGTCACTGATTTCCACACACTCCACTTTAGTAAAAAAAAATCAATTGAAAAAAATATTTCCTTTTACTCTGTTATAATAACACATTACCTTGTACTTGATCCCAACTAAGATATAATTAATCCATATTGGAAGCAACACCAGCCTACTGGGTCTATTTAATTTTTTATTTTTTTTTAGTAGACTGTAGGTATGGAGATCCAAATAACAAATACCCCTTATCTAGGAAACCCCAGGTCCGTAGAATTCTAGGTCAGAGGTCCCCAACCACAGAATCGGGCTGTGGGCAGTCCTGGAGTGGGCCGCAGAGCCTAGCCAATAATTAGCAAGGTGTGCAAAAATGGACACCGACCCCGATATCGCCCACCTCAATGTGGGCATATCAGGGAGAGATCCACTAGTTTAGCAACATTGCCAAACAAGTGGATCTCCCTGTATGTGGCCACCTTAACTCTGAGTTAGTCAGTGACTTTAATAGGGGCAACATACAATATAACTGTTCATTGAGTTTGCAATTGATCCTTTGCATTCCATAGCATTTTATAGCAATAGTTTTAAAGCATGTGGCCCCCCTCAATTCACGGATTGGTTACTGTCTGGTAACCAAGTGGAACCCAAGAAAGCTGCAAATCAGGAAGTATGGTTCTGTTATGTTATACATCCAGTCACTCCAGTCTTTATAGATTACATTTTTGTCTAACTAACTATATTAGAAACATCTTTTATGTGCACAGCTATTTATTTACCCAGTTTTCATTGTTACACTGAACAGTTCCTTTAATAACCGTTTACAGAAAAAAAAAATTTCATAATATCTGTAAATAATTACTTTTGATTGCAACTATTCCCGGAATATATTCTTTTTAAATACATGTGCAGGGCATGTGGGTTTGCTAGCAGTTATGGTCAGATAGTAATTGGGCTGAGTTTTTTTACATGTGGTGTGGAGGAGCTCTGTGAGTTTTGTAAATGAAAACTGATGTAAAGAAAAAAGCAGGGAAAGGGAACAGAGGATGAAACACATTTTGCCAGATTTTTTTTTATACCTTGATAATTTCTTGAGCAATCTGTCTCGTTTTGTTGATATCCAAGGATGTTTTGGGGTCTCTTACAAATGAATGAAGTGTCCTCCCTTTGCAAAAACTGAAAAAAATTTCAGAATTTGAATACATTAACCAGATTTATGTAAAATGTGTACATCCTACCAAAATGCATATGTTATTGAGATATTCTTAGAACTATGGCTGAATTTCAATGAATTGCCCCTCCATTCACTTGAATGGGAATCAACTGGACCCACATGGTGCACTTGGTGCTCAGAAACAGGGCAGGGAAGGTTCCTGAGTTGTATCTGCCTGACCCACACATACACTTGGCATGATTCATGTGAATAAAGGTGCCATTCTGAGAATTTCGCCACAAACCTGCTGAGTTGGGACTTTTGCAGCAAAACACCAGGAATCCCCATGTACAGGTATATAAAATGTGGATTACAGCCAGGTGTTAACACATACAGAGTAAAGCAAGGTGAACTGCTGAAGAGAGGCTGCTATCAGACTCAACTTCCTGCTTAACTGTATACCTGTTCAGGTGTCTCCAGAGGTCATAAGAGCTCTCATGCAATAACAATTAAAATAATTGCGTAAACACTACATTGGGAATTGCTCTTTTTAATGCAGTTTAAAACTTAAAAATTTATATTTTACGCAAAATATATTTTTACATACAATCAACCTAAATATATTGCTAACAACCAGAAAGGAAAGAACACTGACCTGGTAATGATGGCCAAGTGAGGAGGATGCATGCATGCTCCCATAAACAAAACTACATTCTCATGCCGCGTCTGTCTGTAGTTCATCACCTCATTTTTGAACAGCTTTAAGTGATCTTGATTATTGCCATCTATCTCCAATAAACGTATGGCTACTTCACCATGCCACTTCCCTCTAAACACCTTTCCCCATCTCCCTTGACCAATGAGCTCTCCAAGTTCTATCTGCTCAAAAGGAATGTCCCACTCTTGCAGGTACACGCTGGTTTGGCTCGCCTTGCGGATGATCATTCCCCTGAAAGTTCCACTTGTGTATCTGGAGTTGGGAAGCTCATCAAGCTCATCATCATCATACTCTGGCTCAGATTTATTAGCATCCTGCTCTTCTACCTGTAGGAAATATATAACAATTATGTCCATATTCAACTGAATTTGAACTGCTGGAATAGGTTTGAATTCTATGTTTAAGTAATAATAGTCTTTTTTTATACATACATCTCTGTATCTCTCTCTCTGCCATTGCATGGGGGAGGTGTTCTCTAGAATTCTCTCATTATAGTGTGTAAAAGGATTTAATGAAAATTCATGTGCATGGCATCTGGCATCATATATATATATATATATATATATATATAATGACATTTTCTGATTGGCTCACGGTGCTCCATTTATGCTTATGTGACACAATTGTTGCCTGTATACTCCCAGTGAATGTATCTGGGAGGGATAAAAACAACCTCTCTCTCTTGAGATGTGCTTCTTGCAGGCTGGAAAGCTGGCAACACTGGAATTGTGGCAGGGGACGTGTGATACCTAATCATTAAGAGTTGTCTCCTGTGTGTTGGGAACATGAAGCCCTGTACATCCCCTTGAGATTTTCCTACACAAACTATTTTTTCATGCTTGCATGAAACTTACTAAATCAATATGCCTTCTACCATCTAGAGTATTTAAATGATTTTAAATACCGCTAAATTGGCTCCAAACCGCTGTAAATTCACTTATAGTGCAGGACAGATTGACTTCTGTGTCCTATAATAACGTATTATATTTTTATCTGCCACAGTGTTCCCACCACCGCATCACGTGCCAGTTTACCTCAGCTTCTTGCTCTTCTGCCACATCAGTTTCCATTTCAGCCTCAGCACTGGGAATTATAAATACAGAACATGGTCTTAACACACATATGCAGTTAAAACAACCAAAAGTGCTGCTGCTGCAAAAGGTAGAATGCCAAAGCAAAACATTTTTTTGAACTTGTCACACATTATTAGTACAAATGCAGTATTATTACATCCCTATACAATTACTGCAGATTGAGCTTTATCTGCAGGTACTTGGGAAACGTCTAATAATTATTGCAGAATAAACCAGGGAATGGAGCAGATTGCTTCAGATCTAGGGATGGGTGAATTTATTCACAGCCGTGAATTCTCAGCGAATTCCCGCAATTCGCCACCGGAGAATAAATTTGCGAAACACCTGCAAAAATTCGCCGACAATGACACGACGAATATGACATGACGCGCCCGCAAATTTTTCGCTAGGAATTCACGAATTTTACGGCGAAGCGAATCTGGATAGATTCGCTCATCACTATTCAGATCTAATGTTAAAACATCTTCATTCTATCAACCTACTGCATATACATAACTGAAGGTTATCTGAACTGAACAACAGTTAGTGCATTACCTTGAGTTCTCTGATGTCTCAGAAACATGCGTTGCTTGGGTAGGGACAGATACTTCTATTATAAATGTAAAAAAAATTACACATAATCAATACATAACATATAATTATAATTCATTATATTATTTTTATTATATTAATTGAATCTGTTAACAATAGTACTTTCTCTAGCCTCACATTAAAAGGGATCTCCATCAATAAAAACAGGTTGAAAGCAAATGTCGCTCTAAGAAAGTTTCCAATATACATTTTGACCATATTCAATGGTGTAAATAGAATTGGAAACAGTTTCTGTCTGGCTGTTTTCTCTTTACTACTGGTCTTGAGTCCATCTGATTATCTGTCCTAAGAGAGAACAGACTTCTGCTACATTGACTCCTGAGTCGGAAACAGATAAAAGAAATAAACATGCAAAATACATCTTCCAGTTGCACTTACATTTACAAATAACTTTTAAATCTTTTAAATGTTTTAATCCACATATATTCAAAGCTTGCTTTCAATTAGATTTGATTAAATGGTGTAAATAGAATTGGAAACAGTATCTGTCTGACTGTATTCTCTTTAGTACTTGTCCTGAGCCATCTGATTAACAGACCTATGTGAGAAAAGACTTCTGCCACACTGACTCAAGTGTTGGAAACAGATAAAAGAAATGAACATGTAAAATACATCTTCCAGTTGCACTTACATTTACAAATAACTTTTAAATGTTTTAATCCACATATATTCGAAGCTTGCTTTAAATTAGATGCAAAGAACAGTTTTTGGGTGGAGATGCCCTTTAATTAGAAGGGCCTGCAATACACAACTGTATAACATTAACCCCTAGTGGAAATTAATAAGGTCAGCATTCCAGTTTGAGTAGTTAGCACCATCCAGTGGTTAGTGAAGTTTACTGCAACACAGAAATACAAAACATGCCTTTGATATTTTGTTTGATGCTCCTTTAGACAACTGCATGCAATCTCAACATTTAAGTAAAACAAATTCTTATTTCCTAAACAAAAACTAAGGCATATAAAACAATATTTTATTACTCACATACACAAAATGTTGTTTAGTGAACTACTGTGGCCTCTCTAGCTAGGAGTAGGTGTCCATGTGGCAGTTATGTCCACTGAAATATTATATAATCCTGCTGATTCACTGAGAATGGCACCTCAGCTCTGCACCTTGCACTGTTTACAGCCTTCTTAGTGATTTATATATATATATATATATATATTCCTATTAATAACATTGGGATCAACCATCAAAAATACCGGCCAGGCCGGTAAAATACTGGCCAGGTGGCAACCTTAGATGCACCGAATCCAGGATTCGGTTCGGGATTCGGCCAAATCCTTCTGCCTGGCTGAACCAAATCCGAATCCTAATTTGCAAATTAGGGCCAGGGAGGGAAATCACTTGACTTTTTGGCACAAAACAAGGAAGTAAAAAAATGGTTTCCCCTCCTACCCCAATTTGCATATGCAAATTAGGGTTCGGATTCGGTTTGGCCAAATCTTTCGGGAAGGATTCGGGGGTTTGGCCGAATCCAAAATAGTGGATTCTGTGCATCCCTAAACATTAATGAATCAAACTGTATGTGTGCCAGCCAGCAGCACACAAAAAATTGCCCTAATCTGTACCTGTGTCAGCAGCACCCAAAATATTGCTCCCAATCTGTATCTGTGCTAGCCAGTAGCACCAAAAATATTGCTCCCAATCTGTACCTGTGTCAGCCTGCAGCCAAAATATTGCTCCCAATCTGTACCTGTGCCACTAGCATTGCCCCCTATGTCTGTACCTGTGCCATAAGCCTGTGCCAGAGCAGCAGCAAAAATATTGCCCCAGATCTGTGCCAGGCAAAGGGCAAGTAAGAGGGAGGTGGGGACTGAATGTAGAGCAGAACGCTGCTGCTGGAGAAGGGGGCAAGTTAAAACTTAAAGAATAAAAAAAAAAATTCCATTCAAAAGTGCGCCCCCCCCCCTACGACTGCACCCTAGGCGGCCGACTACTCTGCCTACCCCTAGTTCCGGCCTTGTATATATATATATATATATATATATATATAAATCACTAAGAAGGCTGTAAACAGTGCTAGGGATAAGGCTAATTCCATACATTGCTATTTATCGACCAGTGAATAAACATAGGCTGATCCCATCTCCACTGCTGGCTCCTCTGTCTGCACTGACTGGCACTGCATTAGCCCAAAAATGTAAACTTCAAACACATCTTTCGTGCAATATTAAAAAACATTTTTATATTTGTTTATGCATATATGTGGATTATTATGCATTACACTTGACTGCATTAGTAACATTAAATACCAGGCACATATCATAAGAGAGCTTCAGCTTTAAGGAAGTGGTCCACTTATACACACCTTTGCTCAAAAAAGTATAATGTATACATATACAAAAAATGTAAATGTATAATGCCAATCCTTTTTCTTATCCAAATTCAGAACATCTATACTGTTCTATTAAACACATAGTTGAGTTTCTTTTGTTTTTCCATGAACTTGCTCCACTTGTCCTTGTAAAAGGTGTCATTTGCTCCAATGCAAATAATGAGCTCTATATAAACAAATTTTTTTACTTCCCTAAGCTGCAGTTTGTTAAACTTTGAGATAAAGAACAACTGATTATACTTAGGGCTTGTCTGGGGAACGGTAATTGACTTTACTACATACTCATCTGCAAACAGTAACCCAGAAGTTATACAATTAAAGTGCGTTTTTTTTCTGGTTTAGTGTAAAAATAATAGATTTTAAATTTCAAACAATAGTCAGCACAAGCCCTATTTATTGAGCTCCTGTTGAAAAGGGGACTATAAAGTCCTTTTAAAGAATTAAGATAAAATTATATGCACTTGGATCTAGTGATGGGCGATTTTATTCGCCAGTCACAAATTCGCGGCGAATTCCCGCAATTCGCTGCCGGCAAATAAGTTTGCAAAATGCCAGCGTAAATTTGCCTGCCGAAAATTCACTGGCGTAAAAAAAAAAAACAAGTCGTGCGAAGCAAAACAGGATAGATTCGCTCATCACTACTTGGAGCCAAATATTTGCTGCAGCATGATCTACACCAGGGGTCCCCAACCTTTTTTGCTCATGAGCCACATTTAAATTTAAAAAAGAGTTGGAGAGCAACACAGGCATGAAAAAGTCCATGGGGATGTCAAATAAGAGCTCTGATTGGCTTTTTGGTAACCCCTATATGGACTGGCAGCCTACAGGAGAGAATGTATGGCAGTATATCTGTTTTTTATGCAACCAAAACTTGCCTCTAAGCCAGTAATTCAAAAATAAGCACCTGCTTTGAGGCCAGTGGGAGCAACATCCAAGGGGATGGAGAGCAACATGTTGCTCGCGAGCTACTGGTTGGGGGATCACTGATCTACACCATTCCTAGGCACCTCTTTTGTATGCAACAATTCTTGATATACTGTAAGGCTTCAGTAAAAATGCAGCTGGACTTATACGGAAAAAACATTAGCAAATAGATGGCTTCCTAGAACATAGAGACATTGCAAACTCTATACACTTAATTTCTTTATACATATTAAAGGTATACTGAAATCTTGTTTAAAAATATATTTTCCCCCTACATTTAGTATAGCAAAGAGCCTGCAAATACCCCTAATGGGGGGGGGGCACATCAGGTAATGACAGAAAGCCAGAAGGTTAGCAAAAAAACAGAGGAGGATTATAGCAGAGAACTCACCTGGGAAGATAAACTGTTGTCTATGCTGAATGTAGTAGGCAGCTTTTAATAAAAGATGACAGCAACCACCCAGGCAGAATGAGAAAAACAACCAGTTAGAGAGCACCTGCTTGAGTCTGCCCCAAATGCGTTCAGTGAAAGTTCAGGCCACATGCTGTCTGAACACAGCTCAAGTCAATATAGGTGTTCTGTTTAGACTGCTGGGAAAAGCTCCCAGGTGAATAGAGACAACAGCTAATCAGATCACTACCAGCTGCTGCATAAAGATGCCTGTCTCTGCACCGTAGGCCTGAAAATAACATCTGCGGCTTCTTGTGACAGGAAAATAAATATTAATAGAAGTAGTCTAGATGAGGGTTATTAAAAAGTGAAGCCTGATCAAACAACACATCAGATTTTTGTGGAATTGTAAATGCCATAGGTCAGTTATAGCCTTAGCAGCATTTTCTCTATGGTATAGGTCAGTAAAATCCACTGATCCACAAGTGTTTCTGAAGTGTAACCAGCTAGCTAGCACAGGACTATGGTGGCTAATAACAATAAGTAATAACCTCAATAAGTAATACATAATCTACAATGAACTGCATATGTCCTACAGTGAAATCAGGGGTTACTGGCATGAACCTATTCCAGGTAAAATTAAGTTAAAGGTAGATTAGGGTTGCCACCTTTCCCTGTGGCTCAAGCCGGACAGGGGGGTGGTCCAGTGACGTCACGGGGCGGAGCTATGACGCCGCGATCGCCAATTGGCCGATCGCAGCGTCAATCAAGCTAATCCCGCCCGGTTTTCCTTATATGGAAAACCGGGCAGGAAGCATTGAACCGGGCAGCCCTTCAAAATACCGGGCTGTCCGGTTCAAAACCGGACAGGTGGCAACCCTAAGGTAGATAGTGAGAGAAAGGTGTGATTGGGTGAGAAGCAATGAGTTGAGGCAGGGGAAAGCAGGGTTGGTGGCAGAGAGAGAGGGATGTGATGTAGGGAAGAAGAAGTTCACTTCCTTATCTTCTGAGCATGTAGAAACACCCCACTCACACCCCTTTTTTTCATATTTTGTGAAATGTCAGGGCAGGGCACAGTAAACTTACTAGAGGGGGGTGGTGGGCCCTGGGACGGGACATGCACCTGGGCCCCCCAATTGCACCCTCTGCTTCCCTGGTACTTACGCCACTGGCAGGGCAGTTGGGAGGTATGCAGTATAAATATGTCTGCATTGTATTTATTCATGTTAAATGAATGTCAAATGCTTGACCCAGGGAATGTTTCCAATCGCCATTGGGGTCAAGAAGGATTTTTTCCCTCTTGAGGCATAATTGGCACTGGCTTCAGGCTGTGGTTTTTGCCTTCCTCTGGATCAAAACAGTGGATTTATGATCATGTATTTTAAGTTTTATTTATCACAGCAGTCGTAGGACTGGAAATTTTAGAAGATGGAGAAAGGAGGTTCTCTCCTGTGACTGCACAGTGGATTGATTGATACAGACACTACTACTGCTTGTGCTAGGTAACAGCCTGCTTGAATTTCCTATCATCGACACTGTCGATTCAGGACCAACAGCAGGGTGGGTGAACTTCTCTCATGGTGGGAGATGCAGTTCCTGCTGGTAGCAGAGTTTGGGCCATCCTCTCTAGGTAGAGGCAGCCTAATATTCAGTGGTGGATATAATTACATAGTGCTGATCTCAAGTCTTCAGTGAGGAACAGCAGAACATAGTAGTGATCTCTTATGGATTTCTGGCTTTGAATATTGCCTTGGGATGAGACTGACAAGGTATTTCATAAAATGTGAATAAATGCTGTGGCCATTTTACCCCATTGGCTCATTAGAGAATGAGCTAGCAGATATTCATAATCAATCTATACATTAAAGGGGAACATCACCCCTATCATTTCATATAATGAAATTAAAAAAAATATACAGTATAATTCTAATCAACTTTCCATTATACATTAAATTATTTGTACATGTAATTGTAATTGAAAGCATATCACTTTGTCTTTTTCTGAGCTAACCAGTGTCGCAGCCAGCTCTCCTCCAGCCACGCCTCCCATTCCCATTGAATATGTGACTGCTTTTTCACTACCATGAATGCTACAGATTTTGAGAGGAGTGTCTATGTAGCTATTCTATGTTTGTCACCTCACAAAAGGTTCCATTTGAACATGTTTTTGATGACCTTTCAGAAGCTGTAGTTGTATCTACCATGCATGAACAATCTTTGATTAACCCAGTAAGGCCCTGCGGATGCCTATTTCTATTTAGAGAATACTTCGCACCAGAAATACGTGGCAAAACCTCAGTAGCTTTTCATTGGTGGACGATAGTAGGTGCACAGCTTTAAATTAACCACCGAAGTGCTAAATAGATTAGTTTGTAAATAACCAGCTAGTTTACGACTTAGTTAGCCTGGGCAAGTGACATATATCAAGGGTAAGAAAGAGAGCACTTTCTGATTTGTACATCCCCTGGATTCACTGGTAATGCAGAAGCTATTACAGTGACTAATACATGACTGTGCTGTCATGATCCACTACTGAGTACATGCTTCAGCAACAAAGGTAATACTTTTTACTCTACTTGTGGCATACATTCAGGTAGTATATTTGAAATGATTCATAATAATACAGTCAGGTAGTTTATTTGAAATAATACATATGGAGGAGTAAATGACAGAAACAATCCTGTTTTATTACTGCTGTAATTTTGTTTTACTGGGAAAGCACCAGTTAAATGTTTCCTGCTACTCTCTGCTCCAGTGGAATCTGCCTGCTTACCACACGCTAACAAAAGATACCATTACTGGACTATAGAGGAATTTTCGCAATGCAATGACCTCATCCAAAAAGGGAGACAAATCCATGGAACACAATTTATGCCTTTAATTTCCTTTGCCGAGAAGTTTCTAGAGTTTGGTAAAAAAAGACAGCTGCTGGACTAACTGACTCCACTGTTCTATATTCTCTTTGGCATGCTGCTTTGGGGCCTTATTTACTTAACCCCTACAATTCTCCACTGCTGGTTCACAGTGAATGTACTATTCTAATATTTATGGGTCAAATAATATCTGAATAATGATGTTAAATAATAAAGTCTGTTTAGCAGTTGTGCAAGAAATGGGCTATTAAAATCCCCAGGAGGAGCAAATCAAATGTCCAGCTAGAAGTGTTGCAGCTTAGTGTTGCAGCTTAGTGGGTTACAGATATATCTGAAGTGTCCATGATTGTGACATGTCCAATGTCGAAGTGTCCATGATTTTGAAATGATAGTAATAAGCATAACCTGGGGCCTCCAATTAGACATCCCTTAATCTTACAATACACACAAGCAAGTTTTAGAGGAAGATTACACTACGTAGATAGATATATCTATATATATAGAGTAGCTCCAAGTCTTAGCTTCTTAGCTTTACATACCCTTGGAATATGATACAGTATACACACAATAGGCACTGGCTACAACACAAGTCAATCAATTAAATCTAACTGTTCAGAATTTCTGAACCTACATATGCTGCTGAGTCAGACCAGATTTTTAAAAAAAATGTCATAGAACATATAGGGGCACATTTACTAATGGTTGAATTTCAAAGTGAAAAAAAGGAAAAATTTGACCATTAAATTTTTTTTGGGGGGGCCATTTTTGATCGAATTTGAATCAATTGAATCGATCGATTTGAATGATATACCTTTAAAAATATTAGAATTTGCAAAACTTTGCAAAATTGCCTGTAAAAGCTATGGGAGGTTCTCCCATAGGCTATTATGGCAATTCGGCAGGTTTAAGGTGGCGAATGGTTGAATTCAAATTTTTTAAAGCGACAGTGCTTAGAATTTTCAATTTTTTTCAATTTGACTGGAATTTTGGGCTCTTCAGTAGTCAAAGTATCCCAAAATTACGTCAAAATTTTAATTTTAAAAATTCTAATTTTATTCGAAAATTCACTTTGACCCTTAGTAAATGTGCCCCATAAGGTCAAAACTTAATAGCCAAAATACATTGACATGGATCCCTGAACTGTCCTCGTCTGCTTTATTCATAGAAATCCTGAAAGGAAAGTGTGGGTAACCAGCAGACAAATGTTTTTAAGGTAACTGCTGCTGGTTAACTGTAAAAAGATTTTTTATTTCATATTAGTTCTAAAAAAAAGATAAAATGGCAGCCATGTGTTTATACTACTTCAGAAACAGGAAGCAACTTGGAAGAAACTTGGAAATCTAAGCTTATGGTTTCTTGGAACGAACACCATCTTTGACTAAAGCTGTGCGGATTTAGACATTAAGCTTTACAATGCAATTAATAGGCATGCAGCATGCAAAGATGAAGGGAAGTGCATTACACAAGAGCCAATCAGATAAAGCTAATGTTGCTTTAGATATCACTAGGATCTACCGGTTTTGAACTACACATTCAGAGGAAATCACAAAATTAGGGTCATTTTTGTAAATCATTAAACCCAAACACAATGATAAAAATATATACTTTCACTTCAATTGTTATTCCGTTCATTCAAGCATTAGAGACAAAATCTAAAATGTATATATTCCACATTTTCAGGTCATGGAAAAGGCAATGAATAAATTCATAACTCTACTGTCTTTATGTAAGGCACTGCACTTTTTGAGACAAGATCGAAAAACAAATAAATAGTGAAAGTTGTATTAAAATAAACATCTAAATTATTACCTGGGAAATTAAATCGACTGTCCCTCAAGCCCATTGGGGAAGGGTTTGGGGGTGTTATAGCACTGGAAGGGTTTGAAGACTGGAAAGGCGCCGGAGAAGAAGGTGTGGAAGAAGTAGTAGAAGATGGGTTGCTGCTTGAATCAAGGTGGTTTATTGCTGTAGGATGTTCCTTTAAAAATGAAAAATAAATTACTGGATAGCAACAGCTTTACCCACATTGTGACCAACTACAAAGCCCATTAACAAATGGGGAGACAACAAGAGGGGAAAACTGTAGGTTTATAAAAACAATGCAGAATGCACCTAACCCTATTTGAACCACACCAGCTCCTCTATATCCATAACTATGGGGTATTTTTTTTCTTGCACACAAAGAAATTTGCTAACCAATTTGTTTTTGTGCCTGCTGTAAAAAAAAAAACAACAAATCATTGTATCTCCAGAATGTGGCACACAATGTTCCACCTGACTGTGAAATATGTATTTTAAGGTGAAAAGCCTATGGACATCGTACACATTATTTACAAGGGGCTTACAAAGAGCAACTGTGAAAGTGAGGTGCATCAGTAGCGATGTGTGGATATGTGTAAATATTTTTTATTGTTGTGACACAGTTCCCAGAAGGGAATGAAACAATAAATGTTTGAATTGCTTCACAAATAGGTCCATGTGAGTGCTCATTCAACAGGACTGGACGACTATTACAATACATTAGGAACATGGCAGTGCTTTTGGCATGGAGTGCACCTCCCATGAAATATTCATTAATCTGTAAACATAAATAGTTATGATGTAGAACAAACCCTACCTTCTTGGTGAGTGCTTTGGGAAGAGTTCCAAAATGAGGCTCTGCTGGTCTGTCTACCTGATTATTTATGTCAGAAGGAACTGACTCTGTCCTCCTTATTTTGGCTACTGCAAGCAAAGACAAGATACGTTTTATACAAATTATATATTCAATTTATAACAGTATAAAGGAGAAAACCCTAAAAAACTAATATGGCAGGATAGGTTTTGTTTTATTTATTGAATTTACTGCACCAGGATAACGGCCCAGCATCTATATAATAGTAATGTTCAGATTGGTGCACCATCACCATCTTGGTTTGATCTTGTATGAGTTGTCAGGGACACTGAATATGCTGGGTATCTGTTGAGATGCAAAGCCTAGGGGTAATCCAGCAAAAAAAAAGAGGTTTGTCTATCATAGAAGGGGTGATTATTTAATTCTGAGATTCAGAATTACTGGTTTCTGAGCTGCAATGTCAAGAGACTTATTAATGATCAATCTGTCTTCTATTATGACGTTTATATTTTATATATACAGTATATTGTGAGTCAGTCATTAAGATCAGGTAATTGACAGCAGCACTGAGCATGTGCAGTGAATCGGCAGAGTACAAGATGTAGAGCTACATTGTACTAGGGGCATATTTGGAGGCACATATCTTCAAAAGAGCTCTGATTGCCTTGGGCTGGTACTGAACTCCAAAATAAAATGTGCAGTATTTATACCTTACTTCTTTGTTAAGCTTTAATTCTCCTTTACGGCTCAAGGCACACAGGGAGGTTCCTCGCAGAGTCGCAAGTATATAAAAGCTAGCAAATAAGGGCTCATAGGCACCCTGTGCTTGCAGTTCACATTGGAGTACAATGCTGGTGGTGAAAAGGTATTGTGTGCCTGCAGCCTAAATGCAAAAAACAGATATAAAAAGGATATTTGTTATGTAAAACTTACTTGGAAGGAATGATATTCTACATGAAGGAGCATCTTTTGTGCATTTATTGTGACATTTTAACCTTGAAAAGTAAAACAGAAACAAGTGTTTAAAAACAATGTTTGAACTGGAGGAAACAAGTGAAGCAAGTAAGGCATTATTATTATTTATGTTGCTGTAGTAGTGCTGTCCTTAAAATAATAATACAGGGCATGATAACTGAACACAGGTCCATAGTGAGATCTTAAGAAATTTACAAAACTGTGTATGTTTCCTGAAATTTTAACACTATAAGAAAGAGAAAAAGAAACCCTACATTTAATGGAACTGCTGCTAACTCTCTGGATGAATAATTAAGGACTAAAAATTATGATGGAATTCTGAAGAAGAGAAAATTTTTTAAATATGGCACAGCACATTTATACACACATAATTATACAATTTACTGAGACGTAAAGTTGCAGTAACTGTGATGTCTACATATCTATCTACAGGATGTCTACATGTGATGTCATAACAGGTCTGTGGGTGAATCACTTTGTAAAGGGGAAAGAACTATGTTGTGCTGCAATATCGTCTCAGGTAAAAGTACTTCCCTGTGTGCCAATGGCAATAGCAGATTACTTACTGTTGCACATAAAGGCCATCACATGCTGGAAATAGAAAGTGACCTGATATCCCTTATTACACATTGACTGCATTAGGCAAAGCTGTAGAACATGCATCACTACACCGCCTCCACAGTGTTTATCCAAACCATATCTCCAGACAATCATCAGTTTTTTACACAGTTTTATACTTCATCTGTCTTTCTCCTAATTTGACCTCTGATTTTCTCACTTAATATCAGCTAATCAAGGGCCATAAACAAGAGGATTTTGATTCAAGTCCCTCTTTAATATCTGTCATTTTGGTCAGGACCCAAACCTCACCCTACTTGACCAGGCGCAATCGTTGCCATATTGCTGCCTGAGACAATACTACAACAGTAAGAATAACATGTAACACTTTCATAAAAGCAAGGTAAAAACTAATTTCATCTAGCTTGTTTAAAATAAAATAGAATTTTATAGAAAATAA
This sequence comes from Xenopus borealis, assembly GCA_024363595.1. NCBI lineage: Eukaryota > Metazoa > Chordata > Amphibia > Anura > Pipidae > Xenopus > Xenopus borealis. Next base: position 103,210,283 of record CM044433.1, on the reverse strand, counting down.
AGAATTAAAGTATGGTGGCTTCTAAAGGGATCCCAAGCCCCTAAAGAACAACTGCCCTGTCTGTATTAAAGCACTAGGTTGTTGTGCTATTCCCCACAAACAGCAACCAACTTCTAATAAAGTTAGGACCACTATCATCAGAGCGTTTAGCCTTGCCTGCATCAACCCTTAATCCAGTGATCCCCAACCAGTGGCTTGAGCAATATGTTGCTCACCTAACCATTGGATGTTGCCCCCAGTGGCTTATTTTTCAATTATAGGTTTGGAAACAAGTTTTGGGAACATAAAAAACAAGTGTACTGCCAAACAGAGCCTCCAATAGGTTGTCAGTCCACATAAGGGCCAATCACAGCCCTTATCTGGAACCTCCAGGAAGTTTTTTCATGCTTGTGTTGCTCCCCAACTCTTTTAACATTTGGATGAGGCTCAAAGGTAAAATAGGTTAGGGACCCCTTCCATAATCCATAAGACTTTACAGTGCAGTGGTTGATCCAACTGGTTGTGAATGCTGGTCAAAGCATTTGGAAGATGTTACCAAAATAGAGGTAGGGCACCATTACATCAGTGCCTGGGTGGTAAGCAAAACTAGTTCAGCATCACAAAATTTCAGGCAGGCACCATTTGATGGTGTTTTATCTGCCCCACTACATGTGTATCCAGGGCACCCAGACCCCATTGTAAGACTTGTGAGCTTTACTTTTTGAGTGTACACTAAAATCTTTTGTTGTGTGAAAAACTAGTACAGTGATGGAGCCCACATTAGAGACAATTATGATTTTTTTTTTCCTTTCTGGTTTTCGTTGGACCAAAACATTTCTGCAGTGAAGGACCATTTACTTACCTAGTGAAACACACCTATAACCAATCAGAATATAATATAAATTATATAAGGATGTTCATCAAATCCAGTTTGCACTCACTTGCAATGTTTGCATTTGACCCCAAACATCATACTCTTCTGACAGACGTGACACACCTGAGAAAGCCAGGATTTTGTAGAGAATCTGAAAAAGGTTAACATACAAGAAAAATTTTTAATATTTTTTAATATTCTTGGCTTATTTCCTACAGAGCAGAGTGGATTTTTGGGGGGGAATTCAACATGCCACTCCCTCAAGGACAGTTCTGCTCTCATCTTGGTGCAACCTTACAATCATTAATGCCTCACCATTAACAGTAAGCTCATCAGTGAGACTGTATATACCTATACACAGTGACTTCTAGATAGTAACACTTGAACAGGGGTACAGTAAATTGCAGCCCCTCTGTCTGAACTTTTTAATATAGTACAATATTGGAAGTAACAAGCAGAACCTGTCTGTATGTTCTGCTACAGGGACCAATACTGTAATGTGGTACTTGCGTTATAGGAGAGCAAGCACAAAGCTAACCAAATCTACATTGTGAAAATTATGCTGATGCTGTGAAAATGGATGGGCACATATCTAAACATAACAGGCCATATTCAATGGCACTGCTGGCAGATATAATCTTTAGATGGTGCAAATATGGGTGATTGTCCAGAGTGCTGCAGCTGTTTTAGGTGGAAATAGTAGTGGGATAGCAGTGACCCTACAGTTCTTGTTCCGATACAACTCACAGGACCTAACGTCAGCCAAAGGCCGTTGTAAAGGTTGCCATTGTAAAGGTGCCCATACACAGGCAGATTTAAGCTTCAGATTTGGGTCCTTTAGACTGATTTGGCAGCTTATCTGCCCATGTCTCCAATGTTTACTCCTAGGTGAAACAATGGCATTAGCACAATATTGCCCACCCAAGGTGAAATAACTTACCTGTGTGTAACCGAGAGCCCAATATCTCGCCGTACCATCTGTGGGGACCCTTGAGGGACATCTAGGGTAAGGGGAAAACAAAAAAATGTTTATTTACCTGTTGGGACAGCATCAATTAACAGGTGCATTTCATTATGTTCCAAACAGAAAGGTTTAAACAGCACAATGAGAGGATTTAGATCATTTCAGGGCTGTGGGGAATACAGAAAAACTGCTGCTTCAAACAGGCTGCTGACTGGAAAAAGCAACTAAAAGCAAACAAATCAACTGGAAAGGATAAGCATTTGTTATTAACTGTTATTTTATATAAGGTTTAAATACTGTGGTTTAATTTTATATTTTTTTCTGTCTTGGGTGATAAATAGCAAAGTTTGGTGTGCTATTGTGCTTACAGCAAGTTTGTCACAACCTGCTTTACTTTGCAGTTAGTTTTTCCTCAGTTTGAGGGGGTGGGGTTTGGTTAGTCAAACCTGAACAGACTGTATAAATAGAACCCCTGGGACTGCAGTGGAGCTTGCTCTAGTGTTTAGCTGCTCTTAAGTGTTTGTTCATTAAGTGGGTGATCTATAAGTGGAGTTGCAAACACCAGAGTTAGTGGGAGATCTATAAGTGGAGTTGCAAACTAAAGGAGGTTCAAACTAGGTCAAATGTTTGTTCTAAACCCTAATTTTTTTATTCCTGTTTTGACCTGCAACTGGAATAATGAGTGCTAGCAAGATTGAAGGTCTGACCCAGTGCACAGATAGTTTGGGGGGAACAGAACAGCAACAGGATGTTGAGGCAGCTAGCTGGGTGTCAGTTAGAAAATGGAGGCTCATATGGAGTTTATACATCCCATCAGATACGCCAGATTGTGTGAAGAATCGCTACAACCAAACAGTTTGCTGTCTACCTGGTGCCAGGGTTCGGCATGTGGTTGATCAGGTAGACAACTTATTGGGTGGGGCTGGGCATGACTTAGTACATATCGGTACTAATGACAAGATAAATGGTAAATGGAAGACCTTAAAGAGTGAGTTCAGGGATCTAGACTCTAAGATTAAGGGAAGGTCTTCCAATGTCATTTTTTTGGAAATTTTGCCTGTGCCACGTGCAAGTTTAGGTAGACAGCGGGAGCTTAGGGAGCATGGCTCAAGTCTTGGTGTAGGAAGGAAGGGTTTGGGTTCCTAGAGCACTGGGCTGATTTTTCCTTGGGGTGCAACCTATACACTCGTGATGGATTGCACCTCAATGGAAGGGGGTCCACTGTGCTAGGGGAAAGAATGGCCAAAAGGTTAAAGGAGTGTTTAAAATAGGCAAGTGGGGGGTGGGCGAGATAAAGAATTATGGGGAAGCTATGGTAGAGGGGGAAGTGGGTTTAGTAAGGGGTCATGGGGGAGGAATGAGGGGGGCGTACAGTTTACCAGCTAAGGAGGTCCCTCTGTTACAACGAAAACAGGATAATACTAACTTAATATATAATTCTCCACTATGTAATGCAAATTTAAAAAGTAAAAGTAGTAACCTCTGCTGTATGCTGGCAAATGCACAGAGTTTGTCAGATAAAATGGGAGACCTAGAATTAATTGCATTCTCTAACTGTGACTGGACTGTAAATCTAAATTGTTACACACTTTTTAGGAGGGATATAGGGATTAAAAAGGGTGGAGGAGTGTGTTTACATGTAAAGCCTGAATTAAAGCCAAGCACTAAAGAAATAACCATTGCTGGAACTGGTAAGGATGTGGAATCCTGCGGGGTAGAGATTTTGACTGGGCAAAAGGTTACAAAAAAAATTATCATTGGTGTATGCTATAAACCACCTTGTATAAGTGACGAGTATGAAGCCCAGCCACTCTTACAAATAGAAGCGGCTTCACAATAAGTCAACTTATTACTATGAGTGACTTAAAATTATCCAGACATTGACCGGGGTAATGGGGTTGCCAAGACAGAGAAAGTTATAGGTTTGTAAATATGCTAAATAACAACTTTTTATCCCAGCTCGTTCAAGAACCTACTAGGAATAACTCTCTTTTGGATCTTGTAATCCTATATAATAAAATCCAAGTGTCTCTGCGTCCAGTCCCTGTGTCCGTGGAAATGCGCTACTGCGCATGTGCCCCACGGACAGCCAGCGCGAAGCGTTAACGCTAGCGCAAATTTGCCATCGAATTTACGCTAGCGAAGTAGATAGAATACAATAGATAGGATACCATTGTGGGTGATAGTCTGAAAAAGAAGTGTATGTTACACATGCCCAGGACACCTTTAATCAAAAAAAATAAAGTTGTCATATGTCAGGGAATGTAGGGGGGAAGGAGGGTAACACCCCCCAAAAAAACAATGTTTTTCAGACTATCACCCACAATGGTAAAACACGCCACAGCGTTTTTTGGGACTTTCAACCTCCTATCTATTGTATTGCTCTAGCGTAAGTGCTAACGAACAGCAAAAAGTTGATCTTAGTGAATTTGCGTAATTACGATCCTTCGCCAGTGTGCAACTTCGCCTAACGTAAGGGTGCGAAGTTGCGCAAGTCTATCTACTTCGCTAGCGTAAATTCGCTAGAGTCGGTGTTCGTGAATTTGCGATTACGATTTGACGTCACGCTGGCAAATTTGCACTAGCGTTAGACGCTTCCCGCTGGCTGTCCGTGGGGCACATGCGCAGTAGAGCAATCCCACGGACACAGGGACTGGACGCAGAGACACTTCAACTTTATTATATAGGATTCGCGCCATATGCAAATTAGGCTTCGCTAGCGAAATTGCGCTATGCCTAGCGAAGTAACACTAGCGTAAATACGTTACCGTTCGCCGACCAGAGCGTAAATTCACACTTTAGTGAATTTGCGTAGCGCAGGCGAAAATTCGCCTACAACAATTCTGTTTTTTATAAATGTTTGACTACATATGTTCTAGTGCCCGTTAATTTAACGGGCTTAATGTCTAGTAACTAATAATACTGAACTCATCTCTAGCATTTGTGTGGGTAGCTAAAACACAATTTCAGGCGTGCAAATTTTGACAGTATAAGGGCATCTTTGCAATATATTAAGTGGGAAAAGCTTTTCACAGGGTTCAACACAGAAAAAAAATGGGAAGTCTTTAAAATGCTGCTTAATAAATATACATGTCAGTATATTCCCCTAAAAAACATTTTTGGTTCAATAGAAGTGTTAGTGTTGAGGTGGGTGAGAAAAGACGTGCTTTTGAGGCTTTCAAGTTAGCCGGGACATATAACTTCTAATATCCTCATATTTTGCAACTGGGGGTACTTTATTTATTATAATACACAGTGAGTCATGTCACAGAAATTACATCAGAACTCACCGTTTATAAGGATATAATTTACAAGATATTTACGGCTTTTGTTTATTATAGACACATAACAGGGGACCTTTTTACCTATAAAGTGGTTCACCGCACCAGAGGTCACCCCTTCAAACTAGAAGAAAAGGACTTTCATTTGAAGCAAGCAACGTGGTGGTTCTTCACAGTCAGGACGGTGAGGTTGTGGAATGCACTGCCGAATGATGTTGTGATGGCTGATTCTGTTAATGCTTTTAAGAGGGGCTTGGATGATTTCTTGGACAGACATCATATCAAAGACTATTGTGATATAAACTCTACAGTAAGTATATGGCCATATATTATTTATGGAGGGGTGTGTGTATGCTGGGTTTTCAGTTGGAGTGGGTGAACTTGATGGACTTTGTCTTTTTTCAATCCAATTTAACTATGTAACTATGTCTTTGGAAAACAGTGTAGTTGGGAAAAGTTTGAACAAGTTTAGTCAGCTTTGTAGCCATTGAACCCTTTCTCTTCAATACAAACTTGTCCTTCACAAAAGCCCAAATCAGCAGCTTACCGAACCTGCAAAAACATAAAGAAAAGAAAACAATTAGCCCAGTGTTCAGGAAGGTAGGAGACTGATAATGAACTGCAATTTATTGGTTAAAGATAAGGAATACCATTTCACACTTGGGGGTACCAAATGTTAGGCACCCCAAGTGATTTCTTTTACTTACCGGACGCCCCTAACAGCAGAAAACTGCACTGGCCTGGGGTTCTTCTAGCGAGCACCATGGAGTTATCCTCTTCCTGTTTCTTCAGGTCTTCTCGCTGTTGCACATGCACAGTAGAGCAAGAAGCCAAACTTAAATGAAAAGGGCAGCTTTTTCGCTCTACTGCACATGCGTCTGCCCTGGGAAATTTGAAAACTGAAGAAGCAGAAAAAGGATCGTAGCATGGTGCTCGCTAGAAGAACCCAAGGTCATGTGGTTTTCTGCTGATAGGAGCACTGGCCCAGGGTGTCAGTTAGGTAAAAGTAATCACTTGGAGGTGCCTAACTTTTGGCACCCCAAGTGTAAAATGGCATCCGTTCTCCTTTAAGAACATATGGAAGGCATATAAAAGTCCCTGGATGCTACAGAAAAAGCATGTTTTGGTTTTGATAGTGTTTCCTGGTGAAATTGAACAAAATACAATAAATGTGAGATTATAAACCCCAGAGGGAGGAGTATGGCCAGGCCACAAAGGAAATGTTGCACGATGTCACTGGGCCAAGAGCAAGTGGTAAAAAACTCAATGTATATCAGCAACAAGCTGCTATGTTTTTTCAACCTGTACAAAGAGATACCACAAAACTAAGTTTGTGTAGCTGTTCCCATTTCTACGCACAACTCATAAAAATAACACAAATCTCTAACATTATGTATATAAACACTGGAGTCACACTGTATGTGTCTACACAGCACTGAAAGTTCTGCACACAATCACTGAATTCTTCTCATGAATTTCCATAGAATGTGGCAATCTGAACTATCTTTCTTTTGCAAACGCACATATTTATGAATAGTCTGTGCAGGCAGCAGATAAAAGCTTCCTGGTGTGTCTCTTAGCATAGAGCAGGAGACTGGGTATCTGCTTTATTAATAGGTTTCCTTTCTGCGGTATTGTCAGTTGCATTGCTGAACAACATCAAGTATGCATAAATAAAAGGAGTTAAATCATGGACATGTTCTACATGCACAGGAAGCAAGTGTGAGTTTCCAGAACTTAACCAGTTACACATAGTTTTGTGCAAAGATTACTAATCCTGTAAACACTAAACAGCAATTTGCATCACAAAAATGATATAATTAATCAGAGATCATAATATATAACTTGGGATATAACTTGGGTGGTGCAGTTAGAGAGCGTTAGTTTGTTTGCTCCTCCTGGAAGAACAGCCAAGTAATGTATGCTGTAATATATATAGGCAGGTTTGTGTGTCAGGCAGAAAAAGGCATTGTTTGCTTAAAGGGGTGATCCACCTTTAAGTTAACTTTTAGGGTAGAGGCAGACGAGCAGATTCGGGGGAATTTAGTTGCCAGGTGACTAATCGCCTCTTCCACCTGGCGAAAATCTCCTCAAACTGCCTTCTTCCTGCGTTCCATGTGCTTCAATGAGGAATCACCTGCACTAATGCACTTGCGGTGCTTTGATTTCCGAATTCCGATTTCCGAAATCGACCAAAGTTTCCTCCCCAAATCTGCTAGTCTGCCCCAACCCTCAGTATGTTTTAGAACAGCCAATTCTAAGCAATGTTTCAATTGCTCTTCATTGTTTATTTTTAATAGTTTTTTCATTATTTGCCTTCCTCTTTTGACTCTTTCCAGCTTTCAAATGGGGTCACCGACTCCATCTAAAAACAAATGCTCTGTAAGGCTACCCTTATTGCAACTGCTACTTTTGATTACTCATTTCTCTATTCAGGTCCTTTCTAGTCATATTCTTATTCAGATCAATTAGTTACCTCAGCAGCCAGGTAGTAATTTGAATGAAAGTGTGGAATAGGAATAGGAAAAGGCCAAATATTAAGACAAGTAATAAGAAGTAACAATAACAAACTTTAGCCTCACAAAGATATAATTTTTCAGTTAGCCATATTTCACTGGGGCGTGTCTAATTATTGGCAGCCCCAGTGATTTTGCCTTTCCTTCTCCTTTTAATGTATTGAAATCTCTACAATTCTCAACATTTATGCTATGTAATTTTATTACATTTCCCTCATTAGTCTACATAAATGTAACCATACCTACATTATAAAATCAATAGACACCAGGAAGTGTGGAGACCACATAAAAGGCAGAAGCCATTTTGCATGATTTTACTGCAGATGTAAAAAAAAATAGCTAGTGGCTGGATTGGGGATCTGAGCAGATTTCAAACACTGTCCAGCAATGGACAATGAAGAAGGAACCAAAGTGAAAATTACAGGTAAGATTATTTGAGAGAAGCCTGCATGTAGAGCAGAAGTGGCCGTACTTTACTAATGCAGGGTCTACTTTTAGTTATGTTGTCCCATTATGATCTACATCCATAATATCCCTGTTAGCATTCTGTTCCATGGTAAATATTACATTGATTTATAAGAGAATTTAAATAACTATATTTAAAAAAACAATAATTTCTTATGTAACCTTAAAGGAAAACTATACCTCCAAAATGAATACTTGAGCAACAGGTAGTTTATATCGTATTAAGTGGCATATAAAAGAATCTTACCAAACTGGTATATATATATATTTAAGTAAATATTGCCTTTTACATCTCTTGCCTTGAACCACCATTTCATGATGGTCTGTGTGCTGCCTCAGAGATCACCTGACCAGAAATATTTCAACTCTAACTGTAACAGGAAGAAGTGTGGAAGCAAAAGACACAACTTTGTCTGTTAATTGGCTCGTGCGACCTAACTTTATAGTTTGTTTGGTATGTTTGTGTGCACCGTTGGATCCTAGGATCCCAGGAGGCTGTCCTTATTTTTTAAAATGGCTATTTTCTATTTAGGATGACCCAATGGCACATACTACTAAAAAAGTATATTATTATAAAAATGGTTTATTTACATGAAGCAGGGCTTTACATATGAGTTGTTTTATACAATATCTTTTTATAGAGACCTACATTGTGCAGGGGGTATAGTTTTCCTTTAACAAAATAAATATCCGAATGAAAAGAATAAAACAGGATGTTGATTTAGACAAGCTGTTTGTTGATAGTGTCTTCAGATCTACTGATCATCAGCTAAATGTCTACTGGTAGATCTCAATCTACCTTTTGAGCACCCCTGATGTAGAGGATTTAGGGGACTGGTAACCGCGCTCGCACTGCCTGTCTGGAGGAAGATTGTGGCATTATCTAAATATAATACACAAAAGCTGTAAATATCTTGTAAATTATATCCTTATAAACGGTGAGTTCTGATGTCATCAGTTATAAACGGTGAGTTCTGATGTCATTTCTGTCACATGACTCCCTGAAACTTGTGTATTATAATAAATAAAGTACCCCCAGTTGCAAAAAACATGTGGTCATGAAACTCCTTGGTAACTTATAATATCCTTATATTTTACAAGATTTTTTTTTTACACTAATGTCATCAGATATAAACGGTGAGTAGTGATGTCATTTCTCAATTATAGACAAGTTGCTACAACTATACTTGCACTTTTTGTAGTGTTGGGTGCACGCTGCTTTCCCTCTGCCAAAAGAACCAATTGTTCATAGAAGAATTCACACTGCAGAACTCCGAAATGGTGAAAATCTGAATTTATTAGTGTCAAAGACTAGGCAATGTTTCAGGGTCCTGCCCTTTCTCAAGTGATGTCATTTCTGTCACATGACTCACTGAAACTTGTGTATTATAATAAAGAACCCAACTGTTGCAAACTATGAGGATATTAGAAGTTACCTTGGCATTCCATGACCTGTATAAAATGGTCATGAAACTCCTCAGTAACATAATAGCATTATAATTTACAAGAGAGGGTACTTTATTCACTGTATATCCATACAGTATATCTAAAACACTGCATGGCAAATTTACTTGACCATGCCCATTTTGTGGCCCCCTAATTATCCATGTTCATTTTACAAAATTTGGCATTTTATGAAAGTTTGAACACATTTATGTGGTTTTTATGTGTTATTACAGTTTTGCTAATGAGGGTGAATTGCCCTTTAAGCTGCAACTCACAGTTTCCCCAAGAGACCATCTTATATTAAATTGTTACAAACTATCCAAGTGCACCTGGTGGCTTTTCTGAAACTTTCCAGAAACTTTGCATATTTTTCTGGTTGTTCAGTGCAGGAGACCATAAAGAAATTCAGGACAGTGCAGTAACAAGACGGCGCTGTCAAAATCATGACTGTCCGCTCAAAACGGTACAGTCGGGAGGTATGATAATATATATACTGTATATATATATATGTGTGTGTGTGTATAAAAAAATAACTATATGTAAGTATCACATATAACTCCTGTAGCTTGCCTGTGAAAATATATAAGAAATAGCCTTGAAAATACCCGGTGTCACAAAAGGAGGTGACACTGAAGTCCTGAAGCCATGAGTTCAATTCTACTGACACCAATGTGGAGTGGGTGGGATCAGGGGTGGGGCTTGGGTGCCAGGGTGGGCCCCGTGATGTATAATGGCGGTCCTGTACACAGGGAGATGCCCCAAACGAGTGGATGTCTCCCTGATGTGCCCACACTGAGATGGACAATATCAGGCTGATCCGATAGTGGGCCCTACTGCTCACTGCAGGAGAACTACGGTTGGTTGGACAGCATCGTTGAACAGATCCGACTGGATTTTTTACCCTCCCCGATTGAAATCTTTCACCAGATAAGATACACAGACAAAATACTCAAAATTAATTACAGACTGACCTGCACCTCCACCTATGTTGTGTACATTATAACCTGTCCTTGCGGGTTATACTATGTTGGCAAGACTACAACTACATTAAGAGAACACATCAGCAACCATCTAGCTTGACAAAGAGCCATGTGAGGCTCGAAATGTTGCTGTGAGTTGCCCTGCATTGTGAAATAAAGGCTTTTTAATTAAGTTTGGACTGCTCCTATAGGGATAATCCTAGATCTGCTTGACTCTAAGGGGCAAATTCACTAAAGTGCGAAAATGCGCTAGCGAAAGCTTCGGGGGCGTTCACTGCACTTCGCGAATTTTCGCCAGCGCTAAACAAATTCACTAAAATGCAAATTTGACCTCAGGGTGGCGAACAGTAGCGTAGTTGCGCTACAGTTACTTCGCCAGGCAAAGCGCATTTACCTTAGCGATGCCTAATTTGCATACGGCGCAAAGTTAAATGTATAATAGAAGTATATGTCACAGCCAATACATTACACTACACAAGCCCAGGAAACCTTTATTGCTCTAAACGTACCCACTGTATAGTTGAGTTGCCATATGTTAGGAAATGTAGGGGGGGAAGGAAAATTTTCGCTATTTTTCAGACTATCACCCTACAAAAGGTAAAAGACGCCAGCGTTTTTTGGGACTTTTTTCAAACTCCTATCTATTGTATTAACAGTTAAGTCCCTTTGTCATTGCACAACTTCGCCTGGCATAAGGGTGCGAAGTTGCGCTAGTCTATCTACATCGCTAGCGAATTTTTGCCAGAGTCTAACTTAGTGAATTTGCGTTATCGTTAGATGCTTCGCGCTTTAGTGAATTTGCCCCAAGTGCTTATTTGGATTTGTACCAGCTGTAGTGTAATTCCCATCCATTTTTTGCTGTTTATATGCTAATTCACCTTAATTTTGTTGTCTGACCCACACTACAGCTCATTTGGACCCACTGGTTTAGGACACATGTAAGTGACTCCTGATGTTGTTTGTTTGTTTGCCCAGGCACTCTTTGCAACTACTGAGAGGCTGGGAGCATGTTAATTTATATTAATTACAGGTATGTGGGCTAGGACAAATGGCATACGCATTTACTCCTGTGACCTTATGCTTCTGCCTGTTCATATGATAAGGTGCCGGGGATTTGCTTGTTAGCACTTCCCTGATGTATACTACACTGGGCTATACAGCCAGTATAAGGTACAGGGCAGCTATTGGTCTCCAAATATCTTCAGTTTTTTGTGGAGGATTTTATGCATTTTGCCTTAGTCTGATGTGTGCCGTCTGGCAGCTCGTCCACCTCTACTGTAATAAACGTTAGCGAACATACTTTACCTCATTGACGTCCTAACCTATGACGCCATATTGTATTCAGACAGTTGCGCAGGGGTTGGCCTAATTATGGGATACAACAGACAGGAGCCCATTGTTACAACAAGGTCCATTTTATGTTCACAGGTGTGTTTTCTTATTACTAGGATGTCATCGATGTGGGTGTATCCTATAATCACTTAGCCTCTCTTTGGCTATATATTGTGAACTCTGGCACTGCACTGTGTTTCCTTGACTGTGTGGGACCGAACGTTGAACAAATAAACCTTTTCTTTTTTTTGACACTGTTTGCCTATTATTGTATAAATCCTGTGAGTGCCATCACTTCATACATTGTATTCACTATTAAGCATAAGCACCCAGGTCTCAACTGCTTTTTGGGTGTGTGGCTCATACTGTTTTGTGTATATATATATGTATATATATATATATACTGTATATAGTACATATACACACATCTGCATCTAGCCATGTATATGCACAAACTTTATTATTGCTTTTGAATTCTGCAGAATTGTGATCAAGGTTGAACAATGCACTTTGAATGAAGGTTGTGACTAATCACTGAAACTCCTGGAAATCCCCATGTGTCAACTCTCAGAAAACTAAACCACACGACAACCAGTTCCCGTTCTTTATAACTAAATAAACTGGTGATATTCACTCAAGCGTTATTTCCTGTACTCTTTTAATTACCATGGAACTTTAGGTGTGTTTTCATGGAAATTGCACAGTTTACGTATTTCAGTTACACACAAAATACAAAACTAAGGCAAGATTAAAAAAAAAAAAAAAAAACATATTTGGCTGCCTTTGTTGTAATGTATTGTCAGCAAACTATTTTCTCCTTGCTATATGGCTGCAGCAGGAGAATCCTTCATTCAGGGCTACTGTTTTTATAACTATATAATACACAAAAGCCATGAATATTATATCCTGATAAACGGTGACTAGTGAGTTATAAACTGGTACTTTCTTCACTATATACATTATGTCTCTCAACAATCCCTATGCCTATACTTGTAAAGAACATGCTGAACAACTGCATGACCACAGTCTGGGCATCCTATGTCTATATACCAACATAATTCCACAGCTGGAGTATTTAAATTATTTTAATTACTAGAAATTAAATATACAGTGATCCGGCAATAACAAATGCAACCTGGATGAATACATTTTATATGGGAGTAATTATAACCCATTCTGTACCAATTTGCTGCACTGTGGTGACAGTGATCCTACATGAGCCACATCCTTTTTGCAGTGCTTTCATACTGACAGAATTACAGTTCTAATGAGTATAAAATTCCATCTGGGGCCCAGGGCTGGGCCAAGGTATTTTGGAAACCTAGGCAAGTGCTTCAATCAGCGCCCCCACTATTTATCCACTAAATCATTATTCAATCACAACGTGACAGCAAATTTTTCCATCATATATTCCGTCCACACTTATTTAATTTTACTATTTTAAATAAAGGAATATTACAATAAATTAATGAACGTAACTTTTATTTTATGTATGTATAAGCGAAATAGCCGATACACAACAGCAAAATTCAAACCCTTCATAAATAATAACAGCCTAATCCTACCCTACAAAATGTCAAACAACACTGAAACTTAGTACCCCATCACTAAACAACAGCCCAAAAAGTTACATGAGCCCAACCCCTTCAGCACAGGACACCTACCCTACCCTACCCCACAGTCACATCACACGTCACCCCCTTAACAGTCATAGAACAGCTTCTGAGCCTATTACTTTAAAACATTCAAAATCAATCAAAACTATTGTTATGTAAATTATTATTGACAAAAGTGGCCAGAGCAGAGGTAATTGGAACACTTCCAGACTAAAAGAAAAACAGAAGTGGCCATCACATAAGATTGCATGAAGTTATAACATAGGTGTTGCAATGAAATAGGAACTAATAAAAGCCTCCAAGTAAAATTAAATTTTTTAATACACATCCAAAGGGACAAAGGTGTCCATACACAAGCAATCATTGGCTGTGAATTAAGCTAATCCAGGTTGATAGCTTAGTGGCCTCATGTGTCTCTCCAAAGGATATCTTGCTGTGGCTTGTCTGCCAAAGGAATGGATATTACCCATAAAAAGGGGCCCTGTAGATTTAATTTCCTGCCTTTACCTGTTTGATTGATTAACCTCTTCTCTCTCCTATCTCTTCAGTGATCAACTAACACAACATACAGATTCATATCCAAATCTATTCTTCTGTGAATGATGGTCATGGGTAAACAATGAATACTGACAGGTAACCCCATCTCAAATCCCAAATTCATTGACTTTATATTTCAGTTCTGTCCTGTCCAAGACATTAAGCACACTGTAAAGGTACACAAGTCAAATGGAGGGTACTATTAAACAAGAATTTAGAAAGTGCAAACATATTCCACAACTCCAAAGGTGTATACAACATACAGATTACATACAAATACTGACCAATACAGGATATAAAGAACATGATACCTCTACACCAGTGATGCCCAACCAGTAGCTCACGAGCAACATGTTGCTCTCCAACCCCTTGGATGTTGCTCGCAGTGGCCTCAAAGCAGGTGCTTATTTTTTAATTACTGGCTTAGAGGCAAGTTTTGATTGCATAAAAAACAGATGTCCTGCCAAACATTCTCTCCTGTAGGCTGCCAGTCCATATAGGGGTTACCAAAAAGCCAATCAGAGCTCTTATTTGACATCCACATGGACTTTTTCATGCGTGTGTTGCTCTCCAACTCTTTTTTAAATTTAAATGTGGGTCACAAGCAAAAAAGGCTGGGGACCCCTGCTCTACACAGTGCTGGCCAAGAAAGTAATTTTGACACTAGCTCACTGCAACACTTTGAATAAAAGCGAAGACAGCAGACAATGTATAAGATGTTTAAGCAATCCTGCAAAATTCAAAAGAAATATAATGGAATAAAAAACTTACTTAAGAGAAGGAACTTCATCTATTCTGTTGCCAAGCTGAGATTCATGAGACTTGCTTCTTTTGAGAGTTGAAAAGTTGGGAAGTAACTGCTGAAACACCTTGCGGCCTGGAGGGGGTGGTGTCCGAGGGGGCTTTAACTTAATAGGCCTCTTTAACTGTGGGGTTGTAGGAGGGGTGATTGTAATTCCATGGGGAGTCCTAAGTGTTAGCCTACTAACAGGTGTTGAAGAGGAGAAAGGGTCCTGCAAGTTCTCTGCATAAATATAAGGTCCTTGGCTTGTGATAGAGGAGTCTGAGAAAGGGATGGCAGAAACGGAAACAGAACGAGGCTGGTGGCTGTTGGTCTTGGGAAGCTGAGAGTTAAGAGTCCTTACTGCTCCAACAGGAGAGGAAATTTCAGATGGAAGTTGGGAAGAGCTCTCTTTGCGTATCTCGGGAGGATTCCATAATGTATCTTTCATGTCTCCCCCTAAAAAAACAGTAAATCAGTTTGATAACAGTTTGCATATGCAAAATAAAGAACATTTCTTAAATCCAGAAGACAATCATTCAATCCTATGTCACTATCATTGGTCAGTTGCAAATCTTAGGGGTGACAAGATGTAATCCTCAGCTGATGTGATCTTCTAGCCTACTTGATGGATATCTGATTTAGCCACAATCTGATATCATTAGGAAAGGTATCATTTTAGAATCTTACTTAACCAATAGTGTGTAGGCACATTCACAGTGCCCAAAATCTGTGATTTGTGTTACTCCATAATGTTGCTGAGAGGGCTGTAAGCTAATTGTTTTTATGGCCTACAATTGTCTGCCACAATGTTTTCTACAGAAGGGCGCATTCATTAGATCTCTTTTGTGTTATTGTTGTACTGATATAGTTTGAGAGAGAAATTCTTACCTGAACGTGCTAATTTCTTTAAGCAGGTTAGAGCTCCATTAAGTCTGGAGCACTCTTCTGTGTTGGCTCGACATTTCTTCATGGTTTCTTTCACTTTTAATTCATTCATTTCCAATAAGGCATCTAGCGTTAATTCTTCAGATATGTTCTAGAAACAAAAGAAAAATAATTTGTTTATGGCAAAAGCCACTTCAACTCTGTCATTTGCCATTTTTAAGTAAGGTTTATCTTCTGTATATTATTGGGGAAGTAATAGACAAACTTTTGCACACCAGCTTTGCCATTGGGATAATAATTTAGAGATAAAGTTTGCTGAACCTTACATCAAGGAATTATTAGGTACACACAAATACCTGCTGTTTTATTTGTAGTTAGCAGTGTCGGACTGGAATCCCAGTGGCCCACCAGGAAGCCTTAGGCTGAGGGCCCACTTTCCAAACTATTATACCTCCTCTCCTCACTCAACCTCCTCTCTTTTCATTACATACTGTACTATACTATACTCTATTCTTCCATTATTAAGCTTCTTTGTTCCAATAAATAGGGAATGACCATGAAATATGTAAAATTTTTAGAAGCAAGAGGCCCACTGACACCTGGGCCTACCAGAAGTTTTCCTGGTATCCCTGTAGGCCAGTCCGACACTGGTAGTTAGGCATGGCCTTATTGTGCAGGATCCATAAAGATGGCTTCTAATGGCAGCTCTGGATAATTCAGAGGGTGACAAAGATGGCCATACACTGGTCAAGCCTTCAGAATTTCTGCCTGATTGGACAGTGAGCTGAACTCTATTCTGTTGTTGGTAATGGATCCTCTCACTTCCTCATTTCCCAATGCACAATATACTTGATCAAAATAAATAAAACTTTCAGCTTAGACGATTCAACTGAGATCTAAAGGCAAGGGCACACATAGTGGATAGTCTGCTTTTTGTATACAGGCAGAAGAAAGTGGATTTGCTTTCATGTGGTCAACCCCCACAATAGCTCCACTGATGTTGGCCTGTGTGGAGCTACACGGAGTAAATATCGTCGCTGAAAGGCTAAAATATGCATTTTGTAAATAATATTCTCAGCGGCATTAAACAATGCAGCTATGCACAGTCAACTATAATTTTATAATTAATTTGCCTGTAACAGTAATAATGACAGTTGCTTATAAGCTGATGGTACATATTAAGTCACATGCATGCCGTACATTGTTCTGTCAGTATACAAACAAACACATTTTGAACACATTGGGGCTTGCTTACCCAACACTGGGAAAATATGCACCTGGGAAGAAACCCATGGCAACCAACTAAAGATGAGCTTTGTTCAGTCAGCTGCATGTCAAACAATAAAAGCAAATATCTGATTGGCTCGATAAGTTACTACCCAGGTGCTCATTTTTCTAGTATAGATATACAAAAAAGTGTTATTAAATATATTATTTAAAAAGGTGTTTGACTGCTGCTGTTAAAGGCAGTTAATAGTACACCAGGACCAGGTTGAAGCCTCTCATAACCAACTAACTTGAAAGAACTAAAGGCATCTGCAGAAACTTGAGAGCAGTGAAACACATATTGCATATGGAACTCTACATGTAATGCGGGATGACCTCTGCATTTGATGCTGAACTTTTTTAAACAAAATTCTCTGCTTCTAAACCATGGAGTAGCAAGAATAGCGTCAAGAATATAATTTAGGATGTGGTGCTATAACAGCAGCACCAGCTCTAAAAATAATACAATAAAAAAAATACTACTAGCGTTAAAAAGATATCCAAGGTAAGACAATTTAGATTCATGCCATTCAGCATGGTCCTCTTGTATCAGTTATATAGTTTTGTAGGTATGTATTTTTGTATGTAATCTATATGTATGTATGTGATTGCTAAAGGTGCAATAGCTGCTATTGGCTTTCAGGAAGATGGAAGAATAGGTGCAGGGCCTCGCACACCCTCAATCTGTACGTAAACTGCCTGGTGCACTCAGGTAGAGGCTCGGCCACCTCAAGATTCAGGAACAAACAATATCCAAAGGCACACAGGTCTAAGTGAATTTTCTTCCAAGTTTATTAAGCGGAGTGCTGATGCAACGTTTCGGAGAACAAAACTCCGCTTGACAAAGGAGTTTTGTTCTCCGAAACGTTGCATCAGCACTCCGCTTAATAAACTTGGAAGAAAATTCACTTAGACCTGTGTGCCTTTGGATATTGTTTGTTTCAGGAAGATGGAGCCATCCTGAAGGGCTACCAGTGATTGTTAGAGGATTGCAAGACAGCAGGCATACATAGTTCTTTGGAGCAGTAAGATTCTAAAGAGTCAATTTATTTATCCAGTTCTATGAGTGCAATATCGGCTGCGTTCCCTAGTTTACATAACATACATAGAACAAGAGTTGTATATAATCCAGGATTTGGAATATGGATACATTCCAGAAATATTTGCAAGATTTAGATTCCACTGGGTTAAGCCAAACTGAATCTAAAACACTGATTAAACGCAACAACTATGCATTCACCAATAATGTAGTTTGCCGACTATAACTATGGAAATCAAAGTTTGGAATCAGTCCTGTATGTAGGCCAATTTATTTTTGTGAAGCATATCTATGCATAGATCCCCACAAGCTTTTGTTTTATTAGAGGAGATGTTTAAAGGGGTCCTGCACCCAAATTTGTTTTTTTCATATAATCATAAGTAACTTTCCAATACATAATTTTTTTTTTTTACTCAAGGTTCCACTATTACTCTACAGAATATGTGCAAAGCCCACAGCAGCTGAAAGGGATCCCCTGGATAGACAAAAAGATGGTGGTGCTGTCATCACTAGAATATTAAACCAGATGGTACATTTTTGAAAAAAGAAGAGAGGCAACTGGGGTTTCTGGCAAGTGATTATAAGTATTAGGTGATGCCAAACAAATAAGTTCCCACCCCAGTGATGAAACCTTTCCCTCTATTTTTTGTGTTTTAATGTTATTTGTGAATATTATTGCTTATGAGAACAGTAACACATAATTGCAAATGTCGGACCCAAAATTTAGTCCCAGCAGTAATAACAGCACACATTCAAATTACCTTACAACCCCCCCCCATATAAAATCATATAAATGTTTCTATTTTTTTATCATGTATTTTCTTTTTGAAGATGAAGGGCAAAAGAACACTTAAAAGGACACTCATGCTTTTAGTAATGTGTCCCTATTCTTTGTCTTTACTTCTCACTTAAAGGATTGTTCATCTCCCAAACCATTTTTTTAAGTTCAGGTGTTTTCAAATTCACCATAATTAAAGACTTTTATTTAATTTTGATAGTTTTTGCGAAAATTGAAGCTTAAACATTAATGTTCCCCAGTCAGTTGTTTCAGTCTGGCAGCTCATTAAGTCAGGTGCAGATCCTGAACGGTTACAGATTGCTACATTATTTGATACATTTCTCAGAAGCATCTGTGGAATATTAGCAAATATTGTATCAATGAAATTTACAGATAACTATATAACTATTGAAAATGTTATTTATGGGTTTAGAAACCTTGTAATAATGAAGTGTTTGCTTTTATAGAAGCCTGCTTAGGCAAAGGGTGAACCAAGTTATAGAAGACACCACTGTTCTACTGAATTACTTTTGAACAGTTTGTGAAGTACTATATTATAGTGGGTTGTTGTGCAGGTCTAAATAACAGAGAGGAGATTAGATTGCAACAGCCCTTATGACCTTGGGCCCACAGAGCTCAGACAGGCTTTGTGAACCTGCTACTAGTCCCTATGACACGCGACCAAAGCAGCTAAGCCGAGAGGAAAACAAAGGCTTTCACTAAACCTCAGGCCTCAAATCACTAGCAAGAACAAGGGATCTTTATTTGTTTCAAAGTTCAGCTGAACACCATAAAGAGATTTAGGCTTTCGATTGTATCAAAGCATTCATGTGTACATCCTAAAGCAATAGCAGATCTCTCTCAAGGTTTGTGCCATAGTCTCTTTTCTCCTTTAGAGAACATATAAGCACCATTAATTAAAGATATACTTTTTAAAACCTTTTTTGACCCCGCTATTCCCACAAAAAGCATGGTGTCTAGTGAACACCTACCCCCTAAAGTGTTTCATTGCCATGGTTTCATGCATTCAGCCACAAGGGAGCACAGGAGTAGACGCACCCCATTACTGTCAAGGGGAACTGACCTCACACAGGCACGTAAGCATTGTACGCAGGTGAAATGCTGTGTCCCAACCTGCTTTTGGTGCTTACATGCATCTGTATGAGTAGAACCACATTGACAATAATTCAGTGCATCTACTCATGCACTCCCCTGCAGCTGAATGTATGCAAACCAGGACGAATGGGAGCACAGATCAAAATACCCACTCATGTAAGGGCTCTACTCTAAAAAAAAAAATGCTTGGCTGCTGTGAATTACTGGTCATCTGGTTACGATCTACCTTTTGGGCAACTCTGCTTTAAGATTGGATTAAGTTCAGTTGAATGCTAAAGATGTCTTCTGCAGAAAGAGCTGGAATTTGCCCGAATACAAATACGAATGTTGGATTCATTGTATACAAATTTGCAGTTAAAGGGCTGCATCACCTTTTGGTATGTTTTTTAATGCCCTAATCCTGGCAACTTTGTGCTTGATTTTTTTATAGTTTTCAAATTATTTGCATTACTCTTCTGCCTCTAATACCCTGGCAGCCAAACACTATTGTGAGGCTACAATAGTACTGTTATTGTTTATAACTTATCCTTTAGGGCCCTTACACACGGGCATTTGTTACCTGCACTCCCCTGCGTTCCGTTTGGCTGCATGCAGCCGCAGGGAAGAGCAGGTCTAGACGCACTCCATGCTTGTCAATGATGTTGTACCCACAAGACGCGTGTAAGCGCCAAACGCAGGTTCAGATGCAGAATGTTGCCCTTATAAGTTATCCTGTCTGTTGTTCAAACTACGGCATGGTTCTATGGTAAATAAGGCCCTAGCAACCACATAGCTGATTAAATACCAAACTAGAGAGCTGCTGATAAAAAGCTAAATGATGAAAAAAACATAAAAATTTAAATTGCAAATTGTTTCAGAATAATAAAAAGTAACAATAAAATGATAACCGCACAGAGCAATAGCTTTTAGGCTGCTGGATCTGTGAATCCCCCCCCCCCCCATTTAAAAAAGCAGGAAATTCAAAAACAGTACAAAATACGGAAAAGTTGCTAAGAATAAGGCATTATATGACATACTAAAACTTAACTTAAAGTTGAACTGCCCACTTCTTTTTAACAACAACAAGATTGGTCACCTTCTTTCTCTACTATTTGTTAGCCTGCTTACTAGTTCCCTCATTCCTCCCCCACAGTATCTGTTCACAACGGGTGGAGTAGGGATTTGTTAGGAATCTGAAAATTGCTGTATAATCAAAGTGGTGGAAGATTTCTCCTCCAAAAGTGGAGTAACTGACAGTTCAGAGTTTGATCTTTCTCTGGGCTGTCACTTTGTGTGCGCGGAAAACAAAACATTCGTTAGTACAAGTGTAGATGGAAGTCAAGATGCTGAGTCAATGCGAGAGGTGAACTGCTGCAATATCTAGCTCCTGAAATACCTAGCAGATGCACTGAAATTACTCGACGAGGATGAGCATGAAAAAAACCCTCACATATCTTAACTGTGGACCATGGTGAGATTCCATTTTGGCCCCTTCCCTTTTTTTTAAAGATATTAATATTACAGTATAAGCAACCAAATATGTAACTCCTCCCAGATGCCTATGAAACTGAAGCCACAGAAATATTATAGGTATTATGTTCTTTGATCCTTTTTCTATTTGGGTACTGGCTATAATGGTCAGACTTGGCAACAGCTGAAGTAATCACATTTGGAAGGCTGATACAGAGTTAGAGTCAAAGTAAAATGCTAAAATACCCACGATCCATGCACAGACATTGATGGAAAGTTTTTATGATATGACAATAACTTAAAAGAACCAAACTGTAAAAATAAAACAAAAAAAACTTAATGCAGGTATCGGATCGGTTATCCGGATACCATTTATCCAGAAATCTTGTAATTACAAAAAGGCCCTAAACTGCATTTTATCCAAATAATCCCAATTCTTTTAAATGATTTCCTTTTTCTTTGTAATAATAAAAGAGAACCTTGTATTTGATCCAAACTAAGATATAATTAATTCTTATTGGAAGCAAAAACAGACTATTTGGTTTATTTAATGTTTACATGAATAAAGATCCAAAATATCCCAGAAATTCGGTTCTTCTAGTGCAGAGCACTCACTTGCGCGCTCTGCACTAGCGCCGTGGACCCTCCCACCCCTGTCCGGCGCTTGTGGGAGGGGGGGCGGCAAAATAAAGGCCCTGTGCGCAGGATTGCCACTGGACTGCAAAGGGAATGTCCTAACCTTATTTGCTGAAAACAACTCAGAAGCTTTGATGTTACATAATATCTTGTATATATAAAAGACATCTTTACAGATAAACCAGGCACCAATGCAGGTGGGAAAAAGTGGGATGGGATTTTCACTCTGTGTAAGCCCCTTAAAAAATAAATACAGAAAATGTTGTATTACAGCAATAAAAGAAAGAAGAGGGAGAAAAACTGACAGTTGCAGGTCACCCGTGTGCATATAAACATTCCAGAACTATGTTAATGATTCTACCACTAAAACCAGTAATGTTTTGCTTATGCTGTCATCTGAAGTATTCTCTATGAAGTGATGCTGACATGTCACTACTATATATAGGAATTGTGTTGGTACATTAAACAATGACCTATGCTGCTGTGTTTCTTTTAATGCAGACTCCTTGGCTTCTTCCCCAGCATTATGCAAATTGGCGAGGGGGAGGCTAAAAGAGTGCTGCGCACTAAGTGTGTGGAAAACATTTTTTTAACTTCCTTGTTTTGTGACAAAAAGTCACCTGTTTTTTTGGATTCGGTTCGGCCAGACAGAAGGATTAATCCGAATCCAGCTAAAAATGGCCAAATTCTGGCAGAATACCGAACCTAATGCTGAATTCAGTGCATCCCTAATGAAAGCTGAACCATGCTTGCTGACATCTATCTGTGGAGTGGTCAATGCAAAGCTCCCATAGGCTTTGTTAAGGAATTGGAGAGCTGTACTTCATTTTTTTGTTTTGTTTTACAAGTGGGGTCTTCAGATGAACTTGTGATACCTATATCAGCTTCCTGGTTCTTGTGAGTAATTTCAGAAGGTGAAATAGTTAATTTGATTACCACTGAACAGATTACTTCTTGCATAATGAACTCCTGCTTCTATGTAAGGCTGGGGACAGACAGGGAGATTCGGGGAGATTCTGTCGCCTGGCGTTTAATAGCAGGCGACAATCTCCCCGAACGTCCTTCTCCCTGTCCGTCGCTAGTTGAAATGACAAAGCGCCAGCGCTGTGCACACGCGGCGCGGCTATTTCCGGAATCGCCCGAAGTTTCCTCACTAAGTAACTTCGGGCGATTCCGGAAATCGCCGCGCCGCGTGTGCACAGCGCTGGCGCTTTGTCATTTCAACTAGCGACGGACAGGGAGAAGGACGTTCAGGGAGATTCTCGCCTGCTATTAAACGCCAGGCGACAGAATCTCCCCGAATCTCCCTGTCTGTTCCCAGCCTAAGATAGACAACCACAACAATACCAAGGAGTTGTTTATACAGTGCTCATTATCTCTATTTCAATTGATTATAGAGTGTGAATAGGGGAGATAGTACAGAACAAACCATTGGCTCAGGGCATCAAACGGAATCCCTGGGGAAATGATTGTGTCATAGGGGTGCCTAACATGTTTGTACTGTACTACCTCCCAGAGAATATGATTTTAATTGTCCTTTAACTACAGAACTACAATGTACATATTTTGAAGAAAGAAATATTCTGGTGGGCCACAGGCTCGTCCATAGGGCTACCTTCTGGTAACTTACTGCCATTCTCAAAGAAAGCACAATTCATAATCATATACAGTACAGTTCGTCTTAAGTGTAGGCAGAATGATTCTGTAAAAGGGGAACAGCAGCTGCTCTCACTCCTCTGTATAAAAATGCAGACATGATATGTTTTTAGTTCACAGCACTGAGCAACTGGCTCATTTGTCACGCAAAGAAAATCAGATTATCAATTGCAGAAGGAAGCGCACTGTTTTGGGTTGGTAGAATTACTGAGCTGGAGAAAAGATGTGTGGATGTCAAAGAGCAAACCTTTCCATGCTGTAGAAATGCTAGGCATTTAACCACATGACCCCTCGCAGCATTGAATACAATAAACACAAGTTCAGTGTTTAATAGCAGAGAACATACCATTTCAGACTTGCTCAGAATATGTTAGTGTTGAAGCTGTGCAGCAAATTTACCAAGTCTTGTGCCATTTGTTGAATGCCTGTGATGTAAAACAAATTATTTGCCAAGGGTCAGCACACACATCTAGCCAGTTATATAGTGAGAGCTTATGCTAAGGCCTGATCCACATCCAATCTGTTATTTATGTGTCAGAGATGTGCAGAACCAAGCAGTGTGCCAACATTTATAGGGATCCATCAACCTTACTGCAATCAGTAGGATGTACCGAATACAGGATTTGGTTTGGGATTCAGCCTTTTGCATCAGGATTCGAATGAATCCTTGTGTCTGGCTGACCCGGGTGGGAAGTGAAAGAAAGTAAGTAAAAAAAAATTTTTTTCCCTTTCCTGCCCATATTTTCCATATTTAAATTAAGATTTGGTATTCGGTAGAATCTTTCACAAACGGTTCGGCCGAATCCCAAATAGTAGATTTGGTGCCTCCCTGTTACATAGAGATATACATAAAATAAACATCACTGTTTTGTGTCATCTGATCACACAGGGTTTTTGCAACTTCTGTTAGCAACCCCATGCGCACAGCATGCCCCACTTTTATTTCCGTTGTTATGAAACTAAGAGCCCAAATACCTGTGCATGGACACACAAGCTAAAACAGACTGTTTTTAAAGTAGCAAGATAACTGCAAATATTGACAAGAATTGTTGGAAATTCCTATGGACCACTCTGTTTTGGAGCTCTAAAAAAATAGATTTTCAGCAGCAACTGTTAATCAGAAGACGCACAACTGTTATTAGAAAGTGATGTCCATTCTGCCGAACAGTTGCCTTTGCCAATCCAGCGACACACTTCAGTGGTAAGTGGCTGATGAGGGTTGTAGTTTAACAGCAGCTGGAAGGTAGCAAGTTGGGCATTCCTGTTAGATAGCATAAACTAACCCCACCCCACATTGAGATTCGGAATGAGAAATCCTTGTGAAATCATGGTTTAACTAATCCCGTGTCTTTTCTGTAAAGTGTACAGACCAGAAGGCATAAAAATCTTAAGCACACCCATACAAATAATCAACTACAGCAATCTTGCTTTACAGTATGCTTCAACCAGGAACAGGGTCTAAAAATGATGGGGCTTCAGTCATGTGTGTGCAGTTACTTCAGCAGAGCTGGTAAACAAGGCAGGGCACTTGGGGAATTTGCACGAATATACAAGAATACAGATGCCCCCAAGACTATTCCCCAGTCATTTTTGAAGAATTCTGAAAAAGTATAACACATGGCTCTGTTGTAGAATGGTATTGTGGGCATAATAATGAAATTCTGTGAAAGATTTCCAAGTTCACATTTCAGCCCAAGCCTCATACAACAGAAAAGCAGCAGGGTAGTAAATGAGAAACCAGACCACTGCTTACTTCAGCCACAAACAGGTGTGAAGAAAAATATTACCTTTCCAGAAGAAGCGAAGCGGACACTCCAGCAACATTACATTCAGATCCACACGCACAAGATGCACAGCTCATGAAGCTGGTCTCAGCAGTGACATCTGAGAAATGTGTGTGTTTTGAACAGGCTGACGAGTTAGCACAAGCACAGGCGTCAGGAATACTCTTGTACTGCCTCCAGCTCTTCATCCAAATGCAGAGTGTGCTGCCTGTGCTCATGAATCCATCTGAACGCCTACACTGCCACAAGCACTTGCAATGTGCTGCAGACCCCTCTGGCACCCGAGTCTTTCCACTGAGCAGACGTTATCTGTTGCAGCTGGTGACTGGGAGACAGAATGAGTCTATCTAATTGACAGGCACTGGCAAAATATCTATTATCTGGGTTTTGCATCTCGCTCACAGATTGTGCCTAAAAACTAGTTCACTTCAACATCGGGGGGGAGATGGAAATAAATATTAAAAATACTTTTTAAAGAACAGTTTACAACCAAATGGACTT
Source organism: Xenopus borealis (assembly GCA_024363595.1). Classification (NCBI taxonomy): domain Eukaryota; kingdom Metazoa; phylum Chordata; class Amphibia; order Anura; family Pipidae; genus Xenopus; species Xenopus borealis. Next base: position 103,184,399 of record CM044433.1, on the reverse strand, counting down.
AATATTAAATGGATACTTTTTTTCAGAATGCATCAGTTAATAGTGATGATCCAGCAGACCTCTGCACTGAAGTCTGTTTTTCAAAAGAGCAAACTGGTATTTTTATATTTAATTTTGAAATTTGACTTGGGGCTAGACATATTGTCAATTTACAGATGCTCCAGTCATGTGATATACTTCAGTCACTCTTTACTGTGGCACTGCAAGTTGGAGTGATATCACCCTCCTCCCTTAGCCCCCACCAGCAGCCTAACAATAGAACTATGGGAAGGTAACAGATAACATGTGGTGTTTATACAAATGGCCTGTAGGTGTCACTGTGCACTACAGGTATACTGTGAATATACAGTAATTTATATACTACTTAAAGTATTAAAGTTGAAGTTGCTGTTGAAGTGTAATGTCTGCATGAACCTGCTAATAAATCACTGTTATACTCTGTGCATCCTCGACTATCAAAACATAACAAATTGGCGACGAGATGTCTTTTCTACCTCTGCAGCAGCCGCTCCCTGATACGTATAAGAACAGCACTCAACAGTAAAAAACCATGCCAGTTACATTGAGTAGGAGAAACAATAGCCTGTCTGAAAGCAGTTTTGTCCTGAAGTGCTGGCTCTTTATGGAAGCACATGACCAGGCAAAATGACCTGAGATAGCAGCCTACACACCAATATTCCATTCCAAATCTAACACATTGTTTTAGTTGCAATTTTATATGGTAAAGTGAATTATTAGCAGTGAAAACAGTGTAATTTAGGGGAAAAAAACAACACCATAAACTTATGAAAGAATCTCTTTAACCTGCAAACATTAAGGGGAAAATTTAATTTTAACTTATGGGCAGCTTAGAAGTCTCCTCTTATAACTGAACGTGATTGGCATATTTAAATTTTTAATAATCATTAAGTAACTGGAGGTTTAATGTGTATTTTATTGTACAGGTATGGGACCTCTTCAACAAAATGCTTGAGACGTGGGGTTTTCCGGATAAGCGATCTTTCTGTATTTTAGATCTCCATACTCTGTCAGCTAAAAAGTCATTTAAACATTCATTAAACTCAATAGGATTGTTTTGCCTCCAATAAGGATCAATTGTAGTTGGGATCAAGTACAAGGTATCATTGTTTCCTGAAGAAGAGAACTTTGAAAAATGAAGTAGTACTGTCTGCAACTCTGCATACAAGCAGACAGGAGCCAGTGTTGGGCTGGGGAGCCCACCAGAACACCTTGGACCACAGGTCCACTCTCTAACTGCTTCCTCTTTCATGGCCCTTCTTCATTCTCCTAATCTCTTCTCTTTTCAAATTATTATCTATCGTTTACTCAGTTTCTCCTTTTTTGTTTTTTACAGAAATGGCAATTGGCATGATCAGTAGCAAATTACCAGTGGTGGTTGCCTGGGGCCTTTGGTTTCCAGGATGCATGATATAGGCATATTAATGGCTGGATGAGCCAATATGGCCCACTGACCTCTAAGCCCACTGGTTTACTAAACACTAGTGCCAAAATTGTTACCAATTAAAGACAAAATTGTCTTGAATTTCTTTCAACACTATGAAAGTGGCATTATGTGAAAAAACTATTGATATTAATAGATTTGAGCATTCAAAACAGCTAGTACTAGTACATTTTGGAGTGTTGTTTAAATTATGTGAAAAAACACCAGATATTGAATAGTGTGAATGTTGTGAGGTCAGTTTTTTTTTTTTTTTTTTTTTTAAACTAGCAATGAGAATTGGTGAGGACACTGGGTATTATTAGTGAATCAATTTATAAAAGTTGTTCTAATGTGAATATAATTAAATAATTACATTTATTAAATACACTCATAAATCCCCAATAATTACTGTTTAATTTAATCTATTCATTGTTGTGGTCATTTGCAGTGGCAAAAACAAAATCCCAACCAGTTAGAGCAGATTAAGCAGCTGGCCGAACTAAGCGCCAAAAAACTTGCAACTCACAAGAAACATAGCTGAAATTAACTGCTATACTTGCATAAATAAAAGCATTTATCACACCCCAGGCCCAAGGGACAAGCCTTGCTAGGGCTTCCTATGAGACAGCAATATAGCTTCACAGGATGACCACAAACTTTACACCAGGCTTAGTATCTGACACATCACAACAGTAAAGCAGAAAGTGCACTAGATGTGTTTGTGTGAAACAGGATTTTCACTCTGAAAATACTACTAAATAGGGAACCAGAGAAACCAGAAGCCGTCCTGTGTGCCATGAGATGGTCATGTTGGAGCCGCATGGTTTTCAGCAGCTTTCATTTTTATGCAAGAAAAGTAGGAGTATAAATTAAATATAAAATACATAGCAGATGCCCAAAGGCCTGCCACATCCGACCCCATCTACACCCAACCCTTGCTTATTACCTACCCACCAATACAGCATTCCCCCTGGCTCAGAAACACAAACAACAAATTCACCACCCACTCACCTGCTTATGATGGACAAGGCTGGAGTTAGAGAAGGCATAGGAGGAATGTGTCTATGGTCCTAGCATCCCACCCATCGATGCACCTTAGCATGTACTACATGTCAAACACATTTAAGGAACTAATCATGTACTGGCAGGTATTTTTTTTTTTCTTCAAAATAAAAGCTTTTTTTTTTAACAACCAGAAATAATAATTTTTTAATATGACTTTCTGCTTGAGATCCATGTTCTATGGACTTGTTGCTTTTGCTTGGTGCAGCACTCTATCTTTCTGATCAAACTAATCCTTCCCACAGATTTTAAGTCCAGCTCATTCCAGTGACTGCAGGAGACAGGAGGTTTGCAGATATTAACTGAATGCGCAGGGCTTAGTGTCCAACAATGACTGATGCCAGTCACTGGATAAATATAGGATCTTCTCATGATCAGGCGATTCAGCACATACCTTAATATTGGGAGTAGGACTCTATTTGAGATAGTGTAAGTTTTGGGACATTCCACTATCATGACATAATTGGCAAGCAAATAAAATCAAATGTCAAATAAATCAGCTTGTAATAAAATACTCAGCCCTTAGTTAACACCTATTTAGCCAGAAGATATAGACAGAGATACTGGCTGTTTTTTAGGATGCTGGTCATATTTTTTATAATTGATTACAAAAAAAAAAAACAACAACAACAGAATAAAAGTAATAAAAGTAGACTAAATTGTCTGACTGCAGACTCAGCAACAGTTTATTTGCCTGTATTTGGACCAGGCCTCCCTGACAAATTATGATGCCATAATATTGATTAAATACCATGCTTTATTTGTTATTATTTCTATAGCCCCATTATATTCTACAGCACTCTAAGGGCAGAGACACATGGTCAGATTTCAGGGAGATTACACGCCCGGCAGCTAATCTCCTATTATTCAGGGCGACAATCTCCCAGAACTGGCTTCCCCTGACTTCCCGCCAGCTAGAATGTAAATAGCCAGCTGGAGGGCACTCAGAAAACTAATCGCTCTGAGTGCCATCCCTACATCGATTTAGTCTATCCGGGCGACCAGTCTCCTCAAATATGATTGCGTGTCTCTGCCCTAAAAAGATTATTCACCTTTCAAATAATGAATAATCCTGCATCAAGTGTAAGGTCCTTATCACCTATTAACACACAATGTCACGAGCCAGTTCAGTATGTTAATGGGGTGATGGAGGAAACTGTATTACAAGGAGCAAACTCACTAAAGCATGGGCAAAACATAAAAACTAGAATAAAACCTAGGACCCCAGAGGCAGCAATGTTAACCAGTGCACCAATGTGCTGCTCATTCATATGCCAGGATTCACTAGCTGTTCCACGATTACTAGCATCTGGCAGTGGTCACTGTAATCATACCTCCCAACTCTTTTGACAGCTCGACCTACAGTCCCTCATTTGTACTGGAGTGAACAGCCAGAAAAAGAAACAAAGTTTCTAACTTAATTGGCTTTTGGCAGAAAGCCAGAATAGCCACATCAGAAGAAAAGATACTTTTGTAACAATTTCTAGATCAGCAAATAAGTAACTTTAACAATAAAAGATAACAAGTCCCTTGGGAAAAGTTAGACTCACAGCTTAAAGGGCAATTCTCCTTCATTAGCAAAACTGTGATAACTGAAAAAAAAAACAAAGAAATATGTTCAAAGTTTCATACCCTGCCAAATTTTGTAAAATTAACATGGTAATTAGGGGTGTGGCCACAAAATGGGTGTGGACACTTTTTTTGTCCCTCTTTTTGTTCCACAATGTTGGGAGGTATCCTGTATCTGCTTCTGGCCTGAAACTATGAGAAACTAGAATAAAACAAGAGCCTTTTATTAGAGACTTTATTAGTAAAATAAAACTAAATATAAGTATATTTAGAATTTTAACAGAGAATCAGTACAGTCCCAGGTTCAGTAGAGTTTTGTGCACATATTCATTATTTTATATAATTCATCTGTGACTGTTGAATGTTTCTGCAACATACACAAATCCTTCTTTTTAAAATGACATTCATTCATTACCATTCCAGGAGGTATGCAGTGGTAAGCAGAGAGATGACATATTTATTGTGTAAGGATGAAGGAGGCGTACAAATATCTGATGAAGTATATGGAAGCTATTAAAGAAGATTTAACCTTGTAACACAGTTAGAACATTGGTTGGTATGTTTTCAATAAAATCTGTTCCTTCAGCAGGGTTTTCAAGATGGGAGTTATTTGCCTGATTTGGGCATCCAGTGTGGGCTGATGTGATTGTTTGGTCCCCAGGTCAAGGATGGAATCACAAAAGAAGTTTTTAGTGGTTCTAGCCTGATGGGATTTTGCAGCCTGATGGATTTTCCAGTTCGTGGCTTATGTATTGGGCCTATATGAAGGCCTCTTTACTTTAGATCGTGTATTGATTGGGCAGGTAACTGGTTTACCAATGCCTGGACTGACAATCTTTAGATTCAGGGAAATGCTAGAAGGGCTGCTGTAAGATCCTACCAGACCTGCAATATTTATTAGGTCTGTGGGGGCTGTTTGGGCCTCTGTGTATTTAAAATGCCAGTGCCTATATTGAAACTCAGTCCATATCTGGGTTTGCCTCTCTAAAGTCTAATAGAAAAGAGCATATAGCCGATGGTACAATAAGAATTGGCAAAATCTAGACCAATCTATAATCAGACTAGGCTAGTAAGTCTTTCAGTACACATAAAGAAACAATTTAGAATTCTGATACCAAGAAACCATGAAACAAAAAATATGGATGCTTAAATTCACTCCACACCCTAAGCAAAAGATTATAAGAAGAAAAATAAGAATTAAATAATGAGCCACAAAAGTATCTGCTTTGCAAAACAGATTGCAGGGAACAATCGACAACCAGCGTGCAGCATCCAACTAGCAACAGTGGTAAGCAAAGCTTGTATGGGGGAGGAGAGGGTGTTAATCAGTCTGAAAGTGCTAATGAATTCTCACGATCTGCAGCAGAAATGGGAAAATGTAGCCTTACAAAATCTGTAAGCAATACTTAAAAAGACACCAGTTGTTTAAAATTGCCAGACCTTTTCTAATGCACTGCAATAAACTTGGCAACAGCCATAACATGTCCCCAGTTTTGGCTGCACATAAAACTAACAATATATATCATTACAATTGTAGGGTATCAAGCAAGCACCACATCACTATTTTAAAGGTATGAGTGGTGTAGGGGAGGTAGACTATATTACAGCAGACTCCACACAGGTCCCCCTGTTGCTTGCACTGCC